>CM022474.1:19028373-19335219 GCA_011952105.1 Coreoperca whiteheadi | reverse complement strand
CGAAAAAGTCCCTTAAGATTCTCCAGTTGATTCAGAACGCTGCAGCACGTGTGCTGACAGGAACTAGGAAAAGAGATCATATTTCTCCAATATTATCTTCTCTGCACTGGCTCCCTGTGAAATCCAGAATAGAATTTAAAATCCTTCTCCTCACCTACAAAGCTCTTAATGGTCAGGCACCGTCGTATCTTACAGAGCTCATGGTGCCTTATTACCCCACTAGAACACTGCGCTCTCAGAATGCAGGGTTTCTTGTGGTTCCTAGAGTCTCCAAAAGTAGAATGGGAGCCAGAGCCTTTAGCTATCAAGAAGAACTGAACTTTGGCTAAGATGAGAAGATCTTGCTGCGCAGCTTCAGTGGTGTCGAAAGAGGCTGTTGCAGGATTTTGGAGCTTCTTTCTGTGTACTGTGTCCACATACAGTTGAAGCATTGGCCAAACCTCCATTGATGTTTGGCCAATGCTTGGAGATCTCTGCAATGGAGATTTCCAGCCCATCTGTGGCTACAGAATGGTATGCGGTAAGTGCAGTCCTCACCTCTTGCTGTGACATTTTTGAAAAGGCAATGCATGACATTCAACAGTTTCTTGATCTAAGAGCCTGTTTTGAATGAATTGTGTTGTTACATCAATTCTGGATTTCATTGCACAAATAAACCAAAGTAAAGCCAGCCAGACAAACTCCATTTTACATTCAAATTAGAGGCCTCAAGTTGCAGTGCAAATTTGCTGAGCAGAGATGACTACTCTCATACTCTCTTCTTATTGCCTCGATTGCTATATAACCGCCTACAATTCTGACTTAATCTCAGCCACACAGCATAATCCTAGGTTCTTGTTCATGGCCATCTATCACACTGTTAATCTCTCCAGTGGACATCCCTGCAAGTGTAAAAAAATAAAAATTCAACCCCATCCTTTAAGATTGTTTTAACCACTAACTTGGCACCATATTCAGAATCATAATATGTATAGTTCATCCGATAATGCCTTATTGGATGTAGAGTTGGGTAGTAACGAGTTACCTTTACTTAAATCACTTAAATTGTACTTGTTGGAGTAGTTTTAATACAGCATTGGTGTGTGTGTGTGTTGGCAGGCAGAGAACAGGGAAAGGACCCAATCGCAGACAGAGGAGGCAGGATGATGACTTGAGTGGTGATTTATTTGTCATCCTGGCAGTTAGACAGATTGCAAACAGGTAACAGGCAGGAAGGTAGACAAAAATCCAAACGAACAGGCCTTGAACAGATAACCAGGTCGGTAGAACTCTTAACAGAAGGAAGCCAAGTGACAGCCACGTGACACACAAGTGACACACAAGTGACACATAACCAACATAGCCACGGGGACAAACTGATAATGACCAAGGCAAACACACAGACTTAATACACCCATGGAGTGGAGCTGATGAGGCACAGGTGCAACTAATCTACCCAGGTGAAAACAATCAACACAATCAAGGAAGGGAAGCAATATTAGCAGAAACACAAGGGCGGAAGCGAAACCTCGAAAATAAAACAGGAAATAACTCCAAAAAAATGTGTACTTTTTACTCTTACTTAAGTAGATTTTTTGAGAAAAATTACTTTCTTAAATGATTTGATGCTGTTACATTTAGATACATTCATCGCACTACTTTCATTAATTTATTATTTTATGCATTCATGCACATTCCATTAAGAGGCAGGTGGTCAGCTGGCACTCTGTTATATACCGCAGCCACGACCTCCACATGACTCTGTTCAGAGCAGAAAAATGACTGAAGCTACAGCAGGAGTATGGCTTTCAAATAGCTCTAGCAGCTAATATTTTAATATTATTAACATCGCAGTGGGCTCTGTTTCTGGTTGTGAACACTTGTCTGAGGTCAGTACACCTCAGAACTGTGCTGACACTGAGCTGATAGAGAGCAGTAAGTGTGTCTCTTGTGTTAATGCTAATAAGTTATATACACATAGTATATCATGCTTCAAAACTACTGCTACTCCTGCGTTCTGCCATAATGCAGCCTAAATATTAACGGTGTGCGAGAAGTGTGCACTTAACTTGTCACACTCATTTGTGTGGCCTGATGAAGACAGATTAATAAGTAGAGACCAAATTATGCACACGAAAAAAAAGTCAAATTACTTGTATTTCAATTGGGCATGACTGAAATAACGTTTCAACCACAGATGGTCTTCCTCAGGTAAAAGTGAAGAAGTAAGCACACCTGTATTTACTAATTAGCCTATATGAGTCATCTGATATTATACATTTTCAGGAAGATTAGAGACTGATTTGGCCACTAATCTTATTGTCTTCATGTGACTGGAGAGACCTGGATGTGGGGGGCTCACACCTGATCTGTGGCTGTCTGTGATGGGAACTGGAACTTGGGACATCGATACTGGAATTAACTAAGTTTAAGGACACTATAAAATGTTGACACTCTTTATTAACTTTTTTTAAAATAGGAATGGTCTATTATGGACATGCACACGGATGGCAGATTTATTTGCCAAATCATAATATAATATAGGAGACAACAAGCAAATTATGTAATTAAAATAAAATCTTTACTGTTTGGTGTACTTAATAAAGAATAATATTAATGCAATATTTTGTGATCACACATAATGCAGACTGGGAATATTGCCTTTGTGTATATGTGGCAGGTTATCTAATCAGGTCCTTTCATCACAAATAAATATAGGTGTATGTTCACTTCTTTACCTTTATCAAAGGAAGACCATCTGTGGTTGATATAATTCCAGTCATAGCCACATCAAATATTAGACTTGGGGGAAAAGACAGTAGTGTGCTGGTGTTTTTAATTTTGTTTTTATGTCGTGAAATACTCGCTTAAGTAATTTTTTCAGTCAATACTTTTGTACTCTGCGCTTCAACTAAAATAATGAACATTAGCTCGTTTGGCCTCTAGAATAATACCTCACTATAGAATAGCTGATTAAATTTTTAACTCAGTCTATTTTCCAAATTATGTAGGTGGATGCTAGTGTTTTCTAAAATCAACACGAACATAATGAAATGGAAATACTAAATGTTCCTTCATTGTGTGCATGATATCATTCACCATCATGGGGACATTGGATATGTCCTATACAATATATGAGTTCCATTGGACAGCCTCTCATTACATTTTAATGATGTGGCTTCAGAGAGGGCATTAAAAGCTGTCTTGTCTCTTTGGGGCTGCATGGTAATTGAAAAGAGGTTTCAATCTGGTGCTTGGAAGCCAACAGGGATATATCTGAAAATAACTCCCATTTTAATGAGTTTGTTCATTAAAAGTTTAACAATTTCTTGTAAAATGTAGACAGAATTTCATGCAGAGCAGAAAAATCACATATAATGACAAATTAGCGGATGGAACTGTGATAGTAACCTCAGTAACATTCACATGCACTTTTGGCACATTCAAACACAACTATACAAACAATCAATCAAGTCAAAAAACAAGAAAAAAAAATAAAGAAGTCAAGAAACAGTTGAGAGAAAAAGAAAACCATAAGGATGATTACAGTTATATTTTCTACTCTGTGTTTCGTAAGTGTTTTTAATCATGATTTATTGTTCAAAATTTCACATCCTACTTTACTGTACAGTTTGAAGTAGCTTCAGTTTACCAGATCAATACTGTTGAACACACATTTAAGAAAGAAATCCTGATTAGAACGCAGCCCTTCACAAAATCCCTACCTTCATTCAGATTTCAATTATTCATTGAAAATTGAATATGAACATCCCACTGGACTCTCTGAGCCACCTAATGAATTAAGTTCAATATTCACTCAACTTTTAGCAAGTTGTTTGGTCCACCAATGGTCAGAGCAATGGGACAGAGAAACCAATGCACATGTGTGGCTAAAACCTGTGTGTGGCTCAATGAAAAATAAAAAATAACTCAAAGCTAAAATAATGCTTGCAGCAGAAAAGGCCTTTTCGTGGAGGCCATTTTGATTTGACCAACACAGGTGGTACAAATAACAATAATGACAGCATTATATTAAGCCAGGCAAACAATAGCCCGAACTTTTAGCCTCAAATTAGTCACCCATGATTAATTTTAGAATTGAGCTGAATTTCTGCCAGATCGGTTGACATTTGACATGCAGTTTGAGGTTGGTCACGATGCCAGATTATTTGCCTGAACGATTAATGACCTGGCTTGGGAAGATCAAATTGATTTCTGACATGTCTGAAATTCTGGTCGGCCTTCTTGCAGTTTGAACAATTCCATGGTCCGATTTCCCACATGGCTGCTGTCAAAAGATCTTTTATAACCTCTACTGAGCTTGTTTTAATATTATTGGAGTATTATTTGTGTCATGGTTTTGGGTTAATGGTCTGTTATTTCCTGTTTTATTTTGGTAAGTGTTCTCATGCGTCTTCTGTAGTTTTGTGTCCTGTCTGTAGTTTTCTTCCTGGCAGTTTGCCCTGTCCTAATTAGTTTTAGCTGTGTCTAGTTGTTTCTTTTCACTATTTAGTGTATTAAGTCTGTGTCATTCCTTTGTCTCTTTGTCAGGTCATTATTGTATCAATGGCAAGCGCCCCGTCATTTAGTACCTGTGTGTTCTGTATACTTTGTTTCCCTTGGGCCTTGCCTGTTTTTGGATGTCCGATTTTGTCTACTCCCCCGTTGGACTCGTTTGCCTGTTCTGCACTGCTTAGCTATTGTGAATGACTTTTGCCTGCCAGTATTAGTGTAAGTGTTTGTCCTTCATTTAAAGTTATCCAACTGCACCTGCTCTGCCTCCATTGTCTGCCTTTTGGTCCTACTCCTGTTCCTCCTGCTTGGTAACTACAACAAATGTGGCTAAAACTGTAGTCTTGAGACTGCTGAACAGACATACAGTAAATTGTCTGCAATGCCCAGCTCCATATTCTTTTTTCTTCTTACTTTCTGTTCATATTATAATTGCACAAAGCAATATTGCCCTTCTCTCTTTTGTCAACATTGTTGGGGACCCACCCTCTCTTTTTTACATTCAGTGTATGAAACCACGTTGTGGCCAGATTTGGGTGTGACGGTGTCCAGGCCCTGGTTTTGTGCATGGTTGTTCACTAGCAAGACTTATGGAGTTCTCACATTGACAGCAATCTCTGTTAATAATCCATCACTTCAATTGAAACCCTTATAACTGACAAATTCAAAGATGCATTTTACCAGTTGTAATACAAATAGTGATATACTGTGTTTGAAAATGGAAAAGTCATTATTCTGGTCACGTGTCACCTCATTTTGTACAATATTCATTACCAGAATACAAACTGCAGCATCGCTCTCATAGACTGTTAACAGTTGATGATTGTTCTGGCCCATATTACATATTATATACTATATTCATGTCTGTCACATTTCTTGGGAAATCACCTAATCACTTTATTAACACACCTACATGAATTGGGCCATAATTCAGGTCAAGAAACGAACCTTCACCAGGCTCTGGGAGAAAGTCACAATGCTTTTACTTGTTGAATCAAAAATTGTAAACTTGTAGCATTATAAAACAATGGATACTAAGCCATTAAAGGAAACACAATTGAGCTGTCTAGTCCTCTCATTGGTGCTATTCCGTGCTGTGATTGCACGAGCTCCTAGCTGAATTGTAAAATGTTCGTTGGCAGGTATAATGTTGAACATAAACTTAAACATACCAAAATTACTATTTGATTCTACCCTTTTAGTTCTGAAGTATACATTTGTAACTACTGACAAGCCAACATATAGAATCTCTCTACATATAGTGGTGAGTCTTCTTGGATGTAACATTTTTTTCACAATCTAATCATATTCTCATATAGTACGTCATATGTGCTTGCTGCTCTTATTCTGCATTCATATTCTCATATGTTACCTATGAAAACAACTAACTGAAGTGTATTAATGATGTTGGAAGTGTTATTAGATACAATGTTTCTCCCTTCTCTTTTCACACATCACTCTGAGAGCATTTGGCCTCTTTCACCCCTTTCCTCGACTACCTATTCACTCCAGGTCTCTATATCTCACACAGCTAATGTGACATTTATCTGTAATTAGACTCTTACATATTTTAATAGAAAATGATATCCCTTAAGGTCTCCCTGTCATTTACATGGGCAGCTCTGATGATAATCAGGTACTAGAAAAAATATTCTCGATGACATGGGCTGTCATCACAAATTAGCAGGCGCAAAATCCTTATCAGGGGAGTGACCTTCCAGAGCACTGCTCAAATTTGGGCAGCATGTGGGAAGATAATGGTCTATGCATTAGAACAGATATAGTTTTTATTTGCATCTTGTCATACTACCTCTTTGAAGCTTATTTTATTACATATTTACAAGACCACTGAAGACATTGTTTATGGTCTTGTTGTATTGTACTGTATTATATATCTTTATTATGTTAGGCACACTTTAGAGTATTTATTGCAGGGTGTTAGTCAACGTTCGAACCAGCAACATTTCTGTGTCTGCTATATTGAGACTGAGGTCACATTTTAGTATGGGGTTCAATCGTTGGTGCTCTTTTCTCTTGTAAAAATATGCAGCAGCCAATCTCTCTTTGTTGACACGATGGCCCATGAATATTCTATGTGAATGAGTGGGTTTGCTCAGTCTTTTCTTTCCATGAACCTACTCCTGTGAGCGTTACCATCTTATGAAGAACTTCTAGTTAGCTACACTAGTTGGTAATGACTGATCATGTGGCATGCAGGGATGGAAAAGCAGTGAACCGTGAAACTGCAAAGCACAGTACACTATGATGTGCTGTGGAGTTTCAGTTAATGCAAGGGATGCTTTGATCGATAAGGAACTGAGTAGTATTCATCCAAACATATTTTTTTTTACATGTTTTCATTGTACCATTCATCATAGCCACCTGGTCTCTACCACAGGTATCTATAGCAGTTTATGTTCCCACATAGAGTCAAAGTGGAAATGTTGACTGGCAGGTATTTAAAATATATTTTTAACTGAAAGCCGGTTGGAAGTTATCGAACTATCAGTGTTCCATACGCCTTACTTCTTATCTTAACTTTTTTGCGACCAAAAGCAACAAAGACTATTATTGCCTGAGTTATACTGTATAATCAGGGCATTGCTGCTCATTTACTTCAATGCATTGCGTAACTAATTACTTATAAATATGACCAAAGTCTATAAGAATTAGTCTGTGGAGATTTTAAATATTTTATTAAATTGGAGCTCCGTGTGACGTTACATGGCACCAATGCATTTATTAATACAGCAACCTACATTTTTGACATATTTAAAATGTTGTAAAATCTACGAATCCATTAAGTTAAAGACTTGATTCTGTAATATTTATGCAACTTCATCCAATAATGCTATTTATTTTTAAATGAGTGAGTTCCTATGATAGCAGTTGTGATATTGGTTGGTATTGAATTGTTGGTTCTAATATTAAAACAGGGACTATTATTGGCTTGAATAAGAGTGTACCAAATCAGGGCTATTAGACTATACAGCATTTTACAGAGACCTTACTGTATAGATGCCCACATCTATTTTATGTATCCTTTTATGTCCTTAACACAGTGCTATCTCTTCATTCCTTTCTTCAGTCTCTCTTTCGCCATATCAGGGGAGCTCTTTGCTCGGGAATGAGATTAGATGAGTAAGGTGGTTGAGTGTGGCAGATTGGGAGTAAAATGTGAGAGAAAGCAATTGCATTTCATATTGAATTGGGAATAAGGGACAACATGGACTCCCCTTGCACACCCCTCATCGTTTGGACTTCATGGAGAGACGGATGAAAGTCCAGAGGAAATTGTGAAAGGCCTTATCAGCCAGTCTGATAACCCCACAAGTTATTGACCCTATCAGCCTTTCAACTCTGACATTAGATGCAGTTTTTGCAGAGGAATGTTTACATTTGTGATTTAAGAATGCACGACACATGTGATACTGCTCCTGAATGTATGCTGTGAGGGACTATTCTTTGATCTACCACTCAATAAAAACATGTTGAGTTCTCTACATTAGCAAAATCTGTCATGCCGTTGCACCTTAAAGCTGACACTAGCTGTCAGTCAATGTATGGGTGGATCTAGACCTTAGAGAGCTCAGACCCCTTGCCCTGCTATACCCTAACAACCCAGCCTTTATATTTGTCGAATAAGAGAGGCTTTTTCATGACAGAAGAGGGACAAATGTGTCAGAATATGAAAGGAACATTGACAGAATACAAAACTGTTGAAGGCCATGTTTTGTATTCACCATTAATGTAGGAAAATATCCAATAAAGGAAAAAAAAAACTGCACAGACAGTGGCATTATGAAAACAAAACCCATTACATTAGTTTGTATCTCAAACAAGAATTAAATAATTTAAAAACAATTACTACCATCTGATAAAAACTATCATATAAAAACATGACTTAAAGTAGGACATTTAAAAAAAAAATCCATGTTAGATCCACTGATAGAGACAGAAAAATCAGGAGGAGCCGCTGATTGGGTGAAGTGTGAAGTGTGAAGGGAAGTGATCCTTTAACATCTGTTGCAAAAATTAGACTTTGATTCAAACCTCCTACTTCTCACCTCTGTTGTTCTGTTTCCTCCTGATGGCTGATGTGATCCACTTGTATTTCCCACAGCACAGTGTCTGTGTGGCTATTCAGTCTGGATCACATCTGTCATGGGAGACTATCAGAGAAATGGAGAGGGGCAGAAAGAGAGAGAGCTTTGCGAGCTCCTCAGTGAGAGCAGGACCATTGAACATCAGGAAAGACAAGAAGTCAAGATAAAGAGCAGTACATGAAATCAGTGTCACTGTAAAATTTTCAGACCTCTCTGTCAGGTGACTGCCATCTTATCATGTAATTTTGCTGTGAGACCCGTAGTAAGAGACATATTTATATTATGGAGGGTATGTAACAGTATAGTCCAAATTCAATTCCAATATCCTCTTTCAAAAACAGTTGAATATCAAATTGAGGAGTTGTTATGGGACACTATAGGCGATTTCATACCAAACTATTCTAGGGACTCCCTGAGAGTAACTGCCCACTCGGGAGCTATTTTTCTGTTTGCATTCACACCACCAATAGGAATGCTGAAGAGACGTAAGACTGCCGGCGGTTGGTACCTACTCTGGAGTAGGAGCTAAAAAAGTCCCTCAAAAAGCAAGGACTTTGTGTTGAAAAGTGGTGGAAACATGTTTGAACTGTCTTTCATGTGAAATTTTAGGAAATGTAATGTGGGGATTACTATGAGTTCAGAAAAGATAAATGCATAAACGCACATCGGAGTCTAAGTTGACAACACGAAAATACTCAGCATAAAACGCACAACATTGTCCATACAAGTCATCCATCACATCCACAGCTTCAACACAATGTCGATCCAACAATGGAAAAATCAAATCTACTGTAGAAAGCACCAGTGCATGTCAGTCAGCCCAGCGATAACAAAATCCAATATCACTGCCCTAAAATATTGCAAAAC
The DNA here is from genome assembly GCA_011952105.1 of Coreoperca whiteheadi. Lineage (NCBI taxonomy): Eukaryota > Metazoa > Chordata > Actinopteri > Centrarchiformes > Sinipercidae > Coreoperca > Coreoperca whiteheadi. The sequence continues at coordinate 19,325,755 of CM022474.1, read as the reverse complement.
TGGAGCAGCATTAGTCTATTTCTATTTATTTATCAATGTTAATTTAAAAAAAAATGAAATCACTGATCAGATTTTTTATTCATTCTTTTAACAAATTATGCTTTTAAAAAGTGACAAAATCAGCCATTTCAAAAAGTAGTGGGGACATGACCCCAGCATCCCGAGTGTAAGTGACACCTGGTTCTAAGAACTACAATCAGACATTCCTCCAGTCTGAAAATGGCTTATATCTATGTGAAGTTGTACAATTCAAAATAAATACAGAGGTAACATTGTAAATGATACTTTCAGTTTGACGGAGGAATTTAAACTGTAATATTTTCAGCATTCTTAGAGAAGACCAAGAATGTCTTAGAGGGAGAATGTTCATACCACTGCAGGTTATTCTTTAATATATTTTATATCTTACCAGTTTTGTATTTTGGTATTAGTTTCTTCAGTTGTTCATCAAATCTATTTTGTATAGAATTCTTCCATGTGCACTCAACTTGATTGCGCTTCTTTTAATATGACAGCTCATTTAACCAGAGAGCACATTTTCTAATGGAACTTTGTTTGGGTTTAAGAGGAGCAACTCCAAATGCAGAGAGGCCAGCCAATGACTTCTAAAATGTTCCCAGTAGATAATCAAATAGGGATATAACTAGCTACATTGAATTCTATAAAAAATGAAACTCCGTCTCCTCACTGTGGAGATGATATTATATCTAAATTATCCATTGAAAGGTCATAATGGGTTCAAGTGTGTGGTAATGTTTTGTGATTAGGGTCAAGAACATGTTGAATAAAGTTAAAAGAACTATTTAAAGCAAACCTCTGCTAAAATCAAACAAGATTATGAGTATATTACCTATCCCAATGAAGCATTCTGACCTCCGCATTGTGTTTAAATCTCTTTTGATACATTAGTAAAACGGTGCAGTAGCTTCTGAGCCAAGATTCACCTTTACCTGTGAGCAATTGCTGTCTCTCTCTGTCTAAAGCAAAAGAATGTGTCAAAGCCTGACATTTATTGGAATCAGCCTTTGCAAAACCTGCAATACACGTCTGCTCTGCGTTAACGGTGCACTCAAGGAAGACCTGATTTGGCCTACTGTTGCTGCTGTGCAAATCAGATGGGACGTTTTACAAAGAAAAAAAAAGCTAAAGCAAAAAAAAAAAGGACTACCACAATGCCCCTGACCATAACCTGGTACAAGATATTTCCACATGTTTCCTCACTCAACATGTGCCTTTCTGGAGCAACGGCTGGAGCAATGCAGTGATGTCTGATTGAAACTACATTAGGAAGAATGAACGCTTGTTGGATGTGACCCCCAAAGGAATGAGATATGGTTTAGGACATTGTACATGTGCTGAAACCAGTGATGACATGGCCTATAGTTACGCAGTTACACTGACAGCACAAGCAGTGCCTGTGAGCAGCAGCGAGGCCCGCAGAAGAGAACAAAACAGGAAAGGCAACAGAGAAAAAGATATTTGACAGATGAGCTTTGGTATCGTTTACTAAACTGGGAAAATGTGACTCCGGAAAAGCCATCACATACCTGGGGAAGGTGATCCAGCAAGGACAAAGAGCTATCACTCTCTATCTGCCGCCCACTACTAAAAAGGAATCCATGCGTTAAATAGGTATGGTGTGTTCTTATCACCCATTTTGGAAAATAAATTCAGTTTTGGTACCCCTGACAGAATTGAAGCCCAGGCTAACTATGTCTGGAACGTGTTTTGAAGAATGTCAAATAGCGTTTAAAAATGTGCGGACACTCTCGTGTACTGCTGTTGTGCTGGATGCTCCATGAGTAGAGGAACAATTTTCACTGCAGGTGGACACTTCAGTGCAGGAGCTGGTGCTGTTCTATTACAGGGAGATTATCAGGGAGGGTAATGGACCAATGGCCACTTTCTTCTCCACTAAGTTCGAAATCCACCATCTCACTCAATTATTGTTTTAGCATTAATATGATCACTGCAGCACTTTAATGTGTACATAAGATAAGGTTTGTCCCAGCTTGAGGTCTAGAAAGATCACAAAATGATTGAATTTTGCTGATCTTAGCAAAACTCCAGCAACCATAATCATATCTTAACCCAGTCCAATATCCCTAGGAATTACATCTATATTGGACAAATATGGAACTTTGCAGCTGTTGGCTCATGGTCTTACCCTTCAATTGATGATTTCTCGTGATGATCATTCACTCGCAGATATTTCCCAAGACTGGTCGGATGCTTCAGCTCAATCTGTCTTTTAAAAAATTGGAACGGGAACGGATACGTTCAGTTCACCGTTCACCAAAAACATGTACCACACACGTCGTTAAGTGATGGTGAAAAAACCTGGCTGGTTATTTGAATCAGCTATCCTACATCTGCGCCAAATAGCAAAGTGTGATATTACTTCGTTTAAGCTTGGTGTTGATATGTAAAAACAGAAACAGCTTGAAACAGTGAATTTCTAGTGCGCTAGTGTTGTTTTAATCTTACTTTATTTCCAACAAGGTGGAAAAGGTGTGAGCTAAAAAAACTCTGGAAAGTAGATTGGTAATACGTTAGTCTGTTGTATGATATGATATACAGGTGAAAATAATAATGATATTAACTACAAAAGAAAAAAAGATAGAAATTACAGCTTTAATTAAGTCTGTATTGAACTATCCAATATCAGAAATAAAAAGTGTGATATCTCTTTGGACCCTTCATTGAACACAGTTGCTTGCAGTATATGATTTCTCCATCTCAAAAATATTGAGTGACTTTTCATATAACCTTCGTTCTATCACATCCCTCCTACTGGTGTTCCTCTCCTTCCTCCCTTACTCGCCTCTCAGAGGTCTCATTGACCTTATTATAAATATTTTGACCTTTTCACCGGCTGGCTTCTTCATTTGTGGACAAGGGCACATTACAGGTAAGTGATCAGTCGAACAGAATGTCTGACAAGGGCTCAGATAGACAGCACAGTGGGTGGTAGAGTGCTGGGGGTGGGGTCCGGGTTGGAAAGTCTCCTGAATGTCAGAGATGAGGGCAGCGATGAGGAAGAAAGAAAGTGAGAAACACAGAAGAGTCAAGGCCCCCTGGCACCCTGTTCACTGTCCAGATGACCCCTCTCACTTTCTCTCAGCAGAAGGATGTGCCTGCCAGCAACTCAGTCCATCATATTGACTCCAACAGCTGAGCAACATCTGTTCATTAGACTTGACAGATGAAAGAGAGGCCTGTGAAGATGGGGTGAAGACGGTGAGAGCAGATGCAACATAATATATCTCCCATATAATTATGAGGAACTCATGTTATATAGCAGCCCCGGTATGCTGTTGTGTTCCCAGTCTCTTGTACATGTGATCTGCACACCAGGCTTCACGGATAGGTAGCAAGAGAGGGAATTGTGAGCATTTATCGAGGCGTTTGCTCCATCCGTCATGCTTCTTTCAGCTCTATTGTGCTCTGCTGAAGGTCTTTCTCTCCATTACATTGTTTTGTTGCTTTTTTCCTCAACCTCTGAAATGTCACAGGGAAATGAGCACAAAGCATTGACATGGATGAGAACCGATAAATAATGCAGCGTACATTACTCTCCCCCTCTCTTTCCCACCCACATACACCTCCTTCCACCTGCCTTTGTCTGTTCATAGGGGAGAAGACGGTGGATCCAGGCACCAAAGGGACACTGAGGTCAGAAACACTTCAGTGCACATTGCATACACATTCACAAACAAAAACATACTATATTTTAATACAATACTGCATGAGGAACATAACATGACCTAGCGAGTAAAAATACTAACGCTCAAATAACATGCAGACAAATAGACCTGATAAAATTAAGTTAGACCTGAAAATCCACCTATAACCTTACATATTAAATACCATAGTTGATGCTTATTTGCTACTATACATACACTTTATTGAACATGGTTGTGAGGCCATGCATTAGGGTACAAGCAGTGACAGTGGCCATGAAAGGAATGAATTAGATTTTATCACCCTGGGAAGCAGGTCACATCACCCAGGTCTTTGAAAAATACTGTGGTTGAGAAAAGGGATTAGAAAGAAAGGTCAGTGAGTGCCGAGCAGAGACAGAAAAGAGTATTAAGTCATCACTATTGCTATCTGAAGTTCAAAAACAACACTCTGTCCATTCCCCTCCAACCTTATCTCCCCCATAAATACTGGTGGCTGCCTGCGTGTTAGCCAGACAAGCCTTTTCTGTTGGTGAGAGGCATTGCCGATACATTTTTACAGTGTTTTCCATGTGTTCTTGGCATTAAGTGAGGATTAATAAGGATGTATCTTGGAAGGAACAAACAGAGAAACAAACAACTCATGATTTGGTACAATCAAACACAATATTATGGTTCCTTTATGGTTAACATGATTCAGGTTGAGACAAAAAAAATATAAGGACCATCTGTTTTTTTCCATTTCAGCCAAGTCAAAATGGACACATCATTTTAGGTGGTTAGAATTCACATCTATTTTTATAGTTCATTATCATTATCAACTACTGCACTACATAACATTTGTCTACCATTATCTGAGATATTGGTGTACTTTGGTGTAGGACTGAGGCTTCTGTTGATCAAAGAAATAATTCACTTTGTTATGATCTACAACTGTAGATTCTCTCAGGTTTCTTTCACTTGCAATACTCTGGTTGCAATCTAGCTTGTGCTGCAACAACTGAAGACCACCTCAAATGTTGTTGCTAGAAACCTGTAATTTTGAGGTTAAATGATTTAAATCTAACGCATTGTGTATTTAAATAAATGGCTTTTGTAGCTTTTATAATTTGTGATTTAGCTGTCCTTCCACTGCCTAGATTTTGTTTACTGTTCAGGGTTTTTATACAGAAAAACGTACGCAGTGTTTGCATAGTGAAGAAATGCATTAATCCTGCTTTATGTTTTTTTCATTCACTGTTCCTCAAGGCAAGTTTCACTTTATGCACAGAACAAAGCACTCGTGATTGATTGCTTCTGACCGTTATCATTGCCCGTCTGATCGCCTGCATCATCTCGTTTTGTCATGTGCAAAACTGTAGGCTTCATCAGGGAACACACCTGTCAGCACAGTTTTTCCTTGCAGCCTTTACTCATATGGCCATGCTTCAAACATCAGAAATACAACCCCTTCCCTTGCAAAAGTTCTATTTTCTACTTGAGTAGTTTGCTTCTCATCTTTTGACTCTAAGTGAGCCTCTCCTTTACAAAACAGACAGTTATTTCAAAGCACTGAACATTTTCCGTGATTTTTTCCTTAGTCAGTGTGTTTTACACCATGTTCACATTTTCTTTTGTGATTTAAGCTCTGCACGCTTTGTCGTTTGTGATAGAGCTGGTATATTAAATTTTAAATCACCATAGATCAGAGGCATGGCAGTTTTTGGCCTTGACATTGATTTAACCAATAACATCTTTCAAATACCTGTTTGATCCTACTGGATATGTAGATGGTAAGGCATGTCCATCATGAGATGGTGAGATTTAAGATGCTCTATCAGCTCTCTGTCCATGTGACGCTCTTTAGCTTCAGTCTCGTTCAATAAAGTACAAATATTGGGATTGTTAACATTATTTTATGAATAGTATGTAAAAAGATGTTTTTCAATATATGTATTTCCTGTTCCATAAGCAAATACAGGCCCCATACACCTTTTGGGATTGGCAGAACCATCGCTTTTGAGCTGTGAGTCATCAGTCTCCATTACATATTATAAAAATGTTGCTAGTAAGTGCTACAGCACAACAAAAAGACAAGATCAGAAATCTAAGAGCATCCAGAGAACATATGACAAGAAATAGGGTCATATGGACTGCTGCAACATGCTGTGGCCAGACTCAGTGCTTGCCAAGTTGGCAGCCGAAGAAGCTGCTTGTTGACATTGTGCTGTCTTCTTTGCAGGTTCGAAGCAAAAGCCCTGGGGCCTCATTTATAAACGTTGTGTACGAACAAAAGAAGGCATACGCCGCTCTCTACGCAATAATTGGTATTTATAAAAAGCAAACTTGACGGGAAAATGAGCGGTCAGATGTAATTAAATGGATGGAAATAAAAGCCCCATTACAATGCGTAATGACGCACAATGGCTGATCTTGCAGTCTTAAAAGATGTGGCAAATGGAAGGATTCGGAGTGAACGCATCTTCAGACCTCTCATCAAGAGGGGTCAGCTCCGGTGTCCCCTTTCCCCCACCCGTGGCAGACACACTCTGGCGATGGAGCGCTAGACGCTTTTTTTGTCTCGACTTTGATGTCCGACCATTTTTTTTTATTTCGGCCACTGTCCGAGGTTGTGAGGGTACAGCATTTACTGCGTCTGCAACCTTTTGCCACTCAAGTATCTTTTTGGCATTGGTAATGCACACACTGTGCCCTCCAAACAACATTTTTCTCCTCTTTTCCACCTCGCCAACGATAAGTTCTACTTCACATTGAGTGAACTTAAGTTTTTTTTATTTCCTCTCTGTGTTTGCCATGATTTCGCAACCCATGAATATTAACTTGTGGGCGTTTTAACGACTCTTTATGGGCAACTATGGGCGTGACATGAAGCAGCAAAAGTTGCGCTACATTTAGAATTGATTGTGATTTATTAAGGGAAAACTGCGTAGGATGTGCGTGCGCACGGTTTTATAAATCCGTATATTTCTGTGTTTTATCCGTACCCCACTTCTGACAAAAATCCTACGCAAAGTTTTATAAATGAGGCCCCTGGTGAGGGAGGGGTTTGGAAAGGCAATGGAAGATGGCTCTGATCAGCCTAAGATATTCTGGAAACCTTTCAGCAATTCTGGAGGTGACAACAGCCAACAACCAGGCTGTTCTCAGTAAGACTGGACAAATGCTAACACCAACTGGGATATTGTCAGAAAATGAAAGGAGACTTTTGAGGGAACAACTATACACATTGCCATATAAAAATGCTCTCTGGGCAAGTGACAGACCTGCAAGATTTGATGATGGTGGTGATGTTCAGAGTTTGAGTTTCAACAACCAAAAACAACCCACTCAAAGCACCCAATGTGGTACTCAAATCAATAATCCACTTGACGTTTGCTGCTCTTCTAAGGACCTCCTAATGACGTCCCATAGCAATTATGTGAACAAGATATTTACTGTAAATAAGTTAGCACGAGGGGTGAAAGTGAGAGGGGAAAGTACAACACTAGTGAAAAAAAGGCTACAAACTCAAGTAGAGGGGCTTTTGGGGATTTTAAATTAGAATAAAACTTGTGATGTAGCAATTTTATTTTATTTTTTAAATCGATGCTATGACTGTTGCATTCAAAAGAGAAAACGTATTAATATAGATTAGAAAACTGGAAAAGTTGCTGCAGAAAAAGTATTTCTCACACTCCCTGTGAGAATCAGAAAGCATACAGAATATGTTGAGATATTATTATGTAGCTTGGTTGCTGAAGTATGTGCTTACACTGCTTTACTATCAAACACTTTCATTAGATGATTGACATGCTGGACTTAATTTGTGTTCATTTGGTTGCCAGAAAAACTCTTAGCGAAGTAATAAAAAGATGCTCTTACTTCCTAGAATGACTGCTTTTCTCTCTCTGTGTCATACTACTCCATTCTTTTTAATAGCTTCTTTCAGTGTTTTTTCTTTATTTTCCTTTACCTTCCAACACTGTAAAAGCATTCCTCATGCTTTCTTTACTTAGTGCATCTTTGCACAGCAACAGTTGTTTGAAAGCCTCCTACGCATTTGCAAAACCTGAGCTGCATCATCTCTCTCACAGAAAGCCTGAAGGCTCTGCCCCAAAATAAGAGAAACAAAAGAATAGGGATGGAGAAGGAGGGGGAGGGGGAGAGGAAGACACAGATTTTGCACTGCGATATGTTACCCTAGGAGGCACTGTTGTTCCTAAATAGAGGAAAGCTGGGTCGTATCCAATGACATTTTATCATGCCAGCTCTCTTGAGTATGGAGACAGACTAAACATAAGATAAATTCAAGTGTAAAATAAACAACAGGCATATTTGAGATACGGCACATTACTCATGACAGGAATGACCCCATTCCTATACAACCAAGAGCTAAACTATAGTCCAAGTATACATACCATTGGTCCATACATCCATCCATGCATACGTGCATACTGTACTTACAACAAACCACTGGGCTACAAATGAAAGAACTGAACATGCATTTTGAAAATACCCCAAAACATTACACGACAAACTGGCACAAATGAGGGTATAAGAAATATAGCACAATACATCGGCAGCTATTCAGTTCTGAAACCTACAGTAGATCACAAACAAATATGTATATTTCCTATATAAATTACTGTCATAAAAACTGCCTTCTTGCCTTCTTCAGTATATGTAGATTTATCAACGTCAAAACCAGTACATGGCTGAAAACAGAGGCCTAAATTTTATTAGCACCAAAATGCCATTTTAGCATAAAAATCATTTTGAGATTGTCTACTTGGAAGATCTCATTGGGAAAAAGTGTTCAATTCAATTGATTTGGTGCTTTGTGGCATAAAAAAAAAAGAAAAGAAAACCTGTCCCTGTGTCAATGTGCCCTCCTTTCCCTAGAGCTCCCGTGCCATCACAGAATGGCAGGCCTTAGTTCTTACTGATCTGTGAGCATGAGTGACAGTCACTGATCCTGCCTGGAGTGGCGCCACTGCTGTGCTAGCAATGCCCAGAATTGTTTTTCAAACAGAAAAGCCATTGAAGAGGTTAAACGTTTAACTACGTGCAAAGGGGAAACAGGCCCAAACCGGGGCGGGGAGATGTGTCTTCTTCCAGGGCAAGATGCCAGCTGGAACGTGGCTCACAATTACAGGCTTCTATCCATTTCGCATTAGCTGTGCCTGGTCTCTGCTTTGAGCTGGGAATGAGCCTTGAACAGCTGGTTCATAAGGTGAGACATTTTTCAGGACACAGATAACACCTCATAATTGCAGGTTGGATTGTACATGGAGCTTGGGATGTAATCAGCTGCATTTATAAAAGATAAGCAACTTGTTATGTGGAAATAATTAGGGCTTTATCATCAAAATGTACAAAACAAAACAGCGCTCACACACAACACAATCAACCAAGCCTCACAATGTTGAAACATCCTCAACTTTATGTTTTTGCTAACATGAATAAACAGCTGTTAAAATGGTGGAACCTGTAAAGGATAATACATGTATGAAGCCTATTAAATACAAAACCTTTTAAAATCCCAAAACATTTAAAAGGTCAAACCTATGCTGTGGATAATAAGACTTAATGAAATACAGCTGGAACGCCTCCTGTGTAGACACGCCATTAGATTATCACCTCACCTCTCAATCATTATGTGGTTTTCTTAAAGTCTTTATATTAACAATATGTTGAAACCTCACTGGGAGCACTGTGATGCCTTTGTTTACTTGTTAAAGCTCCATTCTAGAGACTGCCTGCTGCCATCTTCTTGACACACCTTACTGTCACACCCCCATGATCCTACTGGCACACAGATTCCCCTCTTCCTCCCGAGCCACACAACATCAGTGTTTACTTTAGCGATAAAACTTAATGCCAAGAGAAAGGAACTTTGACATTTTATGTCAGCCAGCACATGAAAAAGATAATAATACCAGCTCTTAGGCATGGACTAATTTATGCAAAACATGTATCTAGAACATGCGTAGTGTGTTTTTATATGCCTTGTTTGTTTTGTTTTTTTGATAATTTACCATCATTGGCATCAATGATAAAAAATAATATGTGCTTGCATGTGGTCTAACTAGATCAAACAGTAAGATTTGTATTCCAAATCTGTTTAGGTAAAAAAAAAAAAATCACAGTATTACTTACATAGAAAATGGTGAAAGAACAAGGTAATGCAGAGCCATCTGGTTTTTCACAGCTATCTCTGTGTTAAAATGTTTTGTAGATTAAAAAACAGCTTCAGTCAATATTTGAGATTTGACTTGTTTGAAACCTATAACGAGTCAGCCGACAGTATGTCAATGGAGCACCTCAGTGGAGCCACTTAAACAAAACTATTTTCTTTCACATTTATCATTTTTTTGAGGGAATATTGAGGCTTTAGTTTTACAGGACTGCAGAATGTTTTTTTGTCCTTCATTGACAATAAATGCATCATCCCCATGATGTCCAGACTGGGACGAATTCAATGCACCAGGTGTAAGCCAGTGTTGTGGTGAGTTCTATGCCTCAGGAAACCAAGAGAGACAGAATGTGAGAAATGGACGAGAAGCGTGACAGGGATGCAAGGGAGAGAAAGAAGGCTGTAGGCCATGGAACTGAACAGAGAGAATGTGGTATACCAACAGATGTGTACGTTAATAAACTGGAACACTGTTTAATTGCCACATCTCTACTGTGCCACCAGCTTGAAGAGACAAGTGATGAGAAGTTGTCATTTAGAAATAGGAGCCAGGACTGTTAGATTTTGGCAATGGGATAGTGATATACATTTTATTTCACCATCTGAGTAATCAAAAAATGTGCTCAATTTTAGATATGGATAGAGAAGAAATACGTTTTTTTGAATGCAATCATGGTCACCAAGCACAGTCTCCCACATAGAATCAGTGTTTCAAAACATTGATTCAGTCCCAATCTGAATCAGTGTTTTGAAAGGAACCCGGTGAGTCCATTCATTTGTTTTGTACTTTGTTAGGAACCCAGATGAAATAATTAAATAAAAATTTCAATTTAAAATAATAAAGTTTCAGTTTAATTTCTCAAACTCTCTCCAAAATCCTTCAGTTTTGCTGTTTTTTGGTCTGGATGAATAATCAGTTAGATATTTGAATTTAGCAACAATCAAAAAGTATATGCTAAAAATGTATAAGAAAATAATGCCTAACAAAACTACAATATATACAATAAAAAGCCAGATTCCACGAATTCAAACTTGTCCCTTGGTCTGTATAAATATGTTCCTTGGTTGCAAAAAAAAAAAAGTTAAAAATCATGTGGTTATGAAAGTCCCTGGTAGTCGTGTGACAAAATTGTTGCTTTCCTGGTGAGCTGATGTGTGTCGACATTGGGATATAGGACAATGCTGTATCCTGACTTTAATAAAATGAACTACAACATTTCAAGTAAATAGATTGAAAAAGAAAGAAATAATATTATAGAGCAAGAATTCAGAAGCTATGTCTGCTGGCTGCAGTGAATTCTTTTGTTCTTTGACACATGTAACATTACTGTGTCCCGAACTGTCAAAATGGGCCCGGCACCAGAGCTGCAGAGGGTAAAAAACACTCATATCAATCTCCTTGCATGTCTGTGAATATCTCAAACTACTTTTCTGAATATGTTGGTTCTAGGAAAAGTCAAGAAGTGACATATCTGCCCATCTTAAAAATATGACATTCAATTCAAAGATTCAAAACAGCCATCACGTCATGGTTGGTCTTCCTGGAGTTAAAGTATCATTAAAATGAATGTTTCATGAGGTGACCCACACATAACGGAACAATTGTTGAGCACACACAGCCCAGCACTAGTCAAGCTCAATGTCAGCATGCTGTTTAGGTCACCGGCTGAATATGCAAACACAATACTAGACTAAGAATGGACGTCGCAGCCATTTGTTCTCTTAAAGAAACTTGGAAACAAGCATTGTAAGAAAGATAGGAAGACGACACGTTCTATGACAACTGAAGAGAGTAGAGCGTGAAGCTGAGGGAATGCAACACTCCTTTGAAATAGGTGCAGTCTTGTATTGATCAAACCAAAGCTAATCACACTTTGGCACATAGTCAGATAGTCAGCAGTTGATCATTTAAAAACCAATTCATTTACAGCCTATTTTTCTCTCTCATTTTGTTTTACCTTGGAGGCATCCACATTTTAATCATCATTACCACGATTGTAATTACCATTCACATCATCATAATCCTAAAGACATTAAACAAGCTGCTGCTAATTCCTCATGACAAAGAGTTTGGGCACATTCACTGACTTTAAATTGCTTTCCAAGCCAACATGCTTGTTCAAGTCCCAAATGAGGTTGGCACGGAGAACTGACAGACCTTTTACCCCGGCTATTGCAATTCAGATGTAAAAAAATTACTTTAATCATCGTCATTTTGACATACTCTAATTTGAAAAAATATGTAGCGAACGACATTACAAGTTTTGCGCCAAATAAGCAAAAATGTCAATGTATTTGATAAATTCAGCATCATTTGAATTTGCAAAACTTGCATTATGAGTTTATTTTTATATATTGATGGTGGTCAGCTTCTACTTAAAATGAAAGTTTGACCCAGGCGTATTGTAAAATTGTCGTTACGGAAGTAGCTAATGGGCTGTATAAGAAGCAGCAATGCAGAGTTTGGATTATTCTTTTTTTCTTTTTGCCGCAATCAACATATTGATTACATTACCTTCAACTTTCTTCCAAAAACCTTTTCCCTGAGGTAAAAGTAAAATGCTTAAAGTGATCAAACTCTGTAATAAAATACGGAGAAGAGAAATAGTGAAGCTGTAGGAATAAAATCGTATATATATAGGGCAATAGAAAAGCAGAAACAACTGTAGGAGCAGCATAGTTATTTCTGTCACTGTTTCACTCTCTCTCTCTCTCTCTCGCTCTCTCACACACACACACACACACACACACATTCACGCAGACATACAAAAACACTCACACAGTTTCTGTCAGGATGTTACTTATTTTGTAATTCAAATAGGGATAAGTTGTCACTCACCAAGCTCTGTATATCACAGTGGCCATTGTGCCAAAGTGTACATCATTCGCTGGGATCCTGTTCACAGGCCATAATTCACAACTGGGATTAAGAAATACTGTATGTACAGATAGCTTGAAACAGTACAAGCTGCTGTACAAGAGAGTTAGAATGTCATGTACTTTTTATTTTTAACACATGCTTCTAGTAATTCAAAACTCTTCTTTTTTCTAAGTCTTCAGTGTGGAAAGAGCACCATAACTGCGCAGCATGCCAGGTAGTGATGTAACTGCAAAAAAAAAAAATAATAACCGATGCACCTTACAATACACCAAGCTGTCTTGCTAAACACAGGTTCAAATGTGGAAAAAAATACTTAAAATGATAAGAATCATCTTTGATTGATCGTCATACTTTTGTGGCTCATGGCCCAAATATTGTACATATTATACATATTTTTAATAGAGTGCAGGCCAAAGACTGCTGTATTAAGGAAAAAGGGTAGCTGTCAAGAAAGTATTTGGTATCACAATGCACTTCACTGGTCACATCATATATGTGGCATATTTGTGGCCACCGCAGGTGCACTTCATAATGACTTTCTCAATTCTCAATTTGTATCTCCTTGCTCCTCTCCTCGCATCGTAGTCCCACCCACTAGAGATGCGAGCGAAGGAGGCAGTAAGGAAGAGACTCGAGGAAATAGGAGTCGAGGCAACAAGGATTTAATGAAATGAGATATCCGTGCTTCGGTGCTGTCATTTTAAAGCGACGTCAATTACATGATGTGTGGCACAGCTGCATCATCTGTTCATTGTTTTATTGTTTCCTACCGCTGTATTTTATCCCTGTCAGATGAGCATAGCAGTGTTCATGACAACTTATATATTTTCTTTTAATTCAATTCACAATGTGGCATAATGTGACAAGTATGTAAGAATGTCATACTTTTTTCTTTTATTTAATGCACGCACACACACACACGCACACACACACACAGTATATTTTATTGTGTGAAGCACTAAAAATCTTTGCATGAAAAGTACTATACAAATAAAGTAACATACAATATATTATATATAAAGTATGATTTAGGGAAATACATTATATAATATATGTGACTGAGTTATATAGGCTACAGCATAATAAATAGGCCTACACACAAACACGATGACAAAGTAAAATTGATCTCAAATGCAGCCCACAACCCAAATACGTGAGAATGATGGTCTTTGGTTATAATTTAACATTTTCAGGTTGTTTACATCTGTTGTTTGCAGCTTTGCTTGCTAGGTAGTAAGTAGTAAGTAGGTAGTAAGCAACACACATAAGATAGCTGTGCTAGCAACAAATTGAAGCTTTGTAGCCATATTTCTACTAAATTATTTCCCAATTATGTTGTGGTGACAAACATAATCGCTGCCCGAATTATATTCACAGGCAACTTTTTTGAGTGAATGAAGCTCTATGTTTATGTGCTGCACTAGAGTCGCAAGGAAGTAGTCTGGATGGGTCTAACAATGATGCGTCAACAAAGTAGTTGAACTCAATAAAAATGTTAGATTTTTACTGCTGCTATTGAGGCCAGGAAAAGTCAGTATAAGTCCATATAATGCAATGCCGCTCTTGAAAAAAAGATCAACATGACAGAGAGAAACAAATGTATGTATGTATTTTCTCAGAGCAATGTTGTTGTAAACATGCAATCATGCCCTCTGTCATGGAGCGAGAGAAGGGCTATGAGGTCTGCATCTAGTGCCTTTGGGATGCTGAGGTGACATCACTCCAAACTAAATGTGGCAGCTCAGATAGATGTTGATTTATGGTGCCCCTCTTGCCCTCTGCACCCCTATCTGTCTTCACCATCAGGCTGCATTTGCAAAGTTTGTACTCAATGTGAAGTGCCAACCACCCATACAGTCTTTTTACTGTTATGCAAGTGCATAGGTTTGAGGATCGCTGCAGCTATAGATAACAGATAACACAGTGGTGAGCCTCATAATTGTGTTTCTGCAATTTCATTTAGAAAATTTGACCGTTCTGAATTTTTTTTGCATGATCGACTTCCCATCTGAAGCATACATATAGGTGTTGCATGTTTGTTGTGACCAGTGAGGGTCCCTATTTACTGTATATCTCGTCAGTCAAGTCAAGACTCACACTCTGGGCTGTAGAGTTGGGTAAACACAGTATTCACTAATGAGCATTGTGAAACCATCAACGTACCACCTATTTGTGCTGGGCCGATATCACAAACAAACCAACAAAATCTTCCCCCGTGCCGAAGCAGCTTAAGAGTTGCTGCATGGGCATGCATGGGATTTCATCATCTGTATTTAAGTCTGTACTGTAAGAGCATGGTTTTCTGAATGAAACCTGCAACAAAATACTTTTCGAATGTTTCCACAACCTGAAATTCTTTGAAATGTATAATACATACTAACAATATGTACAAGTTTAAGTTTAGATACTTCCAAACAAATTGAAATTACACAATCTACTTAAAAGTCTTCAGTCCAAGCAAAACATGATGCAGCATGTTCAGGGTAGTCTGGACTAGTCAATGTTCCTTGAACAAGACATGAAGTTGTGTTTTTCTAACTCTTTCCTCAAGTATCTCTTACAGTATGTTGTGTACAATTATGCAGTTCTTACCGTACCCAGCCTCTTCTTTCTACAACTTGAGATTTAATTCTGGCTACTCTTCTACTCGTGTTTCACAAACTAATTTGTTTCTCTGGCTTCCTGAAAGAAGACAAATGCATGGTGGTGGTCTGTTGAAGTGAATGCAGTGTAGATTTCAACGCAAAACCACTGAGCTGGCAGCTGTAGTAGTATAGGTTTTGATACTGAAATTTACTTAGCAAAGACACCCCTCCTTTTCATTTGGCATTCAGTATGGGCGCTGAATCTCATTCAGTTTGGCATTTAATATGGGTAATTTCTATGCAACCCGGTCAACATGGAGTTTTTATGTTCACCAAATCTCTGCTGCAACCTGCCATTTCACATTGAGTTCCAAAGTTTCAAGTTGGTGCACTGTTACCGTTGGCTTTAAGGCGGACTCGGTTTGGGTAAGAGATGACATTGCTAATTTTCCAACAAGTTATATTTACAAGAGCACATGTACCAAATGCATGTTCCTACTAAATTGCTATTCAAGTCACAGATTGACTGTCAAGAGAGGTCAGACCCTTTAAGCAGTGAAAGTCACAAATAATCTTCCTTTACAATGGTGATTCTGTCAAAAGAGATTACAGGGAAGGGAAGTGTATTGCTATTTTTGCTTGAAACAAATAATTAATGGTGTGAATCTGGGTGTTCTGCAGGGTTTTAGATTAGCAGTGGTGGGAGTACTCTAGTGACACCAGTGTAAAATCTTACCTCCACTGCCAAATGTGTCAGCATCAGCCCTCCCTCTCTCCACGCAAGCCACTTTTGCTCCAAGAACAGCCTTGGCAGCCAAAGCTGTACATTGCATTGCAAGACAGATAAAATGAATACCCTTAGAGGTGTTTTACTGTAGAATACATTTCAAGATGAAGTGTATTGTGATAATTGATAATTGATAACCTGAAGTGTCCTTTGTCTTACTTTATTCCTTTGGTCATTTGGTTTCTAGTCAAAAAGAGATACTAACTTAAGAAGTCACTTCTCATTGACAGAAATACGTAGACCCTTAAGCTAGCTGCTACGTTTGAACAAAACAACAAACAAACAAACAAAAAAACATATCCCTTCTCATACAAAAAAGAAAGTTGAGTTTATAAACATTAACATGCCCGTACTCAGTATGGTACACCTGGGGGTTTTGTCCCTGCAGACTTGTTCAGTGTCTAAGGTTAGAAAAGGTTAGGAATTTGGCTTTGAAATGTTGATAATTTCTCTGCTGAGTGCACCCTTTTTGGCATTCATTTCCAGTCATATTTGAGGGGAGACCTGCACTGGGTCATGCTGAGAGACAGACAATTCCATGTTACCATAATTGTGGTTCATTGCACTATAGCTATTACTGCAAATTACCAAGGTACAAAGGTCATGTCCTGGTCTGTCTTTTACACAAAATCGTACATGTGTTCATTTTCAAATGACAACACTTGGCTTTAAGAGGCAAAGACACTTTTTTACCAACAGGGAATTTGACAATCCTTAGAGAAATTAGCATAAACAGATTGTGAATTAATTTCATTTTGGTGGAACCAAACAAAATTTATAATTGGATTTCTTTTCTTTTCCTTCCTTATCTTAGAGTTATTAAAATTTTAGTTTCTACATTTCTTTCTTAGTTACTTGATTATCAGAAACAGACTCTGGCATTGTCAGCAGGTGCTCTAAATCGCTGGATTACCTCAGAGAAATCTTAGACCGTTCAGAGTCAGACCCAGGCAAAATTAAACGGGTCCCATAAACTATACAATGAATTTAACAACCTCCAATTAGAAGGGCTTTTTATGGTAAGCCCCAAGGGAAAATTAGAAGAAAAAAAACTTGTTACCAGAAACAATGAAAATGTTCAAGGTTGGTATGGCATTCGAATGAATATGATTTGTAAATATTTCCAAACTCTTTATTTCGCTTTACTTAGAACAATCTGATCACACTTGGTTTGTTGCAGTCGGCTGTGGTAATTAACCACCATGCTGTGTATGTGTTCTCTGTTTCCCTGAATGTCTTCACTCTTCTGTGGAGCACCGTGGCCTGTGTGTGCCCCTGCAGCAGGTGGGCATGTGTCCTGCCTCTGTTATCTCTGTAGTTATTCATGGAAGCAGGTGCTCTCTCTGACATTTGTAGGGTGGGCCTTCAGCCTTCGTCTTCCAAGCCTTGGGGGAGTGCAGCAACCATGACTTCACTGCACCTCATCCCTTGTATGTCATATGCACTGGTCCATTATTCTCCTACCCTCCCCTTGGTGTCACTGCACCAGTGCAGGACACTGATTATGTAAACTGGAGGCTGGAATGATTAGCATGCAGAGAAGCATAGGAACTCCTTCTGTATTTTCATATGAAAGAAAGTTTCTGGAATAAAGTTCAACTTCAGAGTGTTAGATTAATGTAATTTCTGCTTTGATGTTTATGCTCAGCATTCCTTGGAGACAAACTGGGCGGTGGAGGAAGAAGGGGCTCTAGAGACAAGAGCTATTTGATTTATCCCACCACTTAGCACAGCATTTCATTAATACACCACAGCTGACTTGAGACTTTTGTCCAGACTTTTCCCAGTAAATAGATACATCTCATCATACCTGTGCGTGTAAACCAGGTATTGGAGTTTTTTTTTAATGTAATGTGCATTCTTATTCTTAATGATAAAAGTTTAAACACAAAATAATCCCATGTATTTCTTTGTGTTTATGCATCTCTCTGCCTATGTGTATATACATTGAAGTGTGGTGAGTCATTGCTTATTCAAGAGTTGAATGTTGTACTTGTACAATACAGGTGTCTTACTGTTATTGTTTCAACCAGTTTACCAAGGTAATTTCCTAATTATAACATATTTTTAAAGTTTTATATGGAACTGGAAACAGGAATATTACTTTCATGATACTCAGCCAAGCACAAGGTCTGGTTCTGGATATGGCTCTGAGCTGAGCTGCCAAACGAAAGGAAGAATCACAGTATTACTTCTATCCTGCAAGAATGGATTTTTCTTTGGTGTTAACAGTTGCCTATTTACATCCAGTAAGTCCAGTATCTCTTTTAGCTCTGTTTTTGGTCTATACCAACTTCTGAAGGAAATATCTGGCTCTTTAAATGTTCCACTATGTTCACCAGCTAGTCGCTAACTTTGTTGTTTGGTGATGAGCAGGTAGTGTACACTGATTTTTTAGAACTTTTTTGCTGAAAACAGCTACCTGCTGCTGCCAAAAACGACACTATGTACAAAGCTTCAGATTCAGATGATAATTCTCTGGAGGTTCATCAGCACGAGCAAACCCCTTTCACATAGCCACATTATTTTCAAATTGTCATTTGATGCATTGCTATTTTAAAAATATCGATTATAGCGACTTTAAGAAACAATGCCTACGTTATTAATATCGATGTCCCACTGTGCATTAATGGACTGTATTGTATAGGGCCTTTCTAGTCTTCCAACTACTTAAAGCTGTTTGATACTACATATCACATTCACCCCATTCATACACTGATGGCAGGAGATAACGGCCCATCAGTACAAAGTAATCTAACTTTCACACACACCAAAGGGTTCAGTATCTTGCTCATGGACACTTTGACACGTGGGCTAGGGGAAGCCAGGATCAAACCACCGACCCTCCGATTGGTGGACGACCCACTCTTCCACAAAGCCACAGCCGCCCTGCATGAAACAATGAATAAATTCAATAAAAAATGCTTACTATAGGAAAACTTTTACCAAATCGGGAAAACAATAATACATTTGATTTAGTTGTTTTGCGTTCATCTATGTATTGTAAGACCTGTCAATGTGGGACAGATAGCAGTTTCTTAATCTGCTTCTGCGAAATGAGAAAACCATTGAATGGTATAGTGATATCTGTCTATGAGTGATAAACTATTTGAACCCTAAACTGTATTACTGCTATAACACGATTCTGATGCCTGTAAAGATAGTATAGTCACTTCCCACAGAATCTGAACACAAAGCAGAAAAAAGGAACAGCCAATGAAGATTTCACTCTCTCTTGCAGCTTAACTCAGCTTCTTTTCAAACTAACTTATAGTCCTTATCTGCTCTAAGCCACATTCCATCCCTCTTATTCCTTCCCATATCCCTATTCTCTCTACCGCTTATCCAGCATCTCAGCATTCCCCCTCCTTCTGTCCATTCACCTCCATCCCTCCATCCCCTGTCCCTCCATCCACGCCAGCTTCTCTGACACCCTGCATTACTCTAGCAGCAATAGGCACTGCTGTTGGACTGCTTCCCAGTGCCGGACGTCCTCCAAGGGGAGAGTCAGTGTGTCGCAGCAGATTAATGCCTTGCTCGCTGACTGATCAACTCCCGCTGGTCTGGAACCTGAGTCTACTGTGGCATGGCCCAGATAGGAAGGTGATGCTATCCCAGCTCATTGCCACTCAGGTGGTCTGGCCCAGGAAACTGTGATCCATACATTTAATCTTCCAGACAGTGTCACAATGGAGCAGCGGGATGCTGTTGTGGTAAAGGCTTTGACAGGTCTGCAAGCGGAGCAGAGTAGTGAGTAGGAGGTAATCAAGCTAAGTGGCTGTTTATGAAGAAAGAAAATGGTGAGGTCACTACTTGTGTTATTTAACTGCAAATGCAACATTACCGTGTATTTAGTGTATGTGTATGAACTACTTCTTTCAAAAAATAGATCCTGCCTTTAAGCTCTGTCCTATTTTTATGTGCATGCCTGTCTCACAATATGAGTGATATGCCTGCATATTTAAAACTATTCATTTGTATGGTGGTGCTAGGGGATTGTGAGAGATAAGAGAGGAAGAATCACACATTGAGACATAGATATATGTTCCACCAATCATTACCTCATTAAATAAATGGCATTATCAACCTGTCTGTCCCATTATGTTTCTCGATATAATAGTTTTTGAAGTACAGATAATGAAGACCTGTGCATGTTTCAATCAGTTATGAAGTTACCACCTGAGCAGGCCTGTCTCTTCAAGCCCCTTATTACGTGTAAAGGGAAGTGACATGGAAAACATGAAAATTCTCGTCTTTAAAAAGCTGCCACAATAATATAATAATAGGGGGTCATCTATAATCATCCCTCACCTCGAGAGGATGATGTCTTTTCAAACTCAATTACACATTAGCAGGACAATTTCTTCCTTTATCTATCACACTTCATCAACTAGGGCTTGGCTGCATACTCTATCCTCCTCATTAGCAATCACTCCATCACTCACTAATAATGGCCTATCAACACTGTCTCAACGACCAAAGTTACAGCAGTGGAGAATGAAATATTAACTTATGATGTTAACCTGGGGTCGTGTTTTAACATTGTGGAATTAGATCAGATTTAGTCAATATCATCATCCTAAATTAGAAATGAAGGACACTTTAACACAGTGAAAGTAGTTCAAAAGAAGATTAAAAAGAAAACATGGCCTTTTAAAGGCATGGAGTGATTAAAGGTCTTCCAGCAGCCAGGACTCAAGTATATCTGAAAACGTGTTAACTGGTCAATTCCGAGCATAATTCTGAGCATAAGAATAACTATAAAAAGAATAATTTAAGAGTGGTTTAACACACTGAAACAGTGAAGTGAGAGAAAAAAAAGAAAAACGCAGGACCCGAGGCAGGCACCTTGGTTTGTGTGCCTCACCATTACCATAAATGGATGCTGACTGCCTGCAGTCAGGACCAATACACTATCTATAAGGGCTCATTTCTCTCAAATTTACTTTGCCGCTGGTGTGACGGACGGTCGCTAGTCTTAGCAGCCTAAATCAGTTCACTTTCACATACCTCTTCAGGCATGCCCGCCATAGCCAGAGGTGCATGCAATGAGTGTCACATCCCCACCTCCTCTTGTCCTCTTCCATTACCCTCACCGATGCCATGGCAAATGGCTGGCTTGAGGTTACAGACACGAGTCTGCTGTTTTATATTCATGTCAGGATAGTGGCGACTGCCACGTGAGAAACATTTCCTAAGGATGGTATAATGACGATTTTAAAATGAGGTGAGAACTATTATCTGTCGCTCACACACATACACACTCATACACATGCAGTAAATGTCCACATCGGCCAAGAAAGCACTTAAGAAAGAATGGCATGGTGAATTTTGATGCTACTTGATTAGTACTTTGCATAAGTATTCCGTTTTGTTCTTAAGGGCCACAACCAATGTCAAATAGACACTTGAGAATCAACAGCCATTACCACGTCTCCTCACGTAAACCTAGTTTTCCTCACACCACCAGTCTGTCCTCATGGGACCATCCTGTTTTAGAGTAACTTAATCTATGCCCTTGATTCATTTTATGATGTACAGTAAAATGTGACACCATCTTGTTGTGCTGTTTCTTCGACTGAGTCATTATCTCTCTGACGAAGTACATATATTTTCTAGCAGAGTGGTCTGATGCTCAATAATGCAAATTAGTTCTTTAATCTAAGCCTCACTTAAACTGGTAATTAGATACATGATTTATAGTTGTTTGAAAGGCAGTAACACTTTGTATGCAAAATATCACCTGATTGGTAGGATGTGATGTGTTTCCTCAATATTTTATATCAAACGGATAAGATTTCAAGCTGCAGTCTATAATTGGCATGCGTTCTGCACTGCAGTATAGTCGCAGATCATTGTTTGTTGCTTTCAAATTTTAACAACAGATGTGAATTTTTGATTTTAAAAGTGCTTTACACACACGTATATAAACACACACACACACACACACACACACACACTTAGGACTACTACTACTGCATCCTGGACTTCCCAAACAGGGAGTTGTCTAGTATTTGAGCTCACCTTGTACTCCATTACGGGGTTGAGGCCCTGCACCTGCTTTTCCAGGTGTGAAGGAAGACCCTGATGATGCACTCTTAATGACTTGCCAGAAGGACAGGGCACTCCATGCAGCTGCATACTTTCCAGCCACGTAAAGGCTGGTCATTACCATCCATCTTCGTACATGTCAGGATTCGTTCAGCGTTCGCTTGCTGTTAGGTTTTCCTTGGAAGGAAAGAGATGTGCAGTCCACAAAAAAGTGTGTTGATCACTGAACATGAGTAATGTCTTCTAAGTCCATATGGCCTTAGCGCCAATGAGGCATGACACATGAAAAAAAATCATTTAATCGGTAATGTTGGGAAATATGCTTCATGCATAACTTATTAAAATGTTGGTAACCAGCCACAGTATGCAAGGGTCATCACTGCAGCAGAGTAATTAATGAATTATTTTTACCTGACTATGGAAAACAACATTATCACCAACCAGCTTTATGGAGATAAGCCCACAAGAAATGCTGCGTACAGGTCCATCTAGATTTAGCACCAACAGTGCTACAGGTGCTCCTGCATAATATATATTCCAACTGAGTGATAAATTAACATGTTAATCAGAAAGCAGTGGGTATGAATGTAATGCATAGCATTTTAAAGTTCTCACTACCACTAAAGTTCTCAATATCTCAGATGTGGACTATGCCAATGAAAATGCACATGATGTAAAAACAATAATTGTAATGTTACTGAATATTTTGGTGTTTTCCATCAGTGTTTGTAGATCAGTTGTGAACACACTTGCACATTGCCCTTCATTTCAGTCACTCTGGCTCTGTTGAACACTCCCTGACCTTCATGTCCCTTCTGTTCGACTTATCAGTGAACAAAATTTGCTCCAGGCCCAAGACACCGCAGCTTTTCTAAAAGACTGCAGCTATACTAATCCCAAGCAGAAAATCAATTCATGAATTAATTGTTGAGCATGTCTTGCAGATCAATCTTTCACTATTGCCACAGTGAGCGAACACTGGAGGCAGCATGTCTATTCATATCTGCCAGCAGCAAAATTGGAATGGTTTTAACCTGTCGCTTAAATATGAACTAAATCTAACGCCAATATGCCTTGGGTGGTATTGATGTTATGTATTGTATACACACACACACACACACACACACACACACACACATACACACACATATTAGATATGTTTTACTTTTTATTTATGTTCAATTGAAAATATATTTTCATATTTATAGAATCACCTCCTTTTGCAACATATTCCCAGTGTGTCATTCCACTAATCAATTGTTCTTTTTTTCATGCTACTGCGCCGTCACAAGACCACTGGGGAAAAAAAAAATACATAAAACAATAGATTAAATAAAAATAGAAGGAAGAAAATGTAAGGCCAGTAACACTGTGTGAGTATCAGTCTGTCATCAGATCAGCTGCAGTGTTATCAGCCTTTACATCCAAAGCAGGATTTTGCTCAGCTAACGCTTGAAGGATATATATATATATTCTCTGGGCTTAAACAGGCCAAGTGGGTTGAGCAAAAGCTGCTATTCTGTGCCTTTTCAATTCCTTTGTACATCTTTTCACTCTTAAAAAGCACATTCAAACTTCAAATGACACAGTACAGCAACATCTCAAACATTCTGTCGAGAGGTGTGTTGTACTAAAAACCCATAGACTGATAACTCTTCATTTAGAGGAAGGAGAGGTTCAGTATATAAGAACATTTTGACAAAGAAAAGCATGAAATTCAGAGAGAAATACTTAATACTCTAACAGATGAGATATTTGTAATTATAAATACTAACACATCATGTTAGCTTCAGGAGATGCTAAATTTTAGTTTGTTGTTTTGCAGTGTTATCTCTCTTTAAAAATGAAAGATAAAACTTTTTTAAATCATGCAGAAAAAAATGCCCCTCCTCTCTTCAAACTAGAAGAATCTGTCCTTAATAGAGTGTTACACATCTTTGCCATTATAAAGTTGAACCTACCTCAACACATTAAATAGAATAGAACTGTTTATATTTTAGTTTCTTGATGCAAAGCTTTTCTTTCTAATATAATTTGGCAAAGTTGTGATTTCTTTGATGCAAGAATTGTAATGTGCACAGTCTAATGTTTTGCCCCAGGATTTGGCTGGAGAAGCCAAAACACTTCAATCTCCCATTTTGAGAAAAGCCATTAACATCGTCTGCCCTACTTTGTAGTGATGTAAGAGACAGCACGACCACCGCATTTCAGCGGCTCCTGATGTAGTTGTTTTTCCTAATCTGTTTTCTCTGTCTTGTGACGAGACAACAACTTTAGTTCAATGCAGGTCAAACGTTCGGCCAGCATTTATCGCTGCTCATGGTTAGCACAGGGCAGCAGAATTAATTTTATAGTTGAAACAAACATCTAACAAACTACCAATTCCCTGTCATTCACACAGCAACGGCAAAGGATACTTTCTCCTTCCCGCACACATTCTCTTTCCTCTCCTCAGACCTTCAGCCTTCCTCTGTTTCACTGTTCACTTGTCTACTTCTCTGACCCTCACAATCTCTTCACACTGCTCATCTCTCCATTTGCACCCTGACCCGTTCTCTTCAGCCCGAGCTCATCTCTGGTGACAGCACCCGATTGACATCAATGTCACTACAGAATAGATAGGTTAATTAAGACCAACTGTTCCCTGCCCATTTCTCAGCACCATCTGCTGTGCAGCGCCAGTCAAACGGATACAGACACAGAACTGACACCATAATGAGACAAATACCGCAGTGAGGAAATGTGTACTTACTGAGTAACTTCAGGCTTATCAGATCACTTCTAGTATTGTGTACCCTTTCCAAAAACACACAAACTGACCATTAATTTTTTTAAAACACATTCAAATTTACAAAAGCTTTTTTTTATACTCTAGCAAAGTTAAAGTTGTTAGCTGGTATTAAAAGACAATATTAGCTCAATATCCATCCATCCATCCATCTTCTTCCTCTATCTGGGACATTTCCTGTCATTTTACTGTATGTATCAGGCTAGATATCATACAATCACATTAAATGCTGCCAGTTGCATTCTGAATGCACATGATGTGATCCAGTAGTTTGGAATTAATAGCATCTTTTTCATTTATCCTATACATTGGTGAAACAGTGGCCCTATGGTGGTGCAGGAAGATGCACATTACTGATAACCTTGAGGAAAGACATGGGAGAAACCATTTAATAAAAATCTCATGAGGATCTAAGGTTTGTCTATTAGACAAGGAAAGTCATTTACTGATTATGTCTCACACTGTTTCTTCAGATTTTGAGTTTTTACCTTTTATAGCTATAAAGATTTTCAAATTGACAAAAAGTGTTTGTAACTTATTTTGTGACAAACAATTAATTTCAGTGGGAGGTGGGTAAATATTTGTTGATGCTCTATCATGACTAAGTAGCTGTCAGGTTGCTTAAGCAGTCCAAAAAAGGCTGCAGGGTGCAAAACCTCAGCAAACTTAGAAGAAACTAAGGTTGCAAATAAAACACACAAACAAAGTGATGACAAACATCTAAACACGGAGACTGGAGGGGATTTCAAACTCTCTTTATCTTCGCTTTCATTTTCCCTCTGTCTTTATCTCCATTGGGATTCTCTGCTTTGATCTTTGAACCTGTAAAATTCACACGCAGAGGCGCTCTTGACAGTAAGAGAAGAGGCAAGTGTTGTGCAAAGGCAAAGTGAGGGGGTGAGTGGAGGATTAGATATGCAGAACATGGACGTCAAGGGCAGAGGAGGCAGATACAGCTGGAGGCAGCCTATCTGAATATGAGTAGCTTTGGAACTGCTCCTAAACTAAACAACAATGTTCCAAATGATGAAATGATAGAGGGAACACTTGTAAATGCATCAGGAACAATTCCATCCCACAGTACATCACAGCTGTGGACATGTTGCAGGCATCTTTTTTTTTGGTCTGTAGGAATAAACAAGGTTCACACATTATGAAGACAACACTTCAAAATTGCTTTGATTTTGAAGTAACTTAATAAAAACTACTGCAGCAGTGGTATATTGCATGCCAATTATGAATATTTGTCAACATCCTCTGCTTGTATTTTTCAGTTTGTGATTGCTGTACCTCTTTATTCATGTGGTTGGTCTGTGTTTGGCATATCACAATTCCCAGGAATGCTCTCCATAACATATTAAATTACTGTTGCAGTTTTTATATTTTAAGATGTACCTGCAATGTGGGCATGTTGTTCTGAAAACGCAAACATCACGGTGCCAAAGCCCAGACCTCGACAATAACTGTTGAATGATATTAAACCTAATGAAACACACTTTTCTTCTTTATAAAGTGGTATTGTCAATCGTATCCCATTTTAAACGATGCCTTATTAGACAGTGGTAACAAAAATGTTTTTAAAGGTTTATAAAAAATGCATAATAGTAGAAAAATGAAAGAGTTCCTACCCCAGTGTTGCTGTAGGAGCATGCAGGACATAATGCAGGATAGGCACGTAATTGGCTACAACTTGAGCGATCCTTCAAAAGCACAGCTTTTCCACTCACAGCTGCATTTTATTTCAGCTGGTGATTCCCTTCTTGCAGAAAATGGCTGGACTTTTTCTTTTCCTTGGGTTGCTTGCTGTGCTTACATGAATGGTTGAAGTCAACCAATGCATGAAACCGTCTATTTAAATTCAGTGCTTATAAGTGAACAACAATGACAACAAAAAGGAAAAGTCACATTGTAACATTCTTAATCTTGTTCCGCCTTTAAATGCACCCATCTTCATAAAAACAACCAAGTCTGTATTCGCCCAGAGTAGCATGCGTCTTCAATAAAGGTCGCACTTAAATGACACATTCTGTCAATTCAGTCGGTTGGCTTTTGGCAGTAACTGACGCATACAGTATAACCGGAAAATTCATTAAGCATGTTGTGCCGGAATGATCACCATTGAGAAGCATCATTGCATGCCTATTCTGCCATGCCTTCACATTGTTTCTTATCCTTTCTTTCTTATTGCCAGAGGATTAAGTGATGCCTTATACCCCATGCCAAGGCCTTTCTCCAAACAAACCATTCACAAACAGAAAAAGCAATCAGGCAAATGCAGTTAGCATACAAAGAGAGCTGAATGCATGACTATAGACAGTGAAAAGCCATTTTAAGACTCACAGTTCTTGTTAGAGCGATCCAGGGCATGAATATTCATTTACCCAATTTTCCTACGGTGTGTGTTGTATTCATTTTTTATAGTATGTTTGTGTTTTGCAGACACAATGGAAAACCTGCATTTCTCACAGTCTTGTTCTCTTTCTCTTTTTCAGTGCCGTGATTCTATGCACATTTGGATCTAACACGCGCACCTAATAACGTCAACCACCTTTCTAACAGTCCCCAGCTTTAAAAACAGCAGTGCAGATAGGTTAGATTTTGTTCATCCTGTTTTTGTTTTCACAGTCCATGATTTCAAGCTCAAACCTGGACTAGGGAAGTATACCACCATGATGCACTTCCCCAGCTGGGAGATGAAATACCAGTTCTACTATCTATGAATGCCAGTTGCTAGCATAATAAATGAGGAGGTCTTGATGATACTTATTGTTGAACTCATTCATGCTTCCCTGAGAACAGTCCTCTGAAGACTCCCACAGAATTAATTTAGGTAACAAGTGAATCAAATAGAAATGCGGCTGCATTTTTATTTACATTTCATTGTTGCCTCCCTTTCAGACCAGAAATTTTGTTTAGCTCACAACATTTACTGGATCCTGTTTTAAGTAACACAAACCTGCCACCAGTGTCACCATGGCTTTGTTCAGACACTTATTATGGCAAAGGTTTTTCAGTGGCTGATAAAAACTCACTTTTTCCTGAAACAGACATATCTATAACTAATGCTCAGTGCCTTTCTCTGCACATGGCAACGAACTGACACAAGACAGTTTGATGACAAAGGAAGGGCGCATATCCTCTGTTGGTTATCCCTAGGTGAAGTTGACATATGTGATGAAAGGGCCTTTACAAATACATGAGGTTAGAGACACTGGGAGAGAGGTGCCTTGTTGAAAATTCATGAGATACCCAGCCTGCTATCACAAATGTTTTCCCTGCCCATCCATCCTGCATGTACGTTGTTAGATTTTAGAATGGCTTTTATTAGTCCACTGACACGTGCACATGCAAGCACATGCAAACACATCTCAAGTCCATACACCACCACCCCAGTGGTTTGTGTGTAGAGTTGATTGTTGCAAAGCACAGTGGTCATTAGGCGGTCAAACCTCCCACCAGCTAGGCAGATAAAAGCTCAGCCATAACCATCAGACCCATTAACATTTCTGTTCTCAGTATTCTCTCCAAGTGTCATGTTGGCTTTAATTCATTGTCTTACCTTGATGAACTTGAATCGATTTTAGTGAATCATCTGTGTGGCTGCATTTTCAAAAGACAAATCTTTAATGTAAACATCTAAACTTCTTTGACTTTTTTGTCACCTGCAGTGAAGAACATAAGGCGCTGACATAGCAGGGGATGAAAAAAGACATTAATACTAAAAAGACTGGACTGGCTTCCATGCTTGTCGAACAACTAATCCAACTGATCACAAAATATAAGATTTGAATAGAAATGTGTATCTTATAGCCACAAGGCACCAACAAGACCGTGGCACCAGTTTATAGCTGTAGATAGTCACCGTCAGCTTAAAACAAATCTGGAATCTGTTGCATTGACAGTATCCGTCCTTGCTGAAGGCGCAAATACACCTAATCCATGCTGCTCAAAAACTGCCAGCTGAGAGCAGTTAGGTTTCAGCATTTTACTGTCGTAGCTGGGTCAAATGAAAGTCCTTTCTATTGTCTTGATGCTTGCTATTAAGCAATAGATCGGGAGATTGTGAGTAATCCATAGACACCTAAACTGAATACGCTTCGCCACGGCATTGTTGTAGCACAGTTTACAGTAGCCTAAAATCACTATACAATCAAGGTTCTATTTTTATGCAAGCACAAACCCAGGAGGCCTGCAAATGAGGTGGCAATGCCATGTTTATTTGTGCAAGTCTTCTTTTTTGCACTTGCACCTGTGTGTCTCTAAACGAATCCTGCTCACTGGTGTCGAGCAATTTTGGAAAGAAAGTGTACCCCTCAGACCACCTCATTTGACAAATGCAAGGGCATGGAGAATTTTTTCGTGTCTTACTTTGTTGGAGGCACACACAAACACACACACAAAGATAGAGAGACCTCTCTAAAATCAAATAAACCATACTGAATTGGTTTGGTTTGGTTTTTTTTTTTTTTTTTTTTCTGTTACACATTTAAATGAACACCATACTCTTTAATACAGTTTAAGCAGTGTCTGTGCTTGCTTAGATTAATAGGTGATTCTTACCAATAATATCATCCACAACATTTTGTAGGATGTATGAAGTTGTTCCCTTGCAGTTGATTAAATACCTGTAGTCATTATACAGCAGCAGGATTAACATGTGCGTTCCATCTGCAGTCCCTAATTTGAAGGATGCACTACGTGTAATTATGCATGGGTCAAACAGCATGGGTACCTTAATTAATTAGTCAAATCCTCCATACAGAACAGAGATTTAACAAGATAGGTGCGTGACCTTCTCTGGTTTTCTGCCGATCACAATGGTAAACTGTAACGTACAGATTTTCAATTCATGCACTAAGTGATCAGGACTGCATAGTTGGACATTTCTTTCTTTTTAAAGTATGCTTTTACAGGCTTTAATGGATAGAGACAGTTGTAGAGAGTGGAAACAGGAAAAAGTGAGAGAGGGGATGACATGCAGCAAAGGACCTACAGGCGGGAATCGAACCCCGGTCCATTTCAGTGAGGACTGTAGCCTTGTAAATGGGGCGCACGCTCTACCAACTGAGCTGACCGCGCTCCCATACATTTCTTTCTTAAAGTAAAACCCCAGTAACTATTTCCTGTTGTTAATCAAAGCGAAATTGTGCTTGTCTTGCTTTTGCAGCATAATACTGTGCGTGTAATAATAGCAGCAGATTATGGCTTTGGTCAACCAACTTGCAAGAACTGGGCCACACCAGGTGCACTTGTGTTTGCACCTCCACCCAGTTTCAGGAAAGTAGAGCAATAAGAAATAATTTGCCTAAAGAGAGAGTTCACCATTGAATTAAAAATACATATTTTCCCTCTAACCTGTAGTACTATTTTTCCATCTTTAATGTATTGGTGTGAGTTGCCAAGTTATCGGCCATATGTCTGACTTCTCTCAAATACAATGGAACTAAATGGCACTCAAAGCGCCAAAAAAATACATTTGAAAAACTCAACAGCAATGTCTCTTTCAAGAAATTGTGACCTGGTTATTTAAGATAATCCGCAGTTTCATGAGGCAACTATTTTATTTCTACCGGACTACACCCGTCGACTGTACCACAGTGTGGGAGGTGATATCTACGACCAATATCGCCAAAACTTGACAACTCTCACCAAAAAAATCTATATGGATAAATAGCACTGCAGGTAAGAGGAAAAATATGTATTTTTTATTTCGGGCTGAACTGGTAGTTTTACATCCCACATTTGATAAGAAATTGGGAATCTGATCTTGAAAAAACGTAGTTTTTAGAATTTTTCATGTGAGTTTACAATATTTTCTAGGAAAGAGGTACAGTTTATAAAGCTTAAATTTCAGAAACGTAAATCTCCTTGACAACCTAGCGCTCTGCTAGGCTTGCCAATACAGATTCATTCACAGCCTGTTAAATGCATGTCACTAAAACAGCAGTAAGACAATCCCATGAAAGTATGCACCACAACAAACTAAACAACAATTCAACAATCTTTTATTGTAAAGGAAAACACAAATTACACTGAGTAATGTCTTAGCTGTGGAAATGCTCGCCAGGAGGTTAAGCACACATAAATAGGCAAAGGGCCTCATTAGTGCAAATGTAAATAAATAGAGACAGATGATGCAGACAGTGAGTCGAAGACGACCACAGGCTTCTGTGTCATGTAAATATCTGCCTTGGCAAGCCAAGTCTCAGTGTGTTAGTATCGCAATTATCTGATAATTCAAGCAGTAGAGGGAAATGTCTCACATGCCACCACCCATCCCTCATCACTTCTACACATGTCCTTGAGAAGGGATTACATGTCATTTAAAAGACATTTCCATAAATTTGTCCATCCATTCATTCATTTTAAACAATAATTAATAATAGAGTTAGTGTCAAGAACAAAAACGAAACCTTAAAGCATAAAAAAAGCAAGACGTCCATGCTTCCAAAGACCATAACAAGGCTGCAGGGGTTTAATATCGTTGCTGATCACTATGGAGGACTAGAAATCAGTCACTGTTCCCGTTCGGGGGTGACTGGAGCCTATCCCAGTGGCTTCGGGCCTTAGGCGGGGTACACCCTGGACAGTGGCCAACTCATAGACAGACAACCATTCACGCACATATTCATCCACTAGGGACAATTTAGAGTCACCAATTAAACTAATGCATGTCTTTGGACGGTGGGAGGAAACCGGAGAACCCAGAGAAAACCCACGGTAACGCGTGGAGGACATGCAGACTCCACCCAGGGAGGTCGTGGTCTGGTCCAGGATTCGAACCCACGATCTCCTTATTGGGAGGCAGGGCGCAAAGCCGCTCTGCCACCGTGCACCCCAGGATTAAAAGTGTGAAAATGAAATAAATAAATACACCATTAAATAATTACTTCAATGTGTCATTAAATAATTAAAATGCCAATAATTTCAATATTTATATTTACATTTCACAATTTACATTTACATTTCATGGTCCTGTGTTGCAGAGCTTCATGAATTGTCAAACTGTCAAACTCGCCCATCAAAGTTGGTAGGCGGATCCTGACACCTGATTGGTTACCCTGCGCATCAAGTCAAGAGCTACTTCCAATACACTGGGTGGCGCTCTTCGCCTCTAACATTGGTTTAGATAACTATCAAACTAAACTTTACCGCCAAGTCGGCCCTGCTAACCCCTAACGTTGAGAACGCCAGGACAAAATGGCTAAAAGTTGCCCGGAGCTGCTGCGAGAAGCAGCTAATTTAATAGAAGAAGCTCTGAGCAAAACTTCTCCAGCTCCGGCAGCTCAGTCGCAGCAGAACCCTGCCGCTTCAGTGTCAGCTAGTAGTGGCACTTCCCGGTGAGGCTGCCAGGCAACTGGTGCTGTTATCGACGAGGATGGACAGCTCATGTTAGATGTTTCGGCGATAAAGCCAGAGAGGCCAGATTGAGGTGGTTTGGACATGTTCAGAGGACAGACTGTGAATATTTTGGTAGAAGGATGCTGAGGTTGAAGCTGCCAGGCAGGAGGTCTAGAGGAAGACCAAAGAGGAGATTTATGGATGTAGTGAGAGAGGACATGAAGTTAATTGGTGTGAGTGAAGAGGATGCAGAGGACAGGGTTAGATGGAGGCGCATGAATTGCTGTGGCGACCCCTGAAAGGGAACAGCCCAAAGGAAAGAGACTTCAGACCAAAGCAATGGATCAGACTAGATTAGCGTTAGCCCCACCCACTGACTTTGATGGGTGAGTTTGACAGTTTGACAATTCATGAAGCACTGCAACACAGGGCCATGAAATGTAAATGTAAATCATGAAATGTAAATGTAAATATTGAAATAATTGGTATTTTATGTATTTAATGACACATTTAAGTAATTATTTAATGGTGTATTTATTTTTTTTCATTCTGGCACTTTCAGTCCTCCATAGATCACTACTGATGGTTTAATGAATGTTTCACTAGTTGCTGAAGTTTCTGCATTGTGAGGAAGTTTGGCTTTGATTTTTTAGGTCGTTTTTAATACAATGCTCATATGCCTTAGACTGCTGAAGCCTGCCATGACAATCCAGATCAGTCTAGTCAAGTGGTTATCTCCTTAACTTACAGTAGGAATGATATATAAACCAGTTAAAGGTCCAGTATGTAGGATTTAGTAGCATCTAGCACTGAAATTGCAATTTTCAACCATTTGAATACCGCTCAGATCATCCTCCAGTGCCATGCATGTAGGAGAAATTATGGTGGCTGCAAAACTAACGAAAAACGCAAAAGGCCCTATCTAGAGCCAGTGTTTGGTTTGTCTGTGCTGGGGTACTGTAGAACCATAGTGGTGCAACATGGCGACCTCCATGGAAAGGGACCTGCTCTCTCTGTAAATATAAACACCTTTTTCTAAAGTAATGAAAATACAACGAGTCTTATTTTCAGGTGATTATACACTGATGAAAACATACTTATAAATATTATGTTCAATTTCTCCTCCTAAATGGTACATACTGGAACCTAAGGGAAAACCTATGTGTCCTACTAATAACTAATTAGCACAGGATGAAAAATAAACTGCCTACAAAGGGGTTTGTCTGATAGCATGTTAGGTAGCATTTCCAGCAGAGTGCCTAGCATGCTATCTGGAGAATCCTTCAGAGGACAGTCCAAAATTCCCTCTATCTGAGCCACAACAGGGGATATACTG
The DNA here is from genome assembly GCA_011952105.1 of Coreoperca whiteheadi. Classification (NCBI taxonomy): domain Eukaryota; kingdom Metazoa; phylum Chordata; class Actinopteri; order Centrarchiformes; family Sinipercidae; genus Coreoperca; species Coreoperca whiteheadi. Next base: position 19,292,128 of record CM022474.1, on the reverse strand, counting down.
TATGTGCAGGTACTTGCATGAAGGTTTGTTGCTGGGACCAACAATAAACCTCCACATGACTGTTAGGATCCACTTCATTTGGCTAAATTAGGTAACTTAAGATGCATATTACTGCTTGGCCGACGTTTAGATTGCCTGGAACAAGGACTGCATATTCTGTCCTATATTTCTTACAGTGTAATAGCATGTGAATTATGTTTTAAAGTGAATTCGCAAAACTTAAATTGATTCAGCAGCTAGTCAACGGAATCAATGTTAGATTAATTTAATGTAATTAAGCCAGCACAAGCATTTACAATGTTGACAGAAATTGAGGTAAGTTCATGACTCACTTTCTATTTTACTTTCTGTTTTATTTTATTTTGAAGTAAACTGTTTATTTAAATAGGTGTGGGAGTAGAACCCTTCATTCATATTCAATGTGTTTGAATTGTGGTATTCTTAAAAGAAAAATTGAGAGAAAAATAACACAGCCATCTGCCTCAGAGGATGCATAAATTGAAGTCTGGGTCACATCTTCTCAATAAATGAAAGCCATTAGAGACTGCTTTAAATTGTGGAAATATCAGATGTTCAGGACTCCTTTTGAAGAACTGGGCTGTCAGTCTTTGTGGGAGCCTCCCCCAGGGAACGTTCCCTCTGTTTTGGAGAAAAGAGGCATATGGGAACGTTCGCGTTCCAGCATCATCATGTATGCAGTTCCCTCTGTCTCTGCAGTGGGTGTTTCTCTTGTCATTAATGGTATTATACATCAGAAGTCAGCTTACCGTATGTACTGCAGGTGTGCCATAATACCCAACAGATCTTCAGCGCCTTACACCGGGATTAGAAGCTGTTTTGATTAAGTAAGCTTTAGGTAACTCTAGGGATAATATTCTGCAGATGCCCTTTGCTTACTTCTCAAGATTAGATGTTGAGTGACTTGTGGAACATTAAAAACACCACCATAGTTTGTTGGCCTTCAGGGTACATCCCTTAGAGCTGCACTGTGCTAAATCTAATGTACATGTCTTGCTGTTGCTTGCAGGACTTTGCTTGTCTATCTATCTGATATCATCTTGTCATTACATTACTGTTTATTGCACTTCAAGAGAACTATCTCCAGTAGTGTATCATTTAAAGTTCTCACTGATGCTGTATAAAGCAGAAAGTTTACAAAATTCACAACAACCTCATCTTTACCATAACCTTTTTGCACAGAGTGATGTCTCAGCATGGTGAGCTATAGCAAAGGAAAGTATTTCAGAATAACAAATACAATTAAAAAAATACTAAAGAGTAGTTCAGGTGCAGAAATAGACATTTCAATATTACCTCTGTATCGTCATCCTTATAAGCCCTTAAGGGGAGGTAGTGTAACCACCGTATTTATATATCCTTAAAACAAGCCAACATTCAAAATTCAAACACAAATCAAGATTGGAAATATGTTTTTGATGTGATTTATTTACTCAAGTATTATTCCCCAATGAAATGCATGGAACTCTCTAATATCTTGTTCTCATGCTCTCTTCACAGTAAATTAAAAGCACTGATTACCTCTGCATTTCACATTGAGGTTTATGAATTTTTATTTGAAAATGTGTAATGTGTGTCAGGTTACTGTGGGAGCATGTATGCATGCTTTAGCACCTGAGGCCATGCAAGTTCGTTCTTCCATTCTTTATCAAGTTCAAAGCCATGCTCTTGGCCTACAAGACCACCACTGGTTCTGCACCATCATATCTTCGCTCCCTAATACAGACCTATGTTCCTGCCAGATCCCTGCGCTCTGCAAACAAACAACGTCTGGTGGTAGCATGCCAAAAAGGAAAAAAATCACTCTCATGCACCTTCTCTGGATCCGTTCCACATTGGTGGAATGAGCTGCCTGCTCCTACAAGATCAAAAGCACCTGAAAGCGCATCTCTTCTGTCAACACCTAACTGACAATCACTAACTTCTTCTTCCTTTCTATCTCTTTTCATAAAAAAAACAAACAAAAAACCTTCCTATCCTTAGCTTTGTATACTGTGCTGGGCTTTAACAGACTAGTTGCTGATGCACTTATGCTTTTTGTTACCTTGTGTTGTTATAATTGCTTCCATTGTCTTCCATATGTAAGTCACTTTAGATAAAAGCGTCTGCTAAATGACTAAATGTAATTGTAAATGTAAATGTAAATGTGTAAATGACGTATAAACACACTTGTTTTAACTCGTGCATGGTCCCCCTTCTGTAATGATGCCTTGTCGGATATGATTGTTTATACTGCAGATGTTGGAAATATGGAGCTCAGAAGAGCATTTAATTTTAAAATTCAGCTGTATTTTTGATCTTCCCCTAATAGAATGGTTCGCCTGCTTTAGGAAACAACATCTGCCACAACTTATATCACAATGAGGTGACAGGTGCCACCTAACATTTATGTTTTTATTTTGATAGTCAAAGCCATGCTTGTAATTCATTTATTATAATAGTAAAATGCCTTAATAAAATGTGGCCCTGGTTGAGGAGAAGGGCCAAATTGTTGCTGGTGGTTCAATATCAGCTGTTATCGGAAGCACTGCAGTTTTAAGGAAGGCTGCATTATGTGTATTGTTTTCCTGTTTATGGCTTTAGTCTGTGTAATTAGCACAGCTGCTGTCTACTAGAACTTTCTGACCACACTCATATATTAGTCATATTTTTCCAAATAATTGTGTGTTGTGGATTCACACTAGGATTTAAATCAGATTCCAATGCTGTAGTTTTTCAGCAAGTGGCCTCCATTACAGCTAAAGAGAGTGCTCACATGCACACTTTGATTAGTGTATTCAATCCATTTTAGCACACTCCCAAAGAGGCCCAACAAACCATCTGCTGTTTAGATAGACTCTGACCTCTATGCCTCTCAAGTCCAAGCACACCACCAGAGCATGTCCATCCATACAGCCCGCCTGGTTGTTAATCCCTGAGCAGAAGACAAGGAGGTTATCATCACATGCCATTTGAAGGCGATGGGCCCACTGGTAAATCCCCACTGAGGGCCTTGTTTCACTCAGTGCACTCTCTCCCTGTCACTTGCAGGACACAATATGTGATTAATACATTGCCATGCTGTAGCAGTGTGACAATCTTGATGGTTTCACATCCAGGGTCTTTAGGGCATTTGCTATGTCTGAACAACATCAGGAAGGAAGTGGCTGTGGTTTTTATAACACTACATGTTTGAAAACTGGTGAGGCACACAAACATTACTTTATGTTCTGCTTTGTACTAGTGTTATTCAACTGAGCCTTTTATTTGACTGTAATAACTGTGACACAGTAAAATGGTGAGTGTACTGAAGCCGAAGTCCTATTTTAGACACAATCCCCTATTCTGACCATCAAAAATGGGAAGTAATGAGGGCAATTTGTCTAGGTTGCAAGATCGTGTCAATTGCAGCAGCATTTCAGTGTTAATGACTTTAAACATTTGGCTCTGCATAAGCATGGAGCTTGATCTGTACTCCTCCTCCACTGGCAGAAAGAGTCTGGATGCGGTGCCTAAAGAACGGCTCTCTTTTGACCTGAATTCTCCTGCTCCTACAGCAGTGGTGTTAGTGGGCCACATTAGCATTTCCACCATTTCTTTGAACCTCTGATGTAATTAAATTAGAAAATGGGGGAAATGATGTATAAATCACTTAAGGGTAAATGTATGTGTCCTACTAATAACTAATTAGCACAGTGAAAAAATAAACATTTATTTTGCCTACAAAGTGGTTTTAACAATGGTTTGTCTGATGGTATCATGTTAAAGAACTGCACTTGCAGCAAAGTGCCTGGAGAATCCTTGACAGGACTGCAAAAGATGATTTAAAAATAGAGCTGTCTTGTAAAAGATAAAAAAAGCTGTGAGTGACAGGTGTCCAAGCTTGACTTGTGTGTGTGTGGTTGTGTCTCTTGATTTAAGCTTGACTGAATTTGAATAGCATTGCCTTTGTTGTGGGCGTAAAACCTCAAAATGGTAAATAATGTGAATCTGACAACCTTATTCACAATTAAGTGAGAAAACATTCCAGTAATGTGAGACCAGGCAACATTTAAACTTACAGTATTTGAACAGAACTTAAATTTCCCTTGATGGTCTTTACTTCCTAGTTAGCGGCAATGAAGCAGCAACAGAGGTGGTATGTGTTAGAAATGCTTAACAGTAATAACCTACTCAAGCTATTGTTTGGATAAAAATAAACTCCTTTTTTTCCCTGAGGGTTACTCTGATGCTGTAGGAATGTTGTTGTAGCAGCTAGGCTTCTTACTAGTTATAACAAACGACATCACATTACCCCAAACCTGGCTTCCCTCCATCGGCTCCCTGTTTGTTTTAGAATTGATTTTAAGAGTTTACTGATCACTTTTTAAGCACATCTGGGTCGGAAATGTTGACCCCAAATTGCCAAAAGTAAATAAATACATACATAAATGACTAAATAATAATAATAATAATAATAATAATAATAATAATAATAATAATAATACAATTCCATTAAATATACCAAACATAATATTAAAATAATGTAGGCATTAGATAACTTTTTAAAATGTGACAAAATAGATATATCTGTTTTAATTTGCTTCTGTATTTATTTATATTTCTATTAGTTCCCCTATTTATTCACTTTTCCATCAAATGTTCCATTGTATTTATTAATGAGTTAATTTATTTATTTATTTATTCAATTATTTTTTAAATTACTTTAAAATTTGAAATGTATTTATGAATGTATTATTTTCTCTTTGCAATTTTCCCCCATTTATTTCCCCAAATTTGTTTATTACTGTCTTTTCTTTTTAAATTTCTTAATGCATTTCTGCTCCATTTTACAAATGAGGGGGGTTACTTACTTATTTGTGTGTCATAGGGTCAACTTTTCACCTATTGGTTGATCGACATCAGGGTACATAGTTCGACTATACATGCCTTGCTGCCACACCAGTGACTTCTGGCTACTGAAGGACAGTCAGCTCAAAACTATCTTACCGAGGAGCTTTACAGCTGGCTCCTACCAGGACTCTGATCTGGAGCCTATTTTATGGAGAAAAAATGTTCCTGGTGTCTTCCAGCTGTTCTGCCTCAACTATCTTTGATTTACAGAGTTTACGGATGAAGAGATCATTACAATGTTAGAACATTAGCTTCCCTCAGCTAGTTAACCGTTGCTGCGGTCCAATTAACTGACAGGAGCTCGGAGCAACAACGCTTTGTCTGTCAAAGCACTTTGTAAACTCTTTGTAAAGGTACTATATAAATAAAGTTATTATTATTATTGTCTGAAAGTGTTACACACCCAAGGTCCACCTTCACAGATGTTTTCACTTTGGCCTGATTAGACCTGGTTGAAGAGTGCGTCGGCATTTAGAGACTGTGATTGACATCTGTCTGACCTTTTGATTAATTCAGGTGCACCTGTTAGGTTGGAAGAGTTAACACCTTATCATTCTTATTGGTTTACGGAGTTTGGTGACCTTATGTAATTGTAGCATAGCACTGCCCAACTTTAACCAGAGCACAGGTCTAATGCTGCGTTCCAGACAACTCAGAGCTTGAATATTTCTGACTCTACATAAAGTTAGAGTTCCTACTTTATGCAATTTCCCCACTGCAGGAGAAATAAAGGCTTAACTTACTTACTTACTTGCTTACTTAATGTGGCGACTGTGGTTCAAGAGGTAGAAAGGGTCGTCCACTGATGGTTGGTGGTTTGAGCCCCATCTCCTCCTGTCCACATGTCAAAGTGGGCATGTCCCTGGGCAAGGCACTGAACCCTAAATTGCTCCCCATGGTTGGCCAGCACCCTGCATGGTAGCTTGCTGCCATTGTTGTATATTTGTGTGTGTGTGTCTGTGTGAACACGTGAATGAGTGGCAACAATTTTGTAAAGATCTTTGGATAAAAGTGCTACATAAATGTAACCATTTCCTGAACTGCTGAACTGTGGCCCTTAATAATCATTGTGTAGTTAGTCACACTTAATATATTGAGGCAGTTTATCACAAAATACAAATGTATGTTTTGTTAATAGATATATTTTTTACCCAAGATTAACTTTTTTCCACCAAGGAGATATCCATTGCCTTTTATGTCTGTGTCCTTGTCGTTCTATATAAATAGGTGGACAGACAGGTCTCATACTAACGAACAAGTGATTGGATTTTGGCCGTGGTCAAGATCTTGGTTTTCTATTAGCTTTTCTTGCCAAAATTATTAATGAGAGACATATTCCAGAGATTCCAAAACCTAAGTGGATGTGCAGCATTGTAGAGTTAAAATCAACAGTTCAAAAAAAAAAAAAGTAAGTAAACTAAGAAATAATGTATTTTAGCACAACCCCAAGTTGGAAAGATGTTTAAATCCATTCTTTGTGTGCCTGCTCTCTATATCATACAATTCTAATGCCATATTCTCAAAGGAAGCTATGATTATTTTTAACCCGAGTCAAACTTCAGCTGTGATTCCTCGGACTGATAAATGTGGGTCCAGGTCAGGTTTAGAAATAAATGTCAAGCTGTTACAGATGTGGTTCAGTGATATAAAGCTTACATTTACTTTTCACATCTGAGCCATTGAAATTATGTTATTTCATAGGACGACTCACAATGAGTGCAATCGCAATTCCTATTAATTCCTACTTAAAGACCCTACTTGCATAATATTAACCTCAATAAATCATTCTCAAGTTAATATTACTACTATGGCATAAGAGCTGTAAAAATTATGAAATGGTCAGGACTGAGGAAAGAGGTAGCCTCAACCAAACAGATATTGGTCTTCCTTATCCTTATTTGAAGGATGGAAGATTTATTATTCATTACAGACAAATAAAGAGCAAATCCAGAGGTATAGTTGATTTAAATGCCAACGTGTAGTTAAAAAAATTATAATATTGTCAAATAACAAAAACAAAAAATACTGTATGTTTCATTATTTCTCTAGAAAAGCAAAGTCTGTGCACATGCAAAGATTAATGAGCATTGGGGCACAGATTTCAGATGGAGAAATATGCAAGAAAAGGCACAATGGCAAAAATACCAGACCTATTCTGGTAATGATTAGCCGCTGCTTGAGAACTGAACTGAACTGTTTTCTAATTTTAGATTGAAGCTCTCTCTTTGCTTTTTGCATCTCGGTCAAGTAAAACAACAGTGAAATAGTAATAATCTGTCTCACATCTTAGCAAATAGCAGGTGTGGAAGTAACAAATTACATTTATCCTCCTTACTGTAACAAAGTTGTTTTTTTCGTGCTCTGGTTAGTGAAATAAAAAAAGCTTATTTTTGCAAACAGAAAAGCTGTATAAATGTATAGTGTCTGTATGTTCTTTAGTGTTTTTATGTAGTCCATGTCTTTTGATATGTTTTGTGTAGCCTACTCCCTGGCCTTACTCTGCCTCATAGTCTTCCTGTTAATTTGTATAACTTCAATTTGCTGGAGCTCTATGTTGGTGTTTATACTATATGTTAATGTACACTTATACATGTTCTATGTTAATGGAAAAGTTGATGTAAAAAGTAATACCTCAGCATATATAATAAATATGGTCGCATTCTACTTTAATTAATCACTGATTTAATGCACCATCCAAGTGGTGCACGCTGGGTCTGGCTAACATGCTCATGGCAGATCCTCCAGCAGTGACTTCTACTGTGATGAGGTGAAGGGTTAAGAAAGGTTGTTTGTATCAAAACTTTGCCGCTGCAGAAAAGTTGACAGTACCTTTAGTATTCCTGATGATTCTCACGGGAATGAAAAAAACACTAAGCTTTTTTGGAGATCTGAGAACAGAACTAATGAGACAGTGAAGGTGAAGTAAAAGCTTGTGAAAATGGACAAATCGATGCATGCCAACCTAATATTGATCAGATATTAATGCAGATAGTGTTCAATGATTTCCTGTTTTATTTTGAAATGTCCTCCATTCCTCGTGTTTTCTAATTTTGCTTCCTGGCTTTGAGTGCCCTGATTGTTTCCACCTGTGTTGATTTGGTTCACCTGTGTTGTGGTTCATTTGTCTGTTTGTCGTTGTAGCTGTGTTGGTTCTCTCTGCCTGCTTAGTTTTGGATTTTGCCTCCTTGCAAGTTAGTGAATAAACCATCAAAGTCATCATCCTTTAAGATTTCTGGGTTTGGGTCCTTTCCCTCTCCTTGTTTGCCCTAAAACATGACACATAGCATGTATGCTATATAAAGAATACAAATGAGCATGAAAGGGTTTTCAGTTCTCCTTTTTCTTAACATGTGGTTAAGGTTTTTTCCTTTACTGGTTTCATTCTCTCTCTGTGTGTTTGTGTGTGTGAAAGAGAACAGAACAATCTGATTAAAAAGGACTCTTTCCTCCACTTGCCTCTGGTGTAAAAGCAACATTATGTCGTGGGTTGTGATTGTGATCTACAATACAAAAATAAAACAGCAAACTGTTTGTACCCTTTTAAGTCAGACCTTGTATTGTTTCATTTAAAATCTCACATGGTCATATGTAAGCGGTAGAGTTCATGGTTGAGGCAAGAGATTAAAAAGTGCTTTTCAAAAAATACACAACATGCATACATTCATGAAAGGCTCGTAAATCAAGATATGTTCCAAGTAAAGGAACAACATCCTACAGAAGAAAAGAGGTGAAAAAAACAATACATTCCACGTAAAATACACGTGATTTTTAACAAGATAAGATAATCAGAGGCAAAAATGGTCAGCGATGCCCTCTGGAGATGGAAAATGAAATAGCACATAAAAACAGTATCTGGAGGTATTTCTTAACCTGACTTGAGGTTTCTGACCTCTTTGATTTCTAATTTTTGGCCGTGCCTCTATCAGTTTCTCAACTTGGATCTAAAATAGTCCTTTAAGCTTGTTAAAGCTATTACACAGGAGCTGCCTTATATAAGATACCACAAATGAATGTTAATGTTTGAGCTTAGAGGCACATACATCCTCCACTGGTATCGTTTTGTATTTACTGGCTTGATCAAGCTAGGATCAAGGATCAAGCTATTGGGTTTGTTACACATTATTCATATTAATGGCTATTTTCTAAAGCAAGGAATGCAAAGTAGGTAGGGAATAGAAGTTCAGTATAAACGGAATTAAAAAAAACTAATCTGTAGACTCCTGTTCAGGGTTTTAGTGGTTTGACAGCTGGATAACAGAAGTTTATATTCTCAAATATATGTTTCCTCAAGATTATTAGATTTTCCGATATTTCCATAATTCTCAGTGTGTAATATTATCTGCATGCGTAAGGCATTGCAGTGTTTAACGCTGGACCATTTTATACTACTAGATCATGAGCTTTCTTAAATCGAAACCATAGCACACACAGTCCGATAGTTGCTTCACAAATGGTTGTTCAACATTTCGAGTGCACAGCAGAAATTTAATTGTATCCATCTGTCTGTGATACAGTAAGGCAGGGCTCAGGCCCAAACGCAGATCCATCAGACAAGGCAGGTGAAGTTAACAGGCACTTTACTAGATAGTCAGTCAGGCTTCCACTCTGCAGTGGGTAGGCAGGATAAGGCAAACAAAACCTAGTAGAATCAGCTGGCTGGCAGGCAGGTCTGCAATCAGATAACAATGTAACTAGAGTGACTCAAACACTAAAAGTGTGTATTAAACTGGTGCTTAGTCCAATGCTGTAGGTAGTGAAGTGCCCAGGGAGTCGGCCATTTTCTTTCTTTTATTTCTCACAGACATTTTCATTTGACAAGCACAGGTGTATCTAACAACATTTCTAATGTCTGCATTTCATGTATGCCAATACTGGCTCACTGCTATGACTTACTGACAAACCTAATGTAAATAAGCAACATATCCATTTTTTGTTATTTCTCACACCTGTACTTTCACTGGTATGACAAGTCAAGAGAAAGGCCTGTGGCAAATTAGTTCCAGTATGGCCATTGATGCCACACTGGTAAGTATGACCTGGAACCTTGTATTTGCATGGTATCAACTCTTGAGAAGATTTTCAGAATGCACTGTAAAAATATGCAACCACCTTTGCTCTCTGCTCTCAGTGACCAAATGTGATGACATTTCCATTCATCTACACTTCCAGCAGACCCTTTTCACACATCACAGTAGGGTAATCAAAGCTGCAGCTAATGAAAGTAAATAAGGTAGGTTTTATTCATTTAGGCAAATTTGTTAGTTGCAGAAGTGTCCAGCACGCTGTGACACCTCTTAAAGATCACTAAAAATATTTCTATTATTGATAAATCTGGATTTTTATTTTTAATTGATTGATTAAACATCCAGTTGGTCTATTAAATAAAAAAAAAATTGTAAAAAATGCCCATCGCGTCTTTTCAGAACTCCAGGTGACGTCTCCCAATTGCTTGTTTTGCCCAACCAAAACTAAAGTCTTTCAATTTACTATGATTTTAAACAGATCAAAGCAGGTAACATTAACATTAAAAGGCTGCAACCTTAAAATTTACTATTTTTTAGATTATATATCTAAAACCTTTTTTTTTCTAGGATTTTTCTCGCATGTTTCACATGAAAATAGAATATGGGTCCAAGTCCATTTCCCAGATTAAATATTAATTAAATGTGGCTTTTCAGTGTGCTTTGTGGTTAGGGCTGTATTGTGTTTTTTTTTTTTCCCCAGCAGGGATAGAGATGCCACTATCCCAAAACTATGCACTATGCACAGACCCAGAATGGAAACAGGGATTCCTCAAAAGCTGTGATCTCTGAAACAAACTTCTCAATTTCACTTTCTCTGTTTTTTCTTGATAGGAATACTCTGCCGTCCAGAGTCACGGCATCACTCACTCATCGCTCAGTCCATTGGAGATAAGTAAGATCAAAGACAGCGAGTCAAGGATCGAGAGATCACATCTACGCCATCCATCCAGCCACTCCCTGGCTTAAAAAGAAATCATCAAATTCAAGGAGCACAATCACGTCTTTAAGGAGGACAGCCAATTTGTATTCTAGGCTCCCACTGTGCCTCCTCACGTCTGACTGAGTGCAAGTGAACGAAGAAGAGTGAGCAAGGAGGGAGGAGGGCAGAAAGAGAGAGGGAGTGTATGAGAGAGAGGAAGGATGAATCTCGTGCATTGCCGCAGAGGACTGTGACAGACATTTATTTGAGCAGAGACTACTGCTGTAGCAGGAAGGACGCAGCAGCAGCGGCGGAGGCAGCGGCAGCAGCAGCACTCAGCACTGCTCAGTGCCTATCAGTCAGCGCCTCCACCACAGCTGGGGACAAGGTGGACACGAAGAGGTGGAGGCACAGGGGATACACACCCGGAGCACAACACCTCTCCAATGCCACCAGCAATAGGATTTTTGGAATACTATGTAGGCTTCTCCAGCTTTGCTTTGCAGCACATAATTTCCCTTTTCCTCCTGATATGCTTCAGTCCATCTATTACCCTTACCTCTGTCTTGATTTGAAGGGGTATTCATGCCAAGGGAAAGCGCGTCTCGAATGAGAATCAGTGCCGGTCTCTCTACAGGTCAGACATTAGTACCAGGAGAAGACTCAAGAGGCATTCTGCACATTATGCAAATCTCCTGAGTACTCCTCTGCGATCTCCAGGGGTTTTATCACAGCTCTGTGTCTCAGCCAGTGGAAAGAAGTCAGAGGAGTTATTGGCATTGAGTCCATATGAGAAGTTGTGCTCCCAATAGGCCTCAACTTTTCTTTTTTCTTTTCCTGTATGGCTATTGAGTTTTTTTGGTCAATGTGGGGAGAAAACAAAAGACAAGAAAAGCACAAGATCAAAAGTAAATTTGCTTTAGTAGAAGAAGAAAACAGCTACATAATTCTCTTTTGCTTCAGTTCCACTGTTGGTGAATCTTGTACATTCCTCCTGAGGAACGCCCAGGACAAAGATGTGAAACACATTGGTGAGTAACAGAAGTTTCCAACTTTCACACACACAATGTCTGGCTGTTGAATAGGCACCTGCTGAATATCATTACCTGTTTATTGCATCAACAACTCAGATATCAATTTAAAACAAATATAATCTGAGTGTTGTTATCTATTCAAAGCCAGGCATTTATTACCCACTGACCTCATAAGAACTGACATCGGACAAGACTGATGTTACAGAATAAATATTACTATGCAACAGCATGTTTATTTCTAGAAAATCTAGTTTATTCTGTCACTGCATTATTTGTATTGTTTTATTTCAACAAAGTCTAGCTGTTCCGTCATCCTTGCAGCCCAGACTGCAGGGATTGATGCCTTACAGTCACATTAACATAAAATTGACAGGCTAACTGATGCATGGAAAGGCTTTTCCTCGAACATCAACTTCTTGTAATACTGTTGCTAAGCTACAGTTGCTTTCTGCGAGAGTAATCATGCTACCTGTCAGGAATCACATGATTTACCTTGTTTGGACATCAGCATAACCGAGAGCCCGTGTTGAACAGTTATGTCCAGGTGCATGGAGGAAACAACCATTTGGCATGTCCTTCAGAGTTGTGCTGTTTGTGGCTGCACAGAGCTTGTTGAATTTTTTTCCTACACTGTCAGGGCTGTGCATAATGGAGCAGCTGTGAAAACACACACAACAGTTCAATATAGAACAGACCAAAGTGTATCTGACCATCTCTGGCTATTTAGCATGTTAAATATTATCACTAAATGTAACACATATGTATTGATGGTGGTGGTAAAAGGCAAATTGTTTGAACACTTCACGCTCTGTGAATACATTGACCTCTGTGAGAAATATACTGCCCGCGTTACAAAATAAATAACTGCTTTTCCCGTTGAGATACAGAATGAATATTGTCTCTGCTGTAAAAACATATGCCTCGTCTGCTGTATTAGCTTCATGAAATCACATGGCTATGTGATCCATATCCAGGGAACTCAATGTCAATCAGAGGTTCCTGCCTCTTGTTCAGTCTTGTCAAACCTCTAACTATATCAACTATAATTACACATTACCATAATTGTCAAGTACTAAACAGACTGAGAATCAAGTACACCATGCACTGGTGGCCTGTGTCCTAGAGGACTGGAGTATCGGTGGTGGGCGGTTTCTATTTACTGCAATCACACTCTTCTGTCACCCACAGGCCTGTTGAGATAAGAGGGAACATTGCACACACGTTTAGATTACACTGTCATCTGTTTGTATGCAATCAAGGCCTCTGAGATGCTGGACAAGCGCTGTACCCCTGGGAGAGTATGTAGTGATGAGCCATGTGTGCACAACCCTTGATGCCACTTGTGATTCTTGAAGCAGCGAGGTGATGATGAAAGGCTGGTAATTGCTGCTGATTAAGATATTAGAAAAAGCATTCACCCATGCATAATGAAATTATATGCGTCATCAAAATCAGAGCAAACATACTTCAATTAGTTCAATTGATAAAGTCCTTCCATCAAGACAGGATCACTTGAAAAAGTGAGCAGAATTTGATTCATTCACCCACCAATCATTATGAAAGGATGCGTGTCGCATGTCATTGTGGTAAACAACACTATGTCTGCCTGAACTGAATACATGAATGATTGTGGCAGTGCAGCACGATATTTCAATCGTCACGCAGGGGTTGTTATTCTCAGTTTGCACTGTTTAGCCATCAGCCAGTATGCTTCCAACCGCATACTCTACACACAATGGCAAAATAACACTAGATTGCATAATATCGGTTCTATGTTCTTCTTACAAACCCAAAATGCACTAAATCAGCAGCTCTATGGGGAACTGAGCATGCCAGCATTGAACAATAGACTGTCAGCCATTCTTTTGAAGCTTAATCCAGCACAAATCCCACACCAAAAACATTAGTCTCAGTGGCAAGCATATGTGCCATATATTATTGAACAAGAAAAACAATAGGAACAGCATCAAAACAAGTGAGAAACAGGAGCACACCGGTGGACCTTTTGAGTGAGGAACAGCTGGCTTTTACCAAAAATCTACTGATATGTACTCATGTTACAACACTGACAACTACAAACCTAGTACTTCAAATACATTTTGAACATACATGCAGACCTATCTCAAGAAATGGATTCTCTATTTTTTATCAGGGAACATTAATTAAGCAATCTTTATCAGAATAATTTAAAAAACAAACATGTTTTTCAAAGAACATATGCAATGAAATAAGTATTCTGATGGGAAAAAAAAGTAAAACAAACGACTCTCCAATTTGGAGAATCATATCAGTTCATTACAACTTGAGTCATGTTGTTCTAGTGATAATTTGTATTGGTCAGTGTACTCACCAATGCAATTGTTGAGAACTAGGAACATGCAACAATAAAGTTCAAAGGGCCAAGAATCATAAGTGGTCAGACATGTCTTAAAAAAGTAAGGGTTTTAGCTAGATTATCTCCACTTTGGAGACAAAAAACACCCCACAAATATTCTCTCATAAGCATCACAACTATGACGGGTTCAGTAGGTCCAAGCTGAACAGGAAGTCGGTCTGGTTTGTTTAAAATAGAGCTGCTAAACAAGTAGTTGATTAATCAATTAGTCAATCAAAAGTAAATAAATCTGCAAGTGTTTTGATAGTTGATTTGTAATATTAAGTCATTTTTACATTCCAGAGGCCGAGCTTCTCCAATGGGATGATTTGCTGCTCTTCCTTGCTTTTGATGATTTTAAAATGAATATATTCTTTGGCCTGTTGGTTGGTTGTAAAAATACAATGTGTAGACTTAGACAAAAATAATCCCTCTCAATCGTCACTTATGACCCACTCGAAGTGTGTGGCGGTGTTTGTATCTGCAGAGATCCTGCCCTCTGCCTGTATTTTCTTCTTTTCTTCTTATTTTGCTGTATTCGGGAGTTTTCTTGGCATCAACCTTTCGACAGCTTGAGTTGAAAACATGTATCATCTTTTGGCTGCAGATGTTTCTTGCCTCATCTGTTTTCTTTGAAGCAATGTCTTTGCAATGTCAATAGGAATGATGACAACTTCAATGGCTACTCCAAAAATATGACCCGAGTTGTAATAAAACGGAATTATTACAAACACAAAATGTGTGAGTGTGTATGTAGATTCATCTATCCCCAATTGTGTGACTTATCGCTGCCTCTTTGCTTACAGTGATATTGATATTCTAAAGTATCAGTTGATAATATGGTAAATTATGTATCTGTGATTAGGACGTGTAATAAAAACACTCAGCAGGCTTTTGACCCGATCCTACAAGATTTGCATGAGATGTGTAATTGATCCAGTAACCGTCTCCTCAGACCTAGACTTGTGGCTGTTTCTGCGTGCATCTCAGTGCTTATCTATGCACTACACTCTCCCCTACAAACAGTAAAGTGGCCAGTATTGCAGGCTGACTGGGAGCTGTTTCTTTAATTAATTTACAGTTAGCCACATATATACATCTCCATTATCCAGACAAACTCCATTTTGCAATCATGTTGTTTTTTTTCCTACACTAAATGCAAATACGCTTAGGCTTCTGTATCTATCAACAACTATGACAAGTGCATGATACTGAAACTGGCTACTTCCCCACACCACTTACTGACGGGAGCCCACTTGGGAGTAGTATAGATTTCTGATACCTTCTTAGCCATGCTAGCGGCATGACTCCACGGTATGGCAATGTTGGTCTGTCAGTCAGTCAGTCGATCCACCACATTGGTCTAGACTGAAATATCTTAACAAATATTGGATCGATTGCCATGACATTGTGCACAGACATTTGTGGTCCCCAGTGGATGTATCCTAATGACCTTGGTGATCCCTTGACTTTTCTTTAGTGGCACCAATGATTTTTTACCTATCCTGTAAAATATCTCAACATCTACCAGATGGATTGGCACAAAAGTTGGTACAGACATTCACCGTTCCCAGTGGATGAATCCTTATGACTTTGGTGATCCTCCGATTTCCTCTATCACCACCATGAGGTTAGTATATGTCAGTGCAATGTTTGGACAACAAGAAAAATGACAGCAATAGTTGTTTTTCCAAATGCCTATATCAGGTAAACATACCTGACATAGACCACTAGTGGCTGGTGAATTATGAGTCGCATATGTCAGGAGCAAAATTGGAAGTAGCATGACGTTGTTTGACTCGTGTATCTTTGACACAGGAGACTTTTGTTCACATCCCTTTGCCTAAAAAACTGTCAGCACTGTTAGCCTTAACCAAGTAATTTTTTAAAACCTAACCCAACCCTAACCGTAGTGATGGCAGATCTGACAGCAACAACAAACAATACAATTTTTTGTCTAGTTTGGAGGATTTGTTAGCAGTGGAACATTGATTTTACCAGATGACACATTAATCATAGTAAAGTGTTCTCCGGTTTCTGTCACAATCTTCAATGCAAATACAGGGAGCAGTGGGCCATATACAGTATGTAGCAAGGCAAATGGTTGAACTCAGTAAGAGCCTGAAATTTCATCCAGTGACGAGGATGTTGATCACCTGCTGCCATTCTCCTGGGGTAAATATATACCCACTGCATTATTGTTGAGTCCCAAGGCACCCACAGGATCCCAGTCCTGCCCTCTAACTCAGTTCTCTTCCACGGGCGTAATCTTTTCACACATTGGCCAGATTGCTAATTTGAAATCTAAACCAAATGAGACATGTTTAGAATCTTAACCTAGTAGGACAGGTCCTCCCCTATGCTAATGCAGACAAGACTGAAAAGGGTCTCTTCCCAAGCATCCTTTGTACCTGCTGCCATCTGGAGTAGACATTTGAGAGTGTGAGCATGTCAGCACAGGTCAGGTCTGCCCTAATTAGTATTTCATCATAATTACACCGAGACTGCAGACCGACAGCTCTATTTAAATTGGTGAAATGCTGCAGGTAGATAATGACTGAATGAATGGAAATACCACTCTATCATAGTGGGAGATATCTCTTAATGCTGCTATGGGTCATTCCCTGATGCTAAAGATATTTTTAAAAGACATAAATACAGACAGGGTGAGAGGTGGAGTTTTTCATTGCACCTGCAAATGAAACATAAAGTGAAAAATTAATAAATGATTGAAGAAATTGAAGAAAGAAAGAAAACACAGTTTGTGTCTCTGTCATTGATTTCTAAATTGTAGGGCCATTGTATTGTATTTCCTATTGACAGTGTGTCATCAGATACTCAAACCATGTTTACCTTTTGACACTAGGTGATACACACAGGCACTCTGTATATGATGAGTGCTCAAGCAAGCCTTGAAAACAAAGTACAGTGCAGAGAACTGTAACTTACTATGGCATTTACAACAAGCTTACTTGCTTTACTTGCACAAGGAGGTGTCCCTAGTAGGACCCAGGCCCTCATAATTCCCTATGGCATAAATCCTGTTAATTTTAGCAGAAAAACAAATCTAACAGTACTTATGGCAATTGTATTATTTTAGTAGTGATAATTAGAGTAAAGCTAAATGTCCAATTCAATGCCTACTGATGTGCATAAGAACTAACACAAGTGGCTTATCTACAGACATACTGACTAATACTCAGTTTGAAATCTACCAATCAGTCCCAAAGTAGACAATAAGTTGTAGAAAGATTGTATATAGAATATGTGACAATAAAAGGATAATTATTACAATGTTTCATTGGCAAGGGTAAGAGCAAGCACAAACTCAGAAAGTGCAAGTGGATGTGACCATCTAATTTTGGAAACCAGAGTTAAGCACAATCCTGGCACAATGCGGTACAATCTGGAAAAGGTGCTGAAGCAGGATGAATACATTTTTAGTGGGAGGAATATATTATCAGCAGATGAAGTTGGGGCAGGCTTTCGTAGTGTCCAATCACATTAACTCGTCTCATCCCCTTTTTAAAGCAGTTGGCAGTTTCCTAATGGGCAAGGAGCAGAGTCCAGTCCAGCTTGCAAAAGAAAGGTGTTCTATAGTCCAGGGGGTACAAAGAACTGAAGCACAAATATACAGAAACCCTGCTATGAATTTACAGCACCCCAGATATGTTGCCATGGGCCACTCAGTCTTATACAAAATATGTTCATATATTGCTATTCTGCATCAGTGTGGTCATAATAGTTTTTTGTGGCTTTTTTTGTTGTGGCATTTTTGCTTTATTTGGATGTTAAATGGAAATTCTGGTATTTTTTTATTTATATGTGTATAATAAAACCCATAGTCAGAATGGCCATAATTATGAGAATAAGACCCAGGTTAAAAAATACTGCAATTCAAATCATGGCTAAAGTGATTACTTCTTGTGAAATCGCTTGAGTCCATTAGTAAATATTTTAAAATTAAAACAAAATACTTATTTTTTTTGTTTGTATATATCTTTGCTTTTTAGGGCTTTCATACTTCACATTGCATGCATGTGCATTTATTGTAGGGTGGAAAATGAAGATTACCAAATAAAAACCAACCCCTGAATGTAAAACACATAGTGATTATATTTGATCACTGCTTGATGAGATAACAAATGAACTGAAGCCTAATTGGACCAAGTGGTGGCATGCCACTGTAGTATTTACAAAACCTCTGGCAGCCTATCATCTCCTGGCTTTTGGCACAGCTACAGAGGAGAATTGCAACCTGTTCTTTCATGCAATGTTAAAAATGTCCATATATGTTTAGCTGTAATTAATGTGCCTCAATTACTGTATGTCCATAAAATTGCACAATACTGTAGGCATCCCTTACCACAGCATATCAGCACATTGTAACATCCTCAAAAAATGCTGTAAGTTCATCCTTCAAAGGAAAGCAAACAAGGGCAATTTTCTGGGAGCAAAATATAGATGTTGCTGTACTAGTACAAGCATAACAATAACTTTATATTTTGATCATAATACTGTTGATATAGAAACAACATCTGCAGATTATGAATACTGTAGTATGTGTTATTTTGATACTGTGGTTGAATGTCACAAACATTGCCAGTTTGTCTTATATTAGGGTCAGACTGCCAGCCAACAGACACCTGTAAGTACTGTAAGATATTGTAATGAGGCTTAGAAAGTCATTCATTTCTCAGCAGAGGACTGCTAACAGCTTGAAACATATGGAGGGAAAATCGCAAACCACTGTTGCTGGCAATTCAGCAGCGATTATTAAGGAACACCTGTTTGGCTGGCTGGCAAGGCAACTCAGGGTCCCGCTGAATAGCAGCAGGCTAATGAAGGTCTTCTCAGCTTAATTGTTTGGGCTATAAATAGTGACGGATAGAGGGATAGAGTGTGGCACCACTCTCATCCATTTGTTTGCCATACATACAGTGAATGTGCTATTAGAGGTTTGTTGTTGTGGGTTGTGAATAGGGCAGAGGAGGAGATTGTGTAATTGCCAACATTAGCAATAACAAAAGACTCATTAACAGTAAACTGTAAAATTAAACTTTGGTGGAACGATACATGCATAGAGTCAGGGTTAAAGTATGAGGGAGACCAATAATCTCCAATCAACATCTTAGCGTTAAGGAATGTTAAAGTACCATTATTACAGATAAAATTGCATTCAATTATAAAGGTGAAGAGCAGCTTTTAGATTACTGCGAAGGCCTAGTAAAGGTCTATCTCATCAGCAATTCAAATCATGGCCAAAGTGATTTCTTCTTGCATTGGCCTACACAGTCCCCAGTGCTCATATTTCCTTTGCTCTGACAGAACCTCATTTTAGGGAAAATTAAATGCAGAACACATCACTAATTGCAACATAACCCACAACTATATCTCCAAAATGACTCTTTGACAGAAGAACTCAATATGAATTAAGCAGGATCATCTGATTTTCAGTTAAATAGCATTTGAAGCATTGCCACTGCAGTATGCGCCCTGCTGTTCAGGGGTCACCTTCATTGATGTTGTTCAAATGAGTTTGCCTGGCAGTGTTTTCCAGGTCAACCATTTCGAGGGGGGGGGTGATAACTTTCATAAGTATTAAAGTTTCACAGCATGAAAAGAATTACATCATTAAAATGCTGATTTGAGGAGCCAAACAAAGAGAACAGTAAGGCTAAGATTGCTTTTGTTTCACGAGTTACTGTTTTGTGGCACTGACTTCTGAAAATTGAAATGTTCTTGCATCAAAAACGCCTTTTCTCAACCAAAATAACTTTAAAAGTTTTCCTTGGGGGTCAAATAGTGCACAAACAACTTCCCAATATAAATCCCTTACTGTGTATCCTTTGTTGTAAAATGTAGAACAAACATACAATACAGTACACAGAGTAAACATTTAAAAGAGGTAAGTGGGTAATAAAAATGGTAGTGGGTGATAAAAATATTAATTTGGAGCCACCAATCCGAGGTTAGTTGTATCACTGTTGTCAACCTCAGAGCTGAAAGAGAGAAAATCCATAAGATTCATTGGAACTCAAGCGGAAAATACGTAAGAAAAGCTTGCATAACATGAGTCCATCAGGGCCTGAGCAGCAAATGCAAGCTAATGTCACCTTGCCTGTGCTTGAACTCAGAAGTGAGGCAACCAGCACGGCACGATTATTATAATATATGCAGGGTCTGCATTTGGATTGGGGCCAATTGTCCACTGATTCACCAGAAACCCTCACCAGTGTCACGCATTACTGCACTACAAATTAATATGCAACCACTTTACTAATCATGGTCATAGTCTTCAGATCACAAATGCTGCATTCATTTACTAGGAGCCAGAGATTTTACTTGATGAAGTTTGCATTCAGCACATCCTGTTTTGTACTTCTCTAATCATTATTAAATTAACTATTTAACTGTAAAAAGTAAATAATAAATAGTGTACCATTAGACACTGGAAACTGGCAAAGAGAAACAATTCAACCAAATAACAAACGTGACAATGACTGAGGATTTTTCAAAAAAGTAGAGAATTCAATTAAGTGGACACAATAAGCTCTACATGGTACTTTGTTTACACATATCCTAAAATAATCTGCTGCTGTGGGATAATTAAGTTACCCCAGCCACTCCTACTGTTATAGTGACTTTTCTGTTTTAGATTGCTATTTGCAGCTTCCTGAAAAGGTTATATACATTACTACAAATTTATACAGCAACCACTTTTTTGACAGATAATTCCAGAAACATGATGCTATCCCTGTTGGGCACCCTGTCAGCTGAGAAGGAAGACAATACAATACTATAGATGCAAAGTCTCTGCTTATCCTCGTCTACTTTTGGTTCTAAAATAATATGCACTACTTAAATAGCAGAGGAATAGAGTGATCCGTACTCCATACATTACTGACGTCAGTAGTGACAACCGACCAATCCAACTGCAAGAACTAATTCCAAATTGATTGTTAAAGATGACAATGCAGATTATGAATTCCCTGTTTGATGCCTATTTAGGCCAAGATGACTGTCTTGACTGCCTGAAGCAACTGAGGGAATTTGTGTGAAAAATGTCATAATCCTGGTTGATTGTCTTTTTTCCCCCCATAGTTTCTCTTTACAATCTCTGTTTATATAGTGGAAGGAACATTATGTCATGATTAACTGTTTTCAGAAACTAACTGAATTTATAGATTATGTTCTTAGTCTATATGTCAACATTAGAAAGAGAATGGTTGGGAGTGTTGTGTTTCTAGTAATATTTCTTCCTTGAAAAAACTGAAAAGCATCTCTGTCATAGTTCAACTGTGGGATTATTAGTTGGCCTTCTAATGCCCAGTCTGGACTTTCAGTTCATGTATGATAGATCTGTAGTCTCAAAATACATACCATTCAAATTTTACCATGTACTTATGGTACCATACAACTGTAAGCTCCCTTGATGTACTCTGATTGACCTTCATGTACCTTATTTTTAAATTCCCTGTCATTTTCTACTGTTGATTGTCAAATAAACAGTGACAGATAGGGTTTCTGTTTCCAACGAACTACTGTATTATGCAGTAAAACAAAATCAAGGAGCAATGGTATGAGAACGAAATAAAGACTCTTCTCCTGCCACTATTATATCTACTAAAATATGAAACATGAACACACACAGTGAAGAACATGACTAAAGGATGCTATGCCTTCTAATGCTGTTTTGTGTTGGACCTGACCCTGAACATTCTCCTACAATCTTTTTTCTTAGGCTTCTGGTATTGTATTATGCATGCATTTTAAACATGCAGGGCTGTGTGAAGTCAGTCTACATTCCCTTTGATGTTCCCCTCTCTTTTTCTTTCTCCCGATGGAAGCGTATTATTATCCTGTAGGTAGAGATGCACGCCATACACATACTTTACTGTAACTATAGATCACATTTTTCATCACACCCTTTATTTTAAATGAACAATCGCTGGCAAGAACAGAAATGAAGAATGAAAAGCAACTAAGACAGGACCACATTATTGAAAGCACAAAATAATGAAGATTTTAATTTAAGTTAGTGGTATTCTGAAAATGTGATGCCTTTGTAAAATCTAAAGGCTCTGAAACACTGATGTTTTTCATGCATGACCATCATGATCATGTAGCTAAACTGTACGTGTGTGTGTGCGTGTCCCCGCACACATTGGCTGTTTCCATGTTAAGGAGTTTCTGGCAGGCAGTGGGAGTCGGACTCCGATAAAAATGGCCTCTGCCTCCTCTTTAAGCCCCCCTGTCAAACGCAAGAGTTTGCAGAAGTATAACAAAGAATAGGAAGCTAAATATTTCCGGCTTCTGTGTGGGAAGAGAATAAATACATGGAAAATTACAAAGTCTGCCACAGGGTATGTTCTGTCACCCGTGGAGGAGTATGTGATGTTAAGTAAAATGCCTCAGGAAACTCTAAACACCCTACTCCAAACATAAAAGGTCCAGAGAACTTGAGCACAAATTTCACTATTTTTGCTACCGCAGGCGTCTCTTAATGCTGATGCAGTAATGAGATTACACTTGTCTGTTTATTTTTTGAGCAACACTTTCGATATGTTATTAAAAGACCTGTAGCAGAAAATATTGCTGTTTGCAACATAAGTTGTACCTTTTATAGCTAACAGAATGAGAACAATTCACAAATCTGAACATTCCTATAACTTCTGTCAAGGTAGCTTTTAAATTCTTAATAATTAAGCAGTTGTTTAATTTTTCCGGCAATTAGATATGTTTTGCAGTGTTTTTTTCCCCTGCAAATGATCATTTTGAAAATTCTAAACTTAAACAGAGCCCAGTCATAAAAATGACATTTTGACATAAAGAAAGCATACATAGATTAATTACCATACAAAATAATCAGTATAGATTATTAATGTTTTCAGAAAGCTCAGGACTCAAAAGCAGGACTCAGATGAAGGCTCAAAGTTCAGTTTGTTTCACACACAGATAGAGTGGCTGAATGTAGACAGAGTGCTCACAGCGGTGTTTTCTGAGTTTGGCAGGCAGTCTTGAGTTGCCACAGAGTCTAGGCAGGCAGGCAGGCGAGCAGATCGACAGGCAGGTTATTGGCAAACAAATACACATAAGAGTGTAAATCCAGGCAGACAGACTAGCAGCCAGGTTCGTAGGCAGACAGTACGCAGGTGAGTGTGATACTGAAGCACAAGGAGAAATACAGGTTACCAGGAAACACCTGGAGACACTAGGGATGAGGGAGAGGCATAGTCGGACAATGACAAAAATAAGTACCGTATGAATGTGGTACTTAACTACCAGGCACAATTGATATTTGCAATGAAACCTATTTTGCATGCTTTACTTTAAGTTCTTGAAAAGGGGGCACAATGATGAATGACATAAAATAACAAGTTGTATATATGTGTGATACAGTATAAATTGTACGTAACATGTATGTAAAATATGTACAGATGAGGCAAAGGCTTGTTTGGATTACAGATGGTGATACAGACGAAACAAGGTGGTTGCATCCCTGGAGGTGTCTCTGAAATAAACCTTTTTTCAGAACAGTGAGGTACAGTATGCACGTTTGTGTGTGCATGTTTCATTGCTCTTACACGTATGTGTTATTGTGTTTGAATACACATAAGGGGGAGAAACAAAGATGCAGAGGGGGGAAGAGCATGCACAGTCCATAGCTGCTAAAGCCTTTACTAATGAAGCTTTAATCTACACCCATTCCCACACTGAATTCACAGCCAGACCCACTCCAGTGAATCCAAGGGGTTTCACTGCACAGACAAAATGCCCTTCTTGCATCATCACAAACTGAATATAAAAAGAGAATTGTTTAATTTGCTATTAAGGGTTGTTTATTTAGTTTGTTTTAACTAGCTGTTTGTAATGTCTACGAATTTAAAATCCTGGCTCTTTAGATATATTGGTATCAATTGCATATTCTGGCCTTTTTGGGCTATTTTTATTTTATTTTATGCATTTGACAAAATTGCACTCTGTAAAGTGTGATTCTTGTCAGTTCATGTTCATTTCTATGTGCCACTGTCAAAGTTGCACCACGGGACTCAAATTGGATTTTGAGTGTCATCAAAATCAGGAATTCAATCATAGACAAATCATAAAGTGTTAACTGCCCTTCCTAGCTCGTTAATAAATAAGTCTACGGTGGAAAAAATTTAGACAGAAGAAGTGCTCCACTGAATTCATTAACTCTATTGTTGTAAAATACAAAAAAAAAGAAGCATTTAAGCCATTAATTAAAGCAGATAAAGGTTGTTGGAGTGCTAAACTGACACCACCTCTATTGACTTGAAAAGGTTGCATCTCTAAGAGTGGAATAATGCAGCGTTTCTTTACACTTAACAATCACCCACATCCTTCCACCTCCTCTGCCTCCTTCTCATCCATCCTTCCTATAAGTTAAGAATGAACTGTGGTTTGACATTTGGGAGTCCTGCTATGGTGTGTAAATCAACTCACTGTTGGTGTTGGTGAGATCATCCACTGCTTGTTGTGCCTGCACCTGCACAATTGTCTTTAGTACTCCAGACAGTGCAAGAGTGATTGTGACATCCCTGCTGCCTGCAGCAAAGACCTCGAGGCCAAGTGATGAAGGGTTGCTTAAAGTTTGGCTGGCAAGCTTTCTCTCAGTCCATGATACAAGCCTATTTTCTTTAGATCTTCAGTTAAGATAGAACTGTATGACTTGATGACCTGCACCTATCTTTCACCTAATCCTCTGACATCCCGAATAGAGTAATGTGCGGAAGAAACACTTTGTCGTCCCATTCTGCCGCCTCATCCTTTCCTCCCTGTGAACATGGCAACAGCCACATCGGTGCAGAAAGCCAAGGCTGTGACAGCAGGTGTTGTGATACTAACCCAGGTACAGAATATTGACAGAGGTTTAGGGATGTCTCATGAATAAACCATTTAATGATTAAGGTGAATAAAGCAAAAGCTACAACCTGTGTGGCTAAACTGGCGCCCCCTACAATCTGTTCAAAAATAACTTGAAAAGCATAAGCATACAACTCAGGGAAACATAATGGCAAGTTCCATGACTCAGCAACAGGACATAAAGTGCACATAGTTTTGTACTCATAGGAAACAATGACAAATATTGCTCCAACAATCCCAGAAGCATGGTCATAGGACCAGCTCTGCACTGTCTAATGGAACTGTGGCGAGCACCATGGACAGTTCCCTCACTGCTGACAGTCAAGACCCTTGGAGAGCTCCAAAGCTCATGCTCGAGACAAGTTGAAATCTTGCCAAGACAAGTTATCTTCTGAAGCTGGGCAGACACTTCTTTTTTTATCAGTCTTTTACAATGTGTTAACTCATACTACACTTTTTAATCTGCATTTCTGGACAGCCAGAACCTGCGACTGATGTGCCCACACAGTACAGATCAAATGACAACATAGCGTCTCACACTGATATGTATGTAAACACTGAACCCCTGGTCGGTTTTAATAAAGTTTATTCAAACAAGACAACCACATCCTCAATGTTGACACAAAGAGAGAAAAGCAGCATTACTTTGTGCAATTCTACTATGTAAAAAGAGAGTAAACAAAATCTGTAGTTTTATATCACAGCAGTCTCAATCAAGACAACAATTTTAGCCATGTAAAATACTACTACAATAATATAAAAACAAACTCACAACAGTTTATAATGGATCTGTTGAAGGAATTCATGTGAGAAACTGTTTGGAAGTGCTCAACCCATTTGGGGTTAAAATCATCCCAAATTTGTATAGTAGCTTCACTTTTAAAAACCTTTAAATTCTATGTGTAATTTGGGGATGGAATAAGCAGCTGTTGGGTCATTAAATCAGATAGAAGGAGTCATTAAAATAATTCAATCAATTGCCTACTTTAGTTTTGCACCATGGCCATGTGTGCCAATAGACAAGTATTGTTAAGGTACTGAGGTTTCTGATTACTTAATGACTCTCTCCCTCTAGTTTTACACAATTATGTGATTTTCAGAGTTAAAGATTTTCCTCCATAAAAACTAACTCACGTATTAGTGTGTTTCTGTAGTAGCATATTCTCCTTACTTTTGTTAGATTTTGCTATTGTAACTAAGTCTATGCATTCTGGTTTTCTAAATTGGTGCCGAAATATGTAGTCTATTAGTGGACAGTATATCTAGTAGGAACTAATTCATTTATAGAGATAAGGCATTGTTGTGGAAGTGTCCTGTGAGGTGTGCCTAATTGTTTAAATGTCTTACGTACAGCTGTATTGTGTTGTTATATTTACAGTGAGTGCAGGCATTTTGCTTTGCACCCTTAAACTGGTAGAGCCTGTTAGAAGGAAAAGCCATTGGAAATTAGAATAATGGCAACATACCTGTAACCATATTTCTCTGACCCCAGGCAGAACACTAACAGGGCAACCTTTAATTTACTTTGTCACCTAGCTGTACGGATGCTGGCTTAAGGTACAACTATTTTTACAGCCCTTATTGCTAGGAGTTGGTGCATCTATCATGATTGGCTGAACCAGTACTGGTGTAAATGTCAGTGTGTACAACTGCAGACAAATTTGAAGAGCTCTCCAGAACAAGGGATAAAACCTGTAACCTTCATTAACAGCCTGGTGAAACAAACACAAAGCACCAGTTGTCTGCCAAGTTCACACGTTTGCAGTTCTTATTTAGTGTAGGCCTCGCACATGCGTAGCAAGACTTCAATAACTATTTACCACAGCTTTGAGAAACAACAAGGACACAGAATTATTTCTTCATTTTATGAGGTGTCTTTTCAAATCCTACACAAAACAAAACACTTGTGGATTTCAACCATAGTTACTGTAATTTGTCATCTTGACAGGTATTGTCTGCAGTTCACTTAAAAGGTCCAGTATGTAACATTTAGGAGGAGCTATTGGACCATACTGGACCTATAAAGTGCTTAATTATCTCTGCACTACAGAGAGCAAATTGTGAATAAGGCTCTTTATTGAGGCAGTGTGCTGTCTGTCCTGTTCATTATTTTTGTCCATGACTTTGAATGAATTCACCATTTAATGGTACCCAGCTCTCACAAAACACACATGGCCCAGAACCTACTGTATTTTGAATGAAAACAAAATAGGGACCACACTGGCAGCTGAACGGCATACATTTTGTATTCAACTTTGGCAAGCTAAAATCCATGCTTATTAGGCCTTTCTCCTTTCCAACAGTTTTAAAGCAAAACCACAAGGCTTATAGAATTAAGTCACAGAACATGACCAAAGTATGCACACTAGTGTTTGGTTGTGTCTTCCAAATTCCATGCATGCAATTTTCAATTGTATTTTCACCAATTATAACAAAGCACACTCTCTGCATTTCTTGTGTAACTCACAAAACTGAAATTTTCAACAACCCCTTTCCGGATGCTTTCATCTCATTAAAAAATAGACTTGTAATGGGATAATGAGATCATTTCTATTTTCATTCTTTGAGACACACTAAATCTGTTGGAATAGGACAGTAACAGTGAGCCCGGAGCCTACCTGTATATGGGTCACCATATTCTATCTTGACTCTCATGGCCCTAGTTTCAAACAGGCAAGACATAAGGAGTGGCTGTAAAAATCACCTTTTGAAGCAGTGATGGTTTTCCTTAACCCACACACATAAAGTATTTCCGCGACTTTCCATTCACCAAAGCGGTGCAGGATTTGTGTAGTGTGTAGTACCAGCTCAGATAAAGGTCAACAGAGAGCACATGCATGTTTTTGTGTTTTTTTCCCCTGTCATCTATCAGCTGTCAGAGACACACCTACATCCAGAATAATACATTTACATTTAGCCATTTAGCAGACGCTTTTATCCAAAGCATCTTACATACTCACATACCGAAGGCACAGCTTCGGCAGCAATTTTGGGATTCAGTATCATGCTCAAGGATAATTCGACACATGGCTGGGGGAAGCCGGGATCAAACCACGGACCTTCTGATTGGTGGATGACCGCTCTGCCAGCAAGCCACAGCTTCCCCATTTTGTAGGTACAATGCTTGTTATGCTCAAGCTAAAAAACCTAGTTAGATCATTGGTTAGGTATTCTTAACCACATGACCACAAAAGCCAATATGTATTAACACATTTTTAGAACCAAATTTAGTGACCAAGAATGTGGCAGAACAACACACTGACACATGTATGAGGATGTTAAATATTAATATGGGTATTGATTCTCAATGTGTTGTATAAAGTCCACAGTGGACAAATACTGGCAGATCAGTTGATTTTAAATTTAGCTTTGAGTGACTGATAATTTAATAAAATAGGATATTTACAACCCATATTGGAGTAACATTGCATCAACACAGTTGCATATCCCTTCACAGGCATGGCAAATCTTAAAGCCGTATCAAATAGCATGTCTGCTCCAGCAGGCAATTTAACAAATTTAGAGGGTGAAACAGGATTGAGGGCTCATGAAGATGTTGCATCAGTCTGACTTCAGTCAATAAAACAGCTTTTTCCCCTTATCCCTAGGACAATATAAGTGTGAGATCTGTAGTGGATTCTGAAATTAGCTGACATTAACAGGAGATATGGAGATATAGAGAGGGGGTGGTTTGTAACAGAGGTCCTGGCTATTGCTATCACACAGTGTGCATCTTAGATCACTAGGCCATCATATATCTACATACTGTAGATCTTGTGTTGCAAAATGATTTGAGGGAGCATAGTGTTTTCTGGAACTACTCACAGATGAGACATCAAATATAAGCACTCAAATATAGTTTTGAAGTTATTTATGGAGATCATTTTAAAGTTAAAGATTTCAAACAAATACATTTTTAAATTTGATTCTGCTTCACAGCCCTAGAATACGCCACTTGTGTCTAAAAGTCTGCCAACATGTGTGACTATATTAGCATTTTGTCAATAAATGCCTGTATATACCATATGCCTTAATTAATGCGTATTAAAAAAGTATTGTTCATGAAACTATTCCCTTAATAATGTCTATTCGTCTAAACATAGTTGGAAAACAACAGCATTTTGTAAGATCCCAAAAGACTTTTCAGATTTTCACGTTATGTATCAAGAGCCCTCTGCTGTAAAGTATTAAAGTCTTTAAGGGCAATTTAACTTCCTTCTATTTCCACTACTTCCCAGTTTGTCCTATGATCTTCCATGAGGAGTCGGGGGGAACCATTTTCAGGCCTGGAACTGACTGACATGAGCAGAGGAGCAATGGATGATGTTTGGGGAATGGAGCAGCAATATCCATCCAGTCGAAATGTCAGCAACAGGCAGAAACACAATACTCTCACATACCGGCACTGATCCCAGTGGGCAATATAATAGGACTGCGACATTTAAAACAACAATGCCAGAAAACATGAAGCAACCAAGATGTACTGGTTATATCTGACAAGTAACTGTGGTCACACGTGCTGCAATATGATGGCACCTTAATTATTGCTGTTATGAATGAGTTCTCAATTAAAGAAAGACACATTTCTGCCTGGTTTGTGTGTTTTTTATATAGACTAGGCGTTTTTGTTCTCCTGTCTGCCTGTAATAAGACACACAAAAGCACCATCAACAGTGAAGAATATTCATATGACAGTGATGAATGGCTTGTTTAAAGGCATGAATAGCTCTTGACTCCACAGAATACTGGTGTGTCCATATATGGGGCTTGATCATGTGGCATGTAATTGCTTTGGTGAGAGGCAGACATAATTGCAGCTAATTATTTTCAGAATATTGATGAAAACACAAGTGTTTCCTAAACAGAGGGAAGTGCCTTTTAACCACTGTTATGGTGTCCTTGCAGTATGTTTCTAGCTCGAAGGAAAGGAACTATTCAGCCACCTTGTGTGTTCATGAGACAGTGAGTTTGGGCGTATATGCTCAATTATATATAATTGAGCATATACGCGTGGAATATTCGAGAAGCAAGAAAGAGACCATACATGAATGGAGTCACCATTAGTGGCTTTGCTTTCCCTGACAACGTTATTGATGGCAGACAGAATGTCTCCAAGGCTTCATGCTCCCATGTGTGACAGATTGAGAGAGACAATGTCGTCTGTAAGAAAATATTTCTGTTTATCAGTCACAATAGCGGGCCACAATTAAAGGCATTCTGTTGTAAATGAATGTACGTAAACTGTTAGCAAATGTCATGCCGCAATGCCTCCCTCCTCCCGATTCCACCTGCACTGTCCCCTGTTGTCCCTTTTGACAGAGGGGCTTGACAGATAGATCACAAAGATGCACAATCATTGCATGGTAGGGACTGGGATGGAGTGCACCCATTATTCTAAAGCAAAGCTGTCTGGCGGGGCAAGGCCTGCACGCCACATGGTGCCATGATAGATGGAGACCATTAATCAAGGCAGGACCGAGCCCTGAGATTGATGTGCAGAAATTCAAATGCTCAAGCAGCATTTGGAAGATTAAGGCTGTGTGGGCAAGGTTAGGATGCAACCTTTCTGTAGTTGAGAAACAGGTGTGGTTATGGAGCCACTGCCCAGTGGTGACACGGGATGGGCCTTTAGGGGATGGTCTGCCCTGTAACTGTGCTGCTTTCAATGTAATTTTCCCATAACGCCCTCCCATGTTTCATATTGAATCTAATGCCCTACATTTGTCATTGTCCCAGTGACTTTCAGTCCTTCTTGGTGTTGATATCTTTTCAGGAGCAAATGGGTATCCTTGTGACAGCAAGCACTGAAATTAACACAAGGGAATACAAATTCTGTTCATCCCCCTCCTCAAAAAATACATCAATGTCATCTACACATTGAGCATTAAAGGCATACAATAATATAAAATAAGGTGTCTGTCTTAGCAGAGGTTTATGCAACATTTAAAACATCAAAGAACAGCCAGCTTTAACCATTTCCAGATAGCTTTGTTTAATATTTAATTGTGATTTATTAGAACATTCTGTGTTGCTTTGTAAAATACATAGCAAAATGCTCAAGCTTTTCAAAAAGTGTAACCACCATTTCAAATTAACCGACCAATCATTATTACCCTCATTGCTTCTCATCTTGCTTTCTGCTTACCAGAGATACAGTACCTCCCTTGCAATTCTACGTTGCCAACAAAGCATCCTGTTTTAAATAGGCTACAGAAAAGGATAATGACTACAGGGAACTTACTAGAAATAGTCATTTTGCACCCAGTTTTGCGTAGGTTCATTTGTATCTTAGTAGCAAACTATATTAGTGACAGTGACCTTATCTTGCTTGAATTAACAGTTGTATTTGGTCATTATTCAAACACAGGCAGTAGCAAAGAAGTTGCACACCGGCAACAAAACTGTGTCAAAGCTCTTGCTGCTTAATAGAGAGTTACTTTCCATGAGTGATCACAGCTATCTTCCAACCATGCAGTGATACCACTTATGTTTAAGTACATCTGGCATTAATACTGTAACTTGGCATTGTTTTTGCATCGATGAATGGTTGATTTTAATATGATAACCATACTCAGATGGTGTGAATAAGTCTGGTAAGTAAAACATTAACTTGATGGCATACAGATGGGAACAGAATAAGCCAAATTGCCAAGAAAATATAACAACTGCAAAATGCAAAAAGATGCAGTCATAATAATTAAAAAGATCACACAATGTTGAGAATCATTTGGCATCACAGGGGAATGAACTGAGTGAAAATGTAAAATGGAAGACTAAGACATTTTTGGGTTCAAAGACATTTTAATGTGAAACTAAGCGAAGCCAAACACTTATTAAAAATCCTTTATCATTACTTTAAACTCAAATAAGCAAGCAAGTGTTCTTTCAGCTAAAAATCATTGTGCACCGAGCCATGCAGTATTTTGACGCAAAAACTAAAACAGAACTTTTATCATTAGAAATTTAGCAAGCACTAGTATTTAGAAGGTAAATCCATAATGAACTACTGAATAACGGACAGGGCAATTCACCAAACAAAGTGTAATAGTGAGTGAAAACTTTAATTTGTAATAAATCTCATGCATTTATTAAATCCAGCGACAATACATTGTAATAATCACATATTAGTCATACCAAATTGTGACCTTTTCTAGCTGAAAAAGAAAATAAGAGAGAGAGCACTTAAATTTATTGATATGTTTTTTTTATATACATTTCTTTTTTTTTATATGACTATATAAGCGGCAGGGCTTTAGCTGCCAGGAGTACATAGTCCATTCTGTTCAATGTACAATGAATAGACTTTTGGTCTTGTTACCTTAATGACCTGACCCCTTAGTGGTTTTGTTGCACCCTCTTGATGAATGCTTATTCATTCATCGAGATAGGCAGCAGTGTTCATCAGTCCTTTTGTATTTACCTTTGAATGACATGACATTTGTTAGATTTTTTTTGCCATGACAGTTGAAAGCTCACTGGTCATATTACTTGATGGTTCAGTTCCTAAATTCAAACATTTAAAATAGCAAAAAAATAAATGGTCCAGCTCAGTGACAAAATTCTCTAATAACATTACGTGTACAAACACACAGTTATGTGTGTTTGAGTGTCCCACATGTCAGCATGCTGCTGGTTAGACACATTTCTGTGCTTGTTCTTCAGGCACAGTGAGTCATGCTGAAACATACCTACAGCATTTTGTATTACTGCAATTGCAGTACTCCAAAGTTTAGTTTTTTATGTCATTCCAGTCTGCTGCACTATTTTTAGTGCTCCATTATATAAGACATGAGGTGCTGCTGTAGGATTATGTCCTTGTGACATGGACATGTTTGTCAGAATCAAACTATGGAGCAATTTGACAATAATGTGTTTGTAAATACTAAAGGTCAAAAGCATGTGAAACACAATGATGTATTGTAACTGCTTTAGAGAAAAAACAAGCCTCCCTCCATCCTGTTCACGTTTTATTTTCTGGGACATATGATACAACCTACAATTTTAATTCATGACCTAAAAAGGTCTATGTGAACATTTGGATCAAACTATTATTTCAATTCTCTTCAGGGTGCCATCAAGGTTGAAGCTGGTCCTTAGAGTAAACAGTGTAAACAGTGCGTGTGTAAAGCATAATGAAAGGAACAGACGTGGATGTAGTGGAAAACATATGGTTGTTAAAAAGTCCTGCATGTTGAAGAGGTTCATTTTGTTACCTATAAAGTGCTTAGCCAACAGGAGAAAGAAAAGTCTCCTAACATTGATGGCAATTCTGACTGTGTTCATCAAACATTATTGCATTTTGTGAATGCCAGCCTCAGTCATCTCAAAGTGTGACATCTCATTTTCTCTGCTACTATCAAACATCATACATCATCTGACAAATCAGCAGAGATGGCCGTGACCATGCTGTTGCCCCAATAATTTTCTGCTGTCAAATATGTCATTAACATGTTAGTAACACACAAAACACACACATGGATACAGCAAATTGGGTACCGTGTAAAACAATTATTGTCTATTATTGACGTGATGTTTTGGTTTTGTATGCGATGTTAAAGAGTCTTAAAGAGCTATTTTTTTTCCTTAAAGCGAGCCCAAGGTAGGAAAATAATTGATGCTTTTATCCTCCCTAGTCCCTTTGTGCTATAAACCTGTAACTTTAAATCCCAAAACACTGACTTCTGTCTTGTAACTAGAAACGTATAGTAGTGGATGGAAATAAGTATTCATTCATATTTTATTTTGTCAATTTTTGGCCCACCAACCAAAATTACCTTTGGGAATATGGCTTAATGGTTACTTAGCTTTATAAGTATTCATCAGCATTCATTCGCATGGGAATGTGTAGTGACATACCGTGTAGTGGATGGAAACAAAGCATACGAATGAATGCTTTGTTTCCATCCACTACCAGTCAGTCAGTCAGTCATTTTCTACCGCTTGTTCCCGTTGGGGGTCGCGGGTGACTGGAGCCTATCCCAGTGGCTTTGGGCCTTAGGCGGGGTACATCCTGGACAGTGGCCAACTCGTCGCAGGGCTGACACATAGACAGACAACCATTCACACTCACATTCATCCACTAGGGGCAATTTACCAATTAACCTACAATTAAAATGCAAAACTTTTGATTTGCATTAACACATTTTTAATCACAAATTAATTTGACTTGCAATAAAAAAATGTGATTGCAGTGTCAAAAGTTTTGCTTTAAAATCTATTCTGTTTGACTACATAATAAAGACACAAAAGTACCCTCATACAATATTAATGTAAGACATTTATGCTTTTTGTAAAGAAATAATAGTACAATCCAATCAGAAATGTACCGCACCCCTGTCTGAGTACATATTGGCTGAATGTTGCTTGAGAAGAAACTGGAATACCACGTAGCATATATTGGCATGTTGTGAAAAAGGTGACACACTGTAATTTCCAAGGCTATTATTCATGATACAATGAGAATTGGCTGCACCTCTAGGAGAAAAAGTATAAACGTGTTAAATGTGCTTCAGGAGACTTTAGTTGTGATTCTCATCTGGGCATCCAGCTAAGGCAAAAGGTAATACAGTGGAGACAATAAAGAACAAGATAACTAGGAGAGACAGCTTGTGAATATGATTCAAAACCAGACCAGGGCCATATCCAAGCAGAAAGCATGCATCTGGCTTTGAAAAAACGAAATACATCAAGAAAGCCTTGAAAAAAAATCCAGCTTTATCATTTTTATATTGTTCCCATGACAAGAAAGACCTTCAGCAAATCTAAACCCATCCACAGAAGCATCATCCCTGGCTATCTTTCCCCCAGGGAAGACTTAAGCCATTAGAGGAGAGCGAGGGAGAGGGAAAGATACAGAAAGCTAGATAGAGGAAGAGGTTATGAAGTGAAAGCAGCCAGCACTTCTGATGAATATTTCCAAAGAGAAAGTGCAAGTAGAGGTACAAACATCCATCTTTCACAAAAACAAGCCTGAGGAGACATAGGATAGTGCTGTATTTACCACAGTATTTCATATTTTTCTGTTTTTATTCACTGATTCGACAAACTATTATCAAACAAAAAATGTGCTCGGCAAATGCAACTGAATCTTATTTTTTCATAGATCTTTATAGCTGTTCTTTTAATCAAGATTTGATAGTCTATTCTTTCAACTGATGACAATGATTACCCTCTGGAAATGTGGATTTTAAATGGTCACCACCGTGTTGGTAGCCAATGAATGCGAAATAATTTTGCTAGTGTTATTGCCACCATAGGGGACAAAGGTGACTGAGTATGCAGGGCCCTCATGTGAGGAGGGCTGACAAAGATACTAAATAATTCATAATTCAATCTTTATTTAGTCACAAACACAATCATGCACTGTACAATGTCTAGTCTAATTTCTGAATTTAACCCATCCTGATTATTAGGAGCGGGCAGCTGAAGCACCCAGGGACAATTTGGGGTTCTGAGTCCTGGCCAAGGGCTTCACCCCCTGATATGTGCGGTGAACCAGGATCGAACCGCCAACCTTCCAATTGGTGGACGACCCACTCTTCCACAAAGCCAAAGCGGCCCCAGTAGATTGAATAGCTGTGGATGTGGGGAGGGGGCCATAGTGAATGCCTATGTAAAGGGTCCAGAATGTTCTGCTACAAATCCTTATGTGTTCACAACCAACTACTTTCTGGCAAAATGCTGAAACAAGTAGTAAATTATTGATCCGTGAATTGATTAATTAAATTTTTATAACTGATTCATCCTTTAGCTCACTGATCAAGTAAAAATGCCAAACCTTTGCTGGCTTCAGCTTCTTAAATGCAAATATTTGCTGCTTTCCTGTATTGTATAGCATTCTTCTTCTTTTTCTTTCGGCTGCTCCCTTTCAGGGGTCGCCACAGCGAATCATGTGCCTCCATCTAACCCTGTCCTCTGCATCCTCTTCACTCACGCCAATTAACTTCATGTCCTTTCTCACTACATCCACAAACTATTTCAAGATGTCACTTTGTGTTCCGGGAAATTCTAATGGGCATTTTTCGCAGTTTTCTGACATTTTAACTGGCAAATTAATTAATAAATTGAAAAAGAAAAATAACTGACAGATAAATTAATATTGTAAATTTAGTGCAGCCCTAACTTATTGCTGTGGATACTATTCAGCCATGAATGTATTAAGAGAACTGGACTCTGCATTCCAAGACAGTGCCCCAGTCATACCATACATGAAAATTGCTCACTGGGTTTATATGACTAACAAGTCTTTGCTGGCAGGTGGAAAATGGATCAAACTACAAAGGGTCATTTCAGGGTGTTTGTGATGTGAAAATATATTCATAATTTTACAGCCGTTCCTTTAGATTGTGTATGGGAAAAAGTCTTTGTGGTTCAGCAAGTGTCACATAGTCCTGCAATACTGAGTGTGGCCACTACGCAAATATGGCGTAGTGTACCAACAATGCATCTTTTGCCATTATGCGAAAAAATTCAAATTACCCCAATAAAAACACTTTTTAAATATTTATTTAGACAATCACATGCACAAAAGAATTTTTGATAACATTTAGCATTTAACATTTGTGGTGGATTTAATAAAGAAAATGCAATCTGTCAGTGCCGGCCTTCAGTTAGGACGTCGCCTACTTGAGCATCTGCTGCTTTGCTCATGTGTGTAGTCCGTTTGTGGCAGAAAGCCTTGAAGAAAACACAACTTTATAACTGTATTCACTGATTTTGTTGATATGGGGCTCTGAATTTGATGAATTTACTGTTAATCAGACCACAAATGACAGAAGAATAGGGTTTGAAAAATGATAGACGCTGCATGTTGATACAGATTGAGTCTGAAACGTTTCTTGCATCAAAGCAGCTGCATTTGCAACATCACAGAGATCATATTTTATGGAAAAAATATTGTCTGGTTTTCCCTCTGATGTCCTCCTGCTGCTCTGCCTCAACTCACATTCATTCACAGTTTCCTGATGGACCGGTAGCTTTACTCGTTACTAAAGTAACTGCTAACTAGTTAAGCAGCAGTTAGTGGTGTTGTTTACTTCGCCAGCACAGGGGCTTTGGAGCACAGAGAGGAGGAGGTTTTCAGGGCCGACATGGAATATATTACTGAGGTGATTTGCGACGGCTCCGACCAGGAAACTGACAACAAAGTCAAGGTGGGTTCAGGCAGGGACCAGAGGAGCATCAAGGCGTAGAGGAGTGAGAGAGAGGTCGGGCATCACTCAGTGACCATCTCCGGTGATCTGAGTTGACCGGTGGGGTAAGTCCCGGATAGAAAAGCACCTTGCTAGAAGGAGGCATTTTAATTGTACAGTATTTTCAACACATTTGTACCACATTCTTAGTCCCACCAGAGATATTATAGGAATATTATACAGGACTTAAAATGATAAACTGGACCTAGTGTTCCAATTTTTTTTCATCATTCAGTAGGCATTCTTTTGGCAATGTATATATGTTTACAAACAATATTATTGATTATGTCATTCACTGATTAAGGTAAAGGGCCCACAAACAAAGCCCCCCTCACGCCAATGGGCCTGTAAACAAGACAACTCCACAGGGTACCCATAAATTCAAAATAAAAGTCATCATGTAATGTTGATCTAGATTTTATACATTACAAGATTCTGTATTCATTCGTCAAGTATTCAGAAATGTAATCAAAGCATGGTTCTAAAGGTCCTGTCATGCAAAGGATGTTTAATCCTTCACAGCCTCATTGTTGTGTTTCGATTCGATTGTGCTAAGAGAGTGCACACTTTTCTCTGAAACTTTAGGAGGTGCACACTGCCACAGTCATTCTCTTTTATGATATCTGTACCATTACCAGATGCACTGGACCTCTAAGGAAGACAGCCTCAGCTCAGTTTAAAAGTGGGCCACCGTTCATTGGGCCTTACTGTGACCCTATTGTGCTCTCTCAGCAGTATCTAGTTAGTACAAATGTCTTCTCTTTGTTTCACCATTTTCTACCCACATCTGTAGAAAGTAAACAATGCATTATTGCAATGAAAAATGGCAAGCAAGGAGAATGGGAAGGGATGAGACCTCAGAGACTGTAGCCCTTTGCGCCCTCTCTCTCTCCCTCTTTATTTCTGTGTGCAAGTGAGAACAAGTGGACTGCCAAAGGGAGAGCAGTACCAAAAATTGCTTCTCTTGAATGCACTTCTACGCCTTTATTGCTTCCTGTAATTGCTTCTCTGAGAGGTAACTGGTCTTCTCTTGTCCATTTTTTTTTTTACTGTTGAAGGATTGTACCCTGCAAACATGGAGCAAACCACACCTGAGTCATGAATCCCATTTGGAAAACAAGCCAATGTTGAATACATGCAGCATGACTTGATACAGAGTCTGAATGGGCTCATAGTACTACCAACCTAGATTATTTAATTTAAATACTATATACCTTCTAGATAGATACACAGATTTATTTCCAAATCCATCATACTTGATGAGCATATGTCCAGAGTTTTCAGTGCTTAATGTGAATAATACTATAATCCAACTTTCAAACACCCATACATCCTCGTCCCCCAGTCTAATCTCTTGCTAGCATATTTGAAATGTTAAGTGTGCAGCGCTGTGCAATATACTAGAGCAGATCATATTAATATGATGGACTAAGGCTAACATCTTTTGAAAGATACATAAGGTCATGCGTCTACACCCAATTCGTATTATTTGTTATCTGTGTGTGTCTGTGTGGGTGTGTGTATGGTGTGTTGATAGAGCAAAGCACTAACACTCTGAGGGTTAGACGTTTAATCCCTATTGGGAGCAACGATGCTAATGATGCTTGAACTCACTGCATGATGAATGCAATGGAACTTAAACCCGGAGCGAGCATGCAATGGCATATGTTAAATAGCTAATTTAAGAGGAAATAGAGGTAAACCCTCCAAGAATGGCTTCATCATTGTCTCCAGGTGTTCAATAAGAAGGTTTTGTAGAACACACTGATATCCAGGGATTAGAGATTACTCTCAGCACAGTGGATTTCCTTTGGTTGGATACCAGAGAGGCAGCAGACTATGACTATTATGAGGTCAGAGTAGATATGCAGAAAAAATAAAGGATTGGGGGAGGGAGGAAGAGCAGGGTTCTGTCAAATTGTGTATGTGTGTATGTGTACAAACAGCCAAATTAAGGTACACACATGCAAATATAATAATAGTTTTGTATTTAAAATACCAAGCCTCTCATTTGAGATGCAATACATTTACTTGCATATATTCATCTCCAAAATGAGAACCTAAACAGCTCAAACAAAATGAATACTGTATATATATTATTTTGTAAATATAAATGTAATGCCTAGTATTTATAGTACGTTGTTCTGAAAAGAGAAAGGTCCCTTCAAATTGTGGCTATGAGCATATTCATTTGGCTCCTGGAGAAGTTCTGACTTTTTCACTCTATAAATAATCAAAGCTTACCAGTATTGCAAAAGTCTGCAAAAGATGAAATACTAATAAAAGCACAATGAATATCTACATGCAATCTAGTTTAAGCAGAAGTGGCGGTCTGATAGGAAACTGATTACTGATTTCTCTTCCATCCACCTTGTTATTAATCATATTTTATATAAATCTGGAATATGTTCCCAATTAAAATCTCTATCTTAAAGGTCTTTTTTGTGTGTCAGTCACATACTCACATAGAGTGGAGCTTCCAGAAGTGGTACCCACAGTAAAGTTGATTGGAGTTGCATCATAACAGCAAAACAATATCAAATCAGCATAATGAATTAAGATTCACTTCTCAAGGTATCAGGTACTGAGCATGTGAGAGCCGAAGCTGTTTTTACACTAAAGAAGCGGAATGCGACATTCGCTGCCACTAAATGTCGCACTAGAGCACTAGCATCCCAAACCAAAACAAATGGGCAACAGAAAGTAAATAAAACTCACCAAAAAAGTTTTTGTTGAGTCTTACCAAACTCTGGTTTAGTTGAAATAAACCCATAATTCATTAAGTTGAATATGAAAAGGCAGCCACGAAAATAAGCTGCAATGGATGCAATATAATACTCGGAGACAAATGTGCCTGTCAAAGTACATTCACTAAAAGTGCTTGTTTTTGCCACTGACAGGCTCAGATTGTCATTCTAAGTGGCTGACAGCATTATGGAAAATATTCCTACAGAGGCAGACCTTTTTATTAAAGAGTAAGATCCTTTTTTTAGAACCAGAAACAGCCGTTAAATCGCTCTCGCTTGCCACCAGACATTGATAAAAAGAATAATTTTACCTCACTGATCATCTTAAAACACTCTTCATTAAAACTGGACAGAAACAAAATTAAACTCACCAAAACTGTCTCTATTCTTTCCACTGTTCCAATTATTCCCATCTCTGGTTTGGTCAAAATGAATCCTTTTTTCACTGCATTAGATGAGAAAAGAAACAGCCGTTGAATCACTCTCCTCAAAGCCAACAGTTTCGCAGGGAGGTTCTCACATGCACGCACGGCCGGACCGGCTACCAAAACAAAGAACACAGAAGCTCCAATGAAAGTATTCATTACTCCACTATATCATTAAGTAATTGCTCGCTGCTATGTTCAAAATCTCATATACAGAACCTTTAAAATAGAAATATGGTCTCATAAAATGTTTTAGTCTCGAGATTAAAGACATAACTAAAGACAGATGCAGACAATGAAGCTCATACATTAACTATAGCCTAAAACTGATTTTCATATTTTTCTTACAGCGTAAACTGAGTTAGCTTTGTCATTCAAAAGTAATGTATTAACATATGAAATAATGTCACACCAGTGCCGAGGTCCAATCCTGCATATCTATCTTATATTAGATCAGTGGTTTTTGATCATGTTTGAACTAATAATTTTGACTTTTAATCACAGTTAACCGGCTATCAAGATAGGGTTCCCTGGAAGCCATCATCTGATGCACTTGGCATTAAATTCTGTGTGTGAACTTTCCCTGCTTTGCAGCTATAATGGCAGAGCAGTTTGAAGGCATTTATATATTTATTTTACTTAGCATTATTCATTGATTAAATGTCCATAGAATATACATTAC
This sequence comes from Coreoperca whiteheadi, assembly GCA_011952105.1. Classification (NCBI taxonomy): domain Eukaryota; kingdom Metazoa; phylum Chordata; class Actinopteri; order Centrarchiformes; family Sinipercidae; genus Coreoperca; species Coreoperca whiteheadi. The sequence goes on along the minus strand of CM022474.1, from coordinate 19,250,955 downwards.
TGTACAAAAAAAAACAATGAAAGACATTTAAATCAAAACAATATCTATCAAAGCAATGTATATATTTTCATGTTTAGTCATGCTAGCTGACATCAGTCATGCATAGGTGGTTGCCAAGTAGTTGCCACAAAAGATGAATATACAAAAGTGCTTCCTCTCTTAAAGGGAGCAGAAAAGGAAGCAGTGCTAATATTTTAATATATAAAAAATGCATTAACAGTGCTGATACTGTATTTGTCTAGAAGCTATACGTGGTTGAGGGTTCTTAGCCATTGCATTGTTCAATATTTATGCACATCTATCTACGTGTTATCCCCTACTTGCAATGCATACAGTGTGGCTGGGTTATGAATAATCCTATTAGAAAATGTGCTTTTTGAGCATAACCTTTATTTTTGAGTGAGGTCTCCATTAGGTCTCGCTGAAACTCTGATTTACTATAACATCTTGGTGGCACATAGAATCCATCCAACAATCTGAAGCTCAAGTGGCTAAATAACTTGTAATGTGAGTAACACTATACAGTATGTCACCCTATTTAACATATATAAGCAGATTATAAATATTTAATGCATAATTTCTAACTCATTACAATGTAGTTGTAAGCAGATATAAGTGTTTTTGAATATTTTGGTTAACAACTTAACTCCTCCTGTGGGCACCCAAGTTGGGTCTTGTCTAAAAACGTAGACAAGAATTTACAACATTTCTTCATAGAAGAAATTATAATTACTGACAAATACTGTACATTGTGTACATTAATAAATACTTATAAATGTTCTTATATCTGTTTACAACTACATTAAATTGTGTTATAAACCATTTATTTAGTGTTTGTATACTGGTTATAAATGCTAAATAGTGTTACCAAAATCGGTAATTGGTCTGTTAGAGGTCTGTGTTAGCACATACAATACACCGATCCTACGGTATTTTCTGCATTTTAAATACTAGTGCATTGTTGTAAAATATAATGATATATACAGTGTTTGAATATTTCTATGTTTTACCTACAGTAGCCTGCCTGTACACTTATACTTTTACAACCAGCAGCACTCACTTCAAATTCTACACAAGCTTTCAACACGTGTTCACCAAGCCTTTTCCATCTGCTGCGCACTTTCACATACTAAAGTGTGAAGAAGTAATTGCATAATTTGGACGAGTGGAAAGTACAACTGTACCTCAGTTAGCATTGCATCAGGTGTGGTTTCTCATTTCAGTAGTAGTAGTTTTGGCAGTGATGGAAAAACTGTGTCTGAGTGCATGTGAGTATGTGTGTGCATATACAATACATGTTTATTTGTGTTTGTGTTTTGTTGAGATTGAGCAGCCCAGAGTGGAAACTGCAGCACCCAAATAGCTTTCAGCAGGTGGTGTTTGCACAATGAATACACCATGTCTCTGAGTTTCACTCCCTGTTTGAATGCCTGGAAGCAACAATCTACCCAAGTTCTCTTCCTACATGCCTATCATTGTTGCTGTCACTCTTGTAGTTGCCTGTCACTAGCATTTTGTGTTTTAAAGCTCTTAATTTATTCATATTTTTTGCCAGGCACACTGCATTTAATTTGTGATGAAGGAACTGGAGCAGGAGACAAAATGTTCCCATTTTATGGTTACATAAAGCTGAAGTTTTTTTTGGGATAATGTATGTATGAAGATGAGATGCCTCCTGGCTTTGGAGGCGTTTATCAGCATTTTTGTCTGAGAAAAACTGTTGTCTACTGTAAATTGCAATGCCTTAGATTACACAAGAGAAGCACTGCAGTGCTCATTATACATACTCTTTTTCTTTGTCATTTTCATTGTTTTTGTTAGGTTGTATATAATATGTTGTTTTTTTATTAGTAGTATTAAAAAAATGATTAGGCACAATAGTGAGGATAATATATAATGGAGTGTACTTGTCGCATTCACTCACTGATGGCAGACGCTATGCTAGGTGCTAGCTGTTCATCAGAAAGAAACTCATCATTCACACACCTTTAAGCGCAATATTGAGTTCAGTATCTTGCCCAAGGACATTTCGACATGGGTTGGGGGAAGCCAAGATCGAACCGCCGATCTTCCAATTAGTGGATGACCTGCTCTACCTCTAAGCCGCAGACTTAATGAAATTAACCTTTATGTAGACCTACGTACCATGTCAGTAACAATAAAACTACAGTGAGTGCATGGATGCTATGGTTTCTGGTCAGTATTTGTTTAATGCCACCACAGTCAGAGCAATAGTTATGTTCTGTTCTTTGTTTCCAAGCTATCACAGTCCAAGGCTTTGTGTGTGCACTGGCTTCAACAACATGGGAGTACTGCACATAATTCTTATAGATGTAGAAACATTGGTAACACTTACAATACAATAAGGTTCACTAAAGTTAGAGTTACTAGGGAACTAATGAGAAACGAATGGGGAATTAACTATTAGTTAATTGTCAGTTCTTGAGTAACTCCTAATCTAATGTCATAGAGTAAGCTAATCAGTAGTCAATGAGTAGTTGATTGAGAAACAAGTGAGGGAACCAATGAGGAACGAATGAGGAATTTTGAGATTCAGTTGGGACAGGTTTGGTTATTAGCAAAAATATCAAGGACATATATGAATATTAATAAAAATATTATCAAAATGATTCATATTAATTCATAATAACAGTGCACCACCCTGGGATCAGGGACCAATAACCAGGTGTGAAAAATAGTCTCAAAGGTGGCTGTCCAATTAAAAATGCCGATATTTAAAGTAGTATATCACATTAATAAGAGGGAACAGGGTGAGTCCGAGCACTGACCGTCACAACCAGCTGTTATTATGACACGTGTACACAATAAACTGCAATTAGAGGTTGTATACTTCTTATAAGCAGTATATAACATTATGTAATAATAACGTAATGATTACCTACTTAGCTACTGTTTGACATTTGATTAGGAGTTACTCAACAACTGACCATTAACTAATAGTTAGTTCCTCATTCGTTCCTCACTCGTTCCCTAGTAACTACCTTAAATCGTGTGTACCTTATTGCAAAGTGTTACTGAAACATTTATTTATGTTTAGTTAGCTTACAATAATTGGTGTTTAATTTGAGGATAACTGCAAACTAACCACATTGATTGACAAAGAAAAAGCTTTTGATATTGGGGATTTGTGCTCAGGTTTATAAAAACCCACACTTATTTGTTGTTCTTGAAAATAAGAGATATATGTGGCCAACAGTACATCTCTCCTTCTCATGTCATCCTGCTGTAACTTTCCCTTTTGCTTTTAATTGAGTTTTGCTTAGGATGACCAACAGCAAGAACTGACATCTTGCCTTGAAGGACTAATTGGAGCAACATTCTAAAATCTACCTCAAGAAAATTCTGCATTTTGCTTAAAAAAACAAATAACTGAAATTACTGAATTTGCTCATGAAATGTCACCTTTCCTATTCCCATAAAATTCAGCCCTGCACCCTGATGCTCTCAGACATACATTTGAAAAGCCCAAAGCACTGAGGAATCTGTCTTTGATTATGCTTCTTGGTGCATCGGTGTCTCACATATTTATTGCTCACTACTATTGCGAGCTGATCAGGAAGGCTTAAGATATTCCCACACAATCCCCAGACACCCTGTGGGGCTGATGCAGCACCTGTCGCCAGGATGAAGTGTGTGCACGTTACTTTGATGGGGAAGATGTCAGCAGTGCAGTGTAGCTCTAACCATTCAAAAGAGGGTAATGCTTAGAGATCCATCTAGAAATAGTGATGCTGTCTATCGGAGTCACCACATATATACACAGTTTCTTGGCATCCTCTGTCAACATGGGTACTGTCTCCTTTGATGATCACTTACTATCATGAGTACACACATTATTGGACAAATGTAGACTGTTTAAGACTGTCAGATTGTTTAAGGCATAAATACATCCCAACTGCAATCAATCAAATGTGTACGACCAAGGAGATTTCTAAGTTTTTATGAGACAATTTAAATGCTTTTTGAGGTGGCTGTTCACTAGATTTCTTTTCTAACATCAGAGAAGCTGCAGTGTTGGGGTGAGAGATGCATAAAGAAATTAGCATATTCATCTGTCATAATATGAAGATGTCTCAATTGCACATCGGTTTTTTTCATTTGTGAAATGTAATAATTGGAATCAACAAAGGGAAACAGGTTGGTGATGAACATGCTGTTTAAACCTTTTCACAGTTAAAACACATTTAAACCCTATTCTATTCTTCCTTCTTGGACGTTTCCAGGGTTGAACACTGACAACAGATTTACATAATAGCAATAAGAGCTGTTTTTTGTCATCAGACAGCAATTTTGCCACACCTGTAAATTGTACTGTAAATGCCTTTTAATTTCACTTTGATAACCAGAACAATGAAATTTATTTGTAAGTTTAGATATTAATTTCAGCAGTTTTTCCAAATTGTGTTATCTATGAAGTTGATCACATATACTTTATTCCATTAGCTGCTCGGTTTATTCAGTCGTATATATCTTTCTGAGTTATGAATTTCCTCCTCCAAATGTGTGTATATACACACAGTATATATTTATACTGTACATATATATTAACCTGTGCAAATAAACCCAAACTCAGCCAGCCTAGAATTTCAGTTGACATCATCAAAAGAGCCACTTAATTTTACCATTGAGTGCAAAATCAAAAGGGGAATACAAACCTTGGCTTTTTTTTGTATTAAAAGAAAATAAGAAAAAATACAATTGTTGTCCTTTGGTAGTCAGCTAAAAAGCCAGCACCACCAGCAGTGACATACTTTTATCATTCAGTGCAGGAATAAACACTTTTTCCCACATACATATTAGCAGTGCCTGTCACATCACTGCACATTTCAGGACCATTTTCTACTTGATGCAATATGTCTGCAGTTGGTAGGGGGCAGCAGGTTAGACACTCTCAGCTCTGTGTACTGATGTGCACTAAAAAGTTGACAAATGGCTTTTGATGGAGGCAATGAATGGCAGACTATATTCTCCCCCTGCTCCCTGGAGTGGCCAAGAGAGCACAGTGAGAGCTGTACATCTCTGCCTACAGACACAGTCCTCCAAACACTGATGGTTGAAAGCTTGAGTATGAACAAGCACCAAATCTAACCAAAAGATAGATCCCCTTTATTCACTGTAACCGTCAGAGACTGAATACTATTTACCTGTGGATGAGAGTATTTTTCTTTTCTCAGCCTTGAGTCATTGTAATCAACTCCTTTGTCTTGCTCTCTGATTTATCACGGTGTAATACACCAGGACCTCCTCCACAGGCTTGTGAGCCACAGTCCTCCCTGAGGTAGCTTGGGAGCAGTCAAACAAGTACAAACATTTTCACACACAACTCCACTGAGAAAAAGAACAAGACAAACTGCAATCATTTGAAATGTTTGACTAATAAGAAAAGTACTTTGTTAAATTTGTATTTCAGTCTGTTGTCCAACCAAACACATATCAGGAGCACGAGGGAACACACCAATTTTTCTGTCATTTAAGTTATCTATTTTTTGTTGGTAGATCTTATATTCAACATCCTACATGTATGCATGCTATTTAAAACATCTAATTCATAAATCCTTGAAGATGTTCTAATAAACTACAAACTGTATGTCATATAATACTTATCTATACATGCATATATAAATATATATATACTTACTTAAATATGTATAAGTATTTGTGTCTTTGTTTGTATAATTTTTTTTTTTATGTAGTTTTAATATTTATTACAGCTTTCGACCGGTTAGTTTATCTTGTATTTCTTGTTATGTGGCAGATGTTCTACCTAGAGATCATAGACTGAATGGTTGTTTCTGCTGGTCAGCAACGGAAAATCTTCATCTAAAAAATCTTGCAGTGCAGTGAAACAGACTGGACTGTGAGGCTCCAGTCCATTCCCCCGACGCCTATATGTCACTTCCTCTTAGATAAGGATTGGAGCAGAGACACAAGAGGAGCATGCCTATCGGCATGCACTTTTAGTCCAGAGGTCAGATAGAATTCAGGCTGTTATGAATGGTCCTGATCTGGGTCATAGAGAAATACTGTATGAGCATAGTGTAACTCACTCCTTTCCACCAGCGCTTATACCTCATATAAATCATATAAAGTTTCTCTACTCCAAAACTCCAAACAGTGGGTAGATAGAAAGATTTATCTAAAAGAAAAGGAAAAATAACTGAATCATATAATTCTTGGCTTTCTTTTGGAGGATTGTGCAGGACCCAGCAGGTGTTTGAGAGAGGAGGAAATATATGGAGCGGTGGACACAGATCTGTCTGTGGTAGAAGGGGAAGCCAGGGGATAAAGGCAACAAGCACAAGCTTTTTGTACTCTCATAGAACATGAGGCACACAAACAGTGGACAGAGAAACAGTGTATTTAGCAATTTTGGGGAATAGAGGGGAAGGGGAAATTTGCAGAGTAAAGTTATTAAAAAGTATTAAAAGTGTATGCTAACATTAGAAAGAGACAGTGACTCTTCCAAATTCTATAGAATTAAGATAAGCCTTTATTGATCCCCAGAGGAGAAATTTAGGAAATTACAGAGGAATACATATGTTTATGCTGTGTAAATTATATTGTTAATATAATAGTAATATATAATATAAGAAGTGGTGGGCCCCACTTGTGTGTGAAAATGCAGTTGAAGTAGAAAAGGAAGAGAACACAGTGATATAATTTGGAAAATATACTAGTAACATGTAATTGACTACAGGCTAGTGTGGCTTGTTTGGCTCCTGAGATGTTGATGTGCTATGTTGTTAATTTTGTAAACAAATCATTGACACATAAAAAGCATTTACTTTCACATCCAATTTTCTGTTTCTTTGTACTGTATGTGTGCATGTATGTGCTTAGCTGTAACTATGCAAAGCAAGCGTCATTGGATGGCATAGTGACTCAGTATGCTGTTAAGGTTTCTGAAAATGTACATTTTTCCCCCCATGACTTGGAAGGGAGTATCTCACAAGATGTAACCAAATCACATTTAATGTTATATTACATGCGAAACTGTTCATTAGCAGTGGCTGGTTCTGATGTAGGACCAAATTATCCCATTAAGGTAGACATCAATAACTAGTAATTATTGAAGGAATTATATGACATGGCTACATACCACTTAACTTAACTCAACTTAAAATGTGTTTTTTATAATGTTTTGTGTGTACACCATTTTAGTGTACCTTTACATAGTTCAACAATTCTATATGTCCAAGATGGGTAACACACTTGCCACTGATGACTTAAATATCAAGCTTATTAACAGAAAGATCAGTTACTGTGGCTTAGAGCTGAACCCCAGCTGTGCTTTTATACATAGTGAGTAAAACAAACAGGCAACCACTGAAGAGATGCAAGAACCCAGAGGGTTTTTCTTTGTCAGTTGAAAACAGCACCTGTATTTTGGAGTAAACAAGAAAAGGAAGACTCTGCAGGATACAAAGTTGCAGTAATACATTTTTAGAACCTTCCTTGATACTAATTCCATGCAGAGAGGGGGAAACTTATCCGGGGGACCTTGCCAGCCCAAGACAAAGCACCAAATATGGGGATTGTCCTTGGAAGATGTGGCCACCCTACTAGAATATTAACTCCTTGTTTATTCCTCCTCATCCATTACAAAGAAACATGTGTAGCCTTTCCATGAATTAGTACTGTACACGCTTTGGCTGTAATTCCTTGCAATAAAATGTATAAATAGTATAATTTCTAATAGTATAATTTTACTGGGATTGCAAAATTCAGCTTTGACACAGGTTATGTTGCATGGGACAACGTGTTCTATGGTTGCATAAACTCAACTGAAATATACTGTGAACAATGTCTCTTAAGTTGTTGAACTGTGGTCATAAAAAGGTTAAAAACCACCTGCTTCCCGATAAATGGAAAAGAAAAGAAATCCCTCTTGCTTCTTGGTATCCATGAATGGTGCATTACAGTGAGGCCTCACGTAGTGTCTCACTCCAGTGAGACAACACAAACTACACACAACTGCTTATGAATATGTTTATAAAATCCACTCACTTTCACTTGATGCATTTCTCAGCATGTGTTTCGCTGCCTCAAATTCTTTATGATATTGTTATTATTATGTTAAGGCCTTTATTTGATAGTGACAGCTGCAGCGATAGACATAAAAGTCGGGAGAGAGGGGATGAAATGCAGCAAAGGGCATGGGTCGGAATCGAACCCGGGCCACTGCGGTAAGGATTCAGCCTTAATGGTACGCTCTCTAGGTGAGCCACCGGGGCGCCCTTATATTGTCATCATTAATGTTTATGCTTCCATCTTTTCCTTCTTCATTCTGCTGGCTTAGCTCTTGTGTAATTACACTAATGGAGACTGACACGGGTGTAACATATCCGCAGTCTTAGATGAGCCATTGCTCACTGCTTGTGATTGCCAAAGCATGTGTCATCAAAAGCTCATGCCGCTTGTCCTTCTCTTTATCCCTGCCAGTATGTGAAACCTCTTGCAATAAGCATTCTTTAATTATCATAATTATAATTATGTACAGTCTCTGTGCCCAAACTGTTTTGAAACTATATACACTGCACACCAGGGTTTTTTCGACAAACTATTCCACAGCCTGAATAATAGATTTTTTTCTAATTATAGCTCTTTTACATTGGTTACCTTTAACATCACACTCCTGTCTTAAACCTTTCCACCACCATTCTTGTTCAGTATTGCCCAGGGACTACGGGTTGAAAATAGCAACTTGCTAATACCCGGTGCAATGCATCTCTCCTTGTTATATACATGGTTAATGTTTTATTGTGCACTGTCCCTGTTCAAATAAAATAATAATAAAAATAATAATAAAGGCAGAACTACAGAGTGCCAGCCCCATCGCTGCATAAATCAAGGTTGCAACAACTTTGTGACCTTAATCCTATATTGTGCAGTATTAGATAATATCAGGTGGCTATATTTACCCAAAATGCACCTAGTCATTTTTTTCTGCCTACAATCATTGCACATTCTGAGGAATTAATGCTGTGTGTGATGTTTTGATTTTTATGTTTGCAAAGATGGAAATCATTCAAGGTTTTAATTAAAGTACTGATCTTTAATTACAGGTATCAAAGGGATTGGCAAAGTGAGCTTGCTTCCAAATGCCTTCACACACAAACAACTTCATAATAGTTATTTTTAGGGGAAAGTGTTTTCTCAAATACCAAAAGCAAAATTTCCTAGCTGTAATTTTTTGAGTTTCAGGAATTAAATAACTAAAACCTGCTAATTTACAGTCATATAATATCTTTGCATTCACCTGGAAATCAAGTGACTCATCACCACAGCTACGTCTAACATCCAAGTCATCTTATGCTGAGCACGTCCTTCATAGTTCATGTTGTATTTTCAAGAACATCCAGCTCACTTACACTGGACCTCAGGCGATTCACCAGAGGCAGACTGCACACAATAGCTCCGCAAGGCACAGCACAGCAGTGAAAGGCATGCAGTGCGATGACTTTCATTTGCATCGACGTAGCCTACGACTGCGGCTTTGTTTACCAGCTCTGCTCTGTGAATTGCGATAAGCACAAAGCTAAAAACAGCAGGACTCAATGTGCCTGTCTTCCACATGGATATGAGGCTTCTCACCTGTTTCTGTGTTTGCTTGTTTATGCATGTTTGTCTGGGAAACATTGTAAAACAAAGACCAGAAGGCAGAGCAGAGTCATTCTCAGTTTGAAATATTTTATAAACCACAAATAAGCTTATAGAACCGAGTTTAATACCATTTGTCCCTGAGAGGCACTGCATTGCACATCTTGTATTTTATAAGAGTTGGTAATTATTTTTTTTGTCTATTATGTGAAAATAAGCATAAAAACCCACAAGATTGGATGTTACATCCCTGACTGTGAATGTCACTGATAAGAACTATAATCTATATCTATGGTAACACCCTGAGATTTTCTTGCCTCCATTGACGATATATTGAGAGAAAGCCTTGCAACCTAGAATCGTCCCTAAATCGCCAATTAAATGAATTAATGAGTGTTAGTGATAAATATCTGCCCTGATTGATTCTGGGTCGTCAGGGGGTTTGTTATTTTTTGGACACCCATGTTCGCAATCCTCCAGTACTGATCACAGAGCAGGGAACAAATAAACAGGCTTATACAGCCTAGTTTCACAGTAAGTGTTCAGAGAAGTATCCAATGCATTAAGCATATTAACTTATGTTTGTATATACCATCAGTCTCAAAATACAGAACAAAAGTAAACAGTAGAAGCTCAGCGATACCCAACAGAGAGTTTTCAAGTGCAAAGTCAATTCAAATGTATTTGTGTGCTCATCATAACAAATGCAACTTTATTCTTTCAGGTTAGGTTATGAATGTGAATATTAGTTGAGAGAGTTATAAAATGTATTTAGTAGTTAAAATAATATTACTATTTATGTTGACATGGTAATAAGTCCCTCTGATTTGTATGTGTAAAACATTCCTGATATTTCAATCAGTAATTTCATTCTCTGTATAACTACTTTGGTTTCAAACAAATATGTTCTAGCCCAACATCCTTATTCTAAGAGAAAGAAAGATGTGACAGTGAAAATGTTTGCATTCATAACACCCAGTTATTAATCCTTATTTGCCTTTGCCATTTGACTTTCAGTCAAAAATTTCATTTTCTAATTTTCTTCCTGCTGTTTGCATTATTACTATTTGTGTCACCAGCAATATGTCCTTCCTTTTTCTCCTCATCAGTGTAATCACTGATTTATTTTTTGTCGTCTGTTTTCTAATTACAATCTGCTTTTGTTTTCTCCAAACATTTGAGGTGAATTAGACTAGTTACTACAATTACTCAAAAGAAAACAGATTTGGATCTTTCCTTTAAGGTTATACTTTCAAAGAAATAAGGAAACAATCCTGTCAAACATATTTTCTGCTGTGTCTCAATTTTGGTTAGAAAGACAAGTTGTTGGCAGCTAAACAGCAGTGCTTTAATTGGCACTTTATTTTGCACCTTAAAACACTACAGGGGACCTAATAAGATAAATTTGAAGAGGTATTAGGGTTCAGGCAGTGCAGTATGTTGATCTAGCTCTTTCTTTGTGGTTCTCTACAAATCTGCTTAGTGCTGATGTGTACACAAATGCAATGCAAGGAGCTTTAGAAACTGAATTTAATAGATTTACAGGCCAATATATCTTTCCATGAAAGTGAAATTTAAATAATCTCCTTTTTGTCTTGATGTAATGAGCTTCTTCTTCCCATAGAGAGCATGATATGCAAGAATAGAAACAGAGAGGAAATGTTCTAAAGAAGGGAGAAGTGAAGGAGAGAAGGAGTACACACCAGTGTTTGAGAGGTGCTGACCATGACAAAGTACAGGTGTGGAGGAGAAATGGTCACACTCTCTGTGACATGATGCAGAAAAATTAAGGCTACCGACGTTTTGATATGAACTTTCTGCATCTATTTTCCTGCAACATGACTATGAAGAAGGGAGAACACATTCTGTTTATGTCAGATTGCTTACATTTTGTTAGAGGCAATAATCCTTTAGATTCCAACCATTCATCAATTTTCTGCACTTAATCGTTCCTTCAGGGTCACATTGGGGGCTGCAGTCTATCCCAGCATGAACTGAGTGAAAGAAATGGAAACACACCTGGTTACTACTCCATCACAGAGTTCATACGTGGACAAACACATTCAGCCTCATACCTACAGGTAATTTCACACTCACACCTAGCAGCAATTCACCTGACTTAGATGTCTTTGGACTGTGGGAGTAAATCAGAACTGCTGGAGGAAACTCAGCGCTTGTGCACTAACACTATGAATACATGGTGCATCACTCTTATGGTAGAAAGGAGAAATAATGACCTAGGTTTTTACCAGAGATGGAAAGAGTACTAAAAAATGTTACCTAAATTAATGTACTTTTAGTTGTTACTCAAGTAGAAATACTTATGTAATATATTTAGATAAAAGTAAAAAGTAGCTCAGTAAAAATGTACTTTGATTAAATGCGTTTTTTTAATGGGAAAGGAGGATGGATGGAGGGTAAAGAAAAAATTTAACAGTATGATGATGATGATGTTATATGATAGAAGTATTAAATTATAGAGGGTATTTAGGCTACAAAATGTCCAAACCAAAGATATATTCCTTTTCTATAGACACACTTTGCAGGCCGAGTATACAAATTAAGCTCTAGCATATATTCACTCGAGAAGACTACACTTCTACATGCTTAGGAGTAGTAATTCTCATTCCTTTCTGCCATTCACTCCTCTCATGGATGGTCATTTATATTTCCTGCTCTCATCATCCAAAGTTGTCAAATCCGGACATCAGCTGTTCCATCAGCTGGTCTCATCTATCCAACAGCACTGCGACACACCTTCATTGTCAACCTATCATCCTACTACCATCTGCATAAATATGATTATCTCTCTGTTTTCAGTAAGTTCATGTAACTGTTGCACGCCCCTCCCCCTCCACATCTCCGCCCAGTCTTCGCAGATCCATCAGCTCATCATTACATCAACCTCTTCAGCCATCAGCCTCAGCAGAGTCAGCAGCCATCACCACCACCAGTGTTTGGACTCCACGGGGGGAATTATTCTGCAGCTGCTCAGGGAAGACGCCCTCCACCACCAAAATCTCCCCAAAGAGTATAAGCGCTAAAGAGCCTGTCAAGATTAACATCTCACTATCTTTACTTTATTCACTTGTCTCTCCTGTTTGAACTGATTATCAATTATAGATATACAACCACCTTCCTCAGTGTAGCCTATGAAAAAGAGAACAAAACATATATAATTAAACAAAAATTACCAACAATAAATACAAAGAACGACAAGCATCATTAAGCTACACAAATTATCACCAAATATCACCAAGTCAGGCAACACAGAGATGCATAGATAATATGAACTACACAGCGGCTACAGCCACAAATACACATATTAAAAGCAAGAAGAGAGCTGCACAGTTTTTGCACATTGTGTAGTCCACACACGAATGTTGTCTAGCGATTTTGACAGACTTAGAGTTACATCCATTTGTGAGTTTGCTGTTGTACCTGTCGTTCTGTGAGCCTTGAGCACCGCACAGTCCTCCACAATCTGCTCTAGGTTCATCTTCTCTGCTCAGTCATTTTCCATGCTTAATATGAGCAGTCCACTCAGTCTCTCAGTCCCACTGGAATTATGGGATTATCAAAACAGCAGAAAAGCCTCACACACTTCAGTGCAGGTAATATTGCCTGACACTCCGCCAGTGAACGTTTACACATTTAGGACATGTAGCCTAGGTTTTCGGGCAACCCTGTCTCCTAGAAATTACATTTGTATTTTACAAAATTTTTACACACTAGATTACACTGTGGTGACAAACACAATAATCGCTGCCTGGATTATGTTCAGAGACAACGTTTCATTGAATGATTTGACTCCTTGCTTTTGTTCCAAAAGAGTATCAAGACTTTTGAGACTTTTGTTTTTACTCTGTAACGGATGTAACATTAAAAAAATTTTAATAATTTTTAAAAAATATTTAAGTTAAAGTAAAATGGTTGATTTTTAAAAACACTTTGAAAAGTACACAAAAAAGTATTTAATGACTATAAAGGGTACTCTCTTCCACACATCAGCACTAATATGAGAGTAATCTGGAGCTTATCTAAATTTAACAGAGGACATGACAAATTTACCAGAGTCAACACATCAGCACCATCAAGGACTGATCAGGAATAGTCAATCATCCAGAATATCACTAATCTCACCTGAACACTTACAGTATCTAGGGTATGTGAGCATTTTTACAGTATTTAATGTAAAATGGGAGTATTCTTTTTTATATGTTTTATCAAAGAAGACAGAACATATTGGAATTACTTAGGGGAACCATTTAAACAAATGGTGCAAAAATTTCAAAAGGAAATTGAAATTATTAAGTAACTTACTGCAATATAATTTATGCTCACATACATTATAAGAAAGATCACTGTTTGCTGTTTTGATTATGCTGACTATCTGCTCGTTCCTCAAAAGCATTGGCAGCATTTTCTTGCTTGAAAAAATGCAGTGCATGGTAAATTGTCTGGGTTATGCCCAAAAATATATAAACACATCACAACCTATTCCTCCAGTACGGTGCTGAGGCCAATTCAATTACAGGCAAGCTTGCACACTGGCACCGAATGTAGCTTTTACCCCCGTGTCTGGAGGTGAGGTCTATGGAGAGTTGAGCTCATTTTTTTAGCCACCCTCAGGAGAACAGGTACTGAAAAGCCTAGCCTGTCTTTTAAAAGAATCCCAAAAAGTTTTGCAAATAAACAGTTTACTTCCCTTTAGCACTGTAGTTTACTGAAGCGTTGATTTCTTCCAAAGGGCGAATGGCCTCCAATAAAAGGATTTCAGAAAATGGAATATATAAAAAGGTTGTAGTTGTAGTCTGTATGCTGTGCTGCATTTGTTGATGTCAGATGAGCTTTAAATAGGTTAGATGGACAGGTCAGAAAGGACAATTTTGAAGGACTCTGAATTGGATAGTATTGTGAGAGCTTTAGAAACATTCAAGCATGATACTCCATACAATTGCCCCACTCATCATCATGGGCACTGAAGACCATGGTCCTTAGAGGGATCAGGCTGGGGTGAAGATGAGAGAAAAGATAAAACCATCTCTTTCATTCAGTTTGTGCAGTGGCAGCTTGACAGTGTTTGAGTTCTTGCATTGACTGTAGGTGTGGATGATGAGTTTAAGCTATTTTATTAAATGCAATTGGAGTAAATCTTTTGTGTAGTGTGGTAAGTGTAGGCATAGTCCGAAAATCTTTGACGCATATGATGCAATAGCTGTCTGGGTTCAGATATTTCATATCAGAATGGTCTAAAATTTTGAATCTTATTTTTTTATAATAAAACAGTAAACTGCAAGAGTAAACTGTCAATTTATCCATTTTTTTTCTTTATGGTATGTCTTACAAGATATTTCCTTACATTTCCAAGCAATAAATGAGTTTTCAGTATTAGAAAGTTGTTTAACCTGTCTTTCATTTAGAGTATTTTTAAGGTGTCTGTAATTTTGACCAATGAAAAATATTTTAACTAGATATGAATTTTACTTAATATTAACTTTATAA
The DNA here is from genome assembly GCA_011952105.1 of Coreoperca whiteheadi. Classification (NCBI taxonomy): domain Eukaryota; kingdom Metazoa; phylum Chordata; class Actinopteri; order Centrarchiformes; family Sinipercidae; genus Coreoperca; species Coreoperca whiteheadi. The sequence continues at coordinate 19,235,829 of CM022474.1, read as the reverse complement.
CTCAATATCACAAAACCATTTAGATCACACATAGAACCTTATAATTACAAGGTCACAAATTGTACTAACATCTGAATTGTAGAAGCAAGCTACAGAGTGTTGAATTGCCTGGTATCACACACTGTGAAACTCCTCTGTTTGCAGGAGATAACACATACTGCATATGTGCGTGTTTGCCCTAATGGTAAATTGAATTACATTATCAGGCATTGCAACAAAATTATTCTTCATAATATTGATAAGCGAATATTCATAGCATAAAAGTGGCACATGGCTACGTATAAGTAAAAACAACTGACGAAGCAGTTAAACACAATAAAAACCTGGTCCTAAATACTGAAATGTCATCCGCCCAACAATCCACACTGTTCTCCTCACTTTTGTAATGGGATAATAATGTCACACTACTTCCACCTTTTGTGCTTAGACAAAATGGTCATTATTAACACAACTGCAAGTTGCTTGTCAGAGGTGAACATAGGTTCAAACAAACAACCAATGCTGCTGTTAATCTTATGAGAACAGTCTTGTTTAAAATGAAACATTTATTGGTACCATTTAACACTGACAGCTAGTGGTGTCAAAATAAAGGGATAACACAGTCTTACTAATTTCTGAATTTGTGCAGTGGTGAAGTTTTCAAGCTCTCCCCATGTTTGTGTGCCTGTCCTCCCGCTGTCCACAGGCATACAGGTCAGGTGAAAAAGAGATTCTAAGTAGCCGATAGATATGAAATGAGAGTAAATGTGTTTGTCTGTCAATAAGCCAGCCCTGCAATAGACTGCCTTCTTGTACATGATGTTTCCCCGCCATTCACCCAGTTCATGCTTGGATAGCCCCCAGTCCTCCCATGACCTTGAGTAGGAAAAAAGTGTTTAAAGCAGTTATAAATGCTGAATGGATGGATTAATAACTTAATGGGTATTTGGGTCTGATATTAGGACTGGAGCAACATTTAAATCATCAAAAATAGAAGACATAATGCCATGCTTTCCAGAGCCTTTACACTTGGTCCATATTTTTACCATAATTATCCTGTGTTGTCTCCTGTACTGTGTTCTAGTGTTTATAAATAAATGACCTCCAGCCTTTAATTACTTTCCAATCTATAAACAAATCTTTTATAGTTGATTGCAGAAATGGAATATTGGCATTTGCCTGTCTGACCTAATGGATCACAGGTTTGCAAAATGTTGCTAAACATTCAATAAACAGTTACAAAACGCTTTGTTGGAAAGATGTGACCTCTTAGCTAGATTAATGACTTCATTATGATTGAGGCTTTGATGATGACAATAAATTAGTGGGTCACCTATATCATAATTTTCATCATTTGTTTTAATTAAAGTGAGTGTGTTTGTCTCCTATTTCTATTGCAGGGGAAAGTATTTGTACAGGCTTGTTTCACCTTAAGTTTGATGTTTGCCACTGGCATTCTACTCGTTGTTGTGTTTATGCGTTGCTTTGGTTTTAATTTAATAATTTACCACACCCATGATGTTCCCTAATGCAGCTAGATTAACTGCGCACTGAGGTTTGTGTGTTTGTGTGTAAGTGTTTGATGAAAACGTATTCTCTGTTCTGTCCTGTTATGCAGGCTTTATATACCTTTGTAGTAACAATGTAACATCATTTATTCATGAATTTGTGGGAGGTCACTGGGGGCAGCAATTTCTGTCCATCTGTAGAATATGTTACTGTACCTTCTTAACCTCCTGTAGAGATTTTTACTCTTGAACCTGACACAGGTGCACAGAGGTGACTTTGACAGAGATATCTCAGAGGTTGGGAAGGAATTGATGCTGCAGAGAATGAGATGCCAGCTGCAGATTTACACGCCTCCACTGGCTCACTGCACATCATTAAAGCCAGAGGCCGCTTGCAGTGGCTTCATCTCAGTCCCAGCCCACACAGGCTACATCGGGCCCCACACAATGATTTATCTCAGCTGTCTTTCTGAACGACTTTTCCCGCCAAGAGAGAGATGGGGGCTGATGAGATTTACGCATGTATATGAGATGAAATTCATTTTGGGAAGAGCACATGCTTCCTCTGACAGAAAAGAACCTTCCTGCTCCTGTCTCCATTCTCTCCACCACTGACTTCCACCATACACACTGCCACCATTCTCAAACTGAGAATCAGTGATGGATGTTCAAGTGAACAATGTATCTAAAAATATCTCAGTCACACTAGCATTAACTCCCTCTGTTCTCAATTTTTCCATGATTTCACTGCTTGTTCTTAGTATAACATATAAAATGCTGTTGTGCTCATGCTCTCCTGTTTAGCGTATTGAGTTGGAACGTTGAAATGAAGATTATAACCAAGGTTACACACAGTAACCCTAGATCTATGAGCAAAAGCGAAGCCCTCCTACAGGCTCTGCAGGCTTGACCAGTGCTGTGGAGAACACTGAAATTTGTATTGGGCCAGGGGTATGAGCCTGCAGGACCCAAGTCAGCTCCTGCTGGTTGAGGATAACAGAGCTAAGATCCTGTGGGACCTGCTGATCCAGACAGATAAACAAGTACTGGCCAACAAAGCAGACATTGTGGTAATGGAGAGGGAACAGAAAACAGTGATGATGGAAGGGGCAGTCCCAAGTGGCTCAACATCAACCAGAAGAGATATGACAAGCTGGAGAAATATTAGGGCCTGAAGGAGTAAACGGTGCACAAGCGCTCCCAGTCCTGGCTGGAGCACTCGGAGGTGGAAAATCCATTCACAGCTCTAAACCTTTCCTCTACAGACCTTAGAGTTGACCATCAGAAGTTCTACATTTAACTTGTTTTTTTTTTAACTCTCTGCAGATGAGGTCTAAAATTACTACAACCTTGCTGGTAATCATGGTGAGGGACATGAATATTTGCATTGAGAAAACACACACAGGTTGAAACCATGGCTGTCGCAAAATATGTTGCTCACACCCCAAGGCTTTCATTCCAATATAATCACTACCCTACCATGACTACAGCCTTCACGAGTTGTTGGATTTTTATAGTGCTTTTTTACTTGGTTTCATTATTTCCTTTTACATTGAAGCCAAAATCCACCATATTTGTTCCAGAAATCTATGTTTCAGTATACAGCTGCCTCTAAGAAACTACCTTGTAGGGTACCCTTAGTTGGTGCCAAGTAAAACAAGAAGCAAAATTGACCACCTGGTTCTTGAATACAAATTATTTGCATAGAAAGCAAGATTACCTTCTTTCAAAACAGAAATTGACTCTATTAATTTTGAATGGATACTGCTTTAACTTCATATGCCCTACAGCACTGTAAGGCATTTTTCAAGTGCCATAGTCCAATTAGGTAGGTGCATTTGTCCCTCTATACCTGAGGGCCAACAAACTTAATAAATGGTTCATGGTGAAGTTTTATTATGCATATTAGGCTCAAACAGTAAATCATTTTGCAAATTAATTACTTTTTACTCAGTACATGCTTCCCTTAGGTGATGTGAAAGAATTTGACAACAACACACAAATATATCTCTGTTTAACAAAATTACATATATGGATAAGTCACCTTGACCATCTGTTAATATCAATTGGGTGAATAACAACTTTAAAATTCTTAACTGAGACTGACATTCTTTGGGGAAAAAGTAAATTATTTTTAACATGCTAATCAATTTGATCTCCCCTGTCAAAGCAAAAATAACAAGTGTGGGTGTACTTTTGAATTCTGGTTTTAGCTGTAAATCCCACAAGGTGACCATGAAAGCATGATTCAATCTATGACCATTCTTGTCCCATCAAGCAGACAAACTAATCCATGCATTTATTTCACATAGACTGGCCGACAGCAATATTCTTTTTCATACAGCTCCCTAAAAAATTTATTCAGTGGCATCGGTTCATTCAAAATTCTGCTGCCACACCAACATAACCTAATGACATAAATCTGTTCACACAGTCACATTGTTGGAGCTCACCAAAGCAGGTGCCCACAATATACATTTTTAATTTTTTATACTTAAGACTAGAGGGCTAGCGCTTAAGATGTCATGGTTATGGTTAAGGTTACGGTAAGTTAAGGGAATTAAGTCAACACGATGTATGTGCCTGTGCATATATTTGTGTTTGAATATATGGATGGGTGAAATGGCAATGGGTTTATGGCTTTAGTGACAATTGATATACTTTTACCGTTTTAAACACCCATGTTTAATATATTCACATTATACACTAGTTGCTTCATCTCAAGACTAAGCGGTTGAGAAATCTTAAATCAACTTGTAATTAGTAAATACCCATCAAATACCCAATTTAATCATTTTTTCTGTTGTGTGTCTACAATTGAACTTCATATCATTATCCACTTACAATAGGTCATGCCAGATATATCCATCCTCTAACTGGACTGATTGTTCTTCAGCAACTGCTGTAACTGAAATTCAACTCATTGTGCTCATTTACTGTCTGGGATAAAATGAACAACTAGGTAGCAGGCAGTGGCCAGCTGGAACTGCTTTTATGGCAATGCTTGCCAGCTCTAATGAAAGACAGTCAAATGAGTCAAATGCAAGCATTAATACCTCTGACCTTTTCTTAGCCTTATGATGAATGGGACATTTTATGTAAATGAATATTTAAAGTATGAAAAAAATATATATTTCCTTGATAGACAGAGATGAGAAGCTTTATGTGGAATCTAACTTTCCAAAACCTCTCAGGATGAATGCTTCTTTGTGTCATTCTTCATCTGTCAAATTGATTTTGAAGTCAGTTCTATTGGGGTGCAGGGTTGAGTACTATCTGGATTAGGATTCTGGTCTCTTCCTCTCCAAAGGACAAGAACATGCTTAGTGTTACTCTTGCTGAAGTACGCAATTCAACAAGAACTACTTTTCAAGTGATTCTTGACAATTCAAGTCAACAAATATTTCTCAGCGTTTGTTTGCCTCTGTTATTTTTATCAGTGTTTCATGTTGTTGTCTTTAATTGGTGGTCAGTCAACACGCTGTAATTTATTTTTGCATAGTTTGATTAGTCCAAACTAGTATTCATAGTATCACAGAGTCAGAGTTAACAGGGAACGATGCGTGAAGAATGTGGTCAGTATGTCGACTCACCAATATTTATAAATGAATCATTATATAGCAAGTACTGTAGGTTCTCTAGTAACTCATAATTTCCTACTAGTCCTCAGAAAGTACTTGCTACACGCTAGTACGGTGTGACTAGGGAGGCAATGACTTTCTGTCAATCAGTCAGTCAGTCCACAACTTCAGTCCAGACTGAAATATCTCAAAAACAATTGGATGGATTCAGTACTGACATCTTCACTTTTCATATTGTGACATCATCAGGTCAAAATTTTCATTTGTCTGATACTTTGGTTTATGAATACCTGAAAAACTAATAACGTTCCCATCAGCCTCAGCTGTCGTTTGTCTTTAGTTCTAATTAGCAAATGTTAGCATGTTAACATTCTAAACTACGATAGGGAATATGGTAAACATTACCTTCTAAACATCAGTATGTTCATGTTTCCATTGTTTGCATGTTAACATTCTGACATTAGCATTTAGCTCAAAGCATTGCTGTGCCTAACTCTTATGGCCTTTCTCATTTATTTCTCAATTTTTTCATCCTCGATACCTTTCCTCGCCTCCGCTCCTCGTGTCTTAGTCCCTCCCACCAGAGATGTGAGCAGAGGAGGCGAGGCAACAAGCATTTAACAAAATGAGACATCTTTGCTTCAGAGCCGTCATTTTACAGCAACATCAATTAAGTATGACATGTGGCACAGCTGCATCATCTGTCCATTGTTTTATAGCCTACCGCTGTATTTTATGATCCCTGTCAGATGAGAATAACAGTGTTCATGACAACTTATTAATTCAATTCACATAATGTGACAAGAATGTATGGATGTTTTATTTTTTTTTATTTAACACACACACACACACACACACACACACACACAGCCTTTATAAATTTTATTGTGTGAAGCACACATGTTTACATGAAAAGTGCTATACAAAGAAATAGTGACATATGTATATTATTTACAATCCAGTGATATATATACTGTATATACACACAAACACACTCATATCAATTTACAAGTTTCAGGAGACATCATTAGAATACCATTTGTCGGCAACAATACATAAAGGGTATAGATCATATCTTCAAAATCCAGATAAATGTCTCTCTCAACATTACAGATTACAGTATCATGCACTACATAGACATTCAGTAACTCACTCCCATGCTTTCTTTACCTGTGTGCCTTTTGCCTGTAAACAGGTGAACAATTTTAGCTCACAGCCTGATTTCATCATCGGTCCTTGTAAGAAATGATAAAGTAAAATGAAACTCAAATGTAGCCTGCAGCTCTTATTGCAACTGTCATCACGGGACTGTACTTTTGGAATTAATTTGCAGACCACATAATGGGCAATTGACTACTACAGTATATGACAACATGAAATACAGGAAATTAGTGCTAAATGAAAAAGAATGTTCTCGTTGATATAATAATTTGATGTTAGCCCTATTATACACCGTTTCATCAGCATTTGAAATTATGATAACTTTAACTGACTCGGATTGTCATCTCCAACACTTAACAGAGGCAGATTTTGATTCCTGACTTGGACACTTCCTATCTTGTACTTGTTCAGCAAGGCTCATCACAATTCTGCTGTTTCTATATTAATTAGACTACTCTCAGTGTCTTGATACAGCCGACACATGACTTTTTTCCCATACTGCTAGTGACATTCTGTATTCATGGTTGGATAATACAACTCTCAGGGAAGTGTCCCATGCAGTCTCTTCTCTCTACTGTGCCACTTTTTCTCATCCCACAATTTCACTTTATCAACTCAAAGTACAAATTGGGGCTTAGTGGCTTGATGGCAAATTGAAATTCATTGAAGCATTTACATGACATTTAGCAATGGTTGCATAAAGGAGGAATAATAAAACATGTGTCAAACTGAACAGATCCGTTCTCTGCCTTGTGCTATCTCATCATTAAGCCTACTCATGCACTAGCAAGAAAATATTTCTACATACACTTTGCTTTTGTCTTTGTTATGTGTCTGTGTGTTTCTAAGGTGCATGAATGAAGTATGTGTGGGTTGTTGGTAATGAGAAAATGTTAGTGCTACTGTGATGCACTGCATGCACTTATACAGTTTGTTGATCTTAATGCAGGGATAGTTGACATTTAAGAAAGTTCAAGTTACTCTGATCGTCCTTGCACAGACCCGGTTGCTCCATGATAACTATCGCTGCAGACTCCAGTTCATTTGTATTCTACGGTGTCTGTAAAGACTAGACAGCCTTAATAATTATGGCAGATTGGCAACTGGAGCTTGTAATCGAGTGGAAAAAAATCTATTGACTGGTCTCAAAGGCCTGGGACGTCAATAGTCTCCACTGCATGTCTTTAAACATCCTTATTACTGCCAATTTCCAGCCAGACCAGCAACAAAACTATAACTGCCTTGATTGCATCAAGGCTTAATGTGGCCACAGTGTGCCTAATGTCCATCAAATTTCAATTATACAAAACCAATTTGGCTGTAGGCACATGTTTTTGTTGTTGTGTTGTGACGTGTCATTGCTATACATGAGGTAGACATGAATTTGTGAATCAATGCTCTACATGAAAGCTTTTCTTCATTCAATATGTTTAGATTTAAACCTCATCCAGCCACACAGGAAATATCTCACAGTTGTAAACTAAAATCCAAATATAATTATTGTATAGCCTACAGTTATAACTCATACCACTCTAATGTGTAGAGGATGCAAAATATAATTGCTAGAAAAAATGATTAAATCAATTGCTATCATTTTATTGTGATTTCTCTAACATTTAAAATATTAACTGTGTCATGTATCAATTTATGCACAGAAATCTATAGATGCTGGGACATTAACATAGGGAAAATTGTATATAACTAATCGGTCATTTATAATTATTTACCAATGTATTTTTGGTGCATTTGTTATATACAGCAATATGAGGCTTGGATTTTGTTTCTGTTTTTGTAGGTCCTTGAAGTGGAAGGATCAGATGCAAATTGATTTGGACTATCGATGACAACCACAACAACAGAAGTTTTGGAAAGTGAGTTGATTCATCTGGAATTTATTTTTGCTGTCATAGGCATCACTATTTTCTGTTGTATTACAAATGCAGTGGATCAAATTGTTTGACTGCACATTCCGAGAAAGGTAACTAAGTGATGTCTTCAAAAAGTAGAGATGCTAAAACACAAAGAATCAATGCATAATTATTGTTCTTTTGGATTCCTTTGCTCAGTAAAGTCAACTTAAATATACTGCTGTATTCAGGAGTAATACAATAATTAACTTGTTGAATTGTATGAGTGTCAGTGCAACTGCTGTTTTTGATAAGGGGTTCTATTTTTGCATTACACACATTGTATAGCTTTTTGTTGCTGACAGCAGGACATTCCTGAGGCGCACCTGCTGCAGTTTTGGTGACTGGTTTCAAGTATATTTGCCTGGAATACTATAAACTCTCTCTTGACTAATATGTGTATGAATGTGATTTGCAATGATTATTACTCTTAATTAAACCTTTAATATACTCACCTACAAAGAATGATAATACACTTTTCTTTATCCCATCCTGTTACACCTGCACCTACAAAACTACCAAAAGTGAGCTGTGCATGGCTGTAATGTGTGCCCTTTTTAATTGATTCTGGTTCCTAAGTGTTGAATGGTTAAAGGAAAACTGTCGATTTGATTATTCATGTCTGGTACAGCACCTAATCTCATCCCACAGTTGCTTTTCTCATGTTTGGCCACAAAATTGTCAAAATGTGCTTCCATGTGCTATGTGTCCATTACATTTTCCTATGTACTGAGTGCCAACAAATGAAACCCAATATTTGCATTTCTTATTTTTAAAGTGCGAAATTATAAAAGACTACAGTCGCATTGTGTGTATTGCATTTTCCATCAGTTCAACAGACATCTATGGCATTGATTCATTTTTATTTTTTTTATTTGTATTCATCATTCAAGAGAGTAATTTCACCTCCCCTTCAAATGGCCTTCAGAGAATACTGAGAATTGAGCATTTGCACCTCATCAATTGTGAATTTCTCTGTTGTGGTGGGTAACCTATAAAGGGAAACAGAATGCAGTAATAGTAATTTGTACCATTTCAGAATTCAGCCATGTATGAGCACACTCACACACATGCACATACACAAATATTCATTCAAAGACTCAAAGCGATGCATAAGAAAAAAAAATAAATGAAAGGATAAAAGGACACATGAAAAAGTTACATAAACTCAAAACTATTTTCACAAAGTGTTTGCAAAGCGTTACTTTTGTGCTACAATTTACGTAAAAGTGCTACGCATCAGTATGAGAAAAAAGACATGAAGAGGTATTGGAAAGGCCGGTGAAAACCAGAGAGATTAAACCTTATATTTCAGTAAAGCAATCTAAAACCAATATATAGGACTCTCCGCACACCTGTCGAGCAAGATGGTGTTTGTGCTCTTATCAGGCTGGAGTCATGCCATATCAACCACAGCCTTTGAAATATGAGATAACATTGCATGATAAAGAACATTTGATGTTGAAATAGACTGATAGATGCACACTGAGTGAAGCAAAGGGAGAGCCTTTAAATTTGCATGTCACATCCTGGAGATTAAGTTTAAGGCCTTCAACCACCTGTGATAATTCTGTGCTGAAGATGCTGAGGATTGTTATCTCTGGAAGCAGATGCTGCAAGTAGATTGCTTTATGAATTATTTGGATTGGTATACTTCAATTATACATTACAGTATGTCTGCTTGACAAGTCTCCAGTGGAGTGTCAGTTGCGGATTTTCCTGTTTCCTGAATTGAATAGTTGTGACTGTAAAAGCGACATAACTTGTAATATAACTACATTTAATATTATAAATTAATGATACTAGCTTTAGTTATTGTATTCACAGTGTAGTGTTATACTTGTTTTCACATTTTTTAATATCTTAAAATTGGGGTGATCTTTGGTACTGGATAATAAAACACCTTAGCCTAAATTAGAATTATTCAAAACACTACAGCAATATAAATCTCTTTTTTAAAAGTAACCTTCAGTTCAGCTTCAGTATACATGTGATGTTTCTAGAGCTACTAGTTGGATGAGATATGTGTGTGACACAAAATGTACAAATGAGATAAAAGCATGGATTACTTTTTCTAAGTCTGTAGAGAAAAGGAATGACTTGATTTTGGTTAGCTGTCTCAGTTGAGCAAAGCAGGACTGTACCACTTTAGTCGCCTGAGCATCAAAGGACAATTCTGAATCAAAAATAAAACCTGGGTTGCGGGCCTCTTTTCAAACATTATTAGATAAGGCAGCCAGGCTAGAGGTGAGATTAATAATGGTGCTAGTGTTGGGGGCACAGCCACAGGGGGTAGTTATAATTACATCTGATTTGGAGTCATTCAATTGCAGCGCATTTTTGGACATCCGATTTTTTATTTCAGCGATGAAGGACATAATGCAGGATACATCTGTGGTATTTATTCAAATATACGTGTCATCCACATGGTAATGGAAATCAATGTCATGTCTATGCATGATTTGGCCCAGGGGTAGCATGTATATGGTAAACAAGATAGATCCTTGAGGGACCCCACAAAATAGAGGAGCACAAGAGGAGGCATCTCCAAGCACTACAGAGAAGGACCTGTTCGAAAGATAGGACATAAACCAATCCAGAGCCACATCACTGATTCCAACATAGTTCTTCAGATGGATGTGTCCAAGGCTGAGCTGAGGTCAAGGAGAATTAAAATGGAGTACAGGCCAGTGTAGGCTGCAAGCAGTAGGTCATTGGTGACATTGAGTGGAGACAAATGCTTCTAAACCTTTTGATAAAAATGGCAGCTTGGAGATGGGTCTAAAATTACTTAAAACAGAAGGATGAAGAGCGGGCTTCTATAAAAGGGGCCATGTTTAAAATTGTAGGGGAAAATGCCAGTAGAAAGAGAGAAGTTAATAATGGCTAAAATATCTCGACCAATCGTCTGATATACAGCTTTTAAAAACCAAGTGGGAATACAGTCTGAAGTTTGAAATGCCTGATAGCTGGGGAAAATGTGAGGCCTTATTAGTAAAAAGAATAAGAAAATGTGAATCAGTAATACAGTTTTCCATTACAGTCATTGATTTGTGGATCTGACTTTTGATCGTGATATCTACAAATTCAGGGCAAATGGAACAGACTCTTGTATAGTTCTTGCATATAGTCCTGCCCATCCCCATATGTATCAGAGCCGCAAAAAAAAAAAAAAAAGCCTCATATTGTGTGCAACATATGCGCACATGAGAGGATCCAGGTGTTTGGTGTGTGTGTGTGCGAGTGTTTGTGTGTGATTGTGAGCTCTGTTCACTGCAGCTGGCTCACTGCTGTATGCTTCTCTACACTGAGGCATTCGGACAGACCCCTTCAGCATTAATTACTGCAGCCATTAATCAGACCAGCACAGATAGCTGTATAATCCTTCTATAATGCAGTTTTCTGGAGGGGGCCACCAGTGTTAATTGGATTTGATTGGATACTGGTATGATGCTGCACACAGAACATCTTAAGGTAATAATTAGAAGATAGATCAATTGGTCCTTTGTGGCAATGATCCTATAGTGTGGGCTGCACTGCAGTTCTAAAGGCTGTTTAGATGAAGAGCAGAACTTGACCCTATTATACTAAAATCTGATATATTAATGTCCAATGGTCTTGATATGATCTTTTACAATCTCTCAGATGGGAAACATGTAAATATTAGATTAGTTTATTTATAACATACAGCATGTGATGAGTTACATGACATACAGGATGTGATTATTTTGGAGATTTCTGTAATTTATCAAGTTTTTGAAAGGTCTATTGAAATATATTACTATCTGTAAGAGCTCTATCATTTGGGCTAGACAGGGTCTTCAAGGTTATCTTTATGAATAATAGCACACCTTCAGCATTGTTGTACTTTTCTTTTAGCAGAATTATTAGTTGTGTGTCTTTTTTCTGTTGTTCCGTTGTCCTATCCTATCATTTATACAGACCCAAATTTAGAGGAGACGTGAGGAGCATTCCACACACAGATAGCATGTTACCAGTGTCTGTGTTATTTGAGTCAACCTAACCCAAAAATATTGAGCTTCCTGCACTGATGTTGCTCTTTGCATAATATACAGTACACGCAAATAATTTGGGGTTTAACATGTGGACTACAAAAATACAAATAAAGAAAATTCGCTTAAAATAACTTTTTGTGAAACATTAAATTTAGACATTCTTAAATGCCACAATTTATCATTTGGCACTATAATTTATTCTCCCCTCTTATTCGTTCTGTGCTTTTTTCCCCGCTTTCTCTTCTTAACCAATTTTCAAATGAAGTATCAATCACATGTCACTGTAAAAGCCTCAGAAGTTATTTTCAAAGGTGTTATAAATAAATCCATGATAATTGAAAAGGACATGTAGTGTGCCCTTTCAACACCAGACACTTAACCTACAACACACTTTTTCAGCTGATGTTGTTAGGAGACTTTCAGACTCTTTAGTCTTGTGACCACGGTTCATCCTGCACTGCCCTTCATCTTTAAGAGAAGAATCTCAACAAAAATAACACAAACTTTCAGAAAATCATCTACATCCAAAACATTTGACCTTGACTCCTTCAAGAGGTGGTAGCTTCAAAGCGAGCCAGTCTTTTTGCCACAATCTCAATTGAGGGTAGGGCTGCCTCAGTGGTTCTCTTGGCTGTCAAGTCAGAGCTCATATTCCCACTGCACATCTCTGCCTTCTGGCAGAAGGTACAAACCAAATAAATGGCTGTGCTTTCTTTCGAAATCTAAACACAGTCGTTTTTTTTCTACCTTTGTGTTAAAGTCCTTTCAGTCAGTTGCACTTAGCAGCTGAGGAAATGTGGAGAGATTGGCTGAGATATGAAGCAATATGTCAGCAAAGGCAGTGAAGAATAAGACTGCTGGCTAGTAAACAATGCTGGATTTAAAATACTTAGTACGGCTTTGGTAACACATTTGCTAGAGCTCAAGAATACATACAATGCATTTCTTGAGTAACAATGAACGTAAAGATTTACAAGAAAACTCCACAGGGCAGTTTTAACACATTGACGTGATGTTGCCTTTAAGGTGCTGTTGGAAATGTCTAAATTAAAATATGAAGAAGGACACAGATATCATGTTTTTGACAGTGACAGCCTAGGTTGCAAAGCTATTAGCAAGATTAACCAAATGTTTGAGTTGCACAATATAAACCATACTTGGGTTTTTACCATGATTGTTGAATTGTAAATTTCACAAACACTCATGCTTAACTTTGAAGTAGTATTAAGCAAGTTTTCACTTGTTTGATGATGTTTGGGTGGTAGTCAGGCACATTTTTACCAAAGCAAAACAATAACATTTAGTGTGTGTGTGTGTGTGTGTGTGTGCACGCATGAAGAGGAAATGTTTATATTGGAAGGTGACTCAAACTAAGACTAAGACAACAAATTCAAAGTTATTATTACCACACAGCATCTATGGGGCCCTAGCAGTCAACTTCATTTACATTTAGCAGAAACTTTTATCCAAAGCAACTTACATATGAGAACATTCACACACTGAAGGCGCAGCTTCAGGAGCATTTTGGGGCTCAGCATCTTGCTCAAGGATGCTTCGACGCATGGCTGGGGGATCGAACCGCTGACCTTCCGATTGGCAGGCAACTGCTCTGCCCCCAAGCCACAGCCGCCCCACTTCACCAGAAAACTGAGAACTAAACTTTTAGTGATTTTCAAGGCTGAGCAGCTTCTCTACAGAGCGACTCCACAGTATGTTAGTTGGGGAAAAATGCCACAATTTTTCTCATTAAACTGTCACAATTCATTTACAGATTCGGGTGACACTGTTCTGTTGTCTAGCTGTGGGATACTGTGTTTCATGTTCACAGATAATAGATTCACAGATAATATTTAGGACTAATACATTCTTACATGCAGTGGTTTCACTTCCAGCCAATTATAAAGCTGTTCTGAACCTATCTTCCCAGACATATCTCTCCTACCAATGTGACAGAATTTATTGTTTCCAAAAATACAGTCTGCAAGGCAATGTACAGTATTTACATTTGTTCTTGAATTAATTTTCACTGTGAATCCACATGTATATTTTCCAATTCCATCTATAAATTGGAAAATATTTTTTTGGAGCAGGAAAGGGATCACTAATAAAGGGATCACTAGTAATGGGATCACTAGAATTTGCTATCTTTTCTCCTGCGCCACTAAGTTCCCAGCAGCATCAATCAATGTGGAACACTTTCTCCAGCAAACACACTCTCATTAATGTGTATATAACCAAGAGTGAGCACACTGTGCACTGAAACAGCACCAGACACACCCGACCATTACCCTGCTATTTGTCTCCATCTTGCTCTATTGCTCATATCGATTGATTTTGACAGTTTTTTCCAGTGTTGTGCAAGAATGTTTGAAACACGTAAAATATGGGAACAACATTCACAGACAACAAAAAAGACATTCTGCAGAGGGTTGGGATTCTTTTATTATGTTGGATTAAACTTGTGTCTTTCTTTGTATTTAGGAAAGTGGAATCATAAATTAATTCCTGTGCTGTCGGGAAGATGGATTGTGTGTTTTCCTTTTTGAATAAAAAAAGAACAAAATCAAAAATATGCTATATAAATAATGACAATCAGGTTCCAGAGAATCTTATGATACCACTTTTGTCACATGACACTGACAACGGAGCAGCTGGTAAAACTACATTAAACTGAAACATTAGAGTCCAGTCCAGTATACATGCAATATGAAAGGAGGTTTGGGGTGCTTTCACACCTGTCTCATTTAGTTCGGTTGAATCGTACTAGAGTTCGTTTGCCCCTTTGGTGCGATTCGTTTAGTCAGGTGTGAAAGCAGCAATCGTACTCGGGTGCGCACCAAAAGCGGACCAAACAAGCGTACCGAGACCTCCTTGAAGAGGTCTCATTTGCATTAGAACGTTGTTTTCAAGCCGCATCAGCACTTCCTTATAGAAATGTTGTGCATGTTGTGGTGTATACAACCAATGTAACAGATTATGGCCAGGGACGAAACCAGCCCGTGCAGTTGTCTCTCCATAGTTGCCTTGCCTCCGTGTTGTTTGCTTTGGCTTTTCCTCTTCTATTGGAATTTTCCCGCATGTAAATTCTGACCAATTGAAAAGCATTTTAGGAAATACGTCATGGCCAATAATTGATGTGGATGTTGCCATGTGACTGCATTTTGGTTTGTTTCAACTGGTTCGGACCAAAGCAATCAGTGTGGTGTGAAAAGGAACCAAAAAAGCTGAAAAATGCTACAATGTATAATTGTTTGCCCTCGGTTCGGACCAAATGAACCGAACTAGAGGTGTGAAAGCACCCTTAGAGAGTATGAAGAAAAATTGTATTACAGCCAATTCACAATAAAGTCCAAAAATCCTGTGTTCAATAACTGATCTACAGAGGACCATTTTGTGCCATACTATATTTGCTCTAAACCTACACTGGACTGAACGAACATTATCTACTCCACATTTTCATAACAGCATCTAGATAATTACCACAATATGTATCAAGCTACCAGTGCAGTTGTTATCACTGTCAAAATTAGGGCATACCATATATTAGCAAAGTTAGTCATAAGTTACAATGATGCACAGTGAGGTTATGATTTCAGAGGCAGAAGGTGCTTCAGTCCTGCATCAGTCTCACAGAGCTTCAGAGGTTTTGCCTATATTGGGTTATAACATGGCTCTCTCCTCCTGCTCCTTCCTCTGCTACTCTGTAGTCCGTCTTTGTTTTTTTTCTTTTTCTGCCACCTCCCCACACTAGCACACCAGCACAGACTGATTGAACAAGTAGACAAGTGCGTTGCACACGAACATGAGCCTCCTGCCCTGATGAACTATCTCTATATGTTTCTCTGGAAGGTGACAGATGTGGCGTCGGTGACCAGCTTTGTTGGAAACCTTCTACAAGATCTTTTATCTCCTTAATGTTGAGCTGCAGATTGATCTTCTTGAGACCCCACCACTCATTTCCTTCACTGCTGCGTGGTGTAACAATAGGCAATAGAGAACTCATGTGAATTTCTGCAGTTGGCAAGATCCAGAGTTAGATCTGAAGTCAGAGCTAGACAGAACAAAAAACAATAGTGACGTGGCATTACCAAGCGTGTTCCAGTCCTACTCTGCAGCATGACTGACAGTGTGCTCTGCAGGGCAGCAAAGTGCAACTGTTTGTAAGTTTTGCCAGTCTACTTTAACAGTCCACAGTCTATTAGTTGTTGAATTTATGAAAATGCAAACCAAATCACAGTTATAATTGAAGGGTTACATATAAGCCCTGTGAATGAGAAGTTAAGTGAATATTTTCTGCAGGGTTTGATTGAAAAGCAATGAAAGCACTGAGACAGATTACAGGCTTTCTGTAGGCTACTGTATATTTCAGTTTCTTATAAGTGGGGCACAAATGAAAAGGTGAGATCCTCTTTTATTATCAGAGGTTTTGATGGGGATCAGACCACAAGCAGTTGTGTACTACCACTTGTATGAAATATAAAGGGTTTGTATATATATTTCTTAAGAGTATATTTCTCATAAAGAATCTATTAATTTAATGCTTTGTAACATAAACAGCCCTATTAGTCATGACGTGTTGAGCTCTGTTTCCTTTAGAAACTCAGAGGATTCATTTTAAAGTATGTTTTTCTTATGATGCCATGTTTTTTTCTTTATGTAGGAAATAAATGCTCTTTACAGTCTAGAACTCAAGTGTTTGAATCAATATATCCATCATCACTCTCAAGTGAGGATAGTCGAAGTTACATGGAGGTTTGTTACTAATTTTACACTTTAAATATTTATTCAAAATTTATTTAAAACTCTTTGCTGTTCTATTTCCAAGTTAGATTATGCAAAGGGCAAAATGTGCATAGAATAATTGTCTTGCTACCAGCAACATTATATCAGAAATGTGAGGATGAAAATTATGAACAAAGCAAAATGTGTCATCGCTACCTGATTCAGTTTGCATTTTTCCTTTTAAACAGCAAGGCCAAACACAGCTTCTGCTACAATCTATAAGCTCTAATTATTGGTAGCAGAGCTTTAATAGCAATGTTTGTTTAATACCAATGACTCAACAGTTTTACAAGAAATTCCATGATTATGCATGACAGAAATCCAGCAAAATAGAAATAGAAATCCAGTGAAAGTCTGATGTTCATCCCATTTGTCAATTGCGCTGTTCGTCCTATTGTCTGAAAACTGCGTTTGAAAACCTGCATATATATATATGTATATATATTGAGCATCTTTGTGCTGCTGCTCCATCTTGTGTGATTTACTCTCTCATGTCAGCATTAGATCACCCAGGCCTTTGGGGAATTTGATTGAGGCCTGATTGGATCTTATCTGAGCATGAAAAGGTTAAATTCTTTTCCAACCTTCCATCCTATGCACATGATATTGCACAATGAGGCAGACTAGTGTATAGCTGTACACATTGCCATGCCATACATAACATGATTTAGCCAGCCAATGTTGTCCTCCAGTGTATTTGCCATATCATGTTATCATCTTACAATTCTGCTAACATGCTGAAACAAATAACTGGAAGTTATTCTTACATACTAACTTTGAATTTTGAGAGACCAGAGTATACTGTGCATATGAGAGCAGTGTGCACACAGTGTTAGTGATGTTAGTGATGTCGTGGGAGAAATTGCTTTTCTGGGACCCCTGCTGCACTTCAAGGGTCTTGCTCAGGGCTTATGTGATGTCTGTTTTGAGAGGATTGCCTCCTGTTTGCCTGGAATTCGGGAAAATCGTTCAGTTTTGTAAGACAATTTTACTTTATGTAATTTACTTACTAAAAATAAAAGTGCTGAGGGCCCTTACCTAATAATGTAGGTCATATGATAAACACAGCAATGCTGCTTTTGGTAATTCTAGTATATTTTTCAAACGTTAGCTCACAAATGACCCAAGTAAAGATCTGGACCTTATATTCGACAAAACAACCACAAAAACTTGTCTGAATCTCATTAGTCCTTATGTAGCAGGTTGAACTTTGTGTTAAGGGTGATGATCATGTTGGATAGCTTATGTGGGGGTTTCTGCTACCTCTAGGACTGAGGATAAAGCAGTGTGAGAAAAACCCTGCCTTTCCATTGTGATCCAGCACTTGAATGTAAATAGTTAACTTGTCTTCTCTTCAGGTTGTCAAGCTATATTTATAAAATGTGCCAATTTGTGATGCATTGAGATACCTTCTGTTATGAATTGGCAATATATAAATGAAACTGAACTGAAATTAATTGCCTTTATAGCAATTGTGTAATGGTTAAACACTTTTAAACACACTAACGTTTCTGTTTCTCTGTCTCTCTCCTTCCACTCCCTTCTGCATGTATATAACATACTTAGCCATCCGAATGTCTTCCTGTGGTCATTTTGATGCTAATCCATAATTCTGCTCAAAACAAAAGCTTTCTGGAGCCCAGATCAAATGCTCAGCTGTTGTCAGCAGGGCCCAGGTGTAGAAGGCACTGTGAAGGCAGGAACAACACCCATCTCTTTTTCCCAGACGGTCCTTCCCAAAAATATGGCCATTATGTTCCACCTGAGCAGCATATTACGAGCAATTTTTACATTGATTGTTAGGCGGCGACCTCTAGTGGCCATAGTAATTATGATGAGAGCACGGGAGGAGGTCAGGAGCTAGAATAAAGAGTAGCAAAGTACACATAGTGAGGAAGCAGTGGTGGATGGATGGGTCAACACAGAACTTTCACCCAGGAGTCTGCTGTTCATGTCCGTTGTGAAACCAAAAGTCAATGTGGACTTATTTTAAGTTACGTCACGTGACTTACATATGTAACTGAATTTACATTACCTGACTTGCTTCCGTTACTTGCGTCATGTGACTTCCTGTGGCTTACTAACTTAACTTACTTACCTAACCTAAACCATGATCTTTTTCTAAACCTAACCAAGTAGTTTTGGTGCCTAAACATAATGAAAATGCAACCGTTTCACAATGTTAAACATGTGTTTATGTTACCATGACTACGAAGGTCTGGTGTGTCTTTGCTTTTCTCCATTACAAAAGTGCAATAATAAAAGCCCCTTTGTAGCTTATGATAGGATGAAACAGTGATCGTTGTTTTCATTAAACAAATTAATAAGGCAGGGCTGAAAGACAGTTTATCAAGATTGTTCTAGGTAACTGTGGCCTTCTTTTATCAGCCAGCTTTCTATGAGTTGCCATTTGCCGAAATGTTTGCATTTCAAAAAGCAGGCAGAAGAGCTATTTTTGAGAAGTACTCCTCATTTAAGTGATGCACTTTAATCCAGTTTACTTACAAAAATACATGCAGGAGAAAACTTCTCCATGATGTATTCCTCAAGTACACCTATTTCTGTTGCATGTCTGCGACCAGTTTTTTATACCACAGCGTGAATTTGCTGAGCACAGATGGAAATAAAAACATACTTTACCCCCCATTCACACTGCTGTAATAGAATTCAAGGTTTATAGGACCAACATGACCCCAACCTCAACTACTTAAGCTAACTCTGAAACTCCTCTGAGTATGAGCTGTAAATCCTAGACGAGATTTGGAATTAGAATGCTACAAATCTCTACTGAGTTATGGGTTGGGCTGGATATGTGCCAGGGACATTTAAGCTGTATTTAAGTTTCATGTGACCAGGGTTAATTGTGTTTCTAAATCAAGAGATGAGGTATTGTTCTGATATTAGATTTACTGAATGGAATATCCCCAGTATAACTGTTAGATTAGTTGGCAGACTCTCAACAGAACCTCAAAGTGGGAAATGTACTAATCTCTAATGTCATCAGTCGCTGTCTGAAATATTCTCTTCTCAGAGGATATGGATTAAAATTCATAATCTTAATTTTTTGTCAGTAGTACCAGTATGGTTTAAATTGTTTTAAATCCACCTAATATGTTCATGATCCAAGCTCTTCTATCCTTCTATTAACATCAAAAATTAATTTCTGAGTAAAAGAACATCCCTTCAAATAATGTATTTCATGAAGGAAATTTGCATTTGCACATTACAATTCTTGGTGTTTACATATTATATTATGAAACTATGAAATGACGGAAAGAGCACACCAGAGATTGTTATCCACAATCTAAGCAGTTTCACACTGTTAAGTTACCAACATCTTTGCTCAAATTGCTTGTTTGCTCAAATTACTATGGCAGCTGTAGTCGCACAGGGCTACTTATCTCTACTGGAACTGCATATCTGCACATGATTACAGGTTTCAATCACAGTTTCACTACTAAACAGGAAAAAAGGAGATACAGAAAAGCAAAACAGGCAGCACATCATAAGCTTGTCTTTGATGTGAATCCTTGAATAATTCTGTCTTTGTTGGTGATTAGACATTGTTTCTTTATATAAAGCCCATACAGAAGGAAAGCCCATACAGACTGACTTTTCTTCTGTGAACGTGATTATGCCAATGTAGTCCAGTGCATCACACTTAGCTTTTGGCTGGACAGTGTATATATTTATCCCAGGATATTGTTAAAGACCCATAAACTGGGCATGACACAATATTAGAGTGGAATTTTGGGGCAAACAGAAACATTAGATCGTCTAATGTTGGGGTGAGTAACGTTACAGTTACATTACAGAATTGACTTTGGACATTTAAAGGCAACTGTGACATATGTTATGCCCGGTGTTGGGGCAGTTACTTATGGCCTTTGTTGTGCTATGCTCATGTGGCATCAATAATCTACGTTATTACATGGCGAAAACATATGGTGAGTTGTTGTACTGATAATACAGAAACATGTATTTCAAGAGAGTATTATGCATAAAGCAAAGTGTAACATTATTAGATAAAAAATATATAAAATATAAACTTGGGTCTGCATGCAGATTTTTTCTTAACACACCTATCATGTATGAGTGGTGGTTCCTTTGGTTCCTTTCGTTTTTATTAATTTCCCGCTTGTGTAGCCCTGTATTTAGTCTGGGCTGTCTGTTAAATAAGACCAACTCAGTTGGTAAAAGCTATGTGCAGTTCTTATTCTGCATGATTGACTCTTCCTTTTGGTACAGATCAATAGTGATTTCATAACAGGCATACTCAAGCATTAACTTTTTAGTTAGTCCAGCTGAAATTAAATTGTAGGTTTTGTCTGCCATGCCATAGGGATCTGCTCCGTAAATTAGATATCCTGCCTTTTTTGAAGAAGAAAATCACTACCCAAAAGGAATAAATTTAATTGTTTTTTAATATTTGGTCTTACGATGGCGCCTTGCGTCTGTCCATATACCAGTGACATTCCATTTGTTATGTGTCTATGTGGATATTTTTTGCATAAAGCATTGAGTGTCAATGACATGATGTGAGTGTGTGTCTTTCTTCATCATCTTTAAATGTTAAAAATGATCATGAACCCCTAACAGTGTAATGCAATCCAACGCAACAGCTATGCCACAGATCCTACCTTTATAAAGCTTAAAATACAGATACATAGAGTATCATAAATGTATTGATTCAACTCAGTGGTTATTTTTGAGGCAATGTGCATAGATTGTGGTACTGCACTGGATTGTAATACAGTATGGTAGAAGGTGTCTATGTTATTGTGTCCACCCCCTGTTTATTATAATGTACACAACAAGCATATAAACAGACATGGGATGCTATTTTTTCACTGGATAAGACAAAAAAATTAAGCAACTGGCATTCATTACAAACAGTTGAAGCAAGTATCAGAGTACTTAAAAAGTTAATGTAATGGAATTATACTGAACATTGCTAAATTGTTTGCACACACTCTGCATCACTTCTCAGATGAAATATCAACAAAGGTCTAAAAAACTGCAATGTCATTGTGTTAGCTCAGCTACTTTATAGAAGAGATGGAAGCTTAGTGAGAAGTGCAAGGTGTATTGTAAATTAACATATTTACATTGGTACACACACGGAAACTGCACACAAAAGCCATAGAATATAATTTTGTGTAAAATTAAAGCCTTATGGTGCTCTTTTCCAAGGTGTCCACTTTATTTAACAGTTTTAGGGGACTTAAAATCTGGTCTACAGCACTGCAATTATAAGTTTTGAGTCTAATTTAATTTATCCAAATCTCCATCATCTTTCCCAAATTGTCCCTAACCTCATTCAAGCTTATTGAATTAATAGATCTGAGCATAGCCTACTCAGGGGCTGAAATGGCTTGTGGTCTCTCTGAGAAGAAATTATGAAATGTAACAACATTCCCTTTACTTTTCCCTTCACTTACCAGTCTCGTGTGCCCTCATCCTTGAAGTCATTATTAATCATTCTCCCCTCCTGTGACTTAAAGAGCTTGAATGCAGATGATCACATCCTGCGCATTAGAACAGGGCCTCACTTTTCCACTTATCATGGGACATTTATTGTGATGACAAATCCTAATGCAATGAAGAAAGTAATTGTTTCCTTTACAGCTTCTTAAATCAGCTATGTCGGGCTTTCATTAAGTCCAAGTCCAATTTTGGTGTTCTTGGGCTTTTTTCCTCTGGAAAATCTCTATTGAAAGACACAATAGAATCAAGTTTTGCATCAAAAGCAGCTGAAGGGTAAACATTTGTAGGATATCTCTATGCAGAACGCAGAGACAGCTTAAAGGGGGCTGCCTTCCATTCTTCACCATAAGCCTGTGCGTTTTGAGTAACTCATTATATCGTTTTATTGCATCTGCTCTCACGGTTGATGGCAGGTCGCTGGGGCACGTTCCCTGAGCTCCGCGTGTTTTGTCAGCGGTCCGGCCGACTCCTGCTCCTGGGCCGCAATGGCCTTCTGACCTCCCCGTTGGGTTTGAACTCTCTGTGCTGCCATAGCGATCACGTCCCCGGAGTTGTCGTAGCAACCACCCCTGAGCTGCAGACCCCTGGACCCTGTCCTGCACGCCCGCGGCCTCCTGATGACTACTGTCTTCACCGTCAGTCTCCTGAGCTGCCCTGCACATCTGGTCATCCTCCAGACCTGCTTATTCACCCCTGTCTCCTGTTCAGCCCCCCGACCTCCTCTGCTCGCCTGTAGGACCCTCGGTCAGCACGTCCCCTAACTGGTCAGATGCTTCTCTCAACTTCCTTAACAAACTTTCTCTATATAAGACCCTTACTGGAATCCAACAGTCTTAATTACCAGTGCAAGGTGTCCGTTCCCCGTAGCGTCATTGTGTAATTAGCATTGTATTGAGTTATTGTTGTGTCTTCCTTTGTTAGTAATAAATATGTTAAAAAGTCTTTGCCTTGGTTTTTCATAATTTATATTTCACTGTGTCACTTTACGTATCGTTCCTTCTTGAGTGCAGGTCAATTCCTAAAGCTAATTTGTGTGTTATAGACACTCTTGGCTGATCACCAAGAGAAACCGTCATCCATGCTTTTTTTATGGATTCCGACATTATATCGTTGGACAAATGGA
Organism: Coreoperca whiteheadi; assembly: GCA_011952105.1. NCBI lineage: Eukaryota > Metazoa > Chordata > Actinopteri > Centrarchiformes > Sinipercidae > Coreoperca > Coreoperca whiteheadi. The sequence goes on along the minus strand of CM022474.1, from coordinate 19,212,285 downwards.
CATTGGTCATTTAGGCAATTGATTACAGCTCAGTCTTGAAAATTTACAAGTAAGCGAAAACAGACATCCAAAGCAAGACTTGTTTATTTTAGGAGTTTGAATAAAATTGCTTCTTTTACAATATTCTTCTTTGCTTGTGTGAGTTTGTAAAAGTTACATCAATAAATATAATGATGTAATGTTGAAATCAAATGTATTACATGAAAGTGGTCAATTTTATGGATATCGGGGCAAACATATATATATTTAAACCTATCTTTAAGAAGCAAGTGCCCCCTCTTTGTTAGTTGCTAACTTCTTTTAAAACAACAATACCTATATAAATCTGTGTTGTGGATTACCAATCCAGTTACGCGACTCTCCAATCTGAATCTATTAGTAGTAATTTACCACTTAACGCACGCAATTTCCACAATTTCAGTGTTCAACTCAATGTTGGGTCAGTTCAGGTCAGCATTATTTATTTCACCCTTTTGGTATGTTAGGTTCTTCAAAGGTACTTTGTATGGGCCCCTGCTCACTGAAACACAAATCCAGACAGACAGAAGAAGAAATCAACACTCAGTCTGCCAATCACACACAATTAAACCAAAATGTCTTCTGTTCCTCGGGGTGCTCTCCCCCATCCATCGCAGAAAGATCAACAAGGCACAGACAGAAACAGAAGGAGGAATTGTTTGGAATTCAAATACGGATGGCCTTGGATGGTGCTGGATAACAAGTTGGCTGTCCATTTGTTTTTTTTTAGGTCTGTCATTCCTCTATTTTGCTCCTCTGTGAACTTGTGTTGTTTCATAGCAGGGTTTGAGGCCTAATAAATATTTATGCCCCAAGGTAGCTAATGTGATATGAAAAAATGAAGGGTTTTCGGCAATTTTCTGTCTGAAAGCAATGAGCTAGATGCCATGTCCTGCTCCACAATACATTTAACAGTTTAGAAAAGCAGAATAGAAGGAAAATTAGCACACTCAAGTCTTTAAGATATACATAAAGTATATTTTTTTATGTATTGAGAAATTAAACAAGACTTGTGTTCAATTTAATCCACTAGCCTGATAGGGTATTGGTTCTTCCCCCTTCTTCTGCATGCAAAAAAAAAGACATTCCTGTGAAGAATATGGACATAACACTGACCTGTATTGATTTCATATTAATTTCTTATTTGCTGTTAAGTATATTTATGAATATAGATACAGATCCTGGGTTACCTGTCTATTACTCATAAGGATGATATACTGTCATTTATATAATGTGTTTAGTGTCTTTCAGCAACTAATGGAAGTTTTAACATGGAAGCATTCAATTGGTAAACAATTGATTCTTTGGGAAGAAATTAGTACAGGAAAATAAGTAAGACAGAACAGTTTTGGGGTGGGAGTGAAGTGTTGTGCCGATGACATCACATTGCCACCCCCTGGACAGAAGACTCTACCCTTTCCTGCACGTGTCTCCTCTGGCTCTGCAGTCCACACTTCTCGGGTCCAGGAGAATCAATTAAATCCCGAGCTGCAAACTCTGAAACCTCTCATGGCTACAGGACACCCAGCCAGGCGGGCTGCAATGTGATCTGCCTTCAAAGAGAAACAGATTCAAGCCGAGTGGTACGGGGTCTCCAAAAAATCCCAAGCTCTAAAAGAGGAATCACTGCTCGAACTGCGCATGGGACTACATGGCGCCTCCTTTCCAGTGCAACTTGTCCCCTGGGTAACTGAACCACCAGGTGAAAACATTACTTTTCCTGTGTTATATTTGGGTTGATGCTAATAAGTGATTTAGCGTGAGGTCAGGAATAGACTCTCCCTTCAATGTATCCATGATAGGGAATTGTAAATAATTTCACAAGTGCTTCCAAAAACTTTTCTCAGTTGCTGACTGGCGCATACAGGGTGATTTGCACTAGTCAATGCCACAATTATCCACTTATGCAATTACACTGGTCCTCTATCATTTTTCAGTTACTAATTGCTGTATTCATAACATTCATGGCTGCATTTATCCATTCCTTTGTGTGCAGTTATTAGTCGTGTGTGTCCAGTTGTTTGGGTGTTGTTAGTTGTGTGTGTCATAAAAGTTTCATATATTAAGATAGTTGCCTTCTGTTTCTTACATTCAGTCTCTTTACATATCCCGTTCCTTGTTATACCACTTTCCTATGCCACTTAAGATGAACTAGGTGAAAAGTTGTACTTAAAATGTGTAAAATAAACAACCTTGCAAAAATATGACTATAAACTAGTAATGGCATTAAGGCACTAAAATGTGTACTATATGTAAAGCATATACTAATGAATGCCATGTAAAAATTGTGAAAATTTTTTTTTTTTAAATTCAAGAGTGACCTAAATATATGAGATGTTTACTGAAAGACATGGTAGACATTTCATACAGTTACAGATAAAAGGTAAAAGCACAGCATCAGTAGTTGTTACAGGCATTTTTCTGAGTATTTTTGGAGGCATGTGTCTCTTATACTTGTCCAATGTGGACTTCCTTGTAAAAGTTAGCTTCTCTCTTAGCAAGTAAATCCATTAGCAACATGGAGGAACAACCCAAACCAACCCAAGAGTGTTATTTACGTGTCCGTGCTGGCACTGTGGTGATGCCAGGAGAAAACAGTGTTGCCGCCGCAGGGATAAAGATTAGTTGAAGATTGAAGTTGGTTTGGTAATGTAATGACAGAATTTTATACCTTGCACCGGTAACAAAGAAGAACCACCGTTGCATTCCAGTGAGGGTCTTTTATAGAGAAAGTTTGGTGAGGAAGTTCAGAGAAGCAGGGGTGGTGTCAATGTTCAACCCCACATGGGTGCCATCCACTAGAGGTCAGAGGCCAAATGATTTTTACTAACATAGTTTGAAAGAATAAATAATAAAGATCTGGCTTTGTGATGTCCAGGGGATTACAATGATGTCAAACATAACTGTTTAACTCTAATGGTTATTGAGATATTAATACCTGATATTAACATACATCCAACATGTGGAATTTAGTTATAAAGTTGTAGCAAATTTGTTCTCTAGTTAAGACTATGCATGTACCCATTCAAACAATAAGAAAAGTAATATTATTGTGGCATTTTGGGAGCCCATGTTTATTTGAAAAGGGGGTTTGACTGTCTGGTGTAGCATCCCAGGGTGAGGGATGAGTGGCTGTGGAGTTAAAGTATGTGTTCAGACACACATCATAATCCGGCAGTTCCATCCTTGGTTCTGTTGGTCATATCTTGAGGAATATTCCACTCTTCTGAATGGAGTTTCATGTAGGTTGAGGGAAACTCTTAGAAGCAAAATACCAGGCACATCAGGGCGCCAGCTACCCTGTTGTTAGGGAAGCCTGGGTAATCTCAAACTTGGTCCCCCCAGGGCCACTAGCAGTCAGTTGTTAATTCTGTCCTGCCTTGTGTCTTGAACAAGAACCACGAAAACTAGAGACACAAGACCAAGAGTGCAAAATTAAAATGCTTTTAAGTGGAATCTGCACTCATTGGGTGATTGTACTGATGGCAAAGTACTCAGTAGGGACAATGAAGAATACTGCACACAGGCCATGGCTCTGCTGCCGTTCACACAGGGAGTAATTATGCATGAAATTATTCTGGATACATTACTCCTGGAAGATGTTCACAGCCCCATCATACGTTCTCCAGGTGTCCATAACAAAACAATACACTTCAGCCAAAAATGCAGATTTTGTTTTCTAAAATCTGTGCACATGAGAAATTGCTCTATGTTCTAGCAGATGTAAAGTATCCAACAAAAACACTGTAAAAATTGCATGGAAAAAACAAACTCTAGCTCATATAGTTTGTATAACATGAAGAACATCATGTGTCTGTAAGTTGCTGCCCTGTTCATGTTTTTAAGGTCACTTTTTTTTGTAAAGCCCCAATGTTTGGGTGAAATCAGAGGAGCGCCACACAGATTCAAAGAGTTCCCTACTAGATTCATGCTGTGAGCAGCTATAAGTACATGACAAATGTAAAATAACACAGGAGAAATGGAAGCTGAGGCAGGCCAGTTCTTCTGGCAAGCACTTCAGTACAAATGCTATCATTTTGTGAAATTTCAACTGCCAGACACTCTCTCATATAAAAAAGCGCATGCTGTATATTACTGCTTGACGGGGGGGTGCAGCACTAACAGATTTGTATATGATGCTGACACCACCCGATTACATCTGTTCAGACAGTGAAATTGGGCCACTTTTTTGCAATCCTGTGCCATATCTATTTAAATTAAACGTGTCATGCTCCAAATAAGGTGGCTGTCAAAATGCCAGAGTAAACCAGCAATGACTTGACAAGAAAATAAATAAATAAGACCTTAGCAGGTTGTGGTCAGCAAAAGCGCCTGCTACCACGCCTGCTACTTCTTTCTCCAGCCTCCAAAAAAAGCTAATATTTGCATAGACTCAGCAGTGCCAGACTTAAGTTTTAGGATTAGGTTTTCAGAGACATTTTTTTTCAGAGATAGATAGCACAAGTAGGTAACTCATGGAGCCAGCATGTAGCTGTATACAGGTGTGAAAAGACTATTATGCGATTAGAGCTGTGATGAGCCACTGGTGAACATCCTCTGGCTCTGGACAGCTTCAAAGTTATCGCACTGCTAATTTACCCTCCAGAGCAAGGATTGGTATCGGAATTGGCAGAGACTCAGGCCAGAAATATGGGAGCAAGGGAACAGAAAACACAAAAGACAACAAAGCATTTTTGCCCCTGATTCCCTCTACCTTTAGTGAGGCCAATACATTAAAATCTATTAGTTGTGTTATCTATTTTTCACATGTATAATAAGAGCTGCCTGGGATTAATAAAGCGCTGATTTCTAAATTACAATGCTTGGGGTAATTTGTATTAAATGCATTTCCAATGCCACATTTTAGATATTTGAATGTGAATAATATTTTTGACTTCCACCCTGGCTAGCACAATTCAGTTCCCTGCCTGAGCTACAAGATGCAGAGATTTAATACAATTTAACAATTCATGGTCCCTCTCCTGTCAACTGACACAGGATGCACTGACTGACTCGTCAGGACAAGCAAGAGGCATTTCATAAAACAACTTGAAGAAAAAACTTTCCCATTAAAACAAACCTTTCTCAGAACATTTTATCGTGTGCCATCCATGGAGGGTAGCAATATAAAAGTCATGAACACAAAGTACACAAACCACAGAAGTGTAGATCAGAGCCATCAAAATTATGCAATTAGGGCGGAAGCGACATCTCTCAGCTTCCCTTGACAAATTTCCTTTTCATCATAGACAAGCTAAAAGGCTCGAGATTTTCAGACTTTCATGAAAACTCAACGACGGAATTGGATGGTTATGTTACAGCTACATGCTATCAAAGGATCTCTCATGAAACCATTTTCATTTTGAATTTAGCTGTTTTATTATTATTGTTGTTATTATTATTATAGATGGGGAAAAATTGAAGCAGTGATCTCCCATGCCTTACTTTCTTTTTTTTTAGCTTTTCTTGAGTCTCAGACAATACCACAGCTCCTACAGGATTAAAGGGTCTATTATAGCCTGCAGCCAGATACAGTTGTGCCTTAAAAATAATCTCTAGAATATGTAAAATCACTTTCAGAGCTTAAAAACCACTGCAGCAGGGAGGTTGAAAAGAAAAAGAGGTTATGTAATCACATCTCCAAGTTCTGGCAAAAGTATTGTTGCAGCAGAAAATAGAAAAAGGCCAGCCAAAGGAGAGAAAGCAATCTAAAAAAGACTAAGTAAATGTGTATTGTACATAGATTAGGTCCCCCATTTTCACATGGAAGTATAAAACAGCTTTTAGAGATAGAATTAGCTTCAGAAAGTATTAAAGCAAGCATGACCTGCTGACTGGTTTGTGTAGATTGGTAGTTATTCTCATTTAGATATCTAAAAATATTTGCCAGGCATTTTAAATTGCAGATGCTTCTATGTCTGTCTTTGAACAGTGAAAGATAGATAGTAGATTGTGTAACAATAATTCTGTATTGTGTTTTACATTAAAAGGATTACACAGAAAGGCCAAGGTGTACTGCAAGGGATTAGATGATAATGAAGATTTTCTCGATGTTATTTAGAAAGTTCTGCTGGTGAATTGGGACATAAACAATTTAAACCCATCCTTCCTGGTTTTGAGGCAAAATGGCAGAGTTCATTGTACTGATAGCCACACAAGTTGGAAAGGATTAAATTATTGTCCAGCAGTTACTTATCTATATAAGAAGACACCGGGATCAGGGCTGCCTGCTGGACTGTAGATTTTCTCTACAATATTGAGGCAGCTCATAAAGGGTATTAGTGTTTTTGAGACTCTCTAAAACTGCGATAGGAAGGGGGATTAGGAGGTAGGCCTGCAGCTACTCACCAAGATTCAAGGGACAAATAATAGATTTATTAAATGTTTGAAGCAAAAATGCATTAGGCCAGTGTCCAGAGGGGCTAATGACAGTTGCAAAAGCACTAATTCACTGATTGTCATCATATTTAGAAAATGTGCACAAATACGTTTCATTCTCTATGTAACTTGCTGACAACTCTAACTCAAGAGTCCAGGAAAAACTTTTGTTGTTGCTTACAGTATATGAATGGCTCTGATGCTTGTGAATGGCAACCAACATAGATCCCCAAGTATTAGAACCCTATTTGTCATGTTTGGGAATAAAATGCTCGGATAGTTGGAAAAATCTTCGTCTTTCTATTCACCTTATATAGTACTCAGAATATTGCTGATAATTAAAGCCAAAGTCAATCAAATGTTGAGAACGCTACAGTAAAACTTAATTAAACAACAATTTTATTAATTGTATTCTTTCTTAAACCTTTTTGTTCTACAGTATCAGTGCTATGCTCTGAGTTTCTGGATTGGTGGAACTCATGGTAATGGAAATGTATCTATTTACACTGATAAAACTTGCCCATTTTGGACCAAATGCCCCTTGTCACTTTAGGATGTTTCTTTCCACCTGAGTCCTGCTACAGAGAAAAAAACAAAGCCACTTCCCTTTTCACCTTCATAGTTATGGGCAGAGATGGTTATGGGGTCTGCTTTTTCTCCTGCAGTCAGCACTGGTGTTTATACTTTGGCCCGGTGGCACCAAAGCTTCTAACTATCTGACTTTTACCCGAGAGAGCCTGAGGTTTGTGGCTGTTGTTGTGTCTGTGGTGTGAGACACAGAATGAGTCAGACTCAACTACAAGGGCTTTGCAAGGCCACTTTCCCACTGGCAGGTCCTGGGGCATAAAGTCACATCACTTCTCTCCGGAGGCTGTGGGGTCTGGAGAAGAAACAGACAAATGGAACAGGTGGTTTTTGGATCATGGATGTGTGGATGGGTGGGTGTGTGATATGGTTGGGGTTGTGCTGTCTGCATTATACTGCATGTCAGTCTAAGCTGCAAAATGCTGCTGATGCGCTACTTGAACCATGATGGCGTTAATTTCATCATTTCAAAATCTGGTTCATTTTACAGCTCCAGCTCCAGTTCCAGTTTGCAGAAACGTATGTGGTAGCACGAAGCATTCATCTTCATAGAATGCAGCCTCTGATCTGAGGGGATTCTCTCAAATATGTTGTAACTGAGGTGGGAATGATAGATCATAATCATCTCTGATTCAGAAGCATGTAGAGAAAACAGGCTGCAGCCAATCACCTTCCCTGCAGACCAGGTAATGGTATACATATCTCACTCAGTGGTAGCTGTGTATAACGGCACTATTATTTTCTGCAGCAGTTTCAATGTCTTCAGCTGACACAGGAAGCATTTCCTCCAATGATATTTTTCAATGACTGAGCTGATGGGGAAAGTATAACAGAATACAGATGGAGGATAGCTACGGAGCTATAGACACAGATTTCTGTCAGTTACCACAATTTAGATTTGTTTATCCATCTATCCAATTTCATATCACATAACTTGTGTCAGTGTTGATGTGACAGCAAACTAAACCAGAAATCCTATAGCCACATTGACCACCTACTCCTGTGGAATCCAGAGGCATTTCCAAGCCAGTCTGGTTCTACTGATATACCTCCATTGGGAGGTACCTGGAAGGCATCCTAATCAATGCCTGATCCACCCCTACTGGCTCTTTTCAATGCAAATGAGCAGAATCTCTTTGAGCTATTTTAGGATGTTTGAGCTTCTCACACTAAACATAAACTTACACAACATGCATAGGAACTAACTTCAGGAGGTTGTGTCCATGTCCCTCACCTTTCAGTCTCTACAGGAACAAGCTTGTGTGCATTGGTAAGTGTAAAGGAAGTAGATTGCATGGGAATCATGTGAGCTTTGCCTGTATGCTCTACTTATTCTTCACCACAGTGGTCTGGCCTGCATGACTGCAGTTGCTACACTGATTTGCCCGTTGTTGTGCTCCATCTTAACCTTACTTGTGAAACCTTGAAGATAATTGTACACCTTCACTAGGGGCTGAAACAAACTCCCAACTGGAAAGAAACAATGCACCTTTACTCGACAGGCAACATTGCCCTTCTTAAGGTTCTGCCCTTTATCCCATCTGCCTTACCTATGGCTACAAACTGCCCCAATGTGCACTCGACTTATGAAGCCATACTTCAAATGCAAAACTGGACAATTTCTCATTCTTGACAGATGCTTGAAACCTTGTCAATGAAAGTCACAAAGAGAACAGGTGACAAAGCACAACCTTGGTCTAACTACCACTGAGCGTAGGCATGACCTATATGCCAATGATGCAGTCACAGCAAACACTCCACTATTGTAGCTACTTGTCACTGCAAGAAACACCAACTTAACCTGCTGTAAGCAATGCAATGAATTTGAAACAGAGACAGTGATTGTAACAGACAGCCATCTTCCCATTTTGACACATCAGTCAAGGTACATACCATGCCATTTAGCTGCCAGGTTGTGTTAGGTAGACAAAAGGGCACCACATCCTCCTAGACAAACACCAAACATTTCAGGCACACACCACGCTGAGCTAAAGAGAAACAAGATTGTTTTAATTATGTCTGTGTTAAGATTCTACTAATCAGTGATATTTGACCACTTTGTTTTTGAAGCTGTTGGATGCAAGCTGCTTTAAAATGTGCTTTGAAATGTTATTTATATTTTGATGGTTATGAACTAACTGATATTCTCTGATTTCCCATTACTTACTAGTGCTCTCTTCCACCCACCCCCTTTCACTGAAACACATGCACAAACATGCTCCAGTGGTATGGCAATAGTGATTATTATGAATGTGTTTACAGTAGAGACCCAACCTTTATATGTGTATGAAGAGTATTGCTGCTTATTGATTTTCTCTCGTAACAAAAGCCCTGTAAAAGGTGAAAGCAACATATCAGTGATTACTGATTAGGCTGACTCAGATCTGGAGCTCTCTGGTACTGAGAGGCTGTCAGTTTTCCTTCCCTGCTCCATCCTTTTATTCCTGCCTGTCGGCCAGCAGACTGGACAGAAGGTCAGAGAGTTGTTGTGTGCCAAAACTCTGAGGATTTTACCCCCCTCCCCCTTTTCTCTCGTTTTCCCTTTCAGATATGCAGATTCTGGACCTCCTAATGAGAATATGTTACTCCCAGATACCATCTGTTCTGCTTGCACTCTGTATGAGAAAATAAAGAACACGTGACATCATTCCAATGAGACTGATTAATCAAAGTCAGGGGGTAGTTGCCCTTTAGAGAAGTGTGTCACAGTCTGTCTTCAATACGTTCCCTGTGTTCAAACAAAAACACATGCGGATATAAATCATGAATATTGAAAACGGAACATTTTAGGCTCATTTGTGAGAAGTGATAAAGAAGCTTGACATTGTTAGGCTTGTGTAGGTTGTCCAGACTCTGACAAGCTGTCTTTATAAATGTCTAAAAAGACACTGTAGAGTCGCTTAACTGACCACAACATTCAAAAGAGTTAAAAGATAGGAAAAAATAAGTTTCTTCTTCAAACAGAGGAAGAATATTGTTTAAATAATTAAAGACATTTATCAAGGGATCAGACTTATAATGCAGGCATGGTTCTGTCACTGGCCTCTGTCTTTTAAACCTGGTCATAATATAAAGATGCAAAACTCTTTCATTTGATTTCATTTGTTATCCAGTGATCACACACACTCCCATATGATAGCTGGAATTCCTCTATTGAAATGCTACAAATGAATATGATGGAAACTAGGTTTCGGTGAAGAAAGACATGCTTGGGATGTGCTAGATTGTGTTTATTTTTGATACCTCGAATCTTTAATTTTTGAGTATGTGTATATATCAGTATATATCTCTTCCACAAATTTAAGGAAAAACCAGTAGAAACTGATTTCTTCATGTGGCTGGCTTCTATTTCAGCTGAATCTCAGCAAGCAGTCACTGTCAAGATGAACATTTCTGCCTGCTTGGTGCACACCAGTGTTATTCCAATCAAATCTAGGCCTGTCTATGGGCATGAACATCCTCTCTTTCCCAAATAAGAAATGACAGTCGAGAGTGCTGCTCTGGTAGGCCAATCAAAGAACAGCTCAAGGATGTTTTACAGTGATTACCAGGACAACCTATGCTGGACCAGAAACAGGCCAGGAGCATCAGAAAAATAAAGGTAACTTAATAACGCAGTAACAGCCAGCAGTCATACCTCGGCAGACACAATTGGGAAACAAATTCCAGAGTTACAGTCAAGTCACTACACCACTGGCTGGTAACAGAGAAACCTGTTAAAAAATATTACATAGGAAAGACATGAGCTAATGTTTATGCAGGGTACGGCAGTAGTTAAAGACAGAATCAGAGAAATTTGTCATTTTGCTCAAAGTCAGGTGAGCGGATTGATAACAATTTAATCTCTATACCTTTACCACACCTATAGGTCTGGGATGTTAGCTGAGTGGAAGTGTGTGTGTGTGGGGGGGGGGGCTATAGCTGGCATTAAAAGTGAAAAAAAGTGTCTTCCAACAACCACAAAACTGTCTTACAAAGGAATTAGCTTACAAATTAAAGCTATTTCTTGACCGACGCCAGCTTGGTGTAGTGACATCACAGCATTTCAGTCCTCACAGTAAAGCTGCTAGCTTACACACTTAAACAAAGTAGCTGACTCTTTAATGTTGACTCCCTAACTGACAAGATGCAACATGTAATTAAAATACAATGTCTTCTATTCATAGTTTTGACTATCATACCCTTATAGTAAAGCCCACTTGGAGGGCAAAATAGGATATTCTTCTGCTGCCCGCCAGTGTTTAAATCTGGTTTGTTTAGCCAAAATGCTGAATAGCTGTTGTGGGATCGGATGCACTAACCGATAAGGAGACACCAGTGGATTGCTTCTGAAGAATCCCATCCAAGAAATCTAAGTAACGTTACACAGGTCTCTGCAGCGAACATTTCATCAAACACTGGGTATTTTCAAAGTTACCTGAAGTACTGTCCAGATAAGTTTAAAAGGGTTAAAGTGAATTTAATATGGTCTAAAATGCCAAGAGCAAGTGCTTTAAAGAGCTGCAGCCCCTGATACTCGTGCCATTTATTTGGACTGTCATTTGGACATTTGAATTGTCATTTGGACTTGGACTCCATCCCACAGTGGAGTAAACATCCAACAGTTCCAAACCAGCGAGCCAGTGTTGACACTGGGCAATGTGTGTGGTGTATTGGAGAAAAAAACTGCAGAAATATAGACATTCAAAAAAGTCTTTGGTTTGTGGTTTTGGCGACATAGTTTCACAAATATGGATTGAACATACACTTGGACTTGAACTTACTCTATCCTCATCAGACTTTAAAGTGTGTTCCCAATCCTCCCCTTTAAGCACCATAACAGTGATTACCAAGCACGACCATCATTCTTGAAGAATTAAACCAAGAAACAAATTGCTAATGAGGTGCTAACTTTTGAGAGTTTCTCAGCAAAAGGGTCCTGGGTTACCAGATGGGGGCTTGCACATGGGAAAGATGGTGCTTTTTATTTATTTATTTATTTATTTATTATCTTTGTACGTGTTTAAACCACTTGACTGCTGTGGTTGTGTATTTTCAAAACACAATGATGTTTCATATTGGCTATTTCAGGATTTTGAGTGATTTTGCTGAGGTGCAGTTTGCTGTTTTGAAGAGCTGCATTTGCTGTCTCAATACAGGAGAAAAGATAAGCATCAGTTTTAATGTGAAATATGTGTCAATCCTCTGCAGGGGTAAGGTAATTTGCTTTTTCTACTGCATAACTCCTGTGATGACAAGGAAAATCCTCCAAAACCCCCTTGAATATTATGGTAGTTTCACATGATGGACTGCAAAGAAGCCATTTCCACTCTTCATATTGTGACAAGCTGGTGTCCTGCACAAATAAATTCATGATGTGCCCAAACAAAACTCACAGCTGTTGTTGTGCATCTGCCATTATGTCTCAGACACATTAGCAGCACTATCACGACATTGTCCTTGGCATTTTTTAATGGGCAGCGCATTAAACAGATCAAAAGGTGCATCTGCAGTGGTGTTTGGGGCTTTGTTAAATGCTATAAAAGGCTTCCCTGTGTGTAGATGTTCAGTCACAAAACAAAAACCAAACAGTGTTATTCCCTGATTTTAATGCCCACTGTTACATTCATAATAACAAAAATCCATGTCACCTGTCAGCCAAACTATTGGCAATTTAAACGAAAATCAAAAATCCATATTTTTCCTCTTACCTGTATAGTGCTATTTATCCATCATGATTGTTTTGGTGTGAGTTGCCGAGTTTTGGAGGTATCGGCCGTAGAGATGTCTGCATTTTCTGAAAACGATGGGACTATATGACACTCAGAAAAAATAAATTTGAAAAACCCAACAGAAATGTCACTTTCCAGAAATCATGACCTGGTTACTCCAGATAATCCACAGAACTTGTTGTGAGCAGTTTCATGTAGGAACTATCAGTAAAAATAAAATAGTTCCCATATGAAACTGCTCACAACGAATCAAGGGCTCTGTTCCTTTCTGTAAGCCGGCTCCTAAATTGCTCTTCATTTAGTATCGCTTCTGCTCGTCACTGCCTAAGTTACATTCTTATTTGTTGCAAGAAATAAATATGCATTGGCTCTCAGATGGGAGCTGGCTCATAGAACCACTCGTTTGCGACCAACACATTAATAGTTGGATGCCTGTCTTCTCATGTTGCTGGCTGACCTGATAAGTTAGAGCAGATACCAACATTAATAATACAATTCTCAATCTGAAGACCTAGAGTCTGCTTTTGACTACAGTTCTGCTACTTACTAGTCATCTACTTAACTTGCAATATATTTTGTGGTGGTAAATGACAGAATGAACAAATATAAAACTTGTATTACTACAATTATCTAAAGACTACTTTCTAGACCTAACACATCTTCTATAATGTATACTACAGATAAAGTAATTATAGTACAGGGGAACTGTGATTCAGTTACCAATCAAAACTGTCTATGCTTGTCTGTTGACAAACAGGGAGATGCATAAATGATGACAGACACCAAGTGCACCACAAAACTGGAAATGACCAAGGAGCTATTAGTAGTATTGAATCTGCAGAATCTTTAGTTATAGGAGATGCCTCAAACGTTCCTCTAACAAACTTGACCCGTTAGAGCCTCTGACTGACAACAATGTTTTTAGTCCCTTTTTCCTTCTACCTTTTACAACTTTTTTTTACACTGTACAATGTCCTTGAGTTTGTGAAAGGCACTCAGATTTATTTCAAATGTTTTATAATTATTGCAAAACTCATGTTATGAATAGCTAACTTATCATTTTTTCTTATCTTATATTCTACATTTTATGTCTCATTCTCTTATTGCTGAGCTGACCTGTTTTTCTTATCGAACACATTTCACTGACACACGCAGAGCAGAGAGGTCACAGAGGACAGGATGACGTGCGTGCGAAAGAAAGGAAATATTCTTACACCTATTTTCCTTATTAAACAGAAAAATACAACCTTATGAATTTAAGTTTCTCTCTTTCACAGAACTAATAGCTTTATTGTCTTGTACACACTTCATTCAAACTCAACAGAAACAGATTAAAACTCTCCCGAACTGTCAGACAACTCTGGTTTGGTCAAACAGTTAGATGTGAAAATATTCTGGTTCTACACGCTGTTGTTCCCCACTGCTTCTCTCCATTGCTGGAATCTTTGTGCTACTGGGCTAGCTTGCTTAACGAGAGTCTCGTTCTTCAGAGGCAGACCATTAAATTAGCAAAAGATCATTACAAAAATAGCCCAAAAAGGAGACTAGACAAGTTTGGTGTTGCTAGCCAAGGGGAGGCACAACTAAGCTATCATTGCTAATGGTTTAGCTAGCTACAGTGCAATGCAAAGTATGTTAGGAGTATGCATACCAAGTTCATGTAACTTGGACCTAATACAGCCATTTACTGCATCCCCGATGCCCAGGCCAGGCAACGCCTATGGTTTGAAGGTGGGGAAGTGCTTTACAGCCCATAATGACACAAATGTGCCTCTTGATGCCAACAGTGCCATCGAAACTGCACCGTGGGAAACAGCAAAAGATGAAGTAAACACAGAACCTTGGGGTGTGAAACTGAAACAAACTGAAAACTGAAACAAATTGACTCAACAGCCTGAAAAATCTCTAACAAGAATATTCAGACATTGGTTTTTTCTGTAGGGCAAACAGACGAGTACCCACATGCAAGACTTTTTTCTTAATATTTAAAAATATAGTTAAGCTTCTAAACTTTGGGCTCCTCCTCTGACTGTGTCAGACTCAAGTTGTATCGTCAGTTAGATTGTGTCTTAGGGCTCTGAATTGTGTTGGTGTACAGCTGTGCTTATTGACTTGATGTATGGATTAATTTAAAACCAATGGCCAATGAGTGATTTCGGTTCGTTTCAACTGGTTTGGACCAAAGCAATCAGTGTGGTGTGAAAAGGAACCAAAAAAGCTGAAAAATGCTACAATGTATATATGTTTGCCCTTGGTTCGGACCAAATTAACCGAACTAGAGATGTGAAAGCACCCTAAGGTATTTCTTATGAGCCAACCTGTTCTCAAACCCAGGGCGTGATATAGCACCGTTTTCTCACGCCCTCTGTGTTGTATACAGACGCACATGGTACCCTTTTAACATCTGTAGGAAACGAGAAACTCCCTTTGCCTCTGTACAAGTCGCCATCAGAAACTACTTTGTTAGGTAGTGGGAATTCACGTATTGGTTAGGTTTAGGCAAAAAAAACTACTTGGAAAAGTAGTAGGAAGTCACGTGACTTCTAACTTAAAATAACTCAACGTTGACTATGGTCTCACATAGGACATGAATCTCAGTCTCCTAGGTGAAAATCTTGTGTTTATTTGTGCCAACCATCAACCTGACACACCACCTTACACGGACTACTCACTCTATATACTACATCACATGACTTCCTTTATAACAGCCCTGTGCCCTGAAGGAGTTTCCTACAGATGCAAAATAAGTTTCAGTTTACAGACACTGAAGGGTAACTTGTGTGTCCGTACACAACGTTGATGAGCGTTACAAAACGTCGCAAAACAGGCTGTAAGAACTATAAAAGTTAAATATTCATGATAATATTGGGGAATTATCCATGATAGTATTAAGGAATGAGAACCAAAGAATGGTGTTTTTGGAGTCCTATAGTATTCAGGGAGACATCCTGGAAAGCTTTCTGTATCGCTTTGGATTTGAAACATATACTTTCTTTACCACCATTATTCAATGAATGAAATGTAACACAGAGGAAAGCTCTTTTTCAAGTATTTGACGTCCTTTAATGTAACAAACCAATAGTACTCATGAGCCAAACTTGCAAATGCAATCCTTACTGTCAATAAAATATTTCCATTTAAATATTAAATCTGATACAGTATTGTTTCCTAAAAACTTGACATTCTGCATTGCCCTACACTATCAAACATGGCAGCTACTTGGTTACACAGACTTTCTCTTATTCTTCCAACCCACACCAGTTAATCTCACACACAACTGGAATTTTAAAGTAATCATTGAAACAGATGGCACTACTTGGATGCAAGGAGAACGGCAAGAAATTGTTTGAACATACTGAGTTTAACCGACACAGACAGGGACCTGATCATTGAGCTGTGCTATTTTTTTTAGTAATGCTTTGCATGCTCAAATCACACAGCCACAATCCATCCCCTGTTACCTCAGATAACACCTGCCAATAACACGTTTCCATCCATCAGATGGGTCATGTTGATCATATCTCGGGCTGCTCTCCCATTACAATTCTTGTTTTTTATTTCAAAAGTACATCGATGTAAGAAATTTGTATAATTTCACTCATTACTAGCATATTGTTCTGTTTCATGATATGTCTTACAGTATTAATTTCCAGCATTAAAGAATTTTCGAATTAAATGCACATCAGTAATACCACATGCTGTATTACACTTGATTCATTTTCTTACATCTGTCTGCATTTCCTTGCATAATGAAATCTTACCTTGACCTGTCATTTTTTTGACACTGCATGGTGTATGTTTAAAGGACAAAGGGACATTTAGAAAAACAGAAAACAAACTATTCTCCCTTTGTGTGCTTTTGCCGTATTTTGAGATAGCAAGGGAACATTTGTTCTCAACAAAAATCAAGGACTGTCCTCTTTGAATGAGAATGGAGGTAATAATGAAAGAGAGAATAATCCATGCATTAGTTGGAAACCTGCTTGTCACATTAGAAATATGAAGGTTATTTACTCGAAAGAGCAATATTGTAATGGAAGATGAAAGTGTTATGAATGCAAGCACAGCTTTCTTCGCTTGTATGCTTTAGTAAAAAGAGATTCATATCATTCCTCTGTAGCTACTAGGAGAGTCATCTTTTTTGTCTTCACACTGTCATGTTCATACTATATTTACCTGTGGTCATTTCCCAATATAAATAGTTCTTCCAATCGCATTGGGTTATGCCCATCTGTCTATCCTTATGTGTATGTACAGTCAATAGTTCAAGAGATGCCTTCCAAACAGATTATTCCAGATTGTACACAGCATGCCCTCTAACAATTTTGAAAGCTCTTTCAAATAATGGAATAAAAACTATAGCATAATGCTGAGATAATACAGGGTGAGAGAACTACCATTAAATGCACTGATGTAGCCATGGTGACCAAAACTAAACCTCTAACCACCACAACACTCTTATGCAGAGCTTATCGATAGACTGACTCATTAACTGTTTTACCGATCACAGGCCAAATCTGCAGCTTATTCAGATGTGCAAGATTAACGTGTTGTTTAAAAAAATCTAGAAAAAGGACTATTCTGTACAATCTAATTTCTTGCAAATTAGTGATGAGATGTATTTAATTTTGTGTCCAGTATAGCAAGAACATTTCCAATTCCATGATATACAGTAAACAACATGTTATATTTATTTATTAATTTTTTGTTTGTTTGATTGTTTTAATCTCATAAACTGCTATATTACTTTGGCTTATTGTTGTTTTGATTTACGTACCTGAAATTTTTATGTATTGCAATTTGCACAAAATATTTCCACCATTCACAAAAGGCTGATTGAACCTGACAGAAGACCAACCAATTGACTAAACAGAAACAACTTGTTACAGTTCCAAAGTTATTTGAAATAATTAAACCAGTAACAGATTGGTGGCACCTGTTCTATTGTTTGTGGCCAAATGAAATAACAATACATACAGCATAAACCTAGAAAAAACCCAAAGCCAGAAGTGTTTACGTCTCTATCATCTGTTTGGATGGAATGCAAATACAGAAAGTCCCTATGATGGCTGGTTGAAGCGCCACAAAGATACAACTTAAATGGTGTAGTAGTGGAACAGCCTTGTTTTTATTTTAGTCAAAGCTGTTTAGCGACTAGTTTTTTATGTTTATCTAGCAATATGGGAATCTCACACGGCTTTCTCTGATCCAAAGGTGGCAGAAAAATGTGCTTACAGTGTTGACAACTATTTTCCAAGGAGAGTTGCTTTTGAAAATCTCATGACATCAGATGACATCTTATATGAAGCTGAATTTACATACCAGAGCATTATCGACAGTCTCTGCTCTCAGTGGAGGGACTGCTACAGTGAGTGGAAAGAACTGTGATCATCAGAAGCCATAGATTAGACATGAAACAGAACTAATCTGCATTAGCTGTACAGATTTGTCTCCAAATGGACATTCATCAAAACATTAACGGTTTTCCCCATGGTAAAAAAAAATGTTCTATCAGGTATAAAGTCTGAACAGGTACCAAATCTAGTGACAATTTTTCTAATATCTCTGAAGAGTTGGTAGTATCCAGAAGAAGTCATCAATTACTAATCAACCACAATTAAAAGAGACCATTGCCTAACAGCCCCCAACTGATGGAAAGAATAAAATCAAGGAGCAGTAGAAGATACAGAGACAGAGAACTAGTTTCTGCTGTCAAATGCAATGAATGGATTGCCCAGAACACCAGGTATACAATTTTGCTGTCATGTCAATATTTGAACAGGTAGGGCTTCCCGGTAGTGCTGACATATGCTGACACACATGGTGGCATTGGATGGATTGTTAGTTGGACAATCACAGTACAGCAATGTACAAGAAAGACATTGATCACTTTCTGGCTCTCCCTCCCTTCTTCCTCCATTGTTTCATCAGTCCATTTATTCATCCACCCTTCACTACATTACAAAAATAACCACTTAGAGATGTCATATATTCAGCTATTGGGTCCTAAAAGATTACTTTCTTCAAGCAAGTGAAAGTAACTTCTGTTGGGGGGGGGGTCATTTGACCTGTTTCCAATAAAAATTAACTTGTTTCAGGGATTTTCTATGGCATCAAGTGTAATTTCCTTGATGCAGAGCAATCTGCATCATTGAAAATGTCATTTCTAAATGATACCTTGAAACAAATAAAACCACAGTGGGAGCATGTGGGTCTTCTCACTTCATTCTGTTTCTTTGATTTAAGAAATTCTTGTTGAAGCCTTAATTTTAGACAGAGTGGTTTGTTAAGATAAGCATTGTTGGCGACATGCTCATTTAGCTCTATATGAATGATCCTATGCTTTATCAGCAGATTGGTACATTCTTTCCACGACATCTCTTGTCAGATGTGACAGGCTTGCAGTAAGTGGGAGGAAAAGACGTGAAAGTGGCATATGAGGGACAGTTAGCAAGAGAGAGAGAGATTACTCATTGCTAAAGATATGGCCTTTGGTCCATACCCTTTGGGTCATACCCTTACCCATTACCAGGTAATTTGTATTTATTATAAAACTGCCATACCTTCCAACCACGCACATGAGTTTGCTTACACAACAATTATACTTGTCAAACAAACAACAGTGATTGCATTTTTTTTTTTTAGATGTAACTTATTTACCCTCCAAAAAATGTGCCTCAACTTTTATTATTTAGTTTTTTGTGTCTAATTTATGTGACAGTTTCCAGGGGTCAGTGACGGGAAAAGCTGATAAACCACAGATGTGTTGACATGTCTGAGCCTCCAGGATGCCCAGAGATTCTTAATCACTTTATGCAGATAAAAGCAGAGTGAAATAGATGATAACATTCATAAGCATTCCATGCTACATCCAGTCACTCCGCACTTTGGGTGAGAGTAACTTTGTCAGTCGATAGGAAGGCAATGAATGTTGGTGAAACATGATAAGAGGCAGGCTCAAAACACTTGGTTAATGTTCATCTGTCTGGGCGAGTACCGCTCTCTTCCTCTCCCCATGTCTCTGTCTAATTATGTGAGATCTGCAAGCTGCCATTTGGTGGTATCGATTTGTACTACCTGCTACACACAAAGCTCAGGCCCCTCAGGATGATGTCTGGAGTGTTTGCCCACACCATGTAGTGATTATCGGCTCGCTGACTTTGTTGTTCAGGATATGAATAAGTGACTACACTACAGATAAGCCATTATCATCCATGATGTGTCTCTCTTGAGGTTTGGTGTGTGAGTGAAGGAGCAGCAGAGAGAGAAAGAAAGAGAAAGTAAGAAGCAGTGAAGCACATTAATTCTACTCTATATAAGGATATTTTCAAAGGGTTTATCTGTTAGGGAGAGACAGAGGCACATGAAGAGGCAATGGGAGAAATTAAGAAGTAATGTAGCAAGTAATTCAGCCATATGTTGATGTTCACCTTGGAGGAAAGGCAATATCAGATGAACATATGTATTTAGATTCTGAAACTCAAAGGACACAGTCAGCGGTGTCTATAGCCTCTTTTCTCTCAAATGGGTCAGGTGAGTAGGTGTAATATGAGAGGTGTCACTCATATTGATGAACCCTCAGGAAATTATTACCTGCCCATTCTACTGAAATGTTTAATGTAATTTAGGTCATTGTTATGGTTTTAAAATCCACAATTTTAGTCCTTTATTTAAATCTCACTCAGGCCCGTTGCCAAAGAGGGGCACTGGGGTGCAATATCTGTGCATGGCGCATCATGTACGTGTGAACATTTTAACTTACCGCTGTTAAATTGATGCGCCATGCACATAAGGCACAGCTGGTCCTAAGGAGATTCCACACAGACACATCACCCTAAGACACAGCCTCAGGAAGGAGATGTGCAACCCCCAGGTGGCCTCAGTATATTATGTGTATTGTTTGGTTTTGTTTTTCTGTCACTTTACACCTCACTTCTCCTGGTCCCTGTCACTGCCACATGTGATACCTTTTATTCTAATTATTGCCAACAGCGCGAGATTTCTGGGTGGTTTCTTTTAATATTTTATATAATGTCCTGTAATAATTTGTAGTGTCTTGTTGATGTGTTGTGGCAGGAAGGTTTGGACCAGATTCAGACAGCTTATCTACATTGAACAAAATATAGTACAATTGTAGCTTTCAACAAACAGCAGCACTTAAAAAGTGTGGTTTTGTCATGAATGATGGCTGTCAGTGTAGTTATGAAGCACGTTTCTGTTTTTGGTTGTGTTGTGTGTTTTTGCAGAGTCTTTGACGATTAGAGCCCCTTGTGACATCATATGTTGAGGGGTAGTGATGCCATGAGCTGTACAGGAATATCCCCCCGACGAGGGATAGATACTGGTGGTGGTGGTGTTGAAGGGGCGATGTGGATAAGATTTGGAGCAGGACTTCTGATGAGCTCACTGGAAGGACCAGCTCGAAAGATTGGTTGGGATGAAAAGCCAAGGTGAAGGAGGTGTTGGAGGGTCGCATCAATCTGACACTGAAATGACTGCTGACAGCAGCAGAGAAAGAAACTCTTTTAAAATTTGACAGCAATAAAATGATTGGCTCACAGAGGTCGTGGCAATATCTGATTGGTTTAGCTGAAAGAGTGAACACTGTCAGTCAGCTGAAGTCAGGAACAGAGACAGAGAGTAAATAATAAATAGACATGCGTGAAGATAGCCGGTCTTCCTGACTGAACTTACGTACACTAAGCCTCATAATAAGGATGTTTCAACCAAAATGTCACAAAGAAAGCCTTCTTAAAGTTGTTTTCAGGCATGCAAGCATTAAATATGTTAACTATAAAATTGTTTTCCATCTAATGTTTATGCAAACAACTCTGCACATTACAGAAACAATTACATTAATATGATGTATTGTCCATCCATCTTCTTCCGCTTATCCGGGGCTGGATCGCGGAGGCAGCAGTCTAAACAGAGACGCCCAGACTTCCCTCTCTCCAGACACTTCCTCCAGCTCTTCTGGGGGAATACCATGCTTTCCCAGGCCAGCCAAGAGAAATAGTTCCTCCAGCGTGTCCTAGGTGGGGCCTCCCCCCGGTTGGACATGCCCGGAAAACCTCCCCAGGGAGGTGTCCAGGAGGCATCTGAGGCAAGCTAACTCCTCTTGAAGTGGAGGAGCAGCGGCTCTACTCTGAGCTCCTCCCAAGTGACCGAGCTCCTCACCCTATCTCTAAGGGAGCGCCCAGCCACCCTGCAGAGGCAACTCATTTTGGCGACCTCTCTCAACATGGCAGCCTCCATGGAAGGGGACCTGCTCCCTCTGTAGATAAAAACGGCTTATTGTAATGCAATGAAAACACAATAATTCTTATTTTCAGCGATTATTCACTAATAAAACATACTTATAAATATTATATTCCGTTTCTGTCAATAGTTCCTTCTAAATGTTACATACTGGACCTTTAAGAAATTTTTAAAACTCAACTCATTATTATGATTTAATTATTCCTATTTTCATAATAGGTTAGGTCCTATTTTCATTTGTATTTCATAATAGACTTTTTTTATTTCAAAATGCCCTTTATTGAGCACTTTGGGGTTCCATACGCTTCAGCCTGGTCCTGGTCTCAGCCTGAAACTACACCTGGGGTTTATGACCTTATGTGAGCTCACTTGATGGCTTCTAGTAAGACTAATTAAAATACATTTGTTGTACATGTTTTTTTATGGAAGAAGAACCAGAAGATTTTTCGGACCCACAAATGGGTGAAGATTGAAAAACCCTGATAAACTGTGTATGTTCCTACTTGTGAACATAAACGAACCTGCTTATTAAGTTCTCTACTGTAATGTAAGAATATAACTTTATTACATCAACTAGAGCACACCCACTAAAACACTAAAAGCTGAACATTGCCCATGCACACTGGAGATTACTGAGGCTGTGTTGTTATTGCAGGCTGCTGGATTCTGGTAAGGGAAGGCCCACAGGGCTTCTGTAGCAAAGTGATTCAGCTTGTGACATGGCAAATCTGAGTTCATTGCTTTGCATTATATAAAAGCCCTACATGGCTGCAGCTGTGGCTGTGGGATAACAGCTAGTATTAAACAAATCTGCTTTCTTAAGTATACAACGCTTATTGAAGCGTGTGTGTGTGTGTGTGTGTGTGTGTGTTTGTGTGAGTAATTCAGTGAGAGAGAGGGACAGACAGATAACGAGAGAGGGACAGGTTTGACACACCTACTGTTGGCCTAAAAGACTGTCTGTGTGCCCCTTTCATGCATTTCTAGGTTGCATAAAGTGGATGGATGTAACAGTAATTTATTCTTTTCACCAAACGCTTCACACAGACTGTCTATGACTTGGGAGGCACTTCGGCTAGAGATACTAACTGTGTCTCATGTGTTTCTGTAATTTGTTTTCTTCTTTTTTTTTGCAGAATTTTCCAGGTCTTTCTTTAGATTGATTCAACATAATATCTTGAACTTGGGTTTCTTCTCTGCTTATTGGTGGGACGTGGGCGAAGTCTGAAATTGATGTGTAAAGTGAATGAATGTGTTAAGTCCTCGACAGAGATGTATTTCACTGAGAAACATATTTATTTTGCCTTGGTGTGCGCACTGTCTTAGCCAGAAAATCACCAAACTGGAACAAAGAATATCCATCCTTTATCAGATTAAAAAAGACGAACAGCTACCCGAATCCCTGGTTAGCATTGGCCCTGCTAATGCTATTGCGGCTGGCGGGCAACTTGACTCTACTGTGCTCAGAACCAGCTCCTTCCCAGGCTGGAGATCCCTGGAGCAAACTATGTGCTAGACTGAACGGTCTGGTTAGCACTACTACTGGATGCTAAATTTACTTATGAAAAAGCATGTGCCATGCCTTTTTTTTGAAAGAATTAAGAGATTATATACTACACAAATCTACCCCTAGAGAAATGTAGCAAGCTAAGCTACAGCAACATGGCAAAATAGCTTACTACATCAAAGCTAACCAACAGCACTCCAAGTCAGTGCTATCTCTGTGGTCATTGAAAATATCAATAAGCTGCACTCTCTGCTCTCACTGCTCCAAATCCAACCACGCTCAATTACATTAATTTTCCGTCAACAGTAAAAAAAAAAAGTTGACGAGTTGCTGTTTGGTGCTTGCAGACTGCACTGAATTGTGATGGTTAGCTTGGTTGGCTATGGTTGTGTTGGCCTATTTGGGAATCACCTGAATGTGTAAACTCAAATGTATTCCGCTGCAGCCAAGACGTCGTAGGAATCAGCCCAAGGATTGGTGCGTGATGTCACCATCATTCTTAAGTGCTTAACTGTTGGCTACACATAGACATCAGTGTATGACAGTGGCGTCACTTACTGACTCTTAGAAGTTTTATTTCAGACCACAGCAGACAGCGCCGCTGTGCTTGAGCTTCAGAAATGCTTGGGAAAATGTAGCTTGTGTGGATGTAACACACTACTTAATCACTAAAGAGCTAATCTACCAAAAGGCTTTTGATTCACAAAACAGCAATGCTACCAGCACACAACTGAACAATGTAGGCCTAGTTAAACTTGTAACATTACTGCACAACACTGCTTATAATGTTTTTTTTGCCATATTGTCTTCTTCTAACTGATTGTTAGAGCAGTTGGAAGGTCTGTCCTATAGTTCTTTGGCTTTGTTAACTGAAAAAGAGATGCCTCCAAAAGTTTTTGTTCACTAGCTATGATTGCATTAAGCAGAATGGAGGAGGGCCTCATATTGGTCTTTGCCTGGGGCCTCCAAAGCACTAAAACTTCCCTTGCTACTGGGGCGCCCCTCCAATGAAGTATTTTCTATTGAGAGATGTGAGACATTTTGGTCCTTTTTTGTCGATTAGAGCCCAAATCAAGCCATCTCTCTTTAATCTACCACACAGTGAGGTGTATCAGATTTGCAATTCATTTTATCTGGTATCCCAGTCAGATTTACTGAGATGATTAATGGCATGAAATAGTCCTTCTCTCCTTTAAATATTTTACCCACAAGAATAAAAAAAAAAAAAGGTTTCTGCCTTTATATATTCAGATATTTTAGCAATATTTAGCAAGTCTTTATCTTCAGGAGATATTCCTTCAATTTTTTAATTGGCTGTTGTTCAACTCCTATTGAAAAAATTCTAACCTTGTAACAGACAATCTTAATAATTTTATAATCTTAATAAGACATATATCTCAATTACCCTTTCTTGCAAAAGTACTGGAGAAAGTGATCAGTCTTTGAAAAATGTCAGTCCAGTTTTCAAATTCATCATAGTAAAGAAATTGCACTTCAAAAAGTTTCAGATGCCTGCTGTTTTACTTTTTCAGTGTTGCTAGACCTCTCTGCTGTGTTTGATACAGCTGATCATGGCATATTAATTTATCACTAGAAAGCTGGGTAGGCATGACTGGGGTTGCTCTAGACTGGTTTATGTCTTACCAGAGTGACAGAACCTTCTCTGTATCAGTTGGGAATGTCTCCACTATGCAAATATCTGTGGTGATCCTCAAGGTTCTATTCTTGACCCTTTACTGTTCTGTATCTATGTGTTACCACTGGGTCAAGTTATCCGCAACGCTAATATTTCTTTCCTTTTTTATGCTGACGATACACACATCTATTTGTCCACAAATTTATCAGACCTAGCCTCAGTTACTTCACTCACAGCATTGTCTTGCAGCCATAAGGTCCTGGATGTTCAGTAACTTCCTAATGCTGAACAATGAGAAAACTGAAGTGATGGTGTTTGGACCCAAAGCACAAAGGGATTGTGTAAGTCAGATTTTAGCTTAGCAGGGTTTGTAGTGCACCCATGAGGCCAGAAATCTGGGAGTAATGTTTGATTCAGACCTGAACATCTCTAAACATTTTAGCAATATCACCAAAGCAGCTATCAGTTAGGAACTACAGTATATATTTTCAAGATGATAGACCTCTGCATATCATAGACAACTCTTCCAGAAAATATATGTCAAGAGTTTTGAGCTTTCAGTGATGCTCATTTGTTCTGGAGCCTTTGGTTCAGAAGATAGTTTCTCATAAAACATGCACACAGAATTACTGTAGTGATTATTGAAATACATGTTTCTGTGCATTATGTGTGTATGTGTTTGCAAGAACCTTGTAGTACTGCCAAGTAGGCTGAAACAATTAGTCAATTTGGTGATCGACAGAGAAATAATTGACATCTGTTTTGAGAATTGTTTACGCAAAAATTGTGAAAAATGTCTAACATTATCTGTCTCCAGCTTCTCAAATCTTACGATTTGCAGTTTTTCTCTGGACTTTTTATTTTGGTCAAACAACAACAAATATCACCTTGAGGTTTTTTTCACAATTTTTTTACATTTGATTTCAACGATTAATCAAAAAAATTATCTATAGAGTAATCAATTAGGAAAATAATTGTTAGTTGCAGCCCTACTCTGAAGGGAACACATTCAGTGTGTTTAAATGCAGCACACACAGAAGCTCTACTTCCTCTCAAACACTCTTCAGTAATGTCTGAAAAGAGCAGAATCGAGCATAAGAAAGATGACAAAACAGTTTTCCTCTGTTGTGCTTGGTAAAAGAAAACCAGGTTGCATTGTGGTTTGAAATATTTCTGTTAGCAAGACCCTGTTTGCCATTACTACTCACTTACAAGAGTAAAACCCATACCACTTCATGTCAAAATATCACCCAGGGATCCAAGTCAAAATGCTGTAAGCTTGAAATCAGAGAAAGAAAAAACACTGAACAACAGACCTGAATTACACATCGGTCTGTCAAAGTAAACTGTGGGATGTATAAACATTGATCTTAAACATTGATTCTTTTGGTGTTTTCAGTCTCTCCATGCACCACCCCTGTCTCCATTTCACTCTGGGGGTAAAGTAGTGGTAAATGGTAAAGTGTTTCTATACACAAGTAGCAGCATATATGCTTGTCTTTACCGAGAGTGGAAGAAAAGTAAAGTCACTAGTCAAAAGTCAATAACCACTAATCCCCCTGACTTTCCTTATTGTATTTTGTGGCTTCAATAAGGTGTTGTTGCTGTTGGCTATTGCATATTATTCTGGATAACACAATTATAATACAAGTCATGCAAACTCAGATCAAGTGGAAATTGGGTTACTGCAAACCATGAAAATGCTTTAAATTATCCAAATAACCTTAATCTGGTTGATTGCAGTAATCGGGTTAGTGCAAATGTAATACTGATTGTTTAGTTATGCATGCATTGTTATCAGAAATATAGAAGTATAGTAATGGTACAAGGGTGTATTCTGTGTTGAAGTTGAGGTTTGAGCACAGGCCAGAACAAAAGAAAAACATGTTCCACATGACAATTATCTTGAAACAAACTAAATAATACTTTGGTGCAGATATATCACATTTATGAAAGCATTCAGGTTATCAGTATGGCTATAGTCATTATTGAAATAAGTTGCATACAGATCAGAAGTCTTGTATTTATAATGAATTGAATACTCACATTCCCATTTACATTGAATGACAAAATTAGTCATAGTTGTTATTCCTTTCCATATTTGCCACAAAGAGATCCCTTTCTAAAGCAATGTCATAGTTTCTTCTTAACCGACATAGTATCATATGATTTTAATATCATAGGAGAGATAGGAGAAACCAAAAAAGGACCAATAAGAAATTAGCAAGCTGTTTTCATACATGTCAAGCAAAATGTTACAGCATGGGGTTTGTGTCCACAGAAAGAGTTTTGGACTTTGGCAGCATTGATTTAGTATTCTGTAGTATTTCAATGATTTCCATTATGAGAATGTCAGGATTTTTTATGCCTCAAAATACAATTAAGACATATTATGGAACAGCAATATCACAGGACTTACATTTCATTCACTTGGCATTTGGCTTCCAGAACATTATCAGCAGGGCACAGTTTGGGAACTTGAGTAAGGGTAGATACTCTTCTGCATGTCTGCCAGCAGTGAGTCTGGGAGGGATTATGGCAAAGGGCAAGGCTTAAATTGCTTGCAGAGAGTTTGGAGGAAAAGCTTATCACTGGCGTCTATGGGCTTTTGCACAATGCTATCCACACAGGTCAGCCTGAGCTACTCCACTCAGATTAAATATAGAGCAGAAACTAGCCTCCAGTATGTGGTTTTGTTGTTTATTATAGAATGCCGAGCCTTTTAATTAAGCAAAATCCAAGCCATAGAGAGCAAGATCATTTGTTTTTCTGTGATTTTTATTGGGTCTGTCTGTATCTGTATTTTTCTTTGTTGCTTTGTAGTCTCTTTCCTCTTTTGCTGTCTCTCTGGGCCTTATTCAAACAGGCACAATACCAAAATCCTCCAACTTGCCACTGCAATCCAATATACAAGCCCTGTAATAAATGCTATAGTTATGAAACTTTGTATGTTTTGTTTTATTGTGACTGTGTCAGAGAGGTGTTCCTCTGTTAAGGTACATGTTGTGTGCTAAATAACAATAGTACTTTTTGTAATTCAAATGTATGATTCTTTTTTAAATAGTTCTTCAGTCAGAGTGGCAGCTAACTTTGATGCAAAGAGTGCAGAACAGAAGACAGCAATTTAGACCAAAGTTGCAGGTCACCCAAAACAGGTCAAAGTGTTGCTTTGCACTTCTGACTGTGTGGTCTGTCCTGACTTCCCACTTGTGACTAATTTTTTTGGCATGGAAATCTGTTTACCCTGACCACTTTCTTCCTCTTCCAAACAGAAATACAGTATTTTAATATACATATTTTTTTATTTATACTGCAAGTGGCAGAGATCAAGTGTTTTTTTGCCAGCAGCTTTATTCTGGTGCAGTGGAGCAGCTAAGAAAAAAGCTAACAGAAATACCTGAAAGCAATCTTTAAATTTAATAGGGAACACTATACAAAATGCCCACAACATTTCTGGCCATAGCCATTAAGTATTGATTCCAGTTCATCATATTGATTGTCCATTAGCAGAAGTAATGTATACTCAGAATGAAAAGCACACCCATCTTAAATACTGGATTGCAGGTGTGTTTAGATTAAGTGTGGATATGTATTGCAGGATGCTTTGAATATACTGGACTGTAGAAAGAATATCACTAAAATATATTTTCTTCATACGCGTCTAGCCTGAGATGAAAAATTGTTTTGATGACAGAACCATAATGGATCAGTGCAATTGAATTTTACTGTAGTGTGTAGGGAAGACTGATTGTACAGTGGGTGTTTTTGTGTGTTTCTGTGTGCATGTGTATGTGTGTGTTTGTGTATGTGTGGGAATGACACGCACCATGTACAAAGTTTTGCTCAAAGTGAAAAATTAATGATGCAACAAAACCCCTTTTCTTTGGATTTGAAGTGCATTATAACTGGTTACACGTATACTGTAACTCATGCTGTAGCATCTAAATTATACTAAAAATGCAAATTAAAGGAGGAAATCAAGTATAATTAGTCAAATTTAAAGCAGGATGGTCATACTGTATCAGAACAGAGTTATTAGAATTGTCTACGTATCATGTGCAATGGCCATCAGAAGCCTCATATATTCACAAATACTGAAAAGCTGCTCATGAAATTGGCACATTTTCTTGACCATCTCATATTTTTCAGATAGTGAAACTTTACCAGGATTTAATTAATAGAAGTATCGTAACTTTTTCTTAACCCAAAATGCACACCAAGTCGTACCATGACAACATGAAACATTAAAACTACCAAAACTCGAGTTAGGTTTTTATATGACAAGAGACAACTTTTGTGCTAATTTTAAACCAAATATATTACTGATGCAGATTGCCTGGAAATTACACAGTAGGCACCATCCGATTTGTCAGATTTATCTGAATGGTTAAAAAGGTTAAAAAGTAATCATGAAATGACCATTTAGTAACTACGGCAAGAGCTGAGGTGGTGAATTGCTTTCCAGTCATCCACTGTCTTTAATGATCACAGCTTTTCATGCCATGTCACATCTGGCTCCATATTCTATTCCTCATTTACTAATCTCTTTAAAATAGTGTTAGCTTGCCCATTAGACATTACCACAAGCAGCTCTTATGAATGTCATAATTTACCAGTCATTGATTCTTATTGTCCGTAGTTAACCAGACTGTAAAATGACCTTTCTAGGAGAAAGATGATTAAGGTAATCAGGAGTGAACCTCATGGTGTTCAATTATTTACAACCTTTCAAGGTGATACCTTGCAGTGGCCAAATAAAGCTCTGACTGGACTCTTTATCCGCCCTTAAAGTTGCATTTTTCTTCTCCAAGAAGATTAGGGTATCTGGCCTTTCCTGATAACAGTTGATATTTTGGCAACACTTAACTTTAAGTTCCCCTTCTTCGCATATATAAGCACTACATGAACATTTAACAAATATAGCACACTATTATGTAGTTTTAAGTAAAAATAATTGTTTATTAATGGATTTGTCAACAACTATAACTCCTTCTGAGGGCATTCATATGTGGACCTTGGTGTGTAGACAAATAATGAATGAATGTAGCAAATGCAGATGTAATAATATAAAATATGTCTTCATAGGAGACGTTTTAATTGTTGACAAATACATTAATTAATACTTAAATGTCCTTATATCTGCATATAACCATTTAATACATGTTTATACTGATGTCAATACTGATTATTTCCCGATGGCATTTCAGGATGTAAAGCATGATCAGGGGTGTTTTGGTATCTCAAGAAAGGTATGTACAATCACATCCCACAGCCAAAGGGAAACCACTGCAAAAATGACATGTTCTTTTCTATCCACAACTCATCATGAACTGTCATGCTCCCATGCATTTTACCATTTTTTGATACCCTTGTGAAGAGACACTTCATTCAAGAGCTACTCAAACCTCCATACCACTAAATGTGGGCAGTAGATTTTTTCCAGCTAACCAAATGCTAACACAGCCAATGAAATTTGCAGTTCCTTATGTTTCTTATTGATTATGTGGCCATTTACTCTGTTTTTCTCTGTTTATCTGCCCTATGGCAGGCAGGATGTGAATGGATAGCCCACTCGATCCCCTATGTGTCTGAGCAGAAAGACAACCACACTGAGGATTAAAGGGAGAGGGAATCGGCTGTCACATCCAGATGCTGCAAATCTGCTCCCTGCCTCACATGTGAATAGGTACGCCATTGTCTGGAGCACCGCTTGTTTTGCATGAACAGAGACACAGTCAAGGAGATAAACAAGCTGAAACTGAGGTTACACCAAGACTAAATCTGCTATGATACAGGATTACAAGGTTTATGTCATGCTTAAGGCTTCATCCTCTGATTGTCAGTCATGATTTTCTCAGAAGCAAACTTAGTAAGCCTTTAATGGTTGTGCATTTATAGACAATTCTAGCATAAGGGAGTTGTTAAAGATGTACATGATGCTGAACCATCAGTAGAAAGAGACACATACTGAACTGTATGTGGTTGTTAATGTCTGTGGCTCAGAATGTGGGACATTTCATGAAACTCATGATACATTTGCACCAATCCATTTGTGGATTGCTCATATACTATCATAATTACAAATTCCACAATGTATGGTTAATGCCAAATAGATAGACTCACCCATTCCAAATTTAAGGTCTGCACCTATGTACCCTTGGTGGTTTGTCATGCATAGTATAATTCTGTATGCTTTTGTTCACCTGCAGAGGAAACAGTCAGTCATGCTTGAATTGAAACATCTGACTTTATTGTGGCAAAGCATTTCTACAAAGAATACATTGAAGTTTAGATTATTTCTAAAAATATTTCCTTTACTTTGATAAAAGGGACATATTCATTAGTAAACTTGACGTGTTAAAGGTATCAACTTTCTTGTCAGTTATCATTTTCGTCAACTATTTGGACATGATATTTTACACTGTGATAGATGAACAGCAGATTAAAAAAAACTATATATGAATGTGCAGAGAGAGCTCTACATTTTGAGATGAGGACATTAAAAATATTCATGGGGGGATATAAAAAGTGTAATGAATGATTGAGGAAACCGCTAATGACTAATAAACTCAAACTTAATTCTGAAATAAAAGCATTGGGAATAGCTCCAACTTCAGCATGATAATCTCTCAAGCGTTCAATACTTTCTTCATTTACAGTAAATAGCATGGGAGGCTGCAATATGCATTTCATTATGGTGAGTAGAATGTGGAGCTTCTGGCACATGTTCACAACTTTCTTCTCCAGGCCTGTGGCCAAAGAACTGAACTATTTTCTGTGTAAGGATTGATCTTCCCCTCCCGTAAAACTAGCTGTACTCCAGACATCCAGAGTCCTACGCCTATCAAATTTGGTGGATCAGCTTCATGTGTCTCCTAGAACAGAAAATACATCAGTTGGTCCACTTGTGTGTTAAAAAGAGGAAGCCTTGGCAAATAAATTCTGAACTGTAATGTCTGTAATTGCCTACTTTTTATTTCTGCTTTGATCATTTTCCCAACATATTTAACATTTTTTTTATCTAACATATTTTGTGTTTTGCACACACCCTTCTGCAAATGGACTTACAGGACATCGGATTTTTTCCTAAAGAGTTGAAAAACAAACTCTTTGGACTGTGGTGCACGAGTGAAGTATGAAAAAACTGCCAAGCTTGCTAAAGCAACCGACTTCCCGATAAATAATTTGGAAAGACCCTTAATTGTACTAAACCACCTTTTATCAGAGGTGAAGGCAAAATCATTTTTTTCCCCTATTGCCTCCCTCTCCATCAAATTTTACGCAGCATATTTCAACTGCCTACATCATCTTTGCATCACAAAATGTTGATACTTGCACTTAGTCATGACCCACAAAAGGAGTTGCACACAGCCTGAAAGGAATACATAATTTCTAAATGCCCACGCACTTCAGCAACCAAACTTCACATAAATGTGTGCAAACGCCTGAAAGTTTGTCAGACCATATTTGGTTGGGCTGCATTTTACCATATGTACCAGTTTCAAATGGCACTATGTCTGACAACATTTCATCTGTAGTCATAGAGCTTCCTGATATGTTCTCTCTTTGAGGAATGGGGCTCTTCCAAAATCATTAATCAAACTTTATTTTTGCTGTCAAATCATTTGGGCCATGGGCTTGGAACCGTCTTAAGGTCAAATAGTTTGATGTCTCAATCTTCTTTTTTTGAGTATTGAGAGTGCAGGTGGGTCAACACAGTCAAAGTAGCCCATTTTGTCCATTAAAATGATTTATAATATTTCATATCTACCAAAACTATCATTGCAATTCATCCTAGTGAACATGACTTACTTAGAAATGTAAATTCATTCATATTAAAAAAAGAGGAAGTTTCAGTTTTCTTTTTGACAGTAAATTAGAATGATGCTTATCTGAAATGTAGTCGAAACAACGAGCTTGACTTTAATAATTTACAGCTTCACTCAAAAATCTCCTCCAATGATTTCCAGAGATTTGAGATGTATAATATGATTTGTTTTAAATTTATTTCATAATGTTTTTAGGTCATATATTTCAAAGGATATTTTGTTGTTTTTTATTGTACCAGGTAGTTGCTGTTCAATGCTCAGCTTGACATATAATGCAAGCTGACATATATTTATTTAATGAAAATTCTATCCTTCCTGTTGTATTGAACCAAGGCTCATTGCAGTTTTAAACACACCACTAAAAGTCACTGGCACAATGGGAGAGAGTACTCTGTGTTTATGCAGACCTTGCTCATTGGAAGTTTGCTTGAATGGATATTCAAGATTGCCATTGTGAGGTTTTGTTCTTTCAAAATACAGAAGCAATTGGAAATACTTATCACATTATATAAAATACCTTTTAAAAAGATCTCAAATAGGCTTAACAGGGGGGAAGAGATAGACATTCAATTGGAAATGATACCATTTGTGTGCATAGATGTTTAGTTCAGTTACTAATTTTAGTTTACATATTAAAGGACACCACTGACAGATGATGATGCTCCATGATGTGATAAGTAATATATTGATTATATAGTGATCATCAACTGATTCATCCTTCAGTGAGTATGGGCCTTCTCATCTCTTGTTACTGCTTTGAGCTGCAGCCAATATCCAATAACAGTCTCCTTCACCATTATATTATGCAGTTGAAATGGCTTAGAGAATGTTATTAGGGTGAAGCATGCTTTGAATTATTTTAATTTAGCCCAGATACAGGGGTGACTACAGAACCCGAGCCAAAAGTGACCTAGAATGGAAACTATGAATTAATTTTTCAGTCACGAGCCCTATGGGCCAAAGGACGCCTTGGATAAGAAGTACAGTTAGAGATTAGCGTGGATCAAAGTGGAGATTAAATAGGATAGCAAACACATTGATGCAGCTAATTATCAACTCTGTGAAATTTGATGAATTGCTTTGAATCTCAGAGACGTCGTCACTAAGGTGTTTGTGGAACTTCTCAGTGATTCTGCGCACTAAACTAATTCTGTGCTTGAAATATGTGATTACGGTGAGTGCAGTGGAAACTGGGAAAAGCAAAGGGGGATATCAAACATTAGACAGAGAAAGACATGCTTCCTATGCTACACAAGCTATTGTGGCACTAAGACTGATGGAGCAGAATGGAAACGAGCGACATGAAGCACATTCGCAGGCCCACAGACTTGCTTCTCCATCTTACCTCTCACAACACACCTGACTACATTATTTCATTGCCTCTGAGCCTTGCAGAATATCAGTAGTGATGTCTTATACCCTCCAAAACAACATCATGAATAATGAATGCCAGATCTCAAAATAAATAACACACATTATTAATGTATTCAGAGCCTCCTTTAAAAGGGGCAGCTGTAGGTGCCACAGTACCTCCTTCTCACTCAGTCTCTGAGCAGCTAGATTTAACAAATTTCTGTGAAGAACATCAGACAGAGGGAGGGGTATTATAATGTGTGTTTTATCAAAATAACAAAGAAAATCTGTGAATAACAAACCCAACTAGTGAGAAACACATTTTAAAGTGTAAGAAGAATTGCTCAGCATTTCAACATTTTTGGACATTTGTAGATCAGAGCGAGTAGCTGGGATTGTATATTCTATGCATATCCCATGTAACATGGCATCTCTGTCATCACTATAATAAAACTTGCATTACATGGAGCTTTGTGTTTATGGTCATAACTCCTTATGTTTGGATAAACCTATGCTATGTGAATGTATATTCCTTTTGATCACTGGATGAGACCTACATGGCATACCAAACACGATTATTACATTATCTAATTGCATCCCAACACATGTATTATTCAGACCCTGACAACACTCTCAGGGAAAGGAAGAAAGCTGTGTGCCTTAAGCCGTCTCTGAATGGCACTTTACTGCTTTTTCCTCTCTTCTGTTAGAACACCACCTTTTTCAACAGAGGTCTCAGTAAAGTGATGATAAAGAGCATGGTGTGGTAAAAATGACCATTTTAAAGCCTGCACTACCTCTGCGTCTGTAATTCACATTGTTAATGTCAAGAGATCTTCATTTTTACGAGGATGCTGAAAGCATAACCAATAATGTATACTCGAGCATTCCCTTAAGTAAGGTTTTTTACTCATCCTTGCCACTCCAGAAATAACCAGCCCTGTGAGTCTTGCATGTGCCTTGCCCTTTCAGGGAACAAGGTCACATTGTTTACAATGGCATCTTTAACATTCATCAAGGACAGAGTGAGCTTTACTCTGATGTTTCAGTAGTGTTCAGGACCTGTGCTCACATCAGTAAAACCTAAATTAATGTGTCATGTTATCTAAGAAGATGCTGAAAAAATGCATTGTACAATTAATACATGAATATAGTGTTTAAGGTAAAGGTTTCTGGCAACAATATCTGAGTATCCCAAAGCTTAAGCAAGTGTTTCCACCAGCAAAGACACTGTGGTCTGTGAAGCTACATAAATCAAGATAAAGGGTATGGCCTCCAGTGATGGTTCCCACACTGAAAATAAGACCTAAAGTAGTAAGGAGTGGTCGCCAGAGATCCACAGACTCCCAGCTGGTGGAAAAGTAAAAGCTTTAAATCAA
The DNA here is from genome assembly GCA_011952105.1 of Coreoperca whiteheadi. Lineage (NCBI taxonomy): Eukaryota > Metazoa > Chordata > Actinopteri > Centrarchiformes > Sinipercidae > Coreoperca > Coreoperca whiteheadi. The sequence continues at coordinate 19,176,631 of CM022474.1, read as the reverse complement.
AACCATTAGGCAAAGCTGTCACATGGCAATATGACACCAATTATGGAAGACAGCACACAAACGTGACTGCAGAAATTACATGTGAATGGCATGGCAGTGCTGTAGATTTAAAGGATATTATACAAAAACACTGTTGCACTATCTTGAAGAGCAAAGTGGGTTTGCATGTCAATAGGTTTCATTCTCTTGCTTGGCCAGAGCCGAGGAAAATGTGAGGCGAGAAGAATGAAGTTATTTAATGATGTCTCTTTCGACTGGAAAGCAAGAGGACGGTGCTCTTTACTACAACATGCCAGACACACAGACAGGCAGGTCGACAGTTATGAAGACAGATGAATGATACAAAGCCTTCAGCACCCAGGGAAATGAGATCAGATGTTGACAGCTAGATGGACAGATCCCTGGTCTGGCATTCAAATGTTTTCTCACATCTACTATCACATGGTAGATACATATCACATGCAAACTCTTCCCAGATGAGACACATTCTCACTCTGCTATCTGCAAATTCATCATTTTCTTCAGCTCCATTATACGCATTGTATAATATGACTAAGTTGAGCACAATATGTGCCATACTGCAGGTTGCCTGAGATAAGCATTACTCAAGCAATAATCTTTCTGAAGACCTGAAGTCTCCTGTGTCAGTCACCATGCTTAAAAAATCTGCAACTTTCATAATTCATAAGACAGAGCCACCATTTATAAATGGGGTCTAAAGTACTGAAGACTAAGAGATATTATAACTCATATTAAACTGTTTTCTGGATTGCCAAACTTGTCCTCCCCTCATGTGCTTTGCATTTATTCCATTCTGTGACTTCATGCTTACTGTTTTCTTCACCATAAAAATATGTAGGCCATTGTATCATATTGTCCCCTATAGCCTTTTAAAATACAAACAGATATAGTACAGATAGCCCTATATAAACAAAACGTCGTCTGCCATGGGAGAGCAATCCTATGCGACAATCAGCCTGAGGCCACCGTCACACTATCACCCAGCAAACAGGCAAGGGAAGTCGGTAGGTGGCAGTCGTGTCCCATTTGCAAGACACACATGGGAGGAATCGCTCTCTCTCTCTCTCTCTCTCTCTCTCGCTCTCACGCACAATCACACACACGCGTGCGCGTTTAAACAATAATTTGCATTTGCCTGTCCCTACTAAAACTGACCAATGAATGAGAAGGGCAAAGGTTAAGAATCAATTATTTACTGCCAGTCTTCCGGGTGAGATTCACCCCTCCTGCAGTGGAGACATTTTATGATCCCTAGAAGTTCAAACAGAGAAATGTGAAGACTGAAAGGGAGGGGAAACAGTATTTCCTGCCCTCTCTGCTACAGTCTTGCGGCTGACGGCAGCGCTGACCCACCAACAGTGACTGGCGGAACAGTCTTACTTGGGGAGAACAGCCTGTCAGTGGGAGGTAACCAACATGATGCCCCCCTCGTGCACTTATCAATTCAGTGTCCGTCAGTGCTGCGCCGCGCGTTTTATTGGGGTACGTAAATGCCGAACGCACTGAGGTACTGTAAAGCGCACCGAAGGATGCAGCCTGCGTGCGGGTATTGGAACGGAGTCATTTGTGATCACATTTGAGGAAGCTTAAAACACACTGCAGTCGAAAGAGAAGAAGACGTGACTTGGAGGATCGGCACTCTGTGGATAATAACCCTTAAGCAATGTCTTACCCCCTTCTATGTCACATCAATGGATAGGCGAGGCTTCAATTGGGGAGATGCATACATTGATGGAAGAAGGGCGCAGAAGTGATGACTGCCTTTGGTGAAGTAAAACTCCCGTCCAGACAGGGTGAATCGAGGCTCCGCGCGGAAAACATGTAAGAATTGAGCTCTATGGTGCACAACGAAGGCTCCTCACACTTGAAGCCTGAATTTCTGATGGGGTTTTAATGGCTTCTTGAGGATACCTGCTGGATTTTTTTTTTTTTCGATGTAGCATCCCAGATTAACACATTTTTCCTCTCGAAAATGGAAAACGGAGCAGCCTGATAAGAAGAGAGAGAGATTGTTTAATTTCGGCAACTTTATCAATTCTTCAATGTGTAGGATACCTTTTTCAATCACTAAACTGCGGGACTTCTTTCATCGACATAACCAGGAGGGAAATATAAATAAGCCTCTTGAAATCCGCACTGGGTTGTGAGGTGAAATCTAATCAGATTCAGCAGGGTTGATGACTAATAAGTAATAGGGACTTGAAGAAAAGTTACATTTGAAAAGGACAGCCAGCGGGACGTTAAAACAACCCCACCTCTGCTCTTCAATGTATGGATGATGGTCTGCCACACAGTCTAATTACGGGTTTTTCACGATGTATCTACCTGGAAATTGACCACGTGAGGTTCTCCGTGCTCTACATGATGTGGAGAGGTTACTTTTAAAACATTTAATTGAGATCTGAGAGCAAATAAAAACAGTGCTACTTCACATTCACATCATTTGGCGAAAATCTGGGACCATAGTGGGTTTCGCTTTGCATCGGGAGAGTAGTTTCCACAATGGCACTTGTGGGTGCCTCCGTGTTGTGTGCGCCCTGAAAAAAAAGAGGAAATATCGGATGCATTATCATCAGCGTGAGAGTTAATAGCATGCCATCCAGACTGATGTGTGGATTACATACCACGTCGTTTTGAGAGTGGGAACACAATGTGTCTGACAAGAAATATCACTACGGATTCTGCAAAATCGCCTGAGAATTGCGGATGTTTTTTCGATGCAGTTTTTGGGGAGGGAGCGGAAGAGAGACCGTTCTCCGTCTAAAGCAGAGATCCTGCAGCCTTCGGCGTCTTCGTGAACAAGTAAGTTAGTGTTTGTGGTGTTAAAAGATGTTGTTCTGATTGCCTCAATCGTCCCTTTAACACAATATCGCTTCACCCTGTTCATCCTCTTGGATGTCCAAATGTTGTACTTTGTCTTCTTCTTTTCACGACTGCTGTGACATGAACTAAATCAGGACAAAGCATTCCCAAGGCTTTACCATCACTGATACTGCTGCCTCTAACTAAAAGATCCCTAATCATGCGCTGATTTGGAAGATAAGGAAAAGATGCGCGCGCTCGTGTGGGTCTGCTTGCGTTTCACTGCGCGCCCTTGAGTTACGCGACCATCAAGCTTAGAAGTCATGAACAGTAAAGAAGAAAGAGTTTAGCTTTTCCACAAAACAAAGCGAAGGAAATATTTGTTAAAGGAAGTGTAATCTGCTGAATGGTGACAAGGAAACTGCAATCCATCCATCCACCCAATCTATACCTGCATCTGAAAATCAGCCATATTTAGCAGGGGTATCTTCTTTAGTAACCTTTGAGAAAAAATGATGGCATTTATGAAATATTTAGTATTGGAATTTAAAATTCCAGGATTGCATCTCTGGCTTATCTGACTGTTGCCCAAATCATCAAACAGTCGTCTGTTTTTTCCTTCTTTTTCTCCTTGTTCTTCTTCACATGGTTTACACAGAAGGCACTTGTTCACTGTCTCTGTGGTAGCCCGGGTGGGAGCTGTCCTTCTTACATGGTGCTGAAATTGCTCAGCTGGAGGAGACATGGATGTTGTAGTTAATGGCTCGAAAATCTGAGCCACCAGTCTGCTTGAATATAATCCTTTCCCAGTATGCAACGAAGCAACAGATGACACATTTAAGGGTTTATGTCTGTGAAATGAAAAATTTGAAAAAGTGAGTTGCGTTGTACCGAGTTGTATTGCAAGACCTAATTTTATAGGCCTAAGTTCAATTACTGTATAGAGCAAGCCTAAATAAATAAATGCATACAGTAGGCAGCATTATATATTGCCATGCCCCATTATGCTACCCATTAATTATATCTATATAATTATATATATCTCCTCATCCACTTCTCTGAATTAAGGGAATACTTTAGAATGAGCTTTCCCCTGAACAAAGGTTAGTGCAAGCATTATAATTATGTTACATTTTTCATATCTTTTGAACTCAGTAGCAAGTGAGTTTAAAAATAGATGTCTGTCATGTTGGTGATAAACCAGTGTTGGTGGTAAATGCATAAATAGAGGTGGCTGTCACTCTTCAGACAAAGAATGAATTGCATCTCTCACCTGTGAAAGTGAGAAACATGGCAGACATTTTTCACCTACTGAAAGAAAAGCCCTCCATATGATGGAGTGACATCACCTTGGGGAGACAAATTAGACCGCTGATTTTATGTTTTTGCCCTGTCAGAGGGTTTAGCGTGATAAATCCTCCCTACATATCCCCAAGATTGCAGTTGTTTGTTGGCAACTGGTGCAGAGTGATTCATAGTAATAAGTAGAGAGACTATTCCTCCTCCCCATTTAACACTCCTCAAACCTTCTTATCCCTGTGGAGATTTTCTTGGAAATGTATGTGGGCTGCAGGTTTGGGATGTCAAAGGCTATGTAAATATCCAGCCAACATAAGGAACAAATTACCTTAAAACTGACGGATTCACTGGGAAACTCTCGATCAGTGTTTGTTTATTTCACTAATGCAAGAGTGACAACAGCTGTATCCCCAGTGTGTCCCTATTAGTCCTTCTAACCAGTGGGAAACAGCCTTAAAGTAGGTGCAGCAGAGGGACTAAGAGGGACTTCCTGCTGCTCACACAAAGCAAGTCTTCAGCTGATAATGTTGCTACCATAGACATCTGTTCTATGTCCAATTTCTCAAGCCATTGTTGTCTGACTTATCTATTGAAAATCATTCCAAGCAGCAGTGTCAGAAAATTAATGAACTTGTCAGCTGGAAAAGGGCACCACTGCAATGAGGTGCCAGGGTCTTGCAAAGTGACAGACTGAATGCCCATGTTCCCTTCCCACACTCCCTTTGTCATTTTTTTCCTCCTCAGCCTGTGACTCAGTTCAGATCAGGGCCAGCACTTCGTGCCATAGAATAAAATGTTCATTTCTCAAATCGGATTAATCTCTGTAAAACCCAGCTTAGGACACCATTAGCATTCATTCCTTTCAATGGCGGGGACTTGTATCAATAATGAAGCTACCCGTAATTTTTCATCTTCTCTGGATATAAAATCTCTCAGGGGGTTTCATTCAATGAGAAAGGGGACTGTTACAGTGATCTGTTATCTACTCCTTCGCCTTTTGCATTGGAGACCAGCAGTGCGACGCAGGGGATCTGAAGTGGTTGGCCAGATAGGAGCTGGAAGCCATTCAAATATTCAGTGTGTTGCATTTGACCTCCTACAAGAGCCTGCAGAGCATATTTCTATTGGAATTTGCAAAGGTTAATGTACACATGAATGTGTCCTTAAAGCTAGGGTAGGTAACTTTGGAGAAACGTTGAAGAAGCAATAAAGAGAGAGATTTCGAAAGTATCCAACCGAAAAAACACGTGCCCCTTCCCTTCAGGCCTCCCCCCCCGAAGCCACTCCCCCAATCACATTTTCATGTGCACAGGTAGAGTGGGCACAGGTAGGCAGGTAGACGGGTTGGTTGGCCAGCCAATCATTTCATATGCCACTGATACCAGATTTATGTCTTTATTTTTCACAACATTTCATTTATTGATTGCTGCCAGGATGTTAAGAGAATTTCAACAAATATAACAAAACAATCGCTGAACATACATTACCTACCTAACCCTAGTTTTAAGGGATAATTCAAACCTCAAGAATAGTTGCAATGACAGAAGGTTTAAGCACTGTGGCAAATTTTTTAAATCTAGTTTACTGACCAAATTTATGGAGATTTTGCAAAACAATAAATACGCTCCCTAATATTATCTATCTTGTACCCAGTTTATAACAATCCACATAATAATCACAAGTTAGCCCTTTTCAGCGCTCAGTGGAGAAAATTTGGAAGTGTGTGGATATTGAGGTGAAGCAGCAGTGATGTAAGTTTAAGCTTTTACACAGTGCGTCATGGCTGATGATTGCTGCTTTTGTAGATGAGGTAAGTCACATGGCTATTAATTATGCATAGTTGCAGAGGTAGGCAAAATGAGAATCACCTTAAAAGGACTGACGTTTGGAAGATGCTTTCATAAGCCAACAGTGAGTAAGCTCTGACATGATGGTCACTGACACAGTGTTGCAAGTCTGCATCATTGGCAGTTATTGTGAATGTGATTTAAAAAAAAAAAAACCCACCTCAGTTTCTCTTAAACTGTGCTGCTGGTAGATGACGCATGCACCGCTTTGAAGAGAGTGTTATGGTCAGATTGGCTGGCTGTAAAATTGTAGCAATTTGTCACTATTATGTCACTTCAAGCTCACTGTCACAATAGCATCCGCATATAGTCTGTAGTAAAAACAGGAGTTGTTTCCAATCTACTATACCACTGAGGATGATCTTCTGGACCTGAGACTGTTTGCTGTTCATGCTTGTATAAAATAATCTACTCTATCAACCAGACACAAGCAAGCATCTTGGGCGCAGCACATATACACAGACAGACAAGGAACGGTATCTGCAGTAGCCCCACTCATTAGTCATCCTCTCCAGCATGTCTGGCTGAATGCTCTGTCCAGGGAAAGAACAGCTGAGCAGGGGGACGGCCGCAGCACATTCCGCCAGTCGATGGATTAATCAATCGGTGTTCCAACTCAGCCCATCCATCTCATTGAATAATCGGGGAGACATCATAAAAGTGCCATTCTGCCATTCTAGAGGCCAGAGAGCATTGCTCCTTTTTTTTCTGACTCTCTCTCCACTGCCACTTTTATCGTGGGAACAGGAGTGGATTAAATGGAATATAGATAAGTGTGTTCAGTGTGGCAACACTGCGAGGTGTTTCCTTGTGTTTTTGCTATTTTGAAAGTATACAGAAATAAATTTGCTGCTGTGACTCAGAGCTAAAAAGGAATTCGTCCAACTCCACTATCTCCCTGTTTCCTTGCTTCCTTCGTAAAATTCAGCTAAAAGTACTGACCTGAATTCAGGGTGCATCATTACTCACCACTTGCCTGACATCACCCACCTTGCCAGTCGTGATGATGGTGTCTTTTCGACTTAGTAATCCTCACCTTCCTCTCCGCTGCCAGTCTCTCTTTTCTTGACCTCCCTGTAATGTCACATGGTGCTAAAATGAGAGTGACAGCACCCGAGGTAGGACTGATGTGACAGCTCCGTTAATAACAGCTTGCATGAATGCAGCACAAATACTTATAAACACGTTCTCTTTCTCACACACACACAAACCCACACACATTAACAGAAATATATACATATGCACCACAGAGGAGTCATTCTTACTGCCTTCAGGGCACCTGGGCAGCGTCTGTTTAAAGTGATACTGGCCCTGGCCACCACATTAATTCCTGCTGCTAAATTAAAAGGTTAAATGGGACTGGGAAAGGGTGGCGGGCTCTTTCTTTGTCCAGACTGTGCCTTATGGAGGTAAGATATTTAAGGCCTCCTTAGAAAAAAAGCAGAGGACAATAAAAAAGAAAATTGAAGTTAAGGAAGGAAAGGAGACCTTCCTCTCAAGCGCTGTCTTCTCAATCTTTTGTTGTTGACAGTGGAATTTAGAGTGAGCTGAGCATGCTCGGTGCTCTGTGCTCTAAACACTCAAAGTTAAAAAGATTTGAACTGGAGAGATGCCCTTCAAACAGGTTTTTAATGGTCGCATAGCAACAGAGCCATGACTAGCACATCCCCAGGCAGCTTAGCTGCTAGCTAAAATAGATGTTGTCAATGGACGCCAGGTTTCAGTGATAAAACCAGTAAGAATCTGGAATCTGTAGGCTATTTCAAAATGCCCAGAAAGTTAGTCTCCTGGAAATTCTGGTTGTTATCTAGGTTTATTAATGTGAATTTTTTCACATGCAGCCTGTATCCTGTCAACCAAATTAGTCACGTTGTCAGTCCCCTCTGTCAGTCAGAGGGGTTTTTGAAGACAAATAAAAGCTGTGTTACAGTAGTCATAAGCATGTGCATGTGCTCACAAGAGGATATACCACTTACCTTTTTAACTTGTAGTGTTGTTTTTGAGATTAAAAGAAAATGCCTTGTAGCTGTAAAGGATACTTGACCTGTTAGAGCTGATGGGCTCCGCCCAGTGGAGAAGAAGCATTTCTTTCATACAGTGTTTTGTCCATAACAAATTGCAAGCTTTTTCTGCAGGGGTAGTTCAACAAAGCTGAAATAGCATTTCATTTCCAATTAATTTCTAGTACAATTTCCACATGTGAAATCATACAGGAAACCTGGAAGTAGGTTGTACTGAAGGGCAAAGACACAGTCACAATCTTGCAGCTGTTGCAATGTGCATGAATCAAACTGAGCAAAAAATGAAATGAACAATTCTGCTTCCCTTTGAGAGCACCTCACTAAGCTGTTAAAAACCAATGCTTTTCAGTAGCCTTCATCGGGGTTTGACCCTGAGGTAGGCTTCACTAACACTAGCAAGACATCACATCAAATTTAATATTTAAATGTTATGTTTGGCTTCTTTGATTGTGTATGTGAATTCAGTTTTGATTATCACAGTTTGCATATTGCGATAATGTGCTCTTGAGAGCCAAGTGCTTCTATAATCAAAAGCTATGCAGTGTTATCTGGAGAGTCACGGACACAACAGTACATTTTTTTAGTACAAAAACAGAGAGTTCATAATGAATGCAAAATTGTCTTTAGATTTTTGTTACAGTACTGTGTGTGAGTGTGACTGTGTAAAAGTGCATGAGTGTTCCCTCCTAAACTGGTGCCTTTTGCAGACCCAGGGGTGCAGAATAAGTGTCTGGGATCTGGGCATCTGGGTTGAGCTTTGCCGTCCATCTCCCAGATCTGCTTTTTAACTCATAAACCCAATCAGGCTGGCAATCAGATGGTAGCTCAGCTCAGCTCAGCTCAGCTTCGCAGCATGAGTCCAGCCATCAGTCAAAGCCCCACAATACAACACAGCATGGTCACACCCCAGCTAGCAGTCACACACTCTCTGACTGTTGAGCTATACAGACATTGCATCTTTGATCATTCTGAGGGAAAAAAGCCCCCTGTGTCCATGACCACAGATTCTCACACCTATAAAGACATACCAGTGCGATAAATCACAGGGAAACCCACCTAGTGTTAAATATTTGACTCACACAAAAGAATGCACCAATTTCAGGATAGACTTCATGCTCTCTTCTGTGCTTGCAATTATTTATCTGTTTTCACTCATGAGTGCATGTACACGATGTGTGTGTGTATCTGTGTGAGTGTCTGTATCTTTGTGTATTTTTCTCGCTACCCACTCATCTTGTTAGTCTCTGACCTTAAAGCGTCACTCATCCTGGCACCTGCATGTAGGCAAGGTGGCCCTACTATGATAGTTTTGATCTGACAAGGATAGACTTACACTTGATTTAATCCAAGTTGTCTCTATGGAGTCTGCTGAGGTACCAGTCTGTTTAACTGCTCAGGTCAAGGCCTTGTGACAGGGGCTGTCAGTCCACTCCTCTACTGCATGTGCGAGAAAGAGGAAAAAATGCTTAGAGCTTTGAAACACTAGCTGCTGAAAGGCCTGGTTGAATTGAGAGAGCTCATGCCTGGTTAATGAGTAATCTCCCTCATACACAACAAGAATTAATCCTGAACAGATGTCACCTCATATAATGAAACACTAGCACTTGTTTCCAAACAGGCAGCTTGTCACGAATCAAGATGAAAAAACAAGTCAGTTTGAAAGTTTGAATGTCACTGCTTTTTGCTCTTTAAAACATACCCAGCTCATAATAAGGCTGCAATAAATGCCATTATGAACAAAACCAAAACAAACATAAATATAGATGAGTAAAATTAGCACATTTTCACACAACAGCAACTGCTCGAATTTCTCAATCCATGCCAAATGTTAATCTGTATGTCAGCAGGTAATATTTCTCATTAATGAAAACAACAAAGGCTAAATTGATGGCTGTAGTCAAGAATCTCATCTAGGCAGATTAGCCAGTGAGCTAAAAGAGATCAAAATAAATCAAATCAAAGAGAGGCAGTGGAGAGGTAGACAAGAATGTTTGTTGGGAAGAGGGAAATGTTTGTTTGTGTGTGTGTGCTTACAGCCCAATGGCTAGCCTCCTGCAGCCTGTGCCAGACTCCTCAGCATTTGGCTGCATCCCGTCTGTCACTGAGGAAAGAAAATAGTCACACAACATTCAAGGCCTTGTCATATTTCATTTCCTTTTAGTGAATAAATTAACAATATAATTAATTTAACCATTGGCAGATATGATTCAATGGAAACGTAAGTAGGTATATTGTGTCAAATGTATGCACTACAAAACAAGCAAGTAGGAATTTTACAGTATATTAAGATTTAAAATCCAGTTGTTTTGTGTATAAAATGATTATCTAGTGCTGACTATGCAATACTATCTGACTGAATTCAAATAAATGTGTCTTCCTTGTCTTGATGACAGTCTTTCTTTGGGTTAGATTTAAAAACCACTGCAAAGCTATCACTAACACTAAATATCCTAACAGGTCATTTTGTGTTTTATGGAGTTCCAAAAGCCTTGTTTTCTAAGAATCTTTCAGGGAGGTAAGATTTGGTAAAATAGTTTCAAATAGAAGCTGGTTATACAAGAATTTTCTAAATAAGGCAGATTGCTACACACACGTCAAGAAATAACACACTTGATTCTACAAAATTCTTGAAACAAGTTAAATGTTCCTTCTTTTTAAAGCAAGTGGCTTTTGATGTTAGGGAATATAACAAGAATGAATATTTAGAACACCGGTGGACCATGGCCCAAACACTCGTCCACATCACAGAGAACAAGGTTTAATTCCCAGCAGTGATACCCACAGCTTGATTTTGAATTGTTTTTGACAATGTTTAAGGTTGGGAAGCCAGTGGGGGATCACGTTGTTGCTGCTGCATTAGTGACACATCGATTAAGGCCCCTGCAAAGGGGACAGTGGGGGCAGGAATTAATCTCTTACTTTAAACTTTACAGATTCTTCTTTGTACTTTTAAGATAATAACTGAGCTGAAACCAAACTTAAAATAATTTAATTTCTGGTATCATCTTGAATAATGAAAACTTTATCGCTTTTTTCAGGCTAAAAAGTGTGTTAGCTTTACTAGTTTTAAGTCATATAGTGTGGAGCTGTGACCTCCTCATCTAGTCAGACTATCTGTCGAAGAGTCCTTGATATTTCTTGTATGTGATTGTTTGGTTTGATCCTTCCCTGCTTTGGAGTCTGTCGCAGTTATATAGTGATTATGTATTGTAACATGGGAACATTCCAGGCTCTGTGTAGACTGCTAATTGGGCTCCAGTGTAACAACTGTGTCATGTTAATGACCCAGATCCAGCTCATTGTAATATTCATGAGCTGTGAGGATTGCCTTTTCTCTCTGGGACTGCATGGTGCAGAGGTTTATGAGTGTGTGTGTACGTGCGTGTGTGTGCATGCAAACGCATGGGTATAGGGCACAAAGGTTGATCACTGTGTACAGCGCCTCTTCAGTTTCTCCTTTTGTGTTCCTGAAAAGTGGTTACAGCGCATGCAGAATCATTTCTATGATGTGGGTTTCCCCCTTTCCCAATGCCATTGACATGAAAAGGTGTGTGTTGATTTAAATCTGCATCTGATCTGAAGTGTATAGGGTAATCGGCTCTCTTTGTGTCGCGCTACTTTGAAAATGAGACCGGAAAAAACAGACTCAAAACCAGGTGGTCTATGTTAAATCATCCGTTTCAAAAGCAAATCCAGAATGAGCTGTTTTTGCAGAGGATGACAAAGCCCTTTGGGAGACCTGTGTTTTTTCAGGGCAGTGTGAACAGGTTAAAGGGTCTTCTGTGCCTGATGAAACAGGTGGGACCCCTACAGTCACTGGCATGCAGTCCTTCCTCTTCCTCGCCCCACCGGTGTGCTCTGCATTTGTATAACACTACTCAGAGCATAAAAGCAAGTCAGATTCTTTTCTGTATTCATTAGCTTCATCTGATGTTTCTTTATTCTATATAGGCCGTATCATGTCCTGACCATCATATTGCATATATGTCTCTGCTCTAAGGGACAATTCTGCTGTGCTATTTCTTTTTGTGATGCTTGAATTGGGATGTGGAGTTTTGCAGTTAAAAGAGGTCATGTGAATGTGAGGTCTCCCTTACGGCTAAGAAGGCTAAACCACGTCCGTATGGAAGCAGAACAGAAACAACGTCTTCCTATTGTAGTCTGGACAAGATCACAATGGACATGACTGGCTGATAAGACAGGGCAAGGTCTTTTGAAGGACAAGTGTCACATCCTGATTGTGAGGTGTATAAGTTAGGAGCTGCTGCTTCACCATTTACTTATCACTGTGTGTATTAAGAACAATCAACCCAAAACTTCACCCTGCTCTGGATTTTCTGCGTGACTTTTCTCTAATTGGAATTTTTCTTTTTGTTTCATTCCAGTGTTCAGTTTTGAAAGATGAACCTTAATGGCAAATTGTGTTTCCTTGTACAAAGTAAAATGATGCATAAAAACAGGGGGGTGTTACACTGGCTTCTGTCTTCCAAAGACAAATTAGATTTTAATACAGAATGAAAGTGGCTCCGTGCAGTCTCTGGCATAACGTCAGATCCAGCACAGTAACTTTTGTGCAGTGATGAGGCATTCATTATAGCCAGTTAAGAATGGCAGCTATCAATCTGTAAATGAGCTGTATAAGTCATATAAATTATACTGCAAGTGTAGGAAGCACACCCATAAATGCCAGAAATGCAAATAGATTTCAATGGATGGCTGGGCAAACAGGGAAAGTGTAGAGGAGGGTTTTTTTTACCCCAAAAAGCCAGGATCCTCCATCCTCTCGTTTAATGTGACAATGGAGGATTACATCATTGTGAGGGAAAAGAGATTCACTGACTTAGGGGAGATCTAGGGTTCTCTGGTGAAAAAATCTTCATAAGACTGTTCTGCCATTTTTGTACTCATTTGTTCCAACATCAAAGGATCAGCTGCATTGTGATTACAGCCTCTGTAAAGTGGACCCTAATCCAAATTAATTGATGGAGCAATGCTGGAACATGCTAACTAGAACTGTATTGTGTTTTGTGGTTCAATGAGAAAGTTCGGCATGAGTTTTTGAAGTGGAATGACATTTTTTGCCCGTAGACTTTTCATCTGTCTGTCAACAGGATTGGGTTTTTTTTTTTTTGCTTTTAAATGTCAAAAACAATTTGTTGAGATAGTATAACCTTGTACCCTTTGGATAATGGAGCCATTCATTTATGTAAAGTATCCCCTTGGCACATAGATCTATTGGAATTATTGACATACATTTTGAATTAAAGAGGGGCCGCATGCTGGAAAAACCCAGCACATGTAAGCTTTACCTGCTAAGAATGTTAATTTAAAGGTGGAAAATTGGCCTCATAAGTGACCTATACATTAATATTACATTAGTATACGTTTACCTACAGATAAGCAAATTATTGAACTAGCAACATATGTTTGAAAATAGTTTGGTATTACAAACTGAATTTGAATACTATGGTAATAGCTGGAGAAGCTAATAAAATCCCTGAGAGTATGTACTGCTTTGAGTAATAGTGTGTTTGATGCTTGTTTAAATGGTGCTCAGGCATACAACATTACACTGTTCCCAGGCTGACTAGCAAGCCACCTAACATCCAGTTGTTGGGCACAACATCATTCAGGCCAACTTGAAACGATCTTTGGAGCAGAATAATGTATTGTGTGATATAAATGTTATTTCAGTGGTAAATACCATTCCAAGCACCATGGAAATTAATCAAAAAGAATTAAATCAAAGAACTTGGACTGTGCTCAGGCAATTATGACCAAAAAGGGGGGAAAACAGATTTAAGAATGAGGTCGCATTCATTTCATTTGAGGGTGCAATGCACCCTTTTCACCTTTTAGAAACCAGGTCAGCATATTGTATTTTGGCACTGAATGGATGTATGAATAGAACTTCATTAGAACATCATTATCTATTTTATTTGATTGTGAAATGTATCACCCATTTAGTTTAATGCCTCCCTCACCTTGACAATGGGTGACAGGCCAAGAAGACTGCTGTGAGCTCCAAACGGTCTGTGTGCTGATGGTGGTTGCTGTGGCTTTTGGTGTGTCAGACCTGCTCGTGAACTCAGACAGCAAGTTCATGTCCACTTGCCAGATGCCTACTAACCTGCTGTCATGTGTGACATTGCAGTCCCACTTTCTCTAACTGTGTCTTTGGCTGTCATTCAGCTTAGCAGGATTTGTAAACCTTCGCTCTTTCTCTATACCTAATCAAGGAAGTGTCCGGCATAATGATGCTCCTGCTTCTGGACTTTGCAGTTAGCTTTCATCGGGAATGACAGTTTCCGTTTCTAGAATGCTAGATGAAATTTGCAGAAGCCACCACATCTCAGACATCATCCACAGTTTATGTCTTTGAATAACCTCAACGTGCAGGAAGAGGAAAACGGAGGGACAAATAAAGAAAGCTTGAGGGAGTGTGTTAAAATGGAGGATTACACTCTGACATGCCGTGGGGAGAGCCCTCCCCTTTTCAGTGCAGCTGAGGTCCAATGTAATTTGCCATGTTTTAAACTCAATACCCAAGTGCTGTTACAGGATTTGAAGACCTGAAAAAATGTGCTAGACAACATATGCTTATAAGTATAGAAATAAATACAGGGTGTAAGAGTGTAGGCATGAGATAAAAAGAGATCATATCCGGGCCAGCATATATACGTAGCATTAATACATATACATGTAGTATCCCAATTAGTGAAGGTAAATGAAGATGGTAAAACAGATGACATCCAACATCAGCTATAATTTATGTTTAATATTTGTACTTTGGAAATAAGCAAAAGGTACCAGTAAAATCGGGTTATTTATTACTATGAGTAATGAGATGCTGTGCATAATACATAATGCAGATTATATATGTTTCAAGTACTTTACACATTACAGCCCACTCCAACCAACAAAATAGGTTATGTGGTGGCTTATATTCACTGTAAACTGTGGTGATCAGTATCCTCTGGTAGACGGTAACACAACATTTTTATATGTAGGGCAGAGAAAGGTCAGGTAAAAATCAGTTTAGACCAAACAGCTTCTTTTAGAAAATGTTATTTTCTGGTAACAACTGGTAAAAACAATAAGCCCTACCTATCCTTCAGCAGTTCTATGGGCAGTATTTCCCCCCATGGTGGAACTGCTCATTGCAAAGAGTATAGGACCTTTGCACTGGGCATGAACAAGTAGAACGACTATAAAAATAAAGCAGAGCATTTATAGAGAAGGTGTATATGCACAACTGTATTTCTGTGGAAATAAAATGCGTGGAAACAAACAAACACACAATGTAGCGGCTCTTGTATAATTCATATCTGTATAATTAAATTCAAAATACTCAAGTCTCTAGTGCTTTTCTGCTGACGTATTTTAAAGGGTGTTCCTGTTTTGTCTAGCCCCTGTAGTTTCCTCTCTCTCACTTTCTCTCCAAACGCTCTTATCCTGTCCACTCTGTTAAACACTAAGTACTGTATCTTCCTCTCCCATCTCCACACTCCGCCTTCACATTTTTCTCTTTCACTAATCTCAGTGTGCTTTATGCGAAGTAATTGGTTTAGAGAAATGTTTATACACATCCTCCGCATTTCCCAGCTCATGTGATGCCGAATCCGGTAACCTGTGTGCCTTCAATCACTCAGCCATTCCACGGGAGCGACAATACCCCGGCTGATTTCAGCTCTACTGTTCCCTCGGTAATGGGAAAGCTAAAGACTGCTCGCTGCTGGGGCTTCGAACAAACAAGGCAGACATGGGGGGGAGCAAAGCTCCTCCAGAAAGCAAGCACATCAGCGCTATTGTTAGCACATAGCGGGAGATTAGTGCTGATGGCTGTATATGAGCTAGCAGGCTTGGCTGGTGTTCTGTGTCGGATGCTAACCCAGCCCACCCCTGCTGCCACTGCCACCATGTCGCAATTAGCCAGAATAGCTGCAGACATGATTGCTCGCCCTGGTGGCAATGCAGTCAATCTATCTCCAATCACTGGGATATCACCTCTGGAGGTCATTATCAGCGTCATGAATACTGCACCCGTTTAGATTATATACTTTAATATTAGGAAAATAAAGACCAATTTCAGGAGATTATGTCCATTGTTCATTGCTCTGATTTCTGAGGCTTACAAGCTCACAATTGACACAGTTATCCGGGAGTGAGAAATAAACACAAGATAGTTCATAGGTCTTGAAGTAAAAACTTAAAGTGAACATACTTCATAAAGTGAACTCTGTACTGTATTTTCTGGAGCATGGAGGAGCAGCAATGTAGAAATTTAAACCTAGGTGCCCTAAATGTCAAAGCTTGATTGCATTGTAGCCACAGACAGCAGCATATGACATGCAGTGAGCCTCTTTTATTTTCAGTGTGTACCTGTTTCCCAACACACATGACATTCCCACAGCCAGACAAACACACACAGTATTTCAGCGCCTCTGATTACAGTGCATGATTAATTAGCAGACAGATTGCTAAAAGGTGGTGAACATGGTTTGATGTGCAGAGGTAAAGAGTAGAGTCTCCATGGAATATAATAATGCCATCTATGCCCTCATCTCTCTCTCTCTCTCTCTCTTTCTCATCCTTCTCTCCCATCTATTTCTTCCTCTCTTTCTATATTAAGCTCTTCTGGTTTAATCATTCCTAGAGGACGACAGCACCACAGTGCCGCAAAAAGCGACACAGCTGCGTGCAGTGGGTTTCTTGTGCACCCACTTCCAGTGATTACAGACCCTTTAAAAGATAACTGCAGATCAATTCCAGCCACACTGTCTTCAGCACTATACACTGCAAAAGAGGTGAGGAGTTTTAACGGTCTGTCTCGGCCTCCTCTCATTTTCATAGAACCAATTTACTTGACCTTATTCCTCATTTGTCCTGTCCTTTCACTTTGGCACCAAAAGAGGGTTTTCTAATCTTCATCTTATCATATGACTTTACTTCACCTCTCAACATCCTTGCACCCTATTTTGCTCTGCTGTGTCATGGGCCCTGTGGGAGGTGAGTGCGCTAATTTATTTGTTTGCATATGGGGAATATGTCCAGCTCTGAGGGATGGTTTTCGCTCTCGCAGTCCCTCAGCTAGCTCAGGGTTTACTATAGACTGTGCTTCGAGTCTCTCAAAGGACTGCATCCTCAAATACAGAGAGATAAATAAAACACCCCCACACACATACAGTACATACAACATACTGACATGCAATTCCCCTACTATAACCACACAGAGATACACACACACTCACACTCAACAGCACTGATATGCATGTGCATACAGTATGCATTATTTACTAGTGCCTACACATGCAGTACATGAATAAAAATATTAAAAGCTGGATAAAAAAGAAAAAATAACATTGAGAGTATGGTGATGTATAAGTGCAATAATAATTAAAGTCTTCTAATGTCCTCATATGAAGTCAGCGGTTGCCAGTAATCGTTTAGTCTGCTCCATGTCCAAATTAGTCTGCATGGTGACTCTCTTAATCAATGTGGCTGCAAACTGTGATGTGATGTGACTGCTAACATGGAGTCTTTCTGTCTCTCTCTCACCCACCCACCCACACACACACACACACACACACACTCCCGGGGTCTCCAGCTAAAGTTAAATGTCTGCCAGCTGAGCGTGTCCCTCAGTCAGGCTTTTGTTCGTCTCCAGCTGAAGCTCTGTAATTTGTCCGCCAGTAATTTGTCACGAATGAAGGTTTAGGGTTGCCAAATTTGTCAGAAGTCCTTTAAAAAAACACATGCTTTTAATTTTGAATCATCTTGCATTTTACAACACTTGTATTTTTTAAATAAGAAATGCAAATAATTTGTGTAGAGATCTGAAAGCGCACCAGAATCTATAATTCTTCTCTGTTCATTTCTAAACCATTAACACCGTTATACTGCTTGTATGTTTGTGTGTGGTTGTGTGGTTGCGTCTGTTGGCTCTCTTCTCACAATGCAGTATGTAAGAATTCATTGCTGGCTGAAGTTGCACTCCCTGACAATGCTTTGTTGAAGACACATTGCTGAGTGCTGTGTACAGCCTGTAGCCCTGAGTGCTTCAGCATCATCTGTAATGGGATATGTGTTTAAGTTCAAACTGAAACAACACCATGTCCCATGAGCAAATCTGAAACAAAGCAGTGTACTCCACTGTTTTGATCCATGCTTTTTGATGCCAAATTAAATGCACAAGCCCTTGAGACATTTCTGCATCTGTAAAACCACAGAGGCCAAGACGCCTGTGACTCGGCAGGGTGAACGGCAGACATGTGGCAGGGGAAATGTACTTCTTCGGTTCATTTCGTCTCTCTACTCTCTCTCTCTTTCTCTCTGTCTCTCTATGGCTCTCTGCCTGACTCATTCTCAAAATAGAGCTACAAACCTGAGTAGCGTTTCTTGGTCAGGGAGCACCAGTAGTATTGTGGGAGAGCATTCGCGCACTTGTTCTATTATTAAATCCTGGTTATATAAACCACCAGGAGACGACACCAACGAATAATGATTCACCATAATTCAATTGTATAACAGGCCTATTTCGACAAGGAAATCAGAGGTGGTGTGTGTGTGAGAGAGAATGTGTAAGGGGAGGGCTGCATTGGTTGATTCATTTCCTGCTCATTAAAATTGGTTCTTTAGTGACTGTGAGTTTCAATGGTAACATGTTTTCTAAGGTAATCTAAGTGTCTATAAATGGTTGATGGGGGAATTGTAAGGATCTACCTCTTAAGCTCAAAACTGAGTCATCTAGACCTTCTTTGTGACCAAAATGTATATCAACTTCCTTCTTTATACTCTACTTCTTATGCAATCACAATCTATATTGTAACAACCAATCAAAATCTGCTTTTCAACCACAACTTGTCAAAAGCTAGCCGGCGCGAGCTATAACATTTCATTTAACAATATCACTTAACTTTGTTACGAAGATAAATGGGAAATAGGATAAAGTGAGACTATGTAAGATTTAGCACTTCCATTCTTTTATAAATTAAAAGTCGAATTCATAAACCATAAAATGAACCTTTGCAGAATTAAAACCTAACTACTTACTAACCCAAGGTCTTGGGTGTATTTAATTGAGTCTGGTATGGCCAGTAGCTTATGGTTTGCTAATGTAAGCAAACATGAGATAGAAATGTCTGTGTAACTGACATTACTGAGGCAGTTTGCTGTCTTAATGACTCTTTTCTTTTTGTGCTACTGCTTCTTTAGCTTTTATTTGTATTGCCTACTAGCCAGTCGAGACGCTGTTCTGAAAACATAGGCTCACTTTAAGTATTTTTTAATGGTAATCACTGGTTTCTTACATCCATATTGTTAAATTGTAAAAACCATCCCACTGCATCCTGCTTCGGCACAGAATGTATTAACTGAATAATGTGTTTAAAGAAAATGACTATTGGTTTAATTCAGGTATCAAAGGAAGAAAGGTGGGTGTCCAGTTTTACCCTCATACAATAAAAATGTGGTTTTCTGAATTTGGGGAAGTAACATTTATCAAATAGAATGTTCTTGTTTTGAAGAGTATATTTGTTTGATTCACATAACCTTGTCCTGGTAACCTTCTTAATGTCCTTAAAATCTGACTTGAAAATTCAATTTTATCATTCAGTCATATTCATTCTTTTGAGGATACCTGATTGTAGACAATAATCTTATAGAACCAACCCTCATCAAACTATAGAAAACATTCAGCTGAACATTGTCCATCCCTAACCCCTGCAATAAAATATAACAAAATGTTCTCTTTCTTTGTCAAGACTATGTCAAAAGTTTTGAATCAACCTTAATTTTCGTGCCCTCAGTTTGTGGTGGGGTTTTTTTTAAACGCCATTCTATTATAAGATATTGTTGTCTCCCCACTCGCAGCCTATATGAGTAATGAAATAATAAACTTTGGTGTTTGACCTCAATTAGAAAATAAAAATCTTAAATATCTGCATGTGAAAGCAGCATGTAAACGAGGATATCTCAGCTAGCTTATCTGTTGACCTGTAACACTAGACTGATGACCTACTTTATCCCCTCATCTCCCTCTTTAATTATTCCACTCTTATTTTGCTTAATGTTTTTGATATTCTCAAGTGCTCCTTTTGAAGAAGCCAAATAACTTTGTATCACAGAGTATCTAGATTAATTGTAGAATCCCATATCATTGCATGCACCTTGGTGTTCTGTGTACAATCCCGTGATATTTGACACATCAAGATAAATGGAGCAAAATTATAGATTTACATGATAATCCTTGAAGACCCATTATTTAGTGGAACTGGGCGGTTACAAAGCAATATGCCTTGTGAAAGAAAGCATGAAAATATAACCGTAGGTTTTTATTGGGACTTGTTAAGTAACACAGTGCCTATTTTAAGTCATGAGATAATTTCAGCCATTTTATTTTCTCAGCTCTCTTTTGACACTTTACTGTAGACCTTCCACATACTTTTCAGTACAGGTCAGAATTTACACTGTGCACTTAAAATAGAAAGATAAAACACTGGGAAATGGTAGTAACATTTTACACAGGCCACATCATGCCATGCCATCTGACCTGGCAGTCCTCCCAAAAAAGAAATAGAGAGGAATCACAGCTGTTGTCTCACACTTTCTCTCCCCTCTCTGTGTCTCTCTCGCTCGCACTCAGACACGCGTTACCCCATCTATCCAATCCACATGGGGGGAAGCACAGTCTTAGTTATCATGTTTAATTTGTTTTCCACTGTGTCTCTAGTGTTCTCAGCTGATTTATCAAAGCGGTTTGATCTCTTCTGTTACATACAGTGTGTATGCTAAACAAGTGAGAAAAGTAGAGAATGAGAAAAGCAACATAAAAAGACCTTTTACAAGTGTGACTATCTTTTTATTCTCTAAAACATTGTTAAATAATTACGCAATTTCCTTTGAACATCTTATAATATCACTTTATAAAATAGGTATGATTTCTTCCATGCATGCTGTGATAATAATTAGAGGCTGTTTGCAGTGATGTGGAAAAATACAGGCTATTCATCTGGATACAAGTGGTATAATTTGTTGGACCATGTGAAGGAGAGCAAGGCATATACTAAACTGTGATACCTGACTGGTTAGGTTTTTGATCATTAAAAGTGAGACTGATTTTGTGAAATCTACATCTCTGAGCAGATCAAAACAGAGGCCCCAAGCCAGCACATGTGCAGTGTGAAAGCACACAGTGAACTGGAGTGTAGTGAGCAATGACCCATTCTGAGGTTCTGCTTTGATAATTAAAGTTCATTGCTTTTCCATTGCGCTTTTTTAATTTATAGTGTAATTTAATTTGGCATGGGGGGACAAAAAAATAAAGTGCACTTTAGAGTCTAATTGATGCTGGTTTCTCCTTAGTCCTGCATCCTCAGCATTCTTCCTCTCCAACCAATGAAGTTAACTAGGCGGGGGGTGGAGTGCAAAGGATGATCGAGGGGAGGGAGACTGGCAAATAGGGACAAGAAGGGACAGGCAAAGGAAAGACGAAGAAAATAAGGAGGCTATTGAGTTGGGGGGGGGGTGCAAATTTGATTTCTTTTACACCCATTGTTAGCTCGTGGCTTCGAGAGGCTGCGAAAGCAGAGTCCATTTTCTCGTTACTGTTGTGAGGGAGATTAGCAGAGGCTGGGCTTGTTTCTATTTGAGGAATAATGAAAGTGTGTCCCTATACAAACTCTACTCTACTCTTGCAGCAGGTCCTCTATTAGTCCCTCCCTTCTCACAAACCCTTTATTTCTCCCTCCATAGAAACGTAAAAGCATTTGATGGGTCATCATCCCTCGTCCTGTTTTTGTCCAACTTAGACAAAATAAGACAGCAGAAAATGTTTGTGTTAGCATGGCAGTCAGAAAGTCGTGGAAATGAAAAACTCCTAGGGTACCACGCTTTTGCCAGATGAGAATTCTTACAGAGGAACGTTGCTGCTGAGGAGCATTTTGCTGTACTGTAGCAACAATGTCATCTTAATTATGTGCTTGCTGAAAACCTGCACTGACACAAAGCCTGGATCTCTCCCTAGATGGTAGAAAGGGGAAGGGATTACCTCACATTGGTCTGAAAGTATGCGCTCCCTACCATACTTTCTGCAGTACTCTTATTTTTAGTATCTTGACTTTTTGCATCTATGGGGAACCTCCCAAATGACCTGAATGTAAGGATGCATTTGACACCTTTGTTCATTAAGAGAAACAGGGAGAAGAAAAGCAGCGTTTCATGGACTCCCATGACAACACAAGAATACCTGGAACAGGCCACGGAGAGGTAGATTTGCAAAGATTATGTAGCCCCACTTCTCTGACTCCCAATAATTCACTCTTGTCCTTGTGGAGTAAAGGTGTCAGCCAAGACATTCACATCGCTGGTTCATCTGAACAGAGAAATGGAATGATTAAAGGAAAACACCGGAGGGGATGGGGGAGGACAAGTGGTTCTTTTAATGACTCTGGAGTGTGATGGGAATGCTGTTAATGAGGAGGGCTGGGATAAGAAGCTATGCTTCCCACGTAGAGACAGACAAGCCTGGGAGGAGCCTGAAGAACAACTCGGCTCGGCTTGTTCGATGCAGTTACAGCTGAGCAAAGCCAAGTAGAGCTCTGCAGACCACAGGAGTGTGGGATGAATAGAGTTTGACTGTGAGGCAGTCAAAGATGGCACCGAGAATGAGCAGATCCTCTTTTTTTTCTCCTCTTCCCCCTTCTCCCAGAGAGGCAGTGGCAGCTAGATCTCTGGTGAAGATCAGAAAGGTGGGAGATGGAAAGTGAGTGGGAGTGGGAGAAAGAGGGAGAAGAGAGAGACAGTAGCCCCAGGAGGGTACATCTCCAGTCAGTAATTCCGCTGGGGCTCTCCCTACCGCTCTTCAGTTTCCATCTTTGGATGAAAAATAAATAACCTCTTCAGACGGCCTCCCTCTCCTCTAATAGAGAAAGAGATCTTTTCCAAGAGCAGTTTTCACTTTCCATGTAGTTATCTCTCTGTCGCCCCTCTTTACCTCAATCTTTTTTCACACGCTGTCACATATAAACTCTATCCATATGTACTGCACATGTAGATGACCACAACATGTTCATGTTGCATAAGGAAACAATATTTAAAATGTTAATTCACAACACATGCATGGACATATACCCACAGTAACGACAGTGTAGTGGGCATGGCCTAGGCATGATTTATAATTTCCAATTACAGAGGAGTGCAATATTGTATTACATTGTGAGCAGACTTACAGGTAAGTATACTCATCAACCCAAAAGTAACTTCAAAAATACATTGACCAAAATTCAGGAACAGACTTAACCCTGCATCATCTTTTCTGCCTTTATTCATCCCCACTTAAGCACATTCAGCTTCACAATGGCTCATACTGAAGTATTTGATGCAACATTATACCTGTGGTGTCTGCTTCAAGCCTGTTTTATCAGCCTGTGTCAAGGTACATAGTACAATACTGGTTAATATGTAACATTTTACTTATCTTTTCCGCAATGGAGCATTTGCTCTCTGTACAAGCACAACTGGCAGAGCATAGCAGCTGGTGCTGCCAGGCACTGAAGCTAAAGGCTAGTCTGGTGCGAGATTGTTCTGGAAAGTGCTGTAGGGCTGATGGCCTCGTCAGGAGGGAGACTCAAGGCCGATTGTGCATGACGAGTGCTTTCTGCTATCTGATGCTTATCCCTGGGCTTTCATGCAAAAAGCTGAGTGGAGGAAAGGATGTCTCTCAGTGTATGTCTCGGGATTCGATTGTTCACTTTGTACTTGTCAACACAAACTATTCATTATGCATCTGGCATTATAATTTTTTGTAATCATCATTTGCTCACTATGTTTGCTGGCACAAAACAACCAATGTCATGCTCCGGTAATTCACATGTTAACATTATGACCTCTGTGAACATCTAATACTAACATTTTCCTCTTCTACACTGTACACATAATAATCACAATACGATTATAATTTGGCTCTAGGAAGAAACACATTAACACATTGTAATTTACAGATGCTTATTTCCTCTCTTCCCCTCTCTTTCTCTATCTTTCACTGCCTGCTTTTAGCATGCTAGTGTTCAGCATTATAATCTGGCCTTCATATTATGTCCTTTCTCTGTTAGCATGTCAGCATTTCCTTTCTTAACTCTACTATCAACTTCAATTCCTGATACCTGTAATGAATGCTCTGCTTAGGGCTGATATCGTACTGTAAATCCGCTTAGGATCCCTAGCATTGAGCCCAACAGGGAATGGGGTAACTACACTCCTGTATGCTCACTCTTGCATGGTTCATAGCTATCGCCTGATGACACTGATTTTGCACGTCACAATAAAATGTGTCCACGTGGATTTTCAGCTGTGTGAAGAATTGTCTCCGTATGTGGAAACAGACGTGCATGCACTTATTATACTGTCTTGTGTACTGGGTTCTCCCATGTGAGGCTGAGAAAAAGTGAAAGGTTAGATTTTACAAAGACAAATCGTGGCATTTATTGCAAAAAATAGATAGATTATGAGATTTCTTGGCACAGGGTGATGTTGGAAATCAGGTAGGGCACGTTTGGTCATTAGCAAAATATCAAAGATATTTATAAATATTAATACCAAAATTCTTCATGTTGATTAATAATTTTGGGGCAACACCCTGGGATCAGGTACCAATAACGAACAGTCTCAAAGGTGGCTGTCCACTTAGAAATGTACTATCTTACACTAATAACGGTGGACAGCCAAGGGTGAATCCCATCATTGACTGTTACAACCAGCTCATATTGCAACACATAAACAAAATAACCACAAGCTACTGCTCTCTAAAAAAAATTATAATTCTATTGGAATTTATTTAACTTTAGCAGTGATCAATTATCAATATCTTCATCCAAAAAACCACTATCAACTACTCTAAACACAATAAGCATACAACAATCAGCAACCACGTAAAGGGATCGTGTGTTTATATAAGACTACATCCACACTACTACATTGCATTTTAGTCTGGATGGGCAAAAACGGAGGCTTTGTGAAGATCTTGTCGTCAACTTCTACCTAACACATGATAAAGTTATGCCACAATGCTAATCCACAGACTACAGAAACGGAAACAATCTTTGAATGTACAAGTGTTGTGTGTGCTATTTCATGGACAGTACTGTTTCATTGTTGTCAGTAATGGATTCATTTTGACGCATCAATATTTAACATTATGTAGGCTATATTCATCATTGGCAAATGTGAACTCGGAGTATGCATTATGATATTGTGGAGTATTTGAGTTCATACATTGATAGAATGGATGTTATATTGTCTATATTTAGATAGACACAAAAGGACTTTAAAAATACAATGAAGGATAAGAAAGACAAAAACAAAATGCTGTTGACAATGCTTTAATAACAACAACATTATCCAGGAGGATTTTGTGAAGAGCAGTCACATTTTCCTGCATCATTATTTTTCTCCTGCTTCCTGTTTACACCAGCACACGCATGCCCAGTGTACGTGATTAGTCACATTATATGGGTTTTGAGGCATTGTAGTATGGACGGAGATCATTTCGGAAGCACGGCTGAAACGCTCATCTTGAGATCGTTTTTGTTTTTAAAAGCGCCATTTTTAAACAAAAACGAAGTAGTGTGAATGTAGTCTAAGTGTATGTGTGTGTGTGTGTGTGTGTGTGTGTGAGAATAGAGAGGGGAGAGCGAGGAAAATGGGTGGGTGGTCGTCGGCACAGATCCAAAATGCAGGAGGCCTGCGAAACTCAAACAAAGGAGAGAGCCAAAATGGAGGACATGCGCTATTTGTCCTCAAGATGGCGCAGAGTGTAATGCTACCACACTATCTGGGTTGTTTTGAGATGTGTTTGTAGGTGTGTATATGTACGTGTCAATGCGTGTGGGTTAGTGAAGAGGAGAGAGAAAGAAAAGTTAGGTGCCATATCTGTCCCTTTTATAACACGAAACCCGGCAGCAATCTTACATTCATCAGCCGAGTTACTGGACTTTGGCTCAGTTATTAGCTTCTACAGTGGCTAAAAACTAACACAAGTAAACAGCCAGCGGCGTGGTACTGATACAATGTAAGGTGCTAGGCACAAAAACACACAGTAGAAAATTTACACACCGGTCCAATATTTTCCACAATAATGTTAAGCACAATTATTCACAACAAATGCTTTAATGAAATAACACACAGTTAGAAACTTTTTCTCTGCCCTTACTTGAGTTCTCTCTTGATAGCGATTTAATGCGTCAGTCCTCTCAGGCTCAGATGCTGATGTGGCCAGGGCACTGTCGGCAGGTTCACCGGCAAAGCTGCTCCTCAGTAGGCAGGAGAGGAATACAGGTGAATTGACTTTTAGTGGGGAGATAGCTGTGCTCCGCGGTCATCCTCATCTCCATGAAGCAAACAGTAAATCAGAATCTTCCTTCTGCAGGTAAGCGATTTTGTGCCATTTAACAATCAGGATCCAAAAGTGTGTTAAGCAAACACAAAACAGTCTGTTGCTCGCCCAGCGAGTTAGGACTTCACCTAAGGAGTTTAAAGTTCACATGATGTGTCCCCTGAAGCAAACAAAGTTACAGTGGAAAGACGGTGAGAGACCGATGTCCTCTGACTTTATAGGAATGATGATGTCATTGCCGTCATGATCTCAGGCTTTTTGTTTCACATGTCGGCCTCTGTTCTTTGTTCTCCACATGTGGTGAGGCACAAGAGGAAAGGTCATGGAATCACTACAGTCAAAGAGGTTCATCCTTTGGGGAGCACAAATATGCAAAGTAAATGTTGCAACGTGCTTATTAGAATTTAATAGTTGCTGTGTACAGCAGGAAGCGCAAGTCAGTTAAGCTTTGTTTATTCACGAAGACACAGTGAGATCAGAATACAAAAGAGACCTGAGAACAGGATTCATGCTCCGGGGACCACATTTATCCAAAGCGGATTACATTTGAATAAGTAAATCTGTTTTTTAATGTCTTGAGTCTAAAGTTGAACTGTTAATTGGATTGTAGCACCAGATAAAAACTCAAGTCTGTCAAATGGGACGGGTGCACGTAAATGTGCTTAGTAAATTTCATGGCAATTTGTGGTAAATATTTTGGCATTTGTTGTAGACAACTAGGCACTTTAGCCTCATGTTAGTGCTAGAAGAAAGGACATAGGGTAACTGAAACTATGGAAGGTGAGGAGGAATCAACTTAAATTATTCTCTGGGGGTCATGACTGTCCATAGTAAATGTCATAGCAATGTAGCCAGTTATAGTCAAGATATTGGTCCTGATCGCCCAACGAACATTACCATCTTTAGGCATTGTCGATAACAGAGCAAAAATCTAACTAAAGTGGCAATGCTTGTGCTGACACAACAAACTATTAAATATTTTATTTTGTTTAGTCTACACTCTCTTACTGCCTAAACGCTTAATGATCCATATTTTCAGAGTTGGGTTTTATTGCATAGTTAGGATACAGGCATTTCATCATAAAACAGCTTAATGTGACTGTACCAAGAAGTCAGTTCCTGCATCAAATGGGACAACAAATGAAGCCCGCTATTTAATTCCTGGAAGAAAATTGTCATGAGTAAAATGTGAAGAAAGAACAGAAGGGGAAAATTAGAGAATATCTCTCTAATTTGTCAGTTTGCCATATTCCTTTGATGGTGCAGCATGCTAGCCACTTCAGTTACTGCTCTCATCTCTTCCTGGAGACCGACGCACCCACTAACTCACCATGATGTCCATCACACCAGGAAATGACATTGATGATGATCAAAAAAATATTCTACTGCCTTCTTCACTCCTCTTCTTTTTTTCCTTCACGTGTCTCTCGCCTTCTCTGCTCACATATCACACTCATTCACTGAACGATTTCTATATACCACTTTGCCTTTTCTTCCTAATTTGTATTCTCCCTTTCTCCCACCCCAAGCTTTCATTTCTCAGCCTTACCTTACATTTTATTCTTTGCCCTCTCTACTTACCTCACTCCATTTATCTTATCCACTGGTTTTTAAGAGTGATCATGTCTCCTTTTTGTCTCACATTTATTAATTAACAAGAATTGTAAGCAGAGTTAATTTTAGTCTTAAATCAGAAATGCAGTTAGCTTCCTATTGTACTATCCCAGGTTGATTTCTCATTGATTTGCATTACATATGCTTATTGGCTTAGTGTGGTATACCTCCTGTATGACTCTGTGGTAGCATGGCATCGGTTCTCACGCATTTTTCTTCAGAGGCTTTTGCTAGCCTTTCATATGAGAGTCAAACATTTTGAGGGAGAGATTTCATATTTGTAATTTACTCCCTTCTCTCTCTGGGGCTAACCATGCAGTCTGTGTCTTTCATCTTCCCTGCTTCTCCTCAAACTACCTCTTCCCTGACTTTTCCCTCTGCCTTTTTAGTGTTGGTGTTGTGTCCCTATTTGCCTCCCTCTGATTATGTCCCTCTTTGTGTCATCCTTAATGTCATCTTCTCCATGTAAGCATCTTCATTAAGTTCTCTCATCCCTAATGACAGGGTCTTCATGAAAAACAGATCACAATGTCTTCGAAGACTCTAACATTTTTGATGGGGCTAAACCAATTACCTCTCCTATCACGAACAACTGACAGCTGGTGTGTGTACTGGTGAAAACCTGAGACAGGAGGGTGACTATGAATCCATTTCACAGGCAGATGAGTAGAAGGAACATTTCCTTGTCAAAAATAATTAATCAAAAGGACAAGACTGGCCTGAGTGAAACCAAGAGCCAAAGGAATGTTCTATGCACAGTAAAACACTTTCTATCAGTCATTCTACCTTTTCTCCTCCCCTTCTTGTCTTTGTTACTCTATTTTCCTCTGTAGCACAGTCTGTCAGCCTTTCTTGCTCTCTACAGAACATATCTCGTCCCTTCCCTCCTGCTTGAACTCTCTTTGGACTCCAAATGCTAATTCAGTCAGGCACTTAATCAGACATATTAATTCCATATATCCCTTGATTGCACTAATTCCACTCTGCAATGAGTTTTTCTCTGCGGCATCCCTTTCGTGAAGCAGTATTTTCAACTGTGGTGCTAACCGAGGTCTATAAAAGCATTTCTTTATTAAAACGGACAACGCCATACGTTGACAACAAGTGTATGGCAAGGATAATATGTTGGGCACAACACTACATGCGGCAGTTTGGATTGTATCATGTTTTGCTGTTATCCTTCAGCACTACAGCCATTTCAGTTCCATTGGACTTGTAGATAGCCATGTTTTGTGTCATTTTGACGAGCTGTACATGAAGCCATCCTATTAAAAATAAATAGACCTCAGTTTGCCAGTTACAATTAGGACAATCTGGCAACAATGTCCACTGCTTCTGAATCACTTTGGCTAAACGACAAATTATGATATCATATTCGTCTGTAGTTCAAGAAAGTCTGGCTGTCAGGAGCAGTGGTTATTGACAATAAATTCATTATACAGTGCAGACACAAGCACTCCTGTACAAACACACATGCACACATACATAAGCGCACACAGATAAACAGAATATGCCTGAAAAGCCTGTAAGCTCTCATATTGTCTACTGACAAATGGTGTACATAGCTGAGACGTGTATTAATTAAAATCATATTAAAGTACAGATTTAGCTGCATTCTAATTTAATTAAGTCACAGATCATGTAATTGAGAGAATTACAAAATTGCATTCTTTGTTCCAGATAATTGTATTCCTTCTTAATGCCTACTTTAAAGTCTGTTAATTTGTTTTATCTCGTCACCATCGTCTTTCTTAGACTTTTTCTAATAGAAAATATGGCTTGGAATCTTCGTGTGCCTTTGCATCATGTCAAAGCAAACCTTAGAGATTTCATGGATCTTTTTAAACTTCTTGATACGATCTTTCTGCCTATACCAGCAAAATCAGTTGGACTAAAGCCATGCGTGTATTTTAACATAACTAATATTTTAACATTTGACTCATTTCTATCCATCCATCCTGTTCCTTACTGTCTGGACACTTAGCAATTTGGCCTGGCGAGGGCCCTCTACCAGTCAGAGATGGATTTACCATTAGATAATGACAAATGGCAGGCACAGCTGAGCTGATTTCAGCACTTACTGCTCCTTTGGGAGCCTGTTCTCACCACACTGCAAACCACACTGACCACCCCCACCCAAGATCTTAATTGAACGAGTGGCTGTGCAGCCAGTTGATTCAGCCTGACGTGCATTTCTGGTCATTTCCAATGGGTGATGTAGTGTGACCTGTGGGTGAAAATATGCTGCGATCTGGACCAGAAGGCACTGACGTTGGTCTTGATTTGTTGGACTACTACTCTTTCAGAGAGGGACTTTATCTCTGTGAGTTCATGGGAGATAAAGATAGAAGAAAAAATGGCTGAGTAGATCTTTGATGTCCTGTAGACGCCTAAAGATACGACTAGAAATGTATTAGACTGACTGATGTTGAAGATGTGATGAGATAATAAATGGTGGACTGGTGTGCATGCAAAATATAAGGTGAAAATAGAATGTTTCTGGAAATGTAATTGCTCCAACATCGGTGCTATGATTATTTTTTTTATTTTAACAGTGAGTCCACCACGATCTGCCCCACACAGAGGATAGTGGGGACCAATCTGCTGCCTGTCTGCATTGGATGTGACTTTCTAAAATCAGTAACAGTAGCAGTGACATGCCTATGAAAGTCAAATGTTGGCTGAACTGATGCAACCTTAAAATATTTGCAATGACAACAGCAGTGCATTGCTGTTTTTTTTTATCCCCTATTATCTCGGGGTACATGGCATGGCTGCACACAAACAAACTGCATTTAGTTGTTTGGTGTAAAGCATAATATTGTGTGTGAATGTTTTTTTTTTTTTTTTGGAACACTGGATTTAATGACATGTTTAAATAATAAATAATATAAATTGCTCTAAAAGGTATTACAGTACCTGATCAGAGCTGTGGGTGCTGTAGTTAAATGACAAAACACTGCATATGCTTATAGAAGGAATACTGTAAGGAAGCAAATCACAGTTTGTTTCATCTCTTTCCTTATCTTTGCTTATTAAAGCACTAAACACCATTGAAGCAGCAGCTGACTGACAGACCAGAGTGTCTGCATGTTTAGGTTTGAGTATGGTTATTTCTTTTTAATTAGAAAGAACATACATCTTTAAGACACATTCTGAAACACTGGTTCAAGACATGCTTTGAAAAATGGAATGATGGAGTGCTTTGTCAAAGAGGGAGGAATGCCAGGGGGTGTTTTGTATATGTGTGGGCATGTGTGTTTGTGTGTGGGAGGGGGATAGAAATATTGATGTTGTTGATAATAACAACGACCAATCTCATATCCAGCATCACTCTCTGTGAGCATAGTTTGTGAATCTTAGTGAAGTTTCAGAAAGCATTGGATAGTTCTTCCTCAACTTACTGTGCTGCACTTCATGTTGTTTTTCATTGTCAGTTACATTACCAGGTCATCTTGTAAATATGTTCCCGGTGCAGCTTTTGAACAATTGTTTCTCATTTATTACTTTTGCTTGTCCTTTATTTCCATGTATTTATACCATATTAGCAGAACTCAGACCTGTATACTGGAGAATTGAGACATGTACTGAAGTTAACAGATGAATCTGGTGAAATTCTATATTTTCCTTAATGTCAACAAATCTAAAAAGACAAAAACCAACAACGAAGAATTGACTGTACTAACAAGTATTGTCTGAGTAGCCAAAGCCTGATATACTGTACCTCTCTGACCTCCATTGTTGTCCAAAAACTAAAAATAAATAAATAAATAAATTCAACAAGTCCCCTAATTTAGATGAACATGGGCACTGTAGTTTTATTTTGAGTTAATCCCACAAAACTGTCCTACAGCCTTAAATACTCACTAGAGCACCAAACCTGTGCCTGAAAATAGTCCCAAACAAATGCACTATTTACTTTAACATTTCCTTTTTTAAATATATGCATCCTCAACATTAACAAATCAAGACCTCATCAAGGCATGATTTAGATTTGCCCTCTAGGAGTTCAGAATTCAGACTGACTTTAGAATGGTCTTGGACTCATTAAAATACTTACTCTAAAACAGCTTTCGCAAATCGAAACCTTTCCACTCCAACTGGCTAGCATATTCTATTTAATTCTATTCAACTCTATTCTGTTTTGTCATCGAAGCCCATTAGATGGGTCAACAAACAGTATGTTTGTAGTGCTTTTTGGCCATTAGCTGCTGGTCATCTGGGTGCAATGCAACTGTAATGCAAAAACAGTACTCATTGGCAATGCTGCATAAATGAGACGGAGAAGGCAAAACCCTTATCTTAAAACAAAGGTTTTGGTCATGTTAGGCCCACACAATAATGTTCCTGTGGATCAAACACACACAGTTATTTGCACTCTCAGTTCCTGCACTGCACTAATGGATGGCGGGTGAGCCGGAGAGTTTTATCTCCATTTGCTTTTGTCCCCCATAATTTATTCAGCAGGGTCTGTCCTCTATGTTGTGTGTACCTGTCTTTGTGTATGCAGGCTACACGTGTGTGTGTTTGTGAGGCTTTATGGCTTTGACTGTCCCCTTATCCCTGGGGAATGAGCTCTTCCGAGTTACAGTAGTATACTGTAAAGCTCCTCTTGTTAGATAGAGGTCCTCAAAGACACTAAAAAAATCTGCATCAGCAGAGAATGCTGAGGAAGTGGTTGAAAGGAAAACTAACAAGATGACTCAATTATTATTTAGAAACAGTAAAGAGAATTTTCAATTAGATGTACTCTATCCTGGGGGTTTTAAAAAAGGCATTTTTGTAGTTGAGTAGATCGTAATCTTTCAAAAACAGTCCATTATTTATGGGCTCTATTCCATGGAGCCCATGAAACAGGGTGGACACAAACTGTATCACTGTAAATCTGTTTTGAGGTATTCTTACAGTTTGCCTCTTGTTTTCAGGGACAGCTTTACGGTGGATTGGAAGTTAACATGAGGATGACCAGAACCATTTGGAACTCTGATTGAACTGGCAGGTAAGAAATGAATTAGACAGAACCAGAAGCTTGACCTTGATCAACAGGACATGTGCAGAGGTGATATAATGCTTTCAGAGAAAAAGAAAGAGACAGAAAAATAAAACGTTTTTTGTGCTTGTTTATCGTGTCAGAAATATATGTGCTCAATCAAAACCCTAATTATGTGACATACAGTACAAATAACATACCTTTGACCAAATCATATTCAGCCATTTTAGACAGAGCTGCACAGGAAGAGAGTAACTATATCAGTGTGGATACACCTGGCTTTGTTTTTTACTCAAAATGGACCTTTTCAGGCAAAATATATCATCCTTATTATCTCCGCAAACTACTGCTGGTACATTGTAGAAACACAGCACAGTCCAAAGGTGTCTAATTCTGGTGGATTTGAAACTATAAATCACAAATATATTTCTCTGTCTTCTGCCCGGTGTATGCTGGGATTAGCCTACAGCCGCATGTGATCACAAAAAGGATTTAGTCGGAAAAGTAAATGAATGAACTGCACATTATTTCTTTTTCTTTTTAGAATTTATTTTAGCTATTTTGTGAGGCATTGAATACTTTTCAAGTTATGTTATGTACCTTTTAAATCAGGGATGATGTTAATAAGTAATTTGAGTATACTTTAAGAGGGGGGAGTTATCTGCTCTTTCTGGAATAACTTGCATGTTTGTATTATTGAAAGTTTGTGTTCAATCCTTAAAGACATAGTAATGTGCAGATCTGGTGAGAGTGTTTAGCAGCTTGTCAAGGGGAATAATCATTTTGGAAAATGAGGACATTACAAGTAAACAGTTTTTGAACCACAGGGTGCACTGGCTCCTTTAAAATAGCCTCACTTTCTTTGGCTGTTTTACAATCATGCAGAGCACTTATTGTACATAATGACTCCTAAAAGGTGGCAAACCATACCATTACACATTCACAATCATAAATAAGAGGTGGAAATAGCATTGTGGCTATATTTTGGGCATCCTTTGACTTTTCCCATGTAAATCCATCTATCTGAAGGACCAACAGCTATCTAGTTTGGATGTTTTTATTGCTCCGTATGTGTCTTTTTGTTTTAGCCTTGGATACAAGCTTGATGACAAGGCTACTGAAACTGATTTTATCAAAGACCAGAGTACTGTGTATAATAACTTCATTAGAGACAGTAGAACATAAAGATGTTGTTGAGTCTATGTCACAACTGTGTGATGATTAATTTATGAGGCAATAACTTTGCATTTTTATCTGTAATTGCGAGTTCCGTTACTGTATGTAGCAGATGCACACTGTGGTCACCCACATGTGGTGCATGTGGAGTCATGCATACAGCCCATAAACCTCCAGCTATAGTTTTGGCAATGCTGAGTGCAATGGGCTTTAAACATAAGGCACATATTTCACAAAAATACACAATACAATTGAAAATCAAGAAATTACTGTTATGTCTGCTTGTGAAACAATAAATACCAATTGAATATCCATTGTGTTTCTCAAGAATTAGGTTTTTAGAAATGATTTGACAAGGACAGGGAGAGATTCATAGGTCTCAGAGGCTTTATTCAATCACAGCACGGCACTAAATGAGAAATGACATGTGACTGCTTTGATGCATGAGTAAGTCTGTAGAGAAAATGGAAAGGAAGTACGATATAAAGTTACCGAAGTGGAAAAAGAAGAGGAACTTTATGACTCTCAGCAGTGTTTCTATGCTGGTACCTCTGCTCACACTGTAGGAAGTCTATTTTCACAAGACATTTCACCTTTGTGTCAGGCGTTTTTATTATTTTTTTTCTCACAAAGAGGGCTGCTGGAATGCACACAGAAATACGCCTCTGGTGTGAACAGCCCTGCTGCAACTCATGCATGTAACTTCCACTACCATTTTGCTCTACTTTTGGTGTGAACTACTGTTGCAGTGTCAGGGAGCTTTTACTTGAGACCACTGTTCCTCTAGGCTGATGATGCTGTTTGTCTGTGTTTGCCATATGTAATTTTTGCGTATATTATCCCTGCCACAGTAAATCATTTCGGAGTTTTCACGGCTGATGCAGCGGCAAATCAGGATCTGACTATCTGGCCTCTTTGAAACTCTGTTAGTTCTCGTGTGTTGCTTTGCAAACTCACAGATAAAAGTGATGGTTGTCAGACCTCTTTTTAAAGCTAAATGGCATTCAACTTATTTGAGTTAACTCACATGAATGTTTGCTTATGTGATTCACTTAGTTCAAAGCTCTTTTTCATGTGGTGTTTCTCTTATTTTATCCTGCCTTTATATCTGTCCCAGTGGAGCGAGAGATTGGGTTTCTTCATGGAAGTTATATTGAATTTGTGCAATGGAATCAATTCGGCAGTTTCAGTTTCAGAAAAACAGCTGGTGACATGTCATTATGTTCATTATATAACATATATGAACATTATGTTCCCAAGTGTGTAGATTTACATGTGGTGATGTGTTATTGAAAGAAAAACATCATAATTAGTCTTCCTTTACGAAAGGACTATCACAACTATAACTTTACAATGCGCCTTTTTCACAGAGTCCCTCTGTGTTTTCTTAATCTGAGCTTCACTGTTCTTTGCTTTAATCTTGGCATTATTTTAATTATAAAACAGTCTCATGGATTAAAACAAAATCAGTCAAGGATAGTTTTGTAATTGAATATCCTAAGTCCATTTACAGCTGCAGAAAGTGATAGTGTTGTTAGGTAAAATGAGCATCATTCTCCCTTCTCTCTATTACTTCTGTGAATTTGCCTTTCAAATGTGGTTGTGAGCATCTATGTGTCAAACATTCTTTTATATACAGTCTGTTTTTCATTGGGTGTATCTAATCAAAAAAGGAAACAAACGTGGTATTATTGTGAATCGAACAAGAGCTGTAAATATTTTATACAACTCTCACTAACTTCCAGTGTTAAAAAAAAATCCGAGTGTAATAAGTAAAACTTGCTAAACCCTGATAAGGCACGCAATCTATTTATTGGCATTTTTTTGTGACAAACACACACCCACACACGCACACGTACACACATCACAGAACTCTTTCCTTAAATGATTGAATAGTAATTAAATAATAATTTTCCCCCTCAATTATCCATTTGTATTCATTCAGATACATCAAGATGAATGATGGAATTGTTAGAATCATCTCTAGCTCCTGTAAAGAATTCTGTATTGAAATTACGTGTTTCCAAACCACCAGAGGTCCCCCCACTCTCATTGTTACCATTATAAGATGCATCCAACACACTTTTTTTGACAATTTTGGTTCTACTTATTGCTTTTCTTACTGTCAATAGCTACCCTTCTCTTAGCAGATCCTCTGTAGAGAGGACCTTCAGTCCAACTGAGGTTACACAGGTATGCTGACACATCAATCAAGGAGACATTACGTGCATTTGTCCCTAAAGATGTCAAGACTGAACAGATGTTAAAATCAGTCACGTTTTCAGAGAAGGAGAACCGTGGTGTAGTCTTTTTCCAGACATCCAGTTCTGCACTTTTAATTCACTGACTCACTGCAGTGGTGTAATTCTGCTCTATGTCTACCTTAAAACCACAACAGTTATTGATTTTGTTAATCAGTCATTAGGCTCCTGCTGGATTATTTCAGTCCAAAAGGACTCTAAGCCCAATTAATTAATTCACACAGTCAATCATAACAGAATCTTAATTGTATTATATTTTCTGACACTGTAGCCTCCGGATTTGCCTAGTAGATATTATCAGTGCCTGGACGTCCTGGTTCACAGCCTCAGAATAACCTCTGAATGGCTCGTTCAGACTCAGAGTGATGCATGCTAACCCTGACCTCAACCAGACACTGGAGTGGCAGCAGTATCACGGCCTTCGTCCTACATTCTTGAAGAGTAGTTAGCAGCCATTTTCTGCCCACAGCCTCTCTGAAATGTTCAAGAATGATTTTATCAATTCCTCTTGTCACCCACAAGCCCCCACCGCCAACATACTGCTCACTGTGAAACAAAAGGCTGTCACATACACAGCTTGTGAAAATTTGCACATGCTAAAAGCACACACGCCAGACACACTCTCACATAGATGCACACCTCCTGTTAAAAATCTGGACAGCTGGTGCAAATCCTTTTTTTGTTTTCTTCAGGAATAACGGGAATCAAAACATTGTGATG
Organism: Coreoperca whiteheadi; assembly: GCA_011952105.1. Lineage (NCBI taxonomy): Eukaryota > Metazoa > Chordata > Actinopteri > Centrarchiformes > Sinipercidae > Coreoperca > Coreoperca whiteheadi. The sequence goes on along the minus strand of CM022474.1, from coordinate 19,139,492 downwards.
GAAGGACTAGAGAAGTTTAAAATCAAAATGATTTTAATTAGAAATCATAGCAATCACACCATGGTTGCTTCTAGTTAGACACTGGCAATACTGTTTGGACATTACCCGTGCATGTCTGTACTTGGGTGAGTGTACCAGCTGCGTGTCCGAATAGGACAAGTGAAATTACTGCAGCTCATTTATTAAAGTGTGTCCCTCCGGCGGTCATCCTCTGACTGAAGGGGAGGCCAGTTGCTCTGTTTCTGTGTAGAAGTGGCCTGCACCTGAATAGCAAATGTGGTGCCTAGTAGTAATAAATACACCATCCTCAACATGCTCTGATGTCACGCCACACTCTAGCAGATACTGGCACGTTGACTCACAAGTAAAGCATCATTGCCAAAAATGGCCTCATTCAAAAATAGAGAATGATGTGTCAGTGCTGTAAACAGCAAGATACTGTATGTTTTCATAAAGAAGCACTGGGGGAACTTGTGGAGACAGAAAATGACAGATAACGTATGAGGTGACAAAAAGTTGTTACTCAAAACCTAAACTTAAATCACACACTGCTTTGTGTTTTGTGCTTTTTTCAGTTAAGTTTTAGTCTTCAGTATTGCTGTGAATTATGTGCAGTTCATTCATGTAAGATAATCGTAACAAGATTTGCTGCTTCATTCAGACAAGGCTGAAAACTCAAAAGTCCCACTCCACTCAAAAATGAGTTTTGCTTACTGTTAATTCACTTGCAAGTCTGACCTTCACTGTGCACAATGATGAATGTGTAGAGTTTAAAGCCAATTGTGGTCCAGTATGAAACTCACACAAGTGTAACATGAAAACTTGAAACTGGTTACAATACCAAGCAGAGTATTTGTATGTCTTAAAACATGTCTGGAGGGGATCCTTAACTTATTTAATGGTTCCCATTCCTTAGATTTGGTTCAACAAAAGTTTCCAGGTGCCAGCTTTAGCTGTTGCTTCCCTGTTTCCATTGTCAAAGCTTGCAAAAGAGGTTTTCCCTTTGTTATGGTGAAAATGACACAGAAATACAAATAAAGGCATATTCACATTATATTAATATTCCAAGGGGTTGCATAGTATTGCATAACTATAAAAGAAATATTATGCAGACAGAAGTTAAGAACTATACAAAAATGTTGTTACTGAGTAATGGCCAAATGGATGCCTACTACCATTTGTATCCAAATGATTTATGGATTTGTGTTTTCACCCGTCAAGAACCTAATAAGTTAATTAACAGTCTAATAAACAGTTGGATAAACACACCAGTCTGTAGAAAATTAGCTTATTGTCTGAGTAAAGTGATCATTAAAAGTAAGTCGGCTTGGAAGTGACTGACGGCCAAGTGGTTAAAATGCATGCCATATAACTACAAATGTCAGGTCCAATTCTGACTGCATGGAGACCCTTAATGCATGCTATACCCCTCTCTCTCCCCCTCATTTCCTGTCTATATCTACTACACTGAAATAAAGGCAAAGTCATGTCGCATGCTGATTTAAAGCTATTTCTAAAGGCTGTTTCTGAATGCCAGTTCAATGCTTTTACAGTAAGAAGGGGATATATATATATATATATATATATATATGTGTGTGTGTTGCTCGCCACATATAAAATAATTTACAGGCAGACTAGCTGAGAGAAGAGAAAATGCTTATTTATAGCTCATTAGATGAGCTTGCGTCTTGCTCTTCTAATAGCTTTATTTCTTGTATTTCCCCCTTCAATGTATACATTTCCAGTTAGGATTGGATGTTGATGTTAATGAGCTAGCAAAAATCTTTTCTGCTTCTTCCATGATCACACAAAATTGTGAATTGTGAGGATGAAGTAAATAAGAGGAAAAAAAGCACCTGGAGCACAGAACCTCAGAGATAATCTTAAATACACAAAGTGTGTGGACTGGATTTATGTTATGGGAGGACCAATTAGTTTATCAAGAAACAGGTGAAAATTCACACACATATGGGATTAAAATAATTCATTTGTGAGTGCATAATTGAAATCACCCAAACTACCCTATAGAACAAATTAAAATTACCAAATTGGACTTTAGTGATATTTACTGAATATTTATTATCATTGTAGGCAACCTATGGCTTTTCATTTTAATTATTTTATAACAACTTGTTTAGCATGTCTTTCTTTGCCCTTTTACCTCCAGATCAGAATGCACTATTCATATACCCCATTTCCCCAGATATGTTTAATTATTTTATTTGCATGTATTTTGTCACTGAAAAGGTTTGATCAGCTGATTTATGAAGCTGTTGTCATTGAAGACAACCAATCAGTGACATGTATGCATAATTGTGATGATGTTTTCAATGAATTTAGTAGGCTGAGAAAATGTATCATCTATCAGCCAAATAAAAACCTAAAATATGTTATTAGAAATATAGAACCAAAGCAGTTGAGTCATACTGAATGACACACTGTTTTCAGCATCAAAAATATTAACACAGCTGTCCCTAACACTGGCTCAAGGGGAGGATGTCGTGTCCTTTCTTTACCCCAGTAAAATCTTAATATACTGGTTAAAATATACAGTGACAAAACACTGTATGCAAAATATGACTACATGGCAAAAATATCCCCATATACAGTAGGAGAGGAGGGAAAGGCTTGTGATGCATGTGGTGGGTCTCCCTCCCACACTGGAATCCATAAAGGATTCTGGTTTATATTTGGAGCTGTTGCAAGATTGCTGGCATTATCAAGAAGTGACCTGATTTCATTTATATATCATTTCTCTCTCTCGCTCTCTCTCTCGCTCTCTCTCTAGGTCTATAAATTTATATGTATGTATGTATAAGATAGCATACATATACTTCGCTAACTCTTTTGATAGTCACTCTTTACTAAAAGGTTCCCAATCAGCAGGTACTCAGGATTAACTGAGTGAGGAAAGCGTCAGGCGAGTCCCCTCTCAATCCCCACCTTCGCAATGAAGCCATTAATGTGTTTGTAAAGACTGAAGACAGGAAATATTTGTTGGCTATGGAAAGGGAGCAAAAGAAAATCACTGTGCTTTTTGCCAAGCAGTGGCGTCACCAGACCTATTTTAGGGGGCTATAGCCCCACTAGAATTTCCTGTAGCTGTGCTAAATAATTCATTCTGCCTTTTCTGGCTAATTTATAATGCAAAAATACGCAACAGACTCCAGAATTACTGTACTGATGAAAATGGATGGAAGCAGGACCCAGTGGAAAATGCTGTGCAGCAAAATGTGAAACCAGCTAAAGAATTCCAGCTGTGCATTCAGCCACAAAAAATAAAAGAATGGTATGATGAAACATGTGACAAATAAAAGCTAAATGTCTATCTAAAATACATTTATAATATTTATCGAGTAGCGACACACAGGCCTAGCTGGATAGATGTCCACCACTTGTGAAATCATGGTAGGCTATTAGGTTCAGCATGTGATTAACTCACAGGTTCTTCCTAATGCAAACAGTCTCATCATAGACATAAGACAGTTATCTGTAGATAGGTAGGCTGGATTTAATAAAAAGTGTCAAAATATTTGCTACACTATCATTTTTTTATTGATTCATTCTCTAAATTAAAGGTCTGTGTGAATTTAATACAGATGATTTACAGAGTTTCAAAAAGTGATGTCCTTGCTGCTCAGGGAAGAATCAAAATTTATCTGTATCTGTTAAATGTTGTTTGGATGTAGCTGGTGCAAAGACTGGTAAGCGCTCTCATTGTACTGAGCGTGCATTCTCTGGGTGAGAAAGAGCTGAGCAATATCAGCAAGACAGCTGTTGTATCTATGCAGTATGAGTATTGATTAGTTGTGTCCTGCAAACATATGAGTCTCTTGTTTCTGTGGCTGCCAAAGTTAATTCCCATTGGTTACCTTTAAGTGGTCTGATCCTCAGGGAGGGTTTGTGGGAAAATGAGTGAAGAGCTGGTTGATGTGACTACACCCTGATGTAAGGAGTAATGTGCACAGAGGATTCTATACAGGCACATTTGGAAGTGCTTTCTGTACAGTAATTGATTCATACCAGGCTACACGGTTAATGCATTCTAAAAATGCAGTAATGCATAATATGTAATATAATGTAATATAAAATGCATCTTGTCAACAGAGAAAAAGATTTGTGATTATACATTATACACTTATAGAGCCATTTTATGGCCCCCTTTAAAATCAAAGGGCATTAATCAGATGACCCATCCACCCTCACTATTCTTAATTAAATACACTGCTGCTTATAAACTATTATATCATTGAATTACCAAAAACAAGTTTTACTTTCTTTTGGCTTTTGGCAAATCAGTCAGTGAAGTTATTATAAGTCAGTTTAAAGAGGAGTCCGTTCAATCAGGAGAGACTTCATTATGAGTGACAAAAATGTATTGACCCCCTGATGAAGTCTAGACATGGGTGGTGATGGTGAAAGGATGGCTGAAGATCTGATGTGATGAGCAGTGTACTTCTGATGAGCTTGACTCAGACACTGAAGGTGATGAACTGAAGGTGAATGGGGCAGAGGAGGGTCACAATGATTTCGCACTGTAATGACAGCTGACGACGGGCAGAGAGAAGACAGATTTAAGTTTGACAGCAGCAATATGATTGGCTTGAAGGAGATCATGGCAAAATCTGGTTGCTTACTGAAAGACTATACAGCCATATCCGCTGATTTGAGAAGCAGGAACAGAGAGACAGAGAGAGAGGGAGAGAGAGATATGAATAAATGAGACCTAAAAATGGGCTTCCTGATTAAACTTACGCTTAACTTTAGCTATGAGTCTATTTGACTTAATTTCCATGCTCCTATTTAGCAACATAAATTACTGTATTTCATATATAAATACTATTTTCATTGGTTTTTATGCTGATTGTCACACCGTTATGCATCCCTGGTAAATCCAAAAGAAGGTCTCAAGAAGCAGTTTGTATTATTTAAGATGGTGTTTTGTTTGACAACCTAGGCCTACATTAATAAAAAAGTATGTTTTGGGAAACTCTCAATTCAGAAACGTCCTCACTAGTGGCCACTAAAGGTCATCCATACTACCCTATAATCCCTAGTATGATTAGGAAATCTGGCAGCCATGTTATAACATGTATGTTAATTCTAAGTAAAATAGCTTCCTGATTAATAGAATGTATATGCATCATATGAATTCACATTATGGCATATGTTGATGTGATGTCTAAGATGTTAGGCTCTTTTGTCATCTATGCTGCTATGTAGCCACTTTGTATGGTTGGCTTCAGTGTGAATTGTTTCTGTTTCATGAAACAGAAATAAATTCAGAAATGTTGCAGATCTTGCTCTTCAATTGTCTGCAGCCCTGCTAATCTGGGTCGTGCTTTAGTACTCTCTACCAGACAAAGAGACGGCTGGCAGTTCATAATCTGTTAGGACAAAAGTTTGAAAATGCTTTATTTTCTTAATCTCATTTTCCTTATCTCTTTTCATCTAATTCCGTCACCACACTATGTAAATCCAATTTTGGTGCTTTCATTGTCAGTGTGAGGACGCATTGTTTTGCTTTGTAGATCAACTTCATCTTTTCTGCTTCCATAATTTGGATTCTGTTCTGCTGATTCATTGTTTATCTCTTTTCAAGGTTTGATCTCTTGAAAAGGAGGATGAGTAAATAGTGGAATAAGATGCAGGGATTCCTTATCCAAAGGATAGCTATTCACAAATCCAAACTGTGCAGCATATTTTCTAGTTGGTCATATTATTGATGGAATTTCACCTTGAAAAACATTGTACATATTTGAATAAAGTGTGTGTGACATAAATATTCCTGGAAATGTTCACTTTTATTATAACTCTCTTCTGACAGGGTCAGCAGAACATGCAAGCACAAGCCTCATATTGTACCATGGATTGTGCCATAGTCAATTGTTTAGTGCAAGGCTATAATTCCTAACAAATTAAAGCCGCCATAATGGGATGTGATTTTCAGCCTAGTGTGTGATCCCTGTCACATTTGCCTGGTACTCTGCATGAAAACACATTCTTTCTCCACCCTCAGGCTTTGGCGGCTTGGAATTTGAATTTTGTAATTGAAGAATTAATGGAGTCAGTAAAGCAATTAATCAGTAGTTACAGTAATAGCCTACTTGTTCTTAAGTGAAGAGCTTTAGGTTGCAGATTAGGCTGTGTGTTGCACATACTGTATAGAAGCAGAAAATACTGTTCAGAAATCAGCTGTTAAAGTTACACTTTTGTGCATGTGTCAGCACATTATAATAGTCTTCATCTGCAGTATTTGCCAGATCAATGCTGAAAAGAAAAAGTATTCTAGTGTATTAACAGAAACCCTTTTCCATTTTTAAATGTCTTACACCATTTTCAAATCTTGTTCATTTGTACTCCGAATTCAGTGTCAGTCACAACTGCCTCAATGAAGATAAATAACGTTTATTTTTGATTCCCTTATCTAAATAAGACAGCTGTTTCACTTTATTCATCAAACACATACCAAGAGAACCCTTGTCTCTTAGAGCTCATATAATTACTCTGTTAATAGATTCAAACTTATTTGTGACAGTCTGAGTTTTCTTCATGACATGTTTTGAGATTTACATACGCCAGTGCTTATCACTGTCATTTCACTGCAGGTTGTAACTGTAGTTCTTTCTGTGTGAAGTTCACCTTTCTTCTTGACGTTCACATTGATTTTCTGAACGTGCTCCAGTTTCCTCCTACATTCAGGTCAGGTAGATTAGAGACACTATAAATGTTTCTCTTTATCTGTGTTAGCTCTGTGATTCACTTCCGACCTGCCCAGAGTGTTTCCTGTCTTTCTCATTTTCCACAGAGGAAAACAAATCTAGCTTTCTATGACTAATGAAAAATAGCATGTAAGAATGAATTATAACAACTATAAGAAAAACGTTGTGATTGCGCTACTCAAATAGTGATGATGTCGTTATGCCCTTCTCAGCATTTGCACGACAATAATTGCTGTATATGTATTAGTTAGTGAATACTGCAGCTTTAATCTAGTCTTTAACAATAAATTGGTGAATATAGATGTACTATATGGTATGGTGTTTACTTGTAGTGATTGATGACTGATTAAGACTGCTTTGCTGTCTTTATGAATTCAATTGTTACCAGGGTCTTTCTACGTATATGTATATTATGTATTCAGGTCACTTTTAAAACTTACAATTTAAACTACACTTTATGACTTTTGAATGTTTAAGTTTGTGCTTTTCAGGTGAAAGTTTTTTATTGCTAGCTTTACTTCCACAAGTTGCAGTTTTTCTTTGCTGTCTCCTGTTTCTGCTTGTCATTTGCACTGTATGAATGGCACGTTTTTAAGCCATTTTCACTGTACAACCATGAAAACATTCACATCTTTGAGGAATACTGGTATTATTCAGTAGAAAACCGGAATACAACATACACTGAATCAATAAAATATAACATAATTTAGTCACACTCGTTTGCTGCCATTGCACCATCTCTCTTGCATACAGTAAATCTTAATCAAAGAATACATTGTTTGTTTTTCCACAGTTTCCTCAGGCATGATTCATAAAGAGTTCAAAAAAATTCCCTAGTCCCATTTTGGCTTGCTTGTTTGACATCCCAGTCACATATGTGCCTTTGAAAAACTGTGACTTGTAATCAGACGTTTCCAGATATCTCGACTCAATTGAAGGACTGGTGGGTGGTGAGCTTCCTTATTATTTATGTCCCCCCAGTCTCAAATATAAATCACACAACACAGCAGTCATAGCTGCTTTTCTTCCCTCCCCTCCTCCTCCTGCAAAGATACAGCACAGATGTCTGCAGCTTCATTGTGATTTTATTTTATGTGACTAAGATTGAGAGTGCGTGGAGGACACTGCACCCAAAAACAGAAACAATATCAAGGTTGCAGGCTTGTGTGTGTAGGTGTATGTATGTGTGATTATTAGTGGCGGCAACAGATACACAAGCCTAAATATCTTTCACTGAAAACCTTCAAATATTACTTTTTTGGATTTCTAATTTGCTATGTTTTCATTGTTTTTTTTTTTTGAGTATTTCAGTGGTAATATTTAGAAGTGACACATGAAAAATATGCATTACACCTGTGCATTCAATTATCTAATGTATCTCTTCTCTCCTCTGTCTCTCGTTTCATTCCAGGGAGCCCAAATCCTCTTTCCAAAGAGTGGAAGACAAGTCAATGAATTATGAATGTTAAACAAGATGACCTCCTCTCAGCAGCAGCAGATGATGCGAGGTCCTAGGTGGAACCGGGCCTTGTCCGACCCTTTGTTTGTGCTGCTTCTGGCCCTCCAGCTGCTGGTGGTGGCAGGGCTGGTACGTGCTCAGACGTGCCCCTCTGTCTGCTCCTGTAGTAACCAGTTCAGCAAAGTCATCTGTACCCGGCGAGGCCTGCGGGATGTCCCTGATGGCATCTCTACCAACACACGCTACCTGAATCTGCAAGAAAATCTCATTCAAGTCATAAAGGTGGACAGCTTCAAGCACCTAAGACATCTGGAGATCCTGCAGCTGAGCAAAAACCACATACGCAAAATTGAGCTTGGCGCCTTCAATGGACTGGCCAGCCTCAATACCTTGGAGCTTTTTGATAATCGCCTCACCACTATCCCAAACGGGGCATTTGAGTACCTGTCCAAACTAAAGGAGCTTTGGCTGAGGAATAACCCCATAGAGAGCATTCCCTCCTATGCTTTCAACAGAGTGCCCTCATTACGGCGGTTGGACCTTGGGGAGCTCAAACGGCTCTCTTACATATCTGAGGGGGCCTTTGAAGGGCTGAGCAATCTGCGCTACTTAAATCTAGGAATGTGCAATCTGAGGGAAATTCCCAACCTTATTCCTCTGGTGAAGCTGGATGAACTGGAGATGTCAGGGAACCAGCTATCTGTCATCCGACCTGGCTCTTTTAAAGGGCTCATTCATTTGCAGAAGCTATGGATGATGCATGCCCAGATCCAGACCATAGAAAGGAACTCTTTTGATGACCTGCAGTCACTAGTGGAGCTCAATTTAGCCCATAACAACCTTACCCTATTGCCCCATGATCTCTTCACTCCTTTACATCACCTGGAGAGGGTGCACTTGCACCACAACCCGTGGAATTGTAACTGCGATATCCTTTGGCTAAGCTGGTGGCTTAAGGAGATGGTACCAGCAAATACCAGCTGCTGTGCCCGCTGCAGCTCACCATCCCACCATAAGGGACGTTACATTGGCGAGTTGGACCAGAACTACTTTCACTGTTATGCTCCTGTTATTGTGGAGCCTCCCGCAGACCTAAATGTGACAGAGGGAAGCGCTGCAGAGTTGAAATGCAGAGCCAGCTCCTTGACCTCAGTAAGCTGGATTACACCCAATGGTTCCATCATGACACACGGTGCATACAAGGTCAGAATCTCTGTGCTGAATGACGGCACTCTGAACTTCACCAATGTTACCATGCAGGACACAGGCACGTATACTTGTATGGTCAGTAATTCTGCAGGTAACACAACCGCATCAGCCACGCTCAATGTGTCCTCTACAGAGAATAGCAGCTTCAGCTACTTCACCACAGTGACTGTGGAGACCATAGAAACGCCACATAATGAAGGCTTCACCACTATTGTGCAACAGAAGGTGGGCCCCACCCCCTCTGCTGGTATGTGGGAGTCTGTTTCACCAACCTCTACAACTACCACTACAGTTCGGACCACACTCTCCACTCGCGCCACAGAGAAGACTTACACAATCCCTGTCACGGAGCTGGGTGGGGAGGGCTCAATGAACGGCTTGGATGAGGTAATGAAGACGACCAAGATCATCATTGGCTGCTTTGTTGCAATCACACTCATGGCAGCTGTCATGCTGATCATCTTCTACAAGATGCGCAAACAGCACCACCAGCAGAACCACCACGCACCCACACGCACCATTGAGATCATCAATGTGGACGAAGACTGTGTAACGGGAGGCCCGGGCATGGAGGGCCACCTGACTCTGCCTCCTCTTGAGCACGAGCACCTCAACCACTATAACACCTATAAGACTGCATACAACCATGCCTCCACTATCAACTCCATACACAGCTCAGCGCACGAACCTTTGCTAATCCGGGCCAGCTCAAAAGACAATGTACAAGAGACCCAAATCTAATACTTTTTTTCAAAATGAGACATTATAACACTGATGGAATTACATAAAGACATTACTGACTGGACATTACTGACAACTGGTTGCGAGAACTGTGGCTCAAACATGGAGATTTGGAAACACGGTGTGTTCGGCAAATCAGTGACTGGTGATGTTTATTCAATGACTTTGGGAAATAGGGTATGTCTACTGTTTCAAAAAGTGTCTTTACAAAACAGAAGTTATTTATTTAAGAAAAAAGCTATTGTGGTTAAATCAAGAAAAAACTGTATTCTGCAGTTATTTTTTCAGCACTTAATTCATGTTTTTTTTCTTCCTCTCATTTCACGGGATTGGTTTACTAATATGCTTTCAAACTCTGTTCAAAGACATCTGTCGAAGAAAAACTCCTGAAGCAAATTATTGTTCTTCTTTGGTAAACTGCAGACTTTAGATCAGATGAAATAGTAACCTCATTTTCCCCATGTATCAAAGGAATCTAGAGCACATTAGTGAAGTTCTCCAGCTGTGGATTAAGTGATGAAATCTTATGTGACCATCTGTAACTGAGATGAGTTAAACACTTGTTCATTATTTTACAATGAGTGACAGAACTGTCAGTGATGAAATTTGATCATAACTCACTGTTTAATTATATCTGTCACATACATATTAGGAAATCTCTGCTCTGTCATCAATAGACTGAGGATTTTAAATTAGGGAAAAATGCCCTGCGTTCTGCTATTGTAAAAGTTGAGGCTCACTATTAGAAGTGCATTTTATTTAAATTAAATTCTATTGATTAACTATGAAATGAACTTATGTTTGTCTTTGTGTTCCTAATGTATATAAAAAATATAATTTTATCCCTAATTTACACTTGTTTTGACTTAAGTTCCCAGCTTCCCTGAAATATCTTCTGATTATTATAGAGGACATTCCATTAATTGCATTAAGACCCATTAAGATTCTGAAGGCCATGATACAGCACCAGCATGGCTACTTGAGAATCAATATAACTGTCACTGAAAAAATAGGGTAAGATGTAAAGATCAGAACTCTTGTGAAAAATGCAGATGGTCTTAAATTCTGGCATAAGTCCACTGCCTTCCAATGTATCATGGCCTTTACCTCACGGTGCTTTGTACTGTTTCATATCAAGATGATTCCTTTGAAGCTACGTTTTGCATGCTGGGACCCCTTACCTCATCTGCAGTACTGCACGACAGAGTGCTGTCAGAAGCAGACTGATGAGCTGAAGAAAGAGCGTAAACCCTTTATACAGTTGTCTGAGCACATTGCCTGTCATCCGTATGCCACATTTCCACATGGGCAGTGCCTGGCAGCCCCATATTCACACCCTGCCCCTGCCAACCATAGGACTTGGCCCTGAGCGGCAGGGCTTATGCTGCGAGAGGCTTTAGAGGTGAATGTGTGGGATCGGGCATCAACCAGATGTTTGGGTTGCACATGCCTCTTTCCCTCTCCCTTAGCGACAACACAATTTCCATTTTAATTGATGTGCCCTTAGGCTTTGGATGGACACAGCTCTGCAGGCGCCCATAGCCTGGAAACCATTTCCAAGTACCCATCATGAAAAATAAAATGCATAAATGCAGCGGTTAGGCAGATATTTGTCATATCCAACACTCATTGTTAGCAAATTAGCACAATTTCCGCTCCCCTGACACTCAAATCTATTAAAAGGCCAGGCCACTGCCATGCTTAATTCGGTTTTGTGTTTTCATTATATCAAGGTGTTACAATAAAGAATTATATAGAGGACAGTTTCTCATAAAAACTACTGTTACAGATAGTGACATGTACTGTCTGTGGATTGACCAAGTATTCCACTAACCTTAAAGCTGGAAATGATACTCCACCCAGAATTTCACAGTATGTTGTGAGTTTCAAACACTCATCTTGTATAGGCTTAAAAGGTGTCTGTGATATATGATTTGCCATTTTAGAAAGATCAGATGGTGTGATCAGCTTGGATTGATGGGGGTTACAGGGGATTCTAATGGTGGTAATGGTGATTTTTTTTTTTTATATTAGAGATAAAGTATCAACACATCCACAGAAACATCTCAAACTACTCCTGCTGCATAATCAACTTTACTGCTGTCCAACTGTATGCTCAGTTTGTTTCAAACTGTCACATTTCTCCATTTGGTTAAAACACAACACGATCAACATGAGATGTTTGTCGGCCCATTCATGTTACGGCGCCCACCTCCCCTTCCATTAGTCATAACCACTCTAAACTCTACTAGCTAGTTCACTGTCCCACATTTGAGAGTAAAAAAATGTCATCAGGTGGACATAAATATTAACATTTTACAGCCATCTTTAAAGTCTACTTGGACTGAGTGCTAAGACCTATTTTAACCTAAAAGACAAATAGGCTACTTTCCATAGCTTAATGCTAGAATGGAGAATAAATAAGACCTATTAGCAGTTCATCTGATTAACTCTATGAAAAGAGACTTAAATTAAACAAAAAGATAATAATCCAAAGTCTTAATTGTACAGGACTAGTATTACCTGTGCTCCTCCTGTGATAAGTATTACAATAATTGCATAGATTGCATATGTTAACATGTAATATATGTCTGTAATTGGTTAAGTAAAAACTCTACAGAAAATTACCGTCCATATTTCACCTAATACAGAGGCTCATTTGATAATAAACAGCATCATTTTATTTTGGTTTTTTTAAGAAGAATTATGGAGGCTGCAGTGGAACTTATTATTGGGAGCTTAGAGACCATTTGGGATGCAAATGCAGGAGATTATTTTATCTACTTAGTATTGAGACCTGCTGTATGTTTCAAAATAGTTTGATAATCAAGATAATTCTGGAGATTTGTTCAGTAAATTTGAGTGAAACAGATTACTTTATTTATTCACTTTGAATGTGCTGCACATATCAGAGATGGTAGATAACATGAGGTCCCCAAGTAATTTCAGTCCAAACTGAAATAGATAATTGATTACTCCATATTATGCTTATTTCATCGCTATTGATCACATAATTACACTTCTGTGGAGTTTGGCACATTTCTAAACCATAGAACCTGGGAGTGTGTCATTTAGTCTGTGGTTGAGTTTCTAGTGGTGGAATGTGGATCATAATTCTACTCAGTTGAAGTAAGAGAGTGTAACCATCTTCCCTTTTTGCCTTTAGTTGGAGGTAAATTGTCTGAAAACTTAAATCGTAAATTTGTTGCATTTTAGTCAAGCTGTCTCATGTATGTAAGATATCGAAATATTTTTGGTCAATATTATTTTTTTTCACATTATTTTATTTTTTTCTGAGATTGAATGCTGTTTTAGTGGTAGATTTATATAAAAATACATTTTGAGAATAAAATAAAACAAAAACAAAAATTTTTAAATTTTGATTTTACATGTGCCAACAATCTGTTCTAAAAGTGAAAAAGAGAAACATGATGTAAACGAATAAGATTGATTTTCATGTAAGCATTCTTTCATGAACTTTAAAAGATATGGAGATCGATTATAGAGACCAGAGTTTGTAGTTCATACACAAAACATGGTTAAAATAAACTATTGTTGTTTTTCTGTATTGTCTGATTCTTATTTTCATCCTGTGCCAGAGATTGACTGTTGATAGATCAGTATAGAGATATGACAGTATAACATTGGAAGGCTCACATTTTAGTAAAGTAAACTGTCTTTTCCCTCCAGTCACATGCTTTTTTCATTATTAATTATGTGTAATGCCAATATAACTCTTTTAAACCAAACTTATTCATTTCAATTGACTGTATTATTAAATTCGATTATAATGATTTGGTTATGACTGTTTCCATTCATCGTCAAAATTAGGAAAAAAAAAAAAAGATCTTTGAAGGCATAATTCCATCTTTATATAACTATTTCCAACTGCACATCTCTGTGTGATGATTACTATTTAGTAAAATCATTCAATCTACTCATTATGCTATTTTGTTGGCTTATGGAGAGCTAATAAAAGTGTATGTAATGAAATGTGATTTGGATCTTATCCTGAGCAGACAAACAAGATTATTGCACTTTTAATTAATTTCTCCATCATTATCATTAATTAACTATTGTTCGACTTGGTAATTGGCCAATTAAATAAGATTGCGATCATCATGTGATCAAGTCATATCAGAAAGCACAAGCCAAGAGTAAACATTTGGACCCAAGAGTGATGACATCCCCTTTGGGCAAATCCGTACCAAGTAAACAATGGTTAAAGCTGTGGATTGATCAGTGGATTGCAAGATATCTTATAGTTTGAGAAATAATAAATTATAGTGAATACATTGTCTGTGCCTCTGTTTTTATGAGGGACAAAAGAAAATCAACATTTAAGTTTGAACAAATAGATTTAAAATATGTCTCCCCTCTTGAGAGCAGACCAATATTATGTGTGAGGCAGTGATATCAAACTGCCATGTGACACTGAAGACTGTACAGCTAATCTAAGTAAAGTTGTAAAGCAGAACTTCTTCACTTCATATTTGCTAAATGACAAGTTATTATTTGAGACTTGAAGCAGCTTCATCTGAGGCTTCATGCTGCATTATCATCTGGACTCTCAGTCTATCATAAATGTACTGTATGGTCATGCCATTCAACTGGCCCACCTTTACTCTGCTTCATCCACGTTGTCACCGTTGTTCATTTTGCATAATTATTTTAGAGAGTTAGTGTGTGAGAAAGAATTTTTGCTTTTGTTTTCACAACAGGCATAGATTAGATGTTTCCATCAGCGGTAAAGCTGGTGCGCTGGCAGCAGTCGAACCAAATATAAAAATAAAAATGTATGTGTGATGTGGGACTACAAAGCTGTTAACATCAATACAATAACTGAAGTGAGGAGAGTACTCTGCATGAATAAAAAGCTAAAATGAACCAACTTAGTAATCAGATATATTAACCAGCAGCCCCTAATTGAAAACACTGCAGAACATGCTGTCACCTCACACTGAAAATGTATGTGTTTGTCGTATATATATATATATATTTGCAATAAATTTCTGCATCATAATGTATCTCTGACAAGGGCCCAACTTTGTAAAGACCCTACGCTTGGCAAGAAGATGCACAGCAGTTCTACCTGTTAAACTAATTTAAAAGTGGGCTTTCAAATAACTATTCATCCTACTAATCCAACCTCTTCATCTTTGTTGCACATTTTGGTCAGGCAATCATAAACAAGTTAAAGCATGCAGTCTACTCCTTGAGGAAGCATCACATTACAACGTATAATGTATAAACACACACAGTGCTTCAGACACACACACTACAAATATAAATGAATAAGTACATAAAGATATATTACAATAAAAAACACAGCGCAAAGCCAATCTGAAACAAACTGAAACATGAGACAAGGATGGAGATCTATAAAAAGACTTGTCTATTAAGCTGTGTTTTTAGAAGCCACTTTAAGCACTCCAAGAATCCAAACAGTTAGAGTTTTCCCGGCTGTAGCACTTGAGGTGAATTAGAACATATTAAGGGGTCTCATATGAAAATATTTAATGATCACTGCCAAAAGCTGCCTAACTATCTTACCCACAGTAGTACTGAAACTACTGCCCTAGAGTCAAAATCGTGTTTGGGCACAAACAGAAAGGACAAAAATTTTGTCTTTAAGCAATGGCAGACTATCTATGGAGCAAGTAGCAGGTACAGATACATATGAAAGTTTAGCCCCAAAGATATAATTAGAATCCCTTAGAATAGGAAATAAGGCAGCTTTTGTGGACAGAGAGCACAAAACTCACAGGAGACCAGAATGTTTTCTGGTAAGATTTTTATACCAAGGCAAGCTCTAGATTCATAAACATGTAAGCCAAAAACCTAAAAAGATAGAAAAAGAGTCATTTTTATGTTTAATTTATTTGATGATTTGCCCTTATTCACAGCCTCCTCTGCCCAGGGACCTCGAGCAGCCAGATGCCCTGAGATGACAGCTTCTCTTTCAAGGTCAGTAGCTGCCCTTTTCCTTCAGATACTGCGTCATGAACAGACATGCTCAAATTAAGATCAAAGAAAAGGGTGCTCTCCATCATCAGGGCAGACTGTCCTCACCCAAAATATGGCCCTATAGGTTGTCTGTGCAAGCAGATTATGACCCATATTTACGTTTATTGTTAGGCAGCAACCTCTAGATACCTTAGTTATTATGATGGGAACAAAGGAAGAGGTCAGATGAGGTAGTATAAAGAGTGACAAAGTCTATGGAAAGCCGTTTGAGCATTTATTCCATATCCTTGATATCAAACTTAATTTTCCTTTACTAGTACAGATTTTCTGTTTACTATTAGAACATTTCGGCGCACTAGTCGATGACTAGGCTTTACTAGTGCGACAAAACGGCGCAATAGTACTACTAGTAAGGCCACAAAATGCTTACTAGTACTTCTAGTAGATGCAAAAATGTCTAGTTGTACTACTAAACAGATGTTCGTGTAAAAGTCAATGTTGACTTTTAATTTAGGTATGCAAGTTACATTAGTAAGTTAAATTATGTTAGTAGAATCAGAATCAGAATCAGCTTTTTGGCCTGGTATGTGTACACATACAAGGAATTTGACTCTGTTTTTTCTGTGCACTCTATGTATGTCTAAAAGGGATTTTGTATCAAATACAAAAAAACTGAGCAAAAAAAAAGCAAAACAACAGTAACATTTATAAACAGTGCAGAGTGAAAATGATGCTGAAATAAATATTATTAATGTAACAGGTAGCTTTATGTACTTGAGGTAGGGGTATATGGGATATGACAGTCTTCTTCTTTTCCTTTCGGCTGTTCCCTTTCAGGGGTCGCCACAGCGAATCATGTGCCTCCATCTAACCCTGTCCTCTGCGTCCTCTTCACTCACACCAATTAACTTCATGTCCTCTCTCACCACATCCATAAATCTCCTCTTTGGTCTTCCTCTAGACCTCCTGCCTGGCAGCTCCAACCTCAGCATCCTTCTACCAATATATTCACAGTCTCTCCTCTGAACATGTCCAAACCACCTCAATCTGGCCTCCCTGGCTTTATCTCCGAAACATCTAACATGAGCTGTCCCTCTGATGTACTCGTTCCTGATCCTGTCCATCCTTGTCACTCCCAAAGAGAACCTCAACATCTTAAGCTCTGCCACCTCCAGCTCTGCCTCTTGTCTTTTCTTCAGTGCCACTGTCTCTAAGCTGTACAGCATCGCTGGTCTCACCACCGTCTTGAACACCTTTCCTTTCATTCTTGCTGATACTCTTTTATCACACAACACACCTGACACTTTTCTCCACCCGTTCCAACCTGCTTGCACTCGCCTCTTCACCTCTTTTCCACAGTCTCCATTGCTCTGAACCGTTGACCCCAAGTACTTAAAGTCCTGCACCTTCTTCACCTCCGCTCCCTGTATCCTCACCGTTCCACCTGGGTCCCTCTCATTGACACACATGTATTCTGTCTTACTGCGGCTAAGCTTCATTCTTCTGTTTTCCAGAGCAGACCTCCATCTCTCTAGATTCTCCTCCACCTGCTCCCTGCTCTCACTACAAATCACAATGTCATCCGCAAACATCATAGTCCATGGAGATTCCTGTCTAACCTCATCTGTCAGCCTGTCCATCACCAGAGCAAACAAGAAGGGGCTCAGAGCCGATCCTTGATGCAGACCCACCTCCACCTTGAACTCCTCTGTCGCACCTACAGCACACCTCACCACGGTCTTACAGCGCTCATACATGTCCTCCACCACTCTAACATACTTCTCTGCCACTCCAGACTTCCTCATACAATACCACAGCTCCTCTCTCGGCACCCTGTCGTACGCTTTCTCTAAATCTACAAAGACACAATGCAACTCCTTATGACCTTCTCTGTACTTCTCCATCAGCATCCTCAAAGCAAACACTGCATCTGTTGTACTCTTTCTAGGCATGAAACCATATTGCTCCTCACAAATGCTCACCTCTGCCCTTAGCCTAGCTTCCACTACTCTTTCCCACAACTTCATTGTATGGCTAATCAGCTTTATTCCTCTGTAGTTGCCACAGCTCTGCACATCTCCCTTGTTCTTGAAAATTGGCACCAGTACACTTCTCCTCCATTCCTCGGGCATCCTCTCACTCTCCAAGATCTTGTTAAACAAACTAGTCAGAAACTCTACTGCCACCTCTCCTAGACACTTCCATACCTCCACAGGTATGTCATCAGGACCAACTGCCTTTCCACTCTTCATCCTCTTCAACGTCCTCCTCACTTTACTCCAACCTAGCATACAAGTCCTCATATGCTCTTTGTTTGGCCTTTACCACCTCTACCTTCACCTTACGCTGCATCTCCCTGTACTCCTGTCTACTCTCTTCAGTCCTCTCAGTGTCCCACTTCTTCTTTGCTAACCTCTATCTCTGTATACACTCCTGAACTTCCTCGTCCCACCACCAAGTCTCCTTGTCCACTTTCCTCTTTCCAGATGACACGCCGAGTAACCTCCTACCTGTCTCCCTGATCAAATTAGCTGTAGTGGTCCAGTCATCTGGGAGCACTTCCTGACCACCCAGAGTCTGTCTCAGCTCCTCCCTGAAACTAAACAACATTCTACCTTTTTCAGCTTCCACCACTTTGTCCTCTGCTCTGCCTTTGTCCTCTTCATCTTCCTCACCACCAGAGTCATTTTACACACTACCATCCTGTGTTGTCTGGCTACACTCTCCCCTACCACTACTTTACAGTCACTGGTCTCTTTCAGATTACAACGTCTACACAAGATGTAGTCCACCTGAGTGCTTCTCCCTCCGCTCTTATATGTCACCCTATGTTCCTGCCTCTTCTGTAAGAAAGTGTTCACTACAGCCATTTCCATCCTCTTTGCAAAGTCTACCACCATCTGTCCTTCTGCGTTCCTGTCCTGAAGACCAAACCTGCCCATCACATTCTTGTCACCTCTGTTCCCTTCACCTACATGCCCGTTGAAATCTGCACCAATCACCACTCTCTCACCTGCAGTGATGTTTCCTGCCCTTTTCCTGCCTTTGTAAGTCACATTACTAAGTCATGTGATGTAACTTAACTAAGTTAGGTCAAGAACTGGTGAATGCTGATGCAGCTCAGGAACAGACCGCTGCAACATGGGCTCAGCGGATTGTTGCAGCACTGGAACAGAAAACAACTGCAGTTCCAGGAAAGGTGACAGCAGCTTACGTGACATACGGAACTTAATTTAAGTAGCTAACGCACCTATTTTGAGCCAAAACATGATCTTTACTAAACCTAACCAAGTAGTTTTGATCAGTGTTGCCAACTCTTTTCCAATGAAAGTAGCTAGCACTTAGGGCTTGGAGATATATTAAATATATTTGAAATATTTGAGTAGTAATTGATGTGAGGAATAGCAGATGAGCATATTGTCATATTCAAGTTTTCTGTATTTTCATCCTTAATCCTGAGAGAATGAATGATAGAGAAGCTCAGGCAAACTATATACATATTTACAAGCTATCCTAACATCCTAATTCAGAGATCTGGAGAGAAACAGAGAAGCTGACTGCCTGCACAATGTGCGAGAGGTAAGGGAGAGCGACTGCGGCGCTGTTGCAGAGGAGCCATGCAGCATTCATGGGAATTAATTAGAATACAGTAGATTTTAATATATTTCTCAGCTTTCCCTGTGACAAAATTTGTAACTAACGGAGGGTCTGAAAAGTTATTAAATCTTGAGAAGTTGCCAAGTTGGCAACCCTGGTGCCTAAACCTAACCAAGTAGCCTAGTTTTGGTGCCTAAACCTAACCAACCTGCGACTGTTTCACTATCTATAATTGTCAGCATAACAGCATAGCAGGCAAGGATGAGGTCCACACAGCAACTTTTTAGTAGCCAGGCAATTGATATGTCTGACAGGAGCTTCTGTCCTATAAACAGGGCACGTCTGTTAGAGGATAATTGAGTACAGCAGAGTTACAGTGCAGCTACTGTCAACCTGCTCTCCAGGAGTGCTCAAATTTCCTGAGGGTGTGTTTACCATGTTTGAACTTACCAACAATGCAGCAACACAACCACCCAGCTGCACATACAGTAGAGGTGGGTAACAAACCATATAAACACAGACACTCACTCCCTCTGTTTCTCTTAAATGTACACATATGAACACATGTACTTAAAACACTGTGTGGGCGAGCACTGGAGTGCTCTGTGTCTGTATTCCCGTGGAAACAGTTGTAGTGGGATTCGCTGACTGACCCTGTTTAGCATGCCAAGAATTAGTCATGCATTGGTCTAAAATTTGCATCTCACAACATTTTACTCCAGTACCCTTTCAGTTTGTATTTTCTTAAATGAAACAAATCAACATTTATATTCATAGCACCTTCCAGGCAAAATTGTTGTAATGTCAAACATGTTCATGTAAAACAATAGATGAAATACAGATAGAAAAAGTACATATTTTAATTAAAATAAATAAGGAAACCTGACTATGTCTCTCGGCTGGCCTGGGAACGCCTCGGTATTCCCCCGGAAGAGCTGGAGGAAGTGTCTGGGGAGAGGGAAGTCTAAGCATCTCTGCTTAGACTGCTGCCTCCACGACCCGGCCCCGGATAAGCGGAAGAAGATGGATGGATGGATAGATGGATAAAAAAAGAAACCAATCAAAAGCAATATAATAAAAACCCTTGTAGAAATAGTAAAGAAAATACGGTACTTAGAGTTATGTGTCTAATTGTTTAGTTTGAAACTGTACAGATTGTGATGCCCTCAGGTCCACTAGCAGAATCTTCCAGAGGTGAAACCACATATATGACATTAAATGCTGCTCCTGTGTCTGAGCCAGGGAACATCTGTGCAGTTCCAAAGTTTACTGGATGTTTTTCAGAAGCAGTGCAATTTTAAGCAGCCTGTTCTTGCAAAGCCACATTTCACATTGTTTTTTTTGTTTTCTTTCGCTGGTTTGGGGGCTTCATTATTGTTATTGAATTGTTTATTTCTCTCTCGCTCTCTGTCTCACTTCCGCTGGGAACTCCCTAAAACATATATTGAGAACAATATAAGCAGAATAAAAACGTTTGGTTTTCATTTGATGGGTCAGTTGTCCAGACATATCTTTGTAAGGCCAATGCCTTTACTTTGAAAAAGACAAAAAATAATCTACCATACATTAAAAACTTACAAGCATGTCCAACATGTTATGCTATTATCTTCAATGAATTTAAAACTATAAGAGCAGAATCTTATAGAATAGTCAAAAACAAACATATGACCAGTGAAGCAACTGTAAAACAAGTGTACTTTGTGGTCTTTATCAGTACACAATCATACTAATGTACTTTCCATAAATTGCAGTTAATCTTTTTTTTTTGCCGACTAAGTGTAATTAAGTCTGCTGGTGATGAAGGCATGCAGAAGTCATTCTGCTTGCAGGGGGAAATGGTGTACTCTAAAATTGATAAAAAGTGATGGTATTTCTCAAAACTCTAATCAGCATCAGAATCTACTCTGAGGCTTCAAGCTTGGGTTCCAAATTTAGTTGATGGACAGCTTCTCTTTCTGGACCTTGAAGCAATAAAAATAATCTGTGTCTTAACAGCTGAAAGGACGTCTGTGACATTCACAAGTTGATGCGATCAATACAGTGAACCACTTAAGGCTGACATCTCCGGGTGGAATGGAAATGCACAGCTGCATGGCATCTGTATAGCAGATACCTATGGTTCCCGTGAGGGAGCTTTAAGGACACCCCTGTCACTAATCAAGTCATTCGAATTATGCAGGTTGTATCTTTACATACATAATAAATCTCGGGGTAACTATGTTGTGAATGATGTGATAACAGAAAGTGTCTCACTCCTACTCTTCTGAGTT
Organism: Coreoperca whiteheadi; assembly: GCA_011952105.1. Lineage (NCBI taxonomy): Eukaryota > Metazoa > Chordata > Actinopteri > Centrarchiformes > Sinipercidae > Coreoperca > Coreoperca whiteheadi. Next base: position 19,117,527 of record CM022474.1, on the reverse strand, counting down.
TTTGTCTTGTCTTGCAATATAAATGCGAAGAAATATATTGCATGCCTGAAACATTACTGGCCATTTCCTGCTAATATATATGTCCAAGCATCCAGTATTTACCCAACCAAGAGGGGCATATGGTATGGTGATGTGGAGAGTGGTCATAAATATAGCACCTCACACATTTCTGATTCTGATGAAACATCATCTGTTATCTGACAAAGTCTTTTGTTTTAAATCTGGGATGGTGTTCACACTATATTTAGAAATTACAATGGTCTCTTCATGGCATCTTCAGGTGCTGTGGGGGTAAAGGGGAAACCTTGAGTAATTGGAAAGGAATGGAGTGATCAATAAATTGAAATAGAAACCATCTGTTTCTGTCAGGTGGATATTAAACATATTGAAGTAAAAGCTAAATCAAATTACTAATTTTGCGGAATTTCTCACTGCACCATGACCTTGAATATAACAGTCCAGGAACCACTGGTGCACTCACAATGCAGGCGAGCATTGATCAAAGCCAAACTATGAGGAGGAACTGCATGAAGTAAATTGCTGTTCAAAATTCACTTTTGCACAATAATGTCAATCATTTGGTTGGAACCAAATAGCCTACACAGATGAATATATTTTGTATTAAATATTTGCCACTACTGAAATAATATTTAATTTTTCTATAATAAAATGAGTAGTAACGCTATAAGAGGTTCCAGCAAAGTCATAAATACCACACATTTAATACCCTCCTTCTCTGGTTAAGTGTGTAATATACTGTGTGTGCCCTGGGCTGGAATCTGCAGTCATCCTAGGCCTGGGAGTTCCATTATTCTTCATCATTGCTTGCAAATGTAAATGTGCATTTAAAATGTAACTTAAATGTGTAGTGTTTGAGCATGGAAGCTTAGAAAAAAATTAAGTAAAACATATTATTCTAAGATGCTTGCAATTTCCAAGAGCCATTGTCCTGGATCTCTGTGAATTGGGTTCAGAGATTAAAAAAGGAATGACACACACTCTCATTTGAAGATGCTTACAAATGTGTTTTCTGGCAGCTGGGACAGTCAAAAGAAGAACTGGATAACCCATATTACTTTACTTTATTTCATGTCATGCCCTAATCTTAAATATTTAACTTTACTGGTATGTTGCCTTTGTTAGGTAGCTGACAGAGAGTGAGAGACGATGTGGGGAATGATAGAAATAGGCCAAAGAATGTGTTTCCATTACACAAATGGAGGTTCCTTGACACTGCTGTACAACTGGTCAACCTCAAAATCCAATGCAAATATAACTGACACAATCAACTTCATTCATGCTGCAATGTGGGCACTACAGGAGATGTAATGTTGGCAATAGCCTGGTTGAAGCCATGATTCAGTTAGTGTCTCAAAACACTTTTCACCTTTATTGTGGCCACTTTAAGGATGTCTTCACACACATCAGTGCATAAAGTAATTATATTAATAATTTGGATTTTATTTCAGTATTTTATGACATTAAATTTTGCTACACTTGTGGATTAAGAACATTAACTATAGTATATTATATACAGTTATTACATAAGTATCTGACATGTAGAAAAAAAAAGAGTGCACAATGTAGATATTACATTAAAATTAAATCACTTAATACAGTACATCGGGCACTGTACATCAGTTCAGTTCATCAATGAGTGGTTTACTTATGAAGATATAAATAACACAAATCTTTACCTCTAAAACAAAGCTTTTTTTATAATCCACCTGCTGCAGCTGGCAAGCACACATTTGAAGGTCAGGTCTTAAGAGACAAAATCTAACTGTGCCAGTTCCTTAATTTAAGGAACACAATGTATTTGGAAAATTAATGTCCAGATCAAAGGCTTTTGCACACCCACAGGCTTGAAATTAAACCTCCAACTCGTCTTGTGAATGTAATATATACTATTGGAACAGGTGACGTTTTTTTCAAATATATATGACTACCATTCAAAACATGCTTTTGTGTTTATATGAACGTTGAACAGAGGACACAAAAGCATAAGAGTACTAAAATAATTCCTGAGGGGATACTGCAACAGTAGAGTGGGTGGGACATATGAAGACAGTAATTAATGAATAAAAAACATTGCACAAAAGTTGATAAACAATAAACAGTCAAAAAAGTGAAAATCCCAATTAAAATCTCTAATTACAGAGTATAAACTCTGTCTGATACTTCCACCATCATCATTAAAACACCAAAATGAAGAAATATCTTTTTGAGGAATGGCATTCATCCCTCCAAGCACTGATGCTGTTCTGGCAGATTGTGGTGGCCCAACACCTTACTAAGACTTATTTTGTTTTTTAGTTACACTATTGTCCATAAATAGGAGAGATGCCATTCCTATGTTACCAACCCATACATTTCAGGCCTCTGCTGCTACTATACATTATGTCCAAGAATATCAAAAACAGGAAAGGTGATAAGGCACACTCCATGCCTTATATTAACTTATATAGAAGACCTTGGCATAGGCTTTCTCAGGCAGCGCAGTGTGATTATACAGATGTTGGAATACCCTCTGGTCTGTGTTCTTAAAAAGTGGAATAACAGATCTTTTGTCAATTTAAGGACTCTGTTTCTGTCATAAAACAACACAAAAGAAATATGTCAACCATTACACCCCAGCAATATCCAAAACCTTCAGCTTAACTATATCATGTGCTCATATTTTTTCCTTATTTAGCCCTGACATTTTACTCATAGCTTGCATGATTTATACTATCTGAGCAAGTTGCAAAGTGCTTACTCACTGATCACAGATGCTTAGTTTTATGTCATTATAACAATTCAATTATATAGACTGTAACCCTCTAATAGCATAGACCTTTGTCGTGTCTAACAGCATTTTATGCTATGTATTAGTGCTAATGTAAGGTAATATCTCCTTTATTAATCTAAAATACAAAACCTAATTAGGCAAATGCAGTCTACATTAGTACTGCCCTTTCGGCTTGAACACAAATCATATTATTTTATAAAATTGTGCTTTGTTGGCTCTCACCACACACAACTACTTCCAACCCATGAATTTGGCCTCATTTTGATATGCAATATAGATAAGCTTGGCTAACATTTTAATGTGGTTGTAATATTTTTCCACACTCACACTCCGCACTACTTTTTGTGTGCCCAAACCCATTATTAACACAATGTCTGCCTCCCACATAAACTGAAAATAATCAGACATTATTTTGTACGTATTTTCTAGTACCATTAATATTCAACTTGAGAAGAGTTAAGAAGGTTCTGCTTATCTGTATCTGCATTCATAGATAGAGTAGATTTAAAATATGATGAAATGCATCACACTAATTATAAAAACAAAACAATGTCTTTGTAAGCAGTAAAGTTCTCTTCATAAACGTCTCTTGAAATTGTGTAAGAATTCATATTCTGACTATTCATTTTCACTATTCAGATGTTTTTTTCGTGGTGAAGCTGTCAGGTAAGGATTGATTGAAAAGTTAGTTTTGGCCCTTCAGTCTGGGCAAGATAGTTATTGCAAGACAATTTGAGTAATTATACATTCCACAGTAGTGATTTTAATGATAGAATGACATATTTTCCAATCATATAACATATAACAAGCTTACACTGGCCACTAGTTGCAAATTGTGGTCACTATGTGTGGCGAAGGGATGAATATTTTCCCACTGGGAAATTGGGACATTAATGGTTTAAAAACGATCGCTCCCTGAAAAATCTTGCTAATTTCTTTGGAAACCATGATTTTTCACAACTGTAGTTTGAATTTAACACAGAACTGCAGATCTAAAGAACTGCAGAAAATTCTGGGTTCCCACTGTTTTTTTGTCAGGAAAATAGAGGAGAGTTTGGCAATAAATCCTTGTTACCTGCAGCAGGTTTTGTTCTACAAAAGAAGCTTTAAATTTTCATAATACACCCACAGAGCAACACGCCCTTACACCTAATCGACAGAATAGGAAGTTTGCCAATGACTCCCAAAACAACATATATGACCTTTGGAGAGTACCAGCGACAGGCTTACCAGACCTTTGTCCTCAAGGTAGCAATAATCAATACATGAATTAATGTTGTGAAATGGCTGCAGTTTGGTTAGATTTAGGTACCAAAACTACTTGGGTAGTTTTAGGAAAATATCAAGTTTTAAGTTAAAATAAATATGTTAGTTACGTAACTTAAAATAAGTCAGCACTGAGTTTTGGTTTCACAAGGGACACGTATAGCGGTCTCCTGGGTGAAAGTCCTGTGTTTGACCCATCCATCGTAAACATAAATATGGGTCATAATAAGTTGCTTACACAGATGACCTATACGACATATTTGGGGAGGACGGTCTGCACAGAGACATACTGTACCATAAATATAATAACACATTGTTTCATATAAAACACACACATAGACAGAATAAGCTCCCACAAAACGTAGCAGTTAGTCTATCATAAACACCAAACACTAGTAAAAAACTTTGCATGGATTCAGGCAGCAACATGAACTCATTAGTATCACTCAGATAAGCTGATCATCAACTGACTACTAACTGTAATAAGCTGAGCAAGCAGTAATTATTAGCCAGAGGCCACATTGATTGATTAAGTTCAACCTTGTTCTATTATTCTAAATATTTGAGCATACATATCATCATCTGTGTTGTCATATTATGTGCACAGATAATACTGAACAGTAGTGTGGTGCCTTTTGCCTGCCCATTCATTCCCACTTGTTCCCTACCTAACATGAAATGGGTTTCAAATTGGTGCAGGAAAGCTGCTATAAATAGAGCCATTAAATCAAGGTTAACTGAATTTGCCATTAATCTATAAGGAGAATGTTTCTGACTGAACTAACAGTTTCACACAAGACTCTTATCCACAACTAATCTCATCTGGGCCAGATTGTTGACCTGTTTCGCAATCAGGTTTGACACGCTAGTACTATGAGGGCATCCTTATAGGCTTGTTTGCAATCATGACACAAGCCAGTTGTTCAGGTGTTGGCTACAGGAGTACTAATAAAATACAGTAATATACAGTATATTATAAACTGTAATGTAGTAGAAAGACTTTTGATAATGCATTTATCAAACTACACAGTATATAGAGGTGTTGGATATGGAAGCTCATTCATGGACAGAAATTTATTTGCTTTATGTGTAAAAGACGGAATCTTGTACTGATAGCTTACAGAGTCCGTGGCATTGTCCAGGGAAAACTAATTAACTGATGCATTCCATTTCATCAGAGTCTGGGGAAACATCCATCACATGCAGAGGGAAAACAAAATACAGTACTCATGTAAATTAAAGTCCTGGAGAGCCTCTGGCTCAGTCATTTTCATTCACTTATTAATTTATTTCGTCACAACTCTTTATCAGTGAGTCAACAGCTAGACCACAATGAGCTCAAGGGGAAATGTTGGGACCATGTTAAAGAGTGAAGAAGAAGCAGAGAAATGTTTTTACTTATATTCAATCCTGAAATAAAGGGTAAGTGTCACAAACTGCACGATGTTTGAGTCTGTGGAGACAGTTGTATTAGGATGGTCATTATCATTAATTAGCTTTATGAAGGACACTTTAATTTGGTCTGTGCTGTACTGAAGCCTATTGAAGACAACTGAAATGGCAGCATACTTTGCTGCAAATAGTAGCAAGTGGTAGTCACCTTATCCTATACCTTTAGACATTTAAAATTTATTCCATGTTTACAAGATCCTCACTTCACCCTGGTTGTTTCTCCAGTCAACAACAGGATTTGCATGTTTTAGGAAGTAGAGATGAAAAATCTGGATTATACTGAGGTAAGCCTATTAATGTTGAAAGCTATAGATTTGTAATAAGATGGATGGGCTAAGCTTTACCTTCAGCTTGTTTCTGTGAGATTGTAAAGGTAATCTAAACAAGACGCTTCAGGTGATTAGGTGCATAAACTAAGCATCTATTCATTCAAAACACCTTGCAACCATAGACAATCCAGCTTGTGAAAAGTAAATATGATGACAGGATCTCGCTGGGTGGTTTAGATTCACTAGTCATATTCGTTCATGGTTTTAAATATTTTGTTTTTATTTTCATAATATTTCAAATATGTTTGGTGATAAAGTTTAAGTTAAGTTTAAATCCTGGCCCTGTTTTTCTCCATGAAAAGTGCATGTTGCCCTCAATCACATGGGTTTCCTGCGGGTACTGTGATTGTCTCCTATAGTCCAAAGCCTGCATTTCAGGTGAATTGGTGCCTTAAATGACACATAAGAGATAGCCCTGCAATAGACTCAAGGTGTTCATGCTTTTCGGTTAATGTATGCTAGGATAGAACCACAGTTTGTAGTTGGGTCTAAAAAAATGTAAATGAGATTCTGAACGTTTATATAGCAGCAAACAACTATTTGCTAAAGATATAATGGAGTAATGGCATCCTTAGCAGAGGATGACGTTGTACCCCCTCTGCCTGTGTTGTTATCGCAGCCTCTCTGTGCTTTGTTTATACAGCTGCGTGCATGTTAGTGCATGTGAAACCCTCTTGTGAAACTGTTCATCTGTGAGGATAGCTGTTTTTTCCTGATCTAACATGGTTAATTAAAGATTAACCAAAAGGTCTAGCTCTGTAGTGATCCTTTCCATATTTGTGCCAGACACTTAGGATCCCTGTGCATGTCAGTGGCAAAAACAAGCACTTTTAGTGGACTTACCTTGCCATGCACATTTGTCCGCAGCAGCCATTGCAGCCCGTTTCGTGGCAGCCGGCTGAGATGTAGCGCAATTGGTTTAGGTCTGAGATGCTGGTGTTCTAGTGTGACATTAAGTAGCAGTGAATGTTGCTTACAGCCCCAAGTAATTGTACAGGGGTGGGTAGAGTAGCCTAAAATTGTACTCAAGTAAGAGTAGCGTTACTTCAAAATAATTCAAAACATTACTCAAGTAAGAGTAAAAAGTATTCTGTGAAAAAACTACTCAAGTACTGAGTAACTGTTTGGTCGTAATTATTGTTTTTTAGAAACAATGTAATCAGACAGACAAAAATGCCATCTTGACTATACATAATTTGCAATAGTTGCTAGCTAACGTTAATTCATTCATCCAAAGAAAACATATTGTGGTCTGCTTATCTTATTGTTTTAGGAGACACAGGAGACACCACATAATATAACTGTTTTTTTGCACTTTGTTTAAACAAAACATGCTTTTTATTTTCGGCCAGGGGTGTTCATCCTTTTCCGTTTGAACATTGGAGACAGTTGCCGCTACCATTTCGTTTGTTTTTCCATTTCCTGAGATTTTGTGAGAATGGTGAAACAGTCATGTGATAATTGTTGCTACATCTGATTGGTGAAACGGAGTAATGTGGTAGATGTACTGATGGCATATCTCTGACAAAATAAAGCATAGAATATGTAGGAAAAAAAGTAACTAGTCGAGTGTAGCCCAGTGTAGGGGAGTAAGAAAGTACAAGTAAAAAGTAGGGTGCAGTAAAACTACTCCTGGTAGTAAAGTATTTTCAAAACGTTACTCAAGTAAGTGTAACGGAGTAAATATAAGTCGTTACTACCCACCTCTGTAATTGTATTTAGGAAAAATATGCATTCCAAGTTGCCACTGCACTATTAGTTACAAGACCAACTTTTACAACACTGCATTACTTTATTAATGCAGAAACATGAACCCTAAATGGATCAGATAAAAAAATGTGAAATATAAATGTTGCTTCCATTTTTAAGCACATACCATACTGTACACAAAGTCGTATCATATGCAATTAACTGTTGTGACAATGTCATGTGACAATTTCAGATTTTATTCAATTTTGTTGAGTAGATGGGTCTAAGTGGCTTTATGTTGCATATTTTTTCTATTATTTCTGCAAATAACAGAAAGTATACATGTATGAGACACAAAATCCAATCTTATGACTTTCATTAAATACTCAAATGAGTGTCCTTTGTTTTGTTGCCTTGATTTTGACATTGGAGAATAGGGAGGTGTCAGGAAATGACCAGAGAGAGGGAGGATGACATGCAACAATCGTCAGTTTATTAAATCCCTAGGCTACCAGTATTTTTTGTTAAGTAGGTTTTTTTGTCTTTTTATGCTTGTGATTAATTGAAACCTGCATTAATTTAATTTTTAGCCATGGGGGCAGAAAAGCCGGCTGTTAAGACAAAATTCACATATTATCACCTAATAAATTATATATGTTAGATTTTAGCAAACGGTAGCTTATGTACACACTGAGAAGATATGGATAAACATTAGCATTAGTTTGGAGTCTTTTTTATTCTGTTTGATAGACACATGTAGGTCCAATTTTAATTCCTCTTATAGCTCTGTTTTTGGTCTCCACCATCTCCTGAGGGAAATATCTGGCTCTTTAGTTAAATGCTCCACTATCTTCACAAGCTAGTTGCTAACTTTGTCTGCTATTTAGACAGGTAGTGTACACCCAGGTTGGGGGGCTTTTCACTGATAACACTTTTGACAAAAAGACAAACAAATGCTGATGAGAGGGGTGAGACTGAAACAACAACGGAACAAATTTGGGCCATAAAGAAACAAGACAATGTGTGAAAATATGCTATAAAGCTCTGTACAGCTGAGGGGAATGGCATAGTTGGGTGATAATTATAGGTGGGTTCATCACTACGAGGGAAACCTTTCACATTATGAATAATTATTTAATCCATTATTAATATAAAAATTGAATGTAGCAGCTTTAAAATATAAATCTAGAACAACTTGTTATATAAACAGGAAACATTTTCAGTTATGAACACTTTGTTCATATCAACTTAAAGGTCCAATGTGTAACATTTAGGATGAGCTATTGGCAGAAATGGAATGTAATATTTATATGTTTTTTTAATTAGTGTATAATCAGCTGAAAATAAGAATTGTTGTGTTTTCATTACCTTATAATGAGCAATATTTATCTACATATGGAGCGGGTCCCCTTCCACGGATCATGTCATGTTGCAGCGCCATGCTTCTACAGTACATTTAGTACAGTAACCCATAGAGAAAAAATAAATTGTTCCCACATTTTGATTAATTCGTGTGCACAAGGTAACATTTGTTGCCACACTTTAATTAATTAATTTGTGCGCACAAGTTAAGTGTAGAGCCAGCACAACAGACCAGCCTTTTTTATCAGTGTTTAGTATGGGAAACGTTTATTCTGATGGACTGAGTTAACAGTTTTAATCAAGCAGAGGATGTATTATGTGTAGCTCTGGTTGTTTCTTTGTTTTTCTTGTGGTTGGTTTGTAAAACAAATAGCCAGCTGCTGTACTGATACAGTGGATTGTGAGCTGGAGTTTCGGTTTGGTAGTCAATGGCGAGAGAAACAATTTTTTCATCCCATTTGAACTGTGCCATGAATGACCCATGATGTTTGTTAATGTAAAAGATAATTTTGCATGTCAAGAATTTCTCATTTAGTAATTTGAAAGCCTACACACCCAATGATAAGTGGCGTCATGACTTTCTCTCTTCTCTTGCCTGTGTGTTTCATACATGGATGTATAAAGTACCGGATTTAGTCACACAAGTAATGGGTCTTGCTCGTTTTTTCTCTTCCCGGCTGACAAAAGGACCAGGAGTTGCTGCATAAATACATCAGGTAAGCTAACGTTACAACAGATGGCCATGTTGGTGTTGGTATATCGTGTGAGCAAGAGATGAGTGGTTTCACGCAAAACTAAATGGTACTACATACTGTATGTGTAATTCTTGGCACAGTTCAAACAGGATCAAAAACGTATTTGTTTCTTGACATTGATTGCCGTGCATCACTCTATATTGGATCAAATTCACAATTTATTAATGAATTTAACGTTAAGCCTATGCCAAGATGGTGTGGGTTTTTACTAGGTTATGTTTTTTGTTATGATTTGATTAGCTAAACTTAGCATTTTCTTAAAAGTAATTCTATGTAAACCTAGGGCATGCACACTCACTGAGGCAGCCACAACACATGGCAGCCAGGAAGACGATGTTAAGTTGAAGATGCTATTCCTCTCCCACCTTTGCTATAGGAAGAGCAGAATACGGGCAGATTCTGAGGAGAGGGCTAATGCAGGGAGGGTCAGAGATCCTGCAACAGATGCCATCCAAGAAGTGAGACACTTCCTGGCAGAACCTCTCTTCTCTAGACATGCAGACATCTTGGTGAAAATCACAGCAGATGGTATATATGAGGCTTAGACAAAACCAGATTGTGTATTACAGCTATGTCTGTATCATCAGAATGTATATTCTAAAAAAAAAATATAAACATATATATACATATATATATATACACATATATATATATATATGTATATATATATTTTTTTTTACAATCCTTTATATAACCAGAAATGTCCCATTGAGATACACTATCTCTTCTGCCAAGAAGTTCTGGTCAAGAAGGGCAGCAAAAAATAAATAAATAAATAAAAACGTTTTATATCAAAGTACAGACGGGAACAGGTAACAGTTACAAACAGCATGATAAACTACATGCCCCTGATGGAGGCCTGAGCTGAATTCGTGGGCTTTGATTCAGCTTGAGGCTGTTTGAATGAAGAAGAAAATATTGAAACCGTCAGTGTGTTTGTTCCAAGGCCACCAGCACAAATCCATCATTGTTTAGGTGCTTTTTTAACAGTTTCACCCATAATACAACACATACGCAATGATGGGACAAAAACTGCATTTTTGTGTTTTTTATTTTGTATTTTAATTTAAATTGCATTTCAATTTTACTAGATATGATTCCTCGTAATGACTAGGTAAACTGTACACAAGTGAAAAGAGAGAGCACACAATATGAGGGAATAACAGATATTTCAAGGCCACAACTTTAAAACATCAACAACATAATGGAAAACATTCCAGACAAAGGTGCACTATCATAATGTCATTCACTGTGGTTAAATACTGTTTTCTTTGCTAATGGAATTAATTGCCATGTTACTCCAGCAAATGAACACCAGAGTGAGCATGCTCAAAGTGCTTACACAGTGCACTGTATGTTCCTACAATGAGACACACACATACAGGACATATATAATCTGTTTTAAAGGTTATATTAATAGCATTAGTGACGGTTGCATCCAGTTATCTAACATTATAGTTACCTCAAACAATGTAACGTGATAACGAAGATGTGTATCAGAGGGGATTTAGAAGTGGGCTAGGGTCTGACATAATCGATGGCCTGGGGCCAGTACAACTGTATGCAGGGCAAGTTGATAGACCTGTCAGTGGTCCATCCGGGCCAGTTGCTGGTCAGCTTAAGAAACCACGGAGTGGACGTGAGATCCCAGTATATTACCAATGTGGCATATTGAAGGTAAATTAAAGTTCCATCTCATATAGCAGTGTAACATTAGCCCCATGAGACACTTTGCTGAGGTACTTGTGGCTAGCTAACAATGTAGCCAGCTGCGTTGAGCTCAAATTTGACTGGATTAAGTAAATATTTACCTAATGTGTTATTGTGTAAGAATGATTGGAATGTCATGGTAAGTGTTGCAATATAGGCCCCCTAAACTTATTAGATGATGGGGGGAAAGGGTTACCTAAAGCTAGTTAGTCATATCCTAAGATTACCATAGATAACGTTACATGAAACATCGCAGCACAAAGTAACCTAAATCTATAGCTAGTGTATAGATATATGTTGCATCACTTGACATGACTGAGGATGAGTTAGAGCTGAAGATCTTTGCCAGAACCCGATGGGACCCGATGGGCTTGTGCTCTGGGTTGCGGGGTAAATGAGCAGTCAGGTGATGCCTTTCGATTAGGGCGAAAATGGATGCAGAGGAGGTGAAACGTAGGCTGGCCTCTGGCGATTAGGTTTTGGTTGCACCAGCAAAGCGTGCGCACATTTGCATAATGTCGGGCCGAAAACGGGTTTCGGCTTTTAAAAAGCTGTCAGTCCTTGTCGGGCCTAACTTTTAAGGCCCGATTATAGCTCTAGTCTGAGTCTCACTCAACTTGACATATGCAGGTTGTGCAACAAAATGGAATGGAATGGAAGTGGGGTGCATTATAGTGGCTGGATGTTATCAATGTTTTCAATGGCACCTTGAAGAAGGAATGTCAGATCTGTCAACTGATTGAGCACAGTTTTGACTTGTTTTGTTCAGAGGACACAATTATGACATAAAAATGTGTTTATTGTATTATTTCTATGTGTGATTGTAATATTTATAATTAAATCCACAATGATGGGTTTGATATATGATATGTTATCATAGCTTTTCCAGGCATCATGCATGCAGGGTTTGACTGCACTAGTAGACTTTATCTCAACTTTTTTCACAGATCTATGCATTTGAAAGGATTTTGTCTAGGGTGATTATTACTGGTTTAGGCAAATTCTAGAAAGAGAGATGAAGCGGAACAGAAACTTGAGTTGCCCAGAAGGAGTAAGCTGGAGGGGGAGATTTGACTGCAGAGAAAAGAGTAGAAAGGGAACAAAAGAGAGTTTTTAGCTGAGACCAGCAGCCAGTATGTCACTCTTTCCTTTGGTCAGGGGGTCCTGAGAATTTTTAAGCACTTTATTGAACATGGCATTTTGGGACACAGCTGCAAGACTCTATAAGCCTTATGGTTGCCACGTTTTATGTTTACTTCTGGAGCTAAAGCATCACTCTCCAATGCCAGCGGCCATTAAATCTTAAGCTAAGCAGACGAATTGGACTAATTCATGATAAACTGAAACCAGGTTATCACAAATGACATGCCTCTGCTAATTTTATGAGTAATCGAAAGGACACACAATAATCACAAGCAAAGCTGAGCTGAATAACAGAATGGGATGTGATTCATTTGATAAAGTAGGAAATTCATATCATGTTCTCTTTTGTTGCCTAGGCTGTGACATTAAGTTGTATGGTTTACAGCTCAGTGAATCACTAAACCAAAAATTTTAGCCTGGATATACAATATAACTGTGTTAATCCAAAATCTTGATGATTGTATGCTCAAAATGATGACAAAAGAGGTTTTGAAATCAAGCGAAAATAATATTGTATTACAAAATAATTAAATGTCATGTGACCTCTTTAAGATAGCCTCTGCTCAATTTTTAACAGGTTTTCTTTATCAGTCTTTCTAGAAAGCTGAAATACAAAGGTTTCTATCCATATTCTAAGATGAATGTATACAACTATATTTTAGTCGAATTTGAGAATATACAGGTGTAGGGACCTAAAGAAATAACATAGCTAAATAGTGTTATTCCCATAAAGTTTTGTTTGAAGTTTCTGTGTGACTCCTCTCTTAACCAATCAGAGCGCATGTCTGGGGAATAAAAAAAAAACGGGAAGCGAGTAAGAGAAGAGAAGTGATGCGGGTCGCTCCAGGGCTGAGCAAGAAGATAAGACGAGGTATCCGATGTTTGTCGACTGAAATACTTTTACGGTATGGGCGCAAGGATCATATTAGGATAAGTCGAGTGTAGATACGCGGTGGGTAACTAGGTAGCCCGTAAGTTTTTACTGAAGTGCAGGCAGGCTAACCGCGTTTGTTGTTTTAATAGCTTTATAAAGTGTTAAGCATAAATTGTACCACGTGGATGTTTAAGCTAGCGCTGTCGCGAGGGATAGCCAGCTGATTAGCCAGCCGCAAGATTTACTGAGAACCCGTGAAAACGACGGGGGCGGTGCTGGAGGACATTGGTAATTCGTCGCGGTGACTGCCGATAAAGCTTCGAGAGAGGAGGGATCCAGCCGCCGGACCAACGCCGCTGCGCAGACTATCTTGTTGAACTTCATCCAGCTGCCTCATTAACTCTGACATCTACGCCGCTGAATTCATCGTTCGTTTTTGGAGGTGTGAGTAGTGGATTTTCTCGTTCCTACCGGACACAAAGTAGAAGATTGGACTTTATCTTATTTTTTGTGTTCACCAACTTAAGGGCCCCAACGATTAAAATCCAAGCGCTTGGTAAATTTACAGGACATTAAAGACAAAACAAAATGGAGTTATACTGGTTATGCCAGAAAAGGTTGAAATGTCACCTATGTTTGGGAGTTAAAATGTGATTCATGTTAACTTGTAAACTGTTGAATATAGGCTAAGATAAACCATCTGTTGAGACCCTAAATTTTAGGTGGCTTTTAGAACCAACAACCAACAAAAAGGGGTGTTTTATAGTTACTGTGGAATAGATATACTTGTTACGTCCCCTACCAGCATTTTCATATTGTGCAAAAAGGGAACCAGGATGTTTGTCTAAATCAATCGATTAACGTTTTATTTCTTTGAAGGGTTTTTGTACATTTAGTGTTGTTTGGGTTTTGTCATTTGTAGGGGAAGGGTAAATTGTGTGTGGGGATAGTTCAAAAGACATTTAGGAAAAATAAAGCTGATAACACAGAGGAATACATTTATTTATGTTTCTATACCATATATTCAGATGTCCTGAATGTTTTTTTTTCCATGGTGGATCTTTGCTTAATAATATGTCGTAATATTGCTTAGTATTAGTTTCTGGGAAATACTAAAATAGCTCTTAAGGTGTGAGTTCAGTAGTTTCCCAGTGGAGGCACCGCACTACTGTATTTATGTTCTGTACTTGATAGTTGTTTATGTATGTGATGTTTCTATTCTAGTAAATGGGAGGTTAGCTAATTCACCACCAACTGCTAAGTACTCGGGATCCTGTTCATTGACCCATTGAAATAGTAACCTCAGCTAATATTATACTTCCCTGCGCCAGGAAGGGGTTACACAGGTATAAGCTAAAGGCCAGTGTACATAGTTGAGTATAGTTTGTACAATTCTTGTTACCGAATTGCATCAGTTTACCAATACTATAATAGCTGGTATACTCAGCATAATCTCACAGTCACAGCTTTAATTTTATCAGTGCAACAATAGATATGCCTGAATATCCTATCTATCATGTCTCTCTGAAACATGTCTTTTTTTTTTATCCTGCAAGCCAAGGAGATTTCCAGGGTTTGTGTCAGGTATATTTTCATACTGTATCACTTAAACTACAAAATTAAGTTACGTTTTAGTGCTAACGATAAAGAGTGTGATATGAGACATATGGTTGTCTGATTGATTAATAAACATGAATGACACATGATATTTATGCACACACTGAAGAACTGGGGAGTTTTCTAAACAGTTCATTATTAATTTAAGACGTACAAAAAAACACAAATAGTAATAAATGATGAAATTTAAAATGCTCTCCATTAAGAGACATTAAGGAATATTTTACTGCCACCTTTATTTTCAGGCAGACAATCATATCATGAGTTAGCTGAATAAACCAAATAATGAGCTGACAGTAACATAACATTCCTACTCATTGCTTCAAGTTTTACATTGTGTTTATGTGTACGAGCCTTTCTCAATCACTCATCAATGAATGTTGACACACATGTTGGACCTGGTTTGGACAAACCAACTTCATTCTTTCCTAAGTCTGGCATTGGCAATATCATATAGCAGGGATCATCAACCTAGGACACACATGCCATTGTGGACA
This sequence comes from Coreoperca whiteheadi, assembly GCA_011952105.1. Classification (NCBI taxonomy): domain Eukaryota; kingdom Metazoa; phylum Chordata; class Actinopteri; order Centrarchiformes; family Sinipercidae; genus Coreoperca; species Coreoperca whiteheadi. Next base: position 19,102,042 of record CM022474.1, on the reverse strand, counting down.
CACAAAGCCATTTTCAGTGGCACGTGAGAAAGCAAATAGTTTTTAAAATATTGCATTAGTATGGTCCTGTAATTGATGGTGATATGTTGAATCTGCATTTTCAAAAAACAGTGCACAATTCATGCTGAGTAGTCCTTGAGCTGCCTTACAACAGTGCAGGTGCCGTAACCAATAACCACTTGGCAAAGAGGACGATATAAATTGGTCATGGCAAAGTAATCATCTTTTCTCACCTGCTGCTATCAAGAGCTTCTGCTGCTTCTATCCACTGAGAACGTACTCCAACTTTGTGTTGACTCCTGTAAACGTCTGGCCAGCAATCGCAGACCTTGTCAACACAGATACTGACAATCTTTAACAAGAACTCTGAGAGAAGTAAAGCAATCCACTTCCCACCAAGCTTTCTGACTGCAGTTAACCTGCCCCTCTTCTATTGCCTAGCAACCAACTGAAAGAATCTCAGCCATATGGTCAGTGCTGTCTGTGATCTCCAAAATACTTACCAAACTACATTGTAGTGTGGCTCGTACTAGCTCAAGTCGTCACCAAGAGTACTGTCTCTTCCTAAACGCAGTTCCACCTCTACAGCTGAGTGAGGGATCTGTAGGACTGCCTCTGACTGACTGCAGCCCATGCTCTGATGTCAAAATCACTGTACTATCATCAGCCAAACAGTGACATAGTGAGCTGCTGTTACAAAGAGTTTCCCATCGGGGAATAATAAAGTATTTCTGATTCTGAATCCCAGATAGACGCATGTGGGCATTTGGAGACTCCAGACAGACCATGGATTTTTGCCCTACTGTCACCACCAGCTCAACATGCTGTCTATTTTCTCATGTGCTAATAGGGCATTCAAAGCTGTTACTGCACAATTGCTTTTACCCCATTGGCTATAGCCTAGTAATTATTTCCATTATTGTCATAACATAAAAGCATGTAGTGTGTATCTTTTTCAATTTATAAATCCTTTTCTGATTACCCTTCTGATAAATCAAGATTAGATTCGTCTCTGATGACATAATTGGTCAATATTATTAACTATTAATCTTAAATCAATACATTGACTCACCATGTCAATTAAGGGTTCTGTGCAAACAGTGTCAGCACTCAGGATGATTGCTTTTGTTGTTGTCTTTATTTAACCATCTAAGATCCCACTGACATTCCAAACACAGTTTCTCATTCTTATTCAAGAATTCTGTTTGTTGCAATGGAAAACAAACAGTTCAATAGAAAACATGTTAAGACTAATTGCTTTGTTGGTTGTTGGACATTGATCAACTTTTGAGTTAGCCCCATTAATTATAATTCCTTTTCATTAACAAATGCAGAGAATTATAGGTAGATACATTATTGCCTGCATTGAGGAACAGTTGACCTCAGCTGACTGAAAGTTACACCCTTACATGTTTATACATATTATTTCTATGCCTAGTCTGTATCAGTAGATGTTTGTTAAAATCCATTAACTTCTGAATTATCAAGTGTCTATCTCTGTATGTACACATCTGTTTATCTATCTTAATGTGATGTTTTGTATTGTCAAAAGAAGAGACAATTAAGTCATCAGGAGCTTCCTCCTGTCAATCTCAGATGTGTTGGAATTCGATGTGTGATGTTTCAAGGGAGTCTTAAATTCTTCATCCCAGGTTTTTGGGGAGGCAGGATTACTCAAAAACCTTTCAAGTGTGTGGGCCCTGCCTGTTAATCATTTGTCTCCATTTTTTTCTTTCCTAATGTCAATCCTTTCTATCAGTAATGTGAGGTTGAGGAGCCATTTAATTACTACATGTCACTGGTTTATTCCTGTCTCCTTCCTTCAATGTCCCCTTATTTTTTGAGAATACCCTCCCTTCTAATTACTGTCATCAGAGTCACATTGCTAAAAGAAGTCAAGAAAGTGGCTGACAACAAGTTACAACAACTGCATATCAACCAATTTCAATGTAACACTTTCACTTTAATTCTCAATTTAGAAAATGAAATGCAGTTTTTAAATTCAAATTTAGGCCAGATAAGTGTAACACAGACCAACCAGGTCAGATAATCCTTAATTTAAGTTGGTTTAATAATATTGTTCTTGTTCTGTGTTGATAGAAATAAATAGATAGCCATTAAAAGATATAAACAAATGTGTGCTAAGTCACAGCCATACTAGTTCTTGAGCTAAATGCTCACATCAGCATGTTTACTGTATATGCTTGCGTTGATAATGCTAGCATGTTCAAGTTTAGCATATATTGCTTACAAAGTTTGCCATGTTGGTTTATAGCTTGTTAGCATGCACAAATTTGCTAAATTGCACTAAACAAAGTACAGCTGATGCGAATGGGAATGTCATGAATACGGCAGGTGTCATAAACCAAAGTATTGGACAAAATGACCTTTTTGCCTTGGTGAAGAGTCAGGAGATCAACGTTTTTTCCAGTTCATACCATGCGTGTAGGTACCAAATGTACCAAAACAAAGCATCCAATCGTTGTCGAGGCAAAAAACTAAAAAGTCAAACCCATGGTGATACTGGCTGCAAAGTCAGAGGATCAACAAAGTTCAAAGATACCTAGTGCCTGGGCACTATGGATATCTGTACTAAATTCTGTGCCAATCCATGAAGTAGATATGGACATTTTTGACAGGAAAAGTGAAAACTCTGACATGCTGGTGGTGCTAGAGAAAATCGTCAGAGGATCACCAAAGTTGTTAAAATGTATCCTCAAGGGACCATTAATATCTTCCAAAGTGATAAGCCGACCGAGAGACCATTATTGCCATCCCTAGACCCATCCCACTACTATCATGGCAAGAAAATACATTTAACATTTATATTCTTGGTTCCTTTAAAACAACCCAATAGCACACATTCAGTGCCCTGCTGAGATTAATTAGCAGAAAATATTAAAAAGAGGAAAACTTGAGTCCTCTTTGCAACAAATGTAATGACTACAAATCAGACATTCCAGGAATTTGTTAATTTTGTTTATTAGGATTTAAGACAGATTTTTGGCTTTTGAAGTGGATTTTAGGCAAGAAGACTAGCACTGCTGGTTGGCAGACAGAATCAGTGTGCTGTCACTACACGCTGTCCTGTTCCATTATAAAAGCCCAGTCAGATGGTGATCTATTTCCATTTTTTTCCCCACAGCTTGATAAACCTGAGAGGGTTTGTTTGGTAGCTCTTGCACAAATTCAGACTCTCAGTATCTGAGGCAGCAGAAAAGATAGTTATTGAGCTCAGCTTCCTCAAGTTGGAGGGGATCAGATACAGCTGGAGACATGTTGGTGCTCCTGGGGGGGAAAAAAATAAAATAAAAAAAAAGAAGAGTTCAGTGACTTCTCAGCCTTGGTGGATTCTGGGTTCTGTGGCTCCAAATGATAGCCATATATCCACTTGTCCTTGAATTGAGAAAATACCTCAGCTATGGAGAACTGGTGTCACTTTTCTATCACTTAAAACTATATAAAAAAAAATGTCTAGTGTAGCAATGTAGGGATGGCTGTGGCTTGGTGGCAGAGCGGTCGCCCTCCAACCGGAAGGTTGGCAGTTCGATCCCCCAGCCATGCGTCGAAGTATCCTTGAGCAAAATACTGAACCCCAAAATGCTCCTGAAGCTGCACCTTTGGTTTGTGAATGTTCTCATATGTAAGTCGCTTTGGATAAAAGCGTTTGCTAAATGTGAAAACCAATGTTTTCCAAGATAGCATCTTTAGTTATACTTTATAAAGTCCAGTGTTATTCACGCAGTGTGCTGTGTCACCTCCATCTCAGAGGTCAGTCACTGTCCTCAGTCTTGCTTTAAGAGCCAGAACTCTTACCAGCAGAGCTCTGACAGACAAATGCTTTTTGATTTGGAAGTTCATGGGATACCTACTTGTTTTGTTTCTATCACATGCTGCTTTTGTTTCATTCCTATTTTAATAGATACAATTTTGAGACTGCAAACAATAAAAGTTGACAGTCGATTTCCCTGGTGATAAGCTGCACTTCCTGGATGACAACTCAGGAACTTGATCCTCCAAATGACACAGCACACAGGATGCAACAGCCCATGTGGGTCCTTTGGAGGATCCAACTGCAGTGACCAAAACAAAAGCTGTGTTCAGGTTGCCCTTGTCAACATTTAAAGTGAAATATTTCCATGTTTATTACTAGAGACATGCCATTAATTGGTGTAAAATACCAGTTTAAGTCCACAAGTTTCAGCGTTGCAGTATGAAAAAGTTGTCACGTTTGGACAACTGCCAGACTGCATTTATGCTCCAAGTTATATTTTCCAGTAATTACCTGAGATTAGCAGCATATACAGGCTGCTAACAAGAACAAACGTTAAAGTTTGGCTGGCTTCTATCATTTATATCTAATTTTTTCACTAGTTTATGATGTATTTACTTATGACAGATCACCATCTGAATGCAAACAAGGCACATACACATCTTCATGGGATATCGCCCAACTTCGGTCAGGGGGGCAACCAGGAGGCAGAGCAGGGTCAGGGAATTACCAAATGTGTGGTGTAACTCAGGAGTTCGACGACTAAAGTGAAATCCCTCCGGAGGTCGGGCAGGATGCCAGCGGCGACGACGACAGAAGCAGGAGGCTGACGGCTGAGGCAAGACCTCTCTAGAGGCTGGCAACGTGGCAGGAGATTGGGACTGAGGTCCAACCACTGAAGAGCTGAACCAGAGGCCACCAGGAGACACTAGCAGGAGACCCAGTGGAACTGGGGACTGCTGTGGCTCAGGAACAGGTGTCGGCCGGACCACTGACTTGAGACCAGGCAGGACTGATGACTGCTCAGAGGCACTGGCCATCGGAGTCCCAGTGACGCTTGGTGAGTCTCTGCGCTACGCTAAGCGGCTGGGTCTCTGCGTCTCCGGTGCTACGCCCGGTGGCTGTGTCTCCACGGCAGGACCTCCACAGTGTCAAGCAGGGTGGCAGGAGAAACCAGGGGTAGGGCCCAAACACAGACAGACGGCAAGGTGCAATATAAGTAGTTTAATTAAAAAGGGGAAAAGCTACACTGGCAGGTAAAAGTCACTTACAAATCAGATAAGCATTTCAAAACAGGCAACAATCCCAGCAGGCAAAATCCAAATGCAGGCATGGTCCAAGAGATACAAAGTAGACTTCCAAAAGAAAATATAGAAACTAGTAGCTGGGGCCCTTGACATCAATACAATGATGAATGACAAAGAACAACGGAAGAGCAGAGACTAAAACACATGTAAGGGCAGGATAACAAGACACAGGTGGAAACAATCAGGCAATCAAGGATGGGAAGCAAAACTAGAAGACATGAAGGAAGGAGACCATTTCAAAATAAAACAGGAAATCACAGAACACAAACAAAAACCATGACATTATCTTTTGTTTGCTGTTGATTTGTGCACATATCTCTAGAAAATGCATTGTGGTATACATTTACTTAGCATATAAAACTCAACATACATAACTTCTGTCTGTCAGCCAGAAAACCTGAGCCTCAGTAGGCAAATGTCTAACTCCGCTTTTGTCAGAATCAATGCAGTACCTGCACTTTCTCAATCCACCACAGGTGTCCCATAATCTAATGGCATTCTCTGAAAACTGTGCAGCATATCGGCAGACCTGAATCACACGGTGTGCTCATAGTCACAGTGCACAACTACTACTGTAGTTGTTGGAAGGAGTCTGTTTATGGCATTGGATTTTGAGCGACAGACACAGAGGCATTATGAAGGGCTGGTTAAAGGAATGCTTTACCTTTATTAAGTACTTTTTTGTGCATGAAAGAGCAATTAAAGAAAAGTTTTTGCTTAATATGAAGTTATCATTTGTTTCAAACATTGCAAGTAAACCCACAGAAGAAATGCTGAACAATGGGACTTGTGCTAGAGAATGGGAGGGGATTGATTTTGATGGTACATTTTTGCTTTTGATAAACAAGAGAGTATTCCTTTAAGCACTCTTTATCTTTAATACAGACAAAAGCTGTTGACCGTTATAGCCTCCACAATACTGACACCATCAGATTTCATTCAGTACAGTAATTCATAGACAGATAAAGGAAATAATTGGACTTTGGTCTTTGTGTACTTTACTAATATTATATTGATCTGCAGTCATACAATAAAACCCTAGCCTGTCTGTTGTGAGGGGAGCAAAGTACTTTTGGGTGCAAAATTATTGTATTGAAAGGAATAATGTAGTTAATCCACTGACATAACGATTAGGGAGTGACCCTGGACTCTAGAAGCTCAAACCTTGAACGATGTCTTTGATTACCTGGCAGTTAATGACTTCCTGACTCATGTTTGAAACATACAACCTTGATATAGTTAAATGTATGTTAGAAATTAGTTCACGTTTAACTACTGTGCACATGTGAAAGTTCAATATATATGAGACATCTCATAGGAAAAGTAAGAAACATATTTTTGAAACTGACCGTGAGGAATTAAATGTAATCAATGTCATCTTATGGTTTCTGCAATGACCACAGAAGCCATTCAAGTAATGGAACCACAACTCCCATGTTGCAAGGGGCCTGGGACCCACACCTGTATTGTAAAGTGACAACCATGGTATTTCATATAATCTGCACTCTCTCATGTATCGCTTAACTGTTATGAGCCTGTGCCCTGTTGCCACCCGCTCAATATGGCTGACCATCTGAGTGATTGGCCCATTTATTCTCCTGATGTGCATCGATTTTGTTCTGACACAGCTGCAACCCTTCGTCTTAGAGCCCTACCTTGGACATTTCCATTTAATAGTGCTATCCCATGTCACATTTCTGAATGGATGGAATCCATAATAGTAACATTTCTATGCTACTTACTTTAAAAGATGCCTCCTCTGATATGGAACCTCCCAACATTACATTTGTGGACTGGTGTCTACGCAGTGAAAATGTGCGTAGACACAATGTATCAGTGAGGAGCACCAGTGAATCTTTGATCCATTTTGACCCTGTCTTCTGTTTTGCTCTCTTTCTCTCTCCATTGCTTCAGTGTATGTCACATTACATCACTGCTATTACAAACAAAGGAGCTACACAGTTATAGATTTTTTGTTGTTAATTATACTAACAGTTGTGTCCTGATGGGTGACACCCAATGTGGACAGCTGATGCATGATTAGTTCTCGTATTTTGTCTATTATGAAATAAAATAAAAAGAGATTTTAATCTCAATGAGACTTCCTGGTAAAATAAAGGTACATTAATGAAGGCATCTATAAAGGGTAAAGCCTATTATAAAGGAAGATTCAGTTGTAACAGCAACTCTTGCAACCCCTGAAAAAAGACAACAAAAAAACGTAGTTTCACATTTGACCAGTTAGGTGGCTTAAGGCATATTGGAATAACTGTACAAAATCGTTGCATTTCATATTTATAAAAGAACTTGATAATAACAATATAATAATATATTAAAAAGTGTGTACATACTATGTAACTTGAAAAAACTCACTAAGGTTCAGATTACCTAAGAACACTTGGGCGAAAGTGAAGGACACAAGGAATTCCCTCATCCTTTAGTTCTGGGCAGTGAGGGACGCAGCAGGTAACTAAGCCAACTATATATCCTGTGACTTTGTTTTATTTTCTCATCAATCATCTCAATCATTCTAATAATCAACTGTGAAAGAAGTGATATTTTTTCCATCTGGTGTTTCATGTTGATAAAAGTCGATGACCATCCATCAGTCCTATCATAACCCATAAAGTGTGAAACTGTAATGACTCAGGCCTTTCAAATTAACATCTTTGTGAAGATCTGCTCATAAAATGGAGTACTGAGAAGAATCACCAAGACACATGACAGATAACACTCAGGCCACAATTGTGAAAATGACAGCTATTTACCAAAGAAATGTACAGAGAGAACTCAAAATACACAGCTTGAAATGGGTGTGCTACATCAATACAAGGCAATGCTGATTCCACTGCTGTAAGCTAAGAGAAAAACTAAGACTTGTGACTTTTTAGTCAAAATGAGCTCTAATACACTTAATGACTGCATCAATACTTGGTGTAAACAGTGTGACTCCATCCATATTAGAGGCAACAGGCTGGAGTTGTAATGGCATTGGGAGTGTTTTAGGTCACTTAGTATCTCCTTTAAGACTATACTGAACGGCTGTATTGCTGGTGACCAATCATACATATCTCGTCATGGTCACAGCGTAACATGTTTGAAATAGATATGCATGTCATGTCACAAAGAACACATAGTCCCAAGATGGTTACAGGTGCATTAAAGTTACTTAAGTTTAGATCTGGAACTGCACACCCCCAGATCTCACATATCGCTTTGCAGTAAATGTGTGACAAAGACCAACATCCCTATAGGACATTTCTTGTTGCACCTTGTTAATTAGGAATTACTACTCACTATGTGGCCAATTTAATTGCATTTTTTTCATCCTTTGATTAAGAGAAAACAACAGAAAACAATGCATTAATTGTTCTTCAATAAATAAGATTATATTGTAAATTCCTATTGATTTGGAATAAAAATTAAAGGTTCAGCTTTTATATATATATATATAACTTTTATAGAAATAACTTTTTGCCATATTTGCAGAAACTGTCAGTATATCCTGACAGTAGTACATGAGACAGATAATCTTTGAAAAAAATCAGATTCCTCTAGCTCCTCCTACTGCTCCTAATGTAATTTGCAAGACACCACGAGCCTGATCACAAACAACCAATCAGAGCCAGGAGGAGTGTCTATAAGGCTGTGTCAATCACCACTCTCCCCTCCCCCTCAAGCTCAATATCTTCAGCATGCAGCTTCAGGGGTTTTGCAAACACAATAGCTGAGAAACATCCACCAGCAATGAAAAAACTTTGCCCACTACAGCGTATAGTACAAAAAACCATATGTGAACACACTCCACTAGGAGCTTCTGGCTCATTATGTTCCATGGCACTCATATCAACGAGTGGCAAAGAGGCAGGATGACAAACAGTGAGGTATAACTTTTGAGAGGAGATGTGTATTTGTGTGGTGTACTAGCCTCTCATCAAGCTGTTATATGGCATCTCAGCTGCCTCTGAAGCCTGGGGTGCTCTACCCTGGGGCCGTGAAGCTAGGCATGGGAGGATATACGATTTTATTGTGTATCAGGATAAAAAGAAGATCAAGACTGAATGCAATACAAATATTTGTTCCGTAAAAAAATGCAAGGAAAAGTGATTCCAGTATGATTTAGTGCAATTTTTTGAGTTTAAGCTTATTTTGATGATTATTGGGATAATAATGTGATTCACAATAATTTTGGCCAGGATAGTTGTAACATGGAATTCACATATCGTCCCATGCCTATGCGAAGTGCCTTGAGCGACAAGAGGGGCTGGGGGCCTTGGCGAGCCTCTCGCCATACAAAGTGGTGGGTTTGGTGGGAGGGGCTCAACAGAGTGATACGAGCAGCAGAGAGAGACGCAGAAGGATTTGCATTGTGTATGTTCACTTGTTGACTACTATTGCAGCTTTAAATTTTACCAAATTATTAGAAATGTTTGTTAATACCCTTAAACACAATGCAAAAATTAACATCCATACATTTTGACTTAACTACAATTTTAACTTTTTAACTATTCCAGTGGCCAAGGGACAGTTAAATGACCTGACTGGGAAAAATTAAGCTGGGTCTGAAAATGAATAGAATAAAAAATTAAACTGTCTTTTATCACTGTCATCAGAGCTAACTCTGGCCTCCCTGGGGCCCTAAACAAACTCCTGCTATCTGTCATGGTCTTGACAACATTTGAAATGCCACTTTGACATGGGGTGTCCAGGGCCCTTGGGTAGTGTGGGAAACCTACGGAACTAGCGTGATGCACATACACAAGACATGAATGAAATGAAATGGACACGTGGGTCATCGCTCAGGAGAGTCTCTTTCTACATGATGGTTATCATAGACGTGTACATGATGGGATGGGGGAGCACATGCATGACCAGAGCATTTGAAGCCAGGTGGGCTCCAGAGGAGACTCAACACACCGATGCCTGGAAATGGATGAAGATCCCTGTCTTCCAACACTCCAGCCACTTGGCAAATATGTGTTAGGGAAGACAGAAAAGCAGACAGTTACAACATACATTAGACAGAAAAGCAGACAGTTACAACATACATTAACAAACAAAACTGACTGAGTGTTAGCTAGTTTAGGGTTTGACAAAACAACTACGAAGAGATTAAAAATGACCACAAAGAGACACAAAATGACTATAAACGATGGGTTAGAGTTGGGGGAACCCCTTCTCTCGTAGTCTGACTCTGCTCATAGAACTAGGGCTAACATGCATAACCTTCACTATTCAGCCTAATTTAGCACAGAACACTGTGCTGGTTGATAAAGGGTCTGGAAATATGGCAGTTTCCACAGGGGCTGTACAGACTGAGTAACTGGACATTTTAGGCAAAAAATTAATGATCTAGAAAATCCTCTCTCTCGCATAGTGAATGAAAGTAATTAAAAACTGAGTGGATTTAGTTCCCCACACAAACTCAAAGTATTATCTATGTCGCCACAAATTGTCACAGCTCTTGCTTAAATCGATGGCTGTTTTTAAAATAAAGATTATAGTGTGCTGCTCAAAAGCAGCACATAAATTAGGGACAAAAACATGATTTCAAAACAGTCTGTAACGTGATAAAGATGGTGATGATGCGATGATGACAAATTTAGAAATTTTGCGGAGAGCTGATAAACGTCTCACAGGAACCTCTGCTGTACCATGACCCTTGCAGGACTCATGTCACTGACAATTTCCCGATTTATTACAGGCCTGCAAAAACTCACAAAGCATGAATAACCTAAGCCAGTTTAGTAAATTACAACTTGCTCTCCCTGGCTGTTGCTTAGCATAACCTCACACCACCTTCTTTTAAGAAACATCGCATGAGCTCTGGTTTTCCTCAAGTGGAACTTAGGGAACCTGATTCTTTTCAACAGACACAGCAGTCTTTCATGAATGGAACTTCAGTGTGTGAAATCGCCTGCTAAATACATTAATACAAAAATAATTACATTAGGGTTTCACAACCCTTGTAAAACCCTAATGTAATTATTTTTTTCCTTGAAAAAAAATTAAATAAATGTATTGTTGTGGTGAAGAAAGAGCTGAGTTGCAAGGTGAAGCTCTCTATTTACCAGTCGATCTACGTTCCTATTCTCACCTATGGTCACGAGCTTTGGGTCATGACCGAAAGGACAAGATCCCGGGATAAAGGCGGCCAAAATGACTGGAGGCCTCCCTGGGGAGGTATTCTGGGCATGTCCAACCGGGAGGAGGCCCCGGGGAAGACCTTGGACATGCTGGTGGGACTATGTCTCTCGGCTGGCCTGGGAACACCTCGGGATTCCCCCGGAAGCGCTGGAGGAAGTGTCTGGGGAGAAGGAAGTCTGGGTGTCCCTGCTTAGACTGCTGCCTCCACGACCCGGCCCCGGATAAACAGAAGATGATGGATGGATAAATGTATTGTAACATTGCAGTTGTAATATTATCAAAGTAGAATTCTGCTAGACTTGGCCAGTCTACACTTTAGTGTGAAGAAATCAAGTTGTATTTGGGGCTTCCTACTGGACGAAATCATATGACTCTTCACCCCTGAACCATCCCCCATACCTATGCTGCTATAGGCCTAGAATGCCACGAGACTTCAGATGATGCACCTCTATCCTCCTCTTCCTCTCAATCTGTATGCATTCTGATCCCATAAATGCATGTTACTAACTCGATATTTTCTATCTCCTGTAGTTTTGTGCTTTCTCGTCTGTCTTTTCTCTCTTACTGTCACTTTCAGCAGGTATGTCTGCCTCCAGAGATGCCAAGTCTGGATCTGTGATTGTGGCCACCTGCTATGGCAGTGCTGCTGTCTGTTTGGTGGATGAGAGGTGGTTTGGCTTGGATCCTACTAGTGGGCATCAACTGGAGCTGCTCACTTGTCCTTCTGCATCCATTCTCTTCACTTATGTTTTACAATCTTCGTTTTGTCTTCGTAGTGTATATACTATAATATATACTATATACTATAATCTTCTGTTGTAAATCTATTCTGTACACACGAAATCTATTGCATGTACAGTATATCCATTCTGGAAGAGGGGTTTCCTTTCTCTGTTGCCCTTCCTGAGGTTTCAATCATTTTCTTTATGATTCCCTGTTAAAAGGGTTGTTTTTGGGGGGGAGAGGACAGAGGGTGTCGTATGTTGTACATATTGTAAAGCCCTTTAAGGCAAATTGTGATTGATGATATTGGGCTATATAAATAAAATATATAAATTGAATCGAATATATTTGAGTTTTGAACTGACAAAACAAGACATTTAAAGACATCACCTCGGCAGATTAATCAATAATGAAAATAATGGTTAGTTGCAGCCCTATGCTGTCATCAACCTCATCAATGATTTCCATTTTGATGTTTTCTTGTATAGATCCTGTTGGATATGTTGTTGCTTTAATTTCATGCTCTCTCTCTCTTCTCCGGACTCCCCGTCCTTGGTTGCCCAGGTCCAGCACCCTACTGCTTATAAGGAGGAGTGCATAATTAGTCCACACGATGCAGCTGTGACCATCAGCTCTCCCTGGCACGAGACACTCCCCCACCTCTGCGGCTGACGCTAAACCACACTCACCCCCACAATTTAATTATTTTATTTTAGCTTAAAATTATCAAGCTTATTAAAATTATTATCTCAACTAAATTGTATTACATGGATGTACTTAGTTTGAGTTGGGGCTACATATAATTATTATTGGATGAAAAACCTGCCCACAATTTATTTGAGTTCATACAATGAGTTGTTTTTATGAGTGATTGTTAGGTAAGGAGTAAGAGCTCCCTTCGATATAGGCCTAATCATGATACAGAATCATAAAGTATTTCACTCCTGCTCCCCGAATAACCTCTCAGTTGCTGAATGTTGCATTATTACAGTTACATTTTACTGATTAGGGTTAAGGTTTATTCACTGTCTGTTTCCACAAATTAAGAAATTTTACCATCATCTAATGCTGTCGACCACCTGGTACTGGTTTTCATTCAATTATTAGCCTAATTATTTGACTGTAGTCTATTCAAAATTTCATTCAGGTTTTTTTAATTATTCATCACTGATTTCATGAATTTGATCATTTTGTTCATATTGTGTATGTAGTTAGTTTACTGTGTGTAGTTTGTTTGTCAAGTTAGTTTAAAAAACCTTTCATTTCTAAAGACTTTGATTGGTTTGTATGTTGCAATACTCTGGTCCGTGTGCACAAGACAAGAACTCTGTAGCAACTTCTGATCGAGACAAAATGTATTATTAAGTGTTATTAAATAATTAATTTCTTAATTATTATAACTGAATATCAAGATTTTCACAAATAGAATCCGAGGTGAATTTAACGTAAGTTAGATTATGTTATTTAATGTGAACGCTGAAAATTCTGATTGCCGGAAGTGAGCTTAAATCTGCTCCAAACTCTTACCAAATTAAAGGTAATTTGCTATGATCAGTAAACTGATGAGATACAAAGACACCAGTTGTACAGAGATGGAAAATGGCAAACAAGTAAATCTCTTTTACTGATGAAACTGTGACATATAAACTCCTGAAATCTAGTCTTTAGAAATTAAAATACCAGACAAGAATTGTGTTGCTTTCCTCAGGAGCTTTGCAGAGCTGCTCTCCTTTAGACAAAGCATACTGATTACAATATCTTGCTGCTTCTAACAACAGCACTGTTTTATTATTGTTGGGGTTTTTTTGTTTGACAGGTAGCTCACATTGGAGCACCTGAGATGACAAGAGGCCAAGCTGACAGCCCAACAGGCACGTCAGTGTCAGGTCTATGGCAGCTCTGCCTTGTAATACCTGACCAAGATCTGCCTGTTGGGAGTTGCACACAGAGTGGGCCAAGATGAGCTTGGTTCACAAATGTAGAGCTTGCTGAGATGCATTGCCGAGACTTGATTGCGCTTGTCACACTTGGATAAGTATACAGGTATGAGATAGCAACTGAACAGTTTTTGTCTTGTATCTATGGACTGTACACTAAAAACTCAACATCATTGGGAAAAAGCATTTTATAATTTAGTTACGTTTACTTGCTTTTGTTTTTAGCTATAGTTGCAGTGTGGCTCTGGGGATGGCAATGTTTGTGGGTCAGTCGGTCCACCACTTTGGTCCAGCTTGAAAAATCTATAAATCTATAAAATGGATTGGCATGCATTTGGCACAGATATCTGATGTCCCAAGAGGATGAAGCCTTCTGACTTTGGCGATCCCCTGATTTTACCTCTAGCGCCACCATGAGGTTGACATTTTTAGTTTTTAGTAAAATATTTCTCCATCTAAAAGATGTTGTGTTAATAATATTACAGTGTCAACAACTCTGAAAGACAGCAGATTTAAGCAACGAATATTGATTCATTCATAATTATAGTTTTAAGTTGTTTCTTAATATTCCGTGTGATATTCCTTTGGCTCCCTGATATGCAAATGGTAGGGAATACATTCTGCTTGACTTAATGTCAATGCTAGTTTAGGTTCACAAGTACCTTACTATAGTCAGTAGTAGTGGATCAAAGAAACCAATTTCGATTCATTTGTAAAAAGAACATTGAACAAAGAGTTGCAATAACAGTTACAGCATACATTTTGTAAATCATGAGACCAAATATAAATCACATGTAAATTATGTGTGGGGAAAAAACCCATCAAGCGCAATCAAATTCCTAAGATAAAATAATGTTTTGATACAAAATTTCCACATAAAACAAGCAAATCTTTTAAAACTCAAATTTGTTCTGACAATTATGATCCACATGCAGTATAACAATGTACTTTAAAGATCTTTTCAAAAAACACTGTATGTCGATTTTCATTCATCACACTGAACTGTTCATATTCAACCTCTCCCTTGGACATCCCTTCCTCACCACTTTGATTCAATCAATTGACTGCATAATGGGTGGTCACAGTAAACTGCCATTTCACTGAAGGGATCTGAGTTTCAGGGCTTAATTGGTATAAATATTCCATTGTGGCAGCAATTTGACTGTTGTCTCCCGCATCTGTGGAAGGACATTTTGAGACTCTAGGCATAGATAATTTAGGGTTTAAAAATGTTCTAGTTTTCCTCATATAGTCAATTTAATTTAATATACTTGAGTATTGTAGCATTTAGTGTTTATTCTGTGCTGTAGTATTTATTTCAACACTTCATATGTAAATACTACATCTAAATGATCCTGTGCCCATAACATCATCAATCAATGATGCATCCTGTTTGCAAGTCTTTTCACTTGTTGTGCAGACACTGTTTGGCATATTTTAATGCATCTTGGATAGATGCTGTTTTCTACTGCTGACTTACTGCATGTGGGGGTGGAGGCAGGAAAGAGAGATAGGAGATGATGAGAGCAAAGAATTCAGCTTTAAAAAAATAAAAAACCTGAAAAGCTTCAAACAGGGATTCTCTCTGAATGTGCGAATTCTCATATTGGTCAAGGTAAATCCATCATTGTTGTTCCCACAAATTAATCGATTAATCGTCAACAGAGCATGCATTCTGATTAAGATTAGGGCAAAGGCTAAATCAGTATTAAGGTCTGTGGGAGAAGATGCTTTATTGTTTTTCTTTCACTAATCCACTATATGACCCTGTGCACTTGCTTCATTCCACCTACATCCCTCAGTTTTTTCTCTGTGCTGAGAATAGTGAAAGCTTTCCCAACATTTTCCAGAAAAAGTACGATTTTTCTCCCATGGCCTGATGATGTAGTCGTGTCTATGCCCTGAGTGTGTCAGTAATTTTAATGTGGCCCTTTTTGCACATATCAGGTTAGCATGATACACTATGTAGAATTATGAGCTCTTGCTATCAAGTGGAACATTTGATGATAAAATATTTTTTAATATTATTTTATCATCAAATAAAACATATTTTATAGGTATTTAATTTAGTGCAGATGTATGCAATAAGTGCAAATTAGTATAAGTACAAATGTGTATGAATATATGTAAAATATAAATAAAATCGACAAATTATATGAAATATGCTTATTCGCTTTCTTGTTTAGAGTTAAATGAGAAGATTGATACCTCGCTCATTATTGTGCGTTAACTATGGTGCTAAAGCTGTGAGTTGAGACTGGAAGCAGGGGAAACGGCTAGCCCAGCTCGCTCCAAAGTTCAAAAATACACTAACCAACCTCTAAAGCTCACTGATTGACGTTATATCTTTGTTTAATTTGTGCACAAACTGAAATGTACTAACGAGAATTTATGGATCTAAATTAGGTGAGTTACAAACAATTTCTTTTGGCCAGGCCAGTGACCTTCTTGAGTGACCAGAGCCACTTTTACTATTGTGGACACTGAGGTCATGTCGTCTGATTTTTTTGGTAAGGATTTCAGCAAACTGAAATGCAGTTTACATATACGAAGGGTGATACCAATATCTATTAAACTCACCATTTAGTTCATTTTAATTCCACAAGCAAAACAACCTGGGCCAAAGTGCAAGAAAATGTGTATATTTATATACAAGCACGTACCAAAAAAAGAATTTAATTTTATGTGGAGATTAATAATCGCTCTTCTCATACCTTTTACACAGCTGAAAATTATGAACATGTGTCAGTAAATGGAGAGAAGCATATAGACTGGCATTTTGAAGAAGCAAAATAATGTCTGAGATGTTCAAGGCACAAATATACATTTGGCTTCATTTGCAACCAAATGTAGCCTTTAACTACATATACTACCGGTTGTCAGTTGTAATTGAAGTTCTCATATCTGAAGCTTTTTCCAAGGCATTACTTACCAGATGACACACGAAAAGATTTGGCTCCCTTCAGTCCAAATGAATTACTGCCCTATTATTTTTTTGCATTGCTTAATGTTAAAAAGTAATTTGCATTCATCATCTGCGCAGGGATAATTTTGATGTATGACACTGATTATCACAAATTGCTTGTTCATATTGATTTGTGTATTCATTTTTAATGTGACAGCAGTTTTGGCAACATGTGATAAATATGGAATGTGCACATTATAGCTATTGCTGGGAAACATGCAGATCTCCATCAAAGCACACACACACACACACACACACACACACACACTCACAAGACGAATGAGGATATCCAAACACAACATTCATCACTGATCCTTTATGGCCTGTCAATGTTTCAGCAAAATAATTTCAATCAATAATTTGCTCACGCTATAAAGTCTTGTACCGAATATGTCAATAGAAAAATAAGAGACAGGTCACAGTCCTCTAGTGTGCCATTGTTTTCTAAGTACTTTGAACCAGGCATCGCATTCTCTTCCCACATGTAATTTCTATGCAACCAGGAGCTACACTCAATTTCAGTTTTTATCTGACAATTGAATGATATTTTTTATCGCTTTGTGTTTCATCCCAGTACCCACAGGTAATTTCGTTTTGGTCTGATGACACAAGACAAGCTTAGTGAAAACAAAACCTGTGGCAGGGCCAGATTACAAACTGGCTGAACCCCCCACACCACCCAAGTGACACCTTGGGGGAAGGTTGTTGAGATGAAGACGAGGCAGCCCCTTGTGTCTCATAGTAACAGCACCCATGACCCATGACTGTCTATGACATTTAGGTCTCTGTTTCCCCTAGGTAGATCATTCCCAGCCAGCCTGAGGTCAGCCTCAGGGTACATTTGTCTAGCTCCCCTGGCCAGTTGGTTCTACAAGCGCTTGGCTTTCGAGCAAAGCAATGGATTTGGTGTTTCACTTCCCTTTAGAGTCTTCTACATTTGGCATTTTTCACACTTCACCCTCAATGATAGCAAATTGAATCCCTCACAACTTGTTTATAAAGCAAATAGTAGACATTCTAGTCATAGAGGAATTTTACAGACCTTAGCCTCAGACAGTGACCATCATTTTAATAGATTTCAGGCATTAAAGTTTCTTGCAGAATTTTGTAAAGCTCTGAGTTTTCTCACCCAGGCAAACTCTTCAACAATTACATGCATTTTAATGTTGTTACGCAGTGACAGTCTGTCTATATTCTCTTAGTGTTTTCCCACATCATTCCCAGGCCTTGTGTCTCCTGTCTCTCCCCTGTCTGTCTGTGTGTGTGTGTGTGTGTGTGTGTGTGTGTGTGTGTGTGTGTGTGTGTGTGTGTGTGGTTGGAGGCGGGGCCAGTCCTCCTGCCACTCTTCACTGTATCGCTCCCACTTACCTGAGTCTACTCATCCAGTCACTTCGCTGTGCCTCCAATCAGCGCATCCTGTGCAGTACATCTACCCCGGCTTTACATCCACTCATCGTCGGATTGTTGATTCAGCCTCTGTGGTAGTTACTCATTGGCCAGCCCAGTCTTTGTTTTTTGTTACTTGCTGCTTGCAAACCAGTGTTTCTGTGCTCTAGGATCATTACTCACCTGCTTGCCCTTCGTGTGCTCCTGCCAGTTTGTCAGCCACGTGTCACTCAGCAACGCCATCTCCACCGCCATTACTTTCACCATCTGTTTACCAGCTCTGGATCTTGCACACCGCCTCGCCAGCTTCACCACCATTCCCCACACTCCGTCATTGTCAGCTCTGGATCCCAACCCCTGGTCTCCATCCAATTCCCCTTCCCCGTTTCTTAATAAACCTTTTAAACTTACTTCCCTGTGTCTGCATTTGAGTTCAACCCGTTTGTAAAACGTAACAAATGTCTAGTTGCAGTGATTTATTTTCATGGATAACCATTCAGTTAGTTGGTGTGAGTGCTTATTTGTTCTTGATCTAACTTTTTTGAGATGTTTGCTGTTGTCTTGTGAGCCAAGAAAAAAAGCTAAAAACTGAGGTCTAATTTAAACTCACTTTGTACTGTCAGACACTGACTGTTTAAGTATTTTTAGAAAACAATCACCTTGTTAGAAGTTAGAGAAAGTTAAATGGGAATTCTCTAAGGACATCTCCTTTTATAAAGAACAGTTCTCTGTGGAAGTAATTCAGCTCATAAGATGATGACGTAACCCCTTTTAGAGTTTCCTGCTGGGAAACAAATAGCAATTGTCACCATTTATGCCCTGTCAGCTTGTCTGTTAAATGGGACACAAGTGCCTGGGGGGTCAAACCTCTTTGTCTTTACTAATGTGAGCAACTGGGACTGTTTGGATTGTAGACAGTGATGAAGGTTTTGTAGAAGACTAAAAGCTGCTCTAAACTGGAACTTTTTTCAGAGCGTCCAGGTATAAATCAAAGGGATGCACAAGAATCAGGTGAGTATTACAGTCTATTACAATACACTGGATGGTCACTGAACTCCTCCTGCGCCATGTTGGTTACATGTCAACCAGCAACAGTGAACACAACAGCAGTGTATGCAATTCACGAGCATGTGCTAAAGTTTTTGGCCTTTCTATATCCTCTGTGCACCATTCGCAGTTGATCCCTCACAGGTCAACTACACAGTTTACATTGCAGCATCACTGATACACATGTTAAATATAAACTAGTGCGTGACTGCTCTTGATGAACACATCTGGTCTGGTGTTTGTCAGTGTAACAGACTGGAGATTCATTCTGCCACATGTCTTTAGAAAACTGGGTCTGTAGTTGATTTGTCAGTAAACTATGTCGCTGTGAACCAACCAGGTTATCACCAGGTGTTGTTAGTTAATTCTGTGCATCGGAGTGCACATTGTGTGTGGCGCATGAGCCTTATCACTCTGTGTCCTGTGTGTGTTCTGTGTTTTGATGAACATCCAACGTGTAGCTACTGATTAAAGAGTTATTACTGAAAATACAGGGGACTACTTAAGTGTTTCGTCATTTTTACAAAACATGCTCATATACAAATGTGTGCACATGTAGATACAACTAGGAGCTAGTATAGGCAGAGTAATTTTTTCCCTGTTGTGCATGTAGTGTATATATACAGCATATACATACGTACCTGGCTGAGACTCTATAATGGTCTGCATGGAAACAGAATCTCAGTGCCTCCAACACAGAAATTACTTAATTTATGTTTGTTTATTGACACATAAAAGCAGTTTTGCCCGAGCTTCGAATTTTAAACCAGTAGTGTGAAGTGTCAATGTAGAATAGTCCAAAACCTGGTTATTATTTATAATAATGATATTTATAATATGATTCAAGTTACATAAAAGTTAGTAAAGAAAAAAGACTTTACACACAGAGACAAAACACATTGTTTGCTGATGCATTTTGAACCCTATTAAATGTTGTTTATTTGTTATGCTGCTGTTTTCACTACAAAACACAAAACTGCTGAGTTGTGATAAATGATAGCAGATAATATAAAATGAGCAAGAAATAACAAAATTGATTGATCTGCAATGCCACGTATTTTTTTCTTTCTAATGAGGGCATAAAATATCTTGTTACATGATGATCCCAGAGCTACAGGGTCTTCATTCACCCAATAATATTTTGGGCTTGTCTGGCCTCTGCTTCAGTGCCTCCCTCCTCAGGGGAATTTCACACTGGCTGGAGCCATGGCTCTAATGAGGTGGTAGCAGTATCTGCAGAAGAGAAATACCATGAACCTGCAGAGTCTGCTCTAATAAAGCACCCTAATGGATCTTGGCCTGGGTAAACAGGAACAGGCCGTTAACTGGTTGACTGACCAACATATTCGGTCATATTTGATGGATATACTCAAACTGGAAGACATGCAAAAATATAACTTGTGTGCAATGTTTTGCTCAACTCAACCCCTCTTGCTCTTTTCATGCTATCACAGCCTTTAAATTGAAAGTGTTGATGCTGAAACAACAGAGCTTATTTGTTTTCTGGGTTTGTTTCTTATTTGAAGGCTATCTATGACCATGCTCATTTTGTGATTTCTCCCAAGAAACCAGAGATCTTCAAGGGAATAAGAAAATTCATAGAGCAATTGGTCTCTCTGTGAGTCTGACAAATAGGTAAAGCTGCACAATTACATTGTTAAAGTGGATTCACACAGAACAAATTTTTCAGTGCAACCTGGATTAATTCAAAGAAAAAAACAAAATAAACCATGCAGTAGATTGTCTAAACTGAAACTTCTTGTAGAGTTAATTATAGCAATCACAACTTAATAGGTCAGTGGGATTTATGGAGTTTGCTATAAAATCAAACCGGCAACAAGTTATAAACATTCCTATTTCTTTGATGGAGCATGTTGCATATTTTGGTAGATGCTGGCTACCTTTGTTTCTTCTGTCTGCTCCACAGAATATGTACCAGTCTTTGTTTTTGCTGGCTCTCGGTGCAGAGGTGGGTTTGTTTGTTTTTAGCTCTGCCTAGCATGAGTGGGCGGTGGGTTGATGGCTGCACAGTGCTTATGTGAGGATACCATGAACCACTGAAGGACAATATGAGAATTTTCTAAATTTAAAAAAAGAATATGTGCAATAGAGAGTATTACCACATTTAAGTATGTGTAAACACCCCAGTGGATTTGCACTAACACTACTTTTTTAAGATTTTCAGGAGTGGGTAAACCCTGTTTATATGAATTTATCCAGTCCTAGTTTTTCACAATTATTCTGAAAAGCTGCTACCTATCAATATGAGTAATCCTGTATTACACCTGTATTACAAGCAGGATTTGGGGTTAGCGAGATAAGTTCAGATTTAACCCTGGGTTTTCTGTCCTACAATGGTGGGTCACTTCTTACCGGGGTAGATTGCCATGGTAACTTATGCTGAACGCCAAACCTGCTCCGGAGGAGGTTATGTAGGAGACAACAGGATCAATGCATATTAAAGCACTGCCTATATAGGCTTCTGAACAATCAATTCTCTTGCAAAATGACCTGGAGCTCGGTGCGTGGATTAAAAAAGATTAAGTTAAAAAAACTTGGTGCTCGGATCGTGAGAGGGTCTCTTAGGAGGGCGAGAGTGTTCAGAGACCGACAAAACCCTTGTGCTTTATTATTCTGATATCATCCTACAACAGAGACTGGGTGAAGCACTAAAGCCTAATAGGACTTGTTGTATGTATAAGATATGAAAGTAAGCCTACTCACCACTTTGAATTAGATTTTTATATTTATTTTTTATTTGCTCCTAAGTCCGTTTCATACTTCTCAGATTGCAGCCCAAAGAATAAAGCTAAAAATATATCATACACAATATAAGAATACATAATTGAATGGAATAAACATATCTTCCTAATTCAGATTTTTTGCTTACAATTTTAGTTTCTTAACTATTGAGTTACATTACACTTTATTGTTGATGTTGGACTTAAGTCTTGTACTTCTCTATTTTACGTTGCAA
Source organism: Coreoperca whiteheadi (assembly GCA_011952105.1). Classification (NCBI taxonomy): domain Eukaryota; kingdom Metazoa; phylum Chordata; class Actinopteri; order Centrarchiformes; family Sinipercidae; genus Coreoperca; species Coreoperca whiteheadi. The sequence continues at coordinate 19,079,781 of CM022474.1, read as the reverse complement.
TTCACCCATTGTCCTTTTCTTCTTTCATTTATGGTTTTTAAATATCCATTGTTTTTAAGTTTTAGTCCTCTTTTATTCCCTATGCCTGTTCCCTTTTATTGTGCATTTGGCAGCTGCAGTTGTGTTTCTTTCAGCTGGATTATGTTTAACTTCATTGTATCTGTCTAATATTAGTTTGCTCTTCATTTGTAAAATATGCCGCTCTGCTGCCTGTAGACTTGTCCTTGTTTGTGATTGGTCATATGGTGCAAACACCGCCCCTAACGTGCTCGTGGCTGGATTGGGACACCCTGGGTTGATTTTCTGAGGTGATAATCAGCGTCATGTGACCGCTTATCCTGATCGCGGTTGTTAGGGTTAGTGAAGCCAGATAATGGAAAGAGATGTTGAACTTGCTTTGTAGTATAGTGTGTTTTCACGACACGTCATCAACCCGGAAGTCGGCCATATTGGTGGTACTGAACATAAACATTGCCACTGAAGCGAACGGAACTCGCAAACTTTTGCTGATTATTTCTGCTAAAAATGGTCAATTATTGTCGTGTTTTAGGCTGTACTAATCGGTCGGACCGGGAAAAACATTTGAAGTGTTATATACTGCCAAAAGTAGTAACAAATCAAGGAGAAGAAACTCTGAAGAAAGAAGGCGTCTGTGGCCAAACTGATCCAGGATTTCAAGGGCAAGAATCTCGACAACATTCGCGTTTGTTCTTCTTATTTTTTGTCCGCTAGGTGAAATATTAGTCTACTATCTTAACACATTTTGTAGTGTAATAGTATACGCTATTATTTTTGTTACATTGTTATTTATTATTACCATATTCTAGGTACAAGATCGGACCTGTATACAGACTGGTTGCCGTGCGTTAATATGAATGGAAAACAAGGACCACGATCACCTGAGGACTCACTGACGTCACGCTACAAACGTCGTGTAAATCAAACCTAGCAGAAACACAAGGATGCTGCTGCCCATTCTTTGCTTTTTTTCATGGTTTAGACATAATAAATTAGTAGAAACTAGTCTTCAGTGGTGTATTAACCATGCAATCCGTGCTGTTGTTTACATCCATATCTCCAATATGGCCGCGCAGCCGGGTAACTGACCAAACTGTGACGTAGGTACAAACCCTCTATAGGGCCCTGGACTCTAGTGTCTGAATAACAGGTGTTTGAGCACGCACATAATTGCCACTGGGGACACGTCCCCCCCCAATGTACAAAAGACTACTGCTCATACTAGTCTGTGTTTGATTACACTCGGTCGGTTGGAGGCAGCATTGTAGTAAGCGTAGTGTCGTGCGCACCATGGATGTACACTAAGAACGGGAGATGGCGCAGCCTGTCAACCTTGCAGCCATTTTTTTTCAGTGGCCACTCAGTGGTATTGCATTGAAAAATGCCCCTGCAACCCAAAAAGAATATGCCCCATAGGCCACCATTATAAAAGAGACGTCTGTAAGACTGTTGACAGGAGACCTCGAACTGCAATCAAGTTCAATTATGACCTCTTTCTATTATGAATTTTTGGTTATATATTTGTAAAACTTTCCTTGAGCTGAGAGAAGTGATTTAAAAATTTGAGATGTCATCACAATGTAAAGTTTATGGGCTGAGCGGGAACCCGTGGGCAAGAAACACTATTGCGCATCTTTAGTAAACCGTATACCCCAGAAGTTAACCCATTAACCTTTTTTGGGTTATGTTCTAAGCCCCCAGGAAGTGGTCTTTAAAGCAAATTTGACATAGCCCCAAAGTCTGAGTTAGGATTTCGCCCATGTGTTTGAGTGATTGCCATTGACGAACATTAATATTATCTGCAGTAGTGCTTTATATGACATAATGTGTGTGTGTGTGTGTGTGTGCGTGTGTGTGTGTGTGTGTGTGTGTGTGTGTGTGTTGCAGTGTAAACAAGCAGTTAATACGGGATATAAAGACATTTTAAGTATAAGTGTGCATATTTTCCACGGCATGTTATTGTTTGTGATGAAATTCAGTACAAATCTGTATGTGCCACAGGGTGCACAAAAGTGCCAAACTGTTGTATGAGGATTTGATACTGTGTAGGGATATGCAAAATGAGTTTCATAAACCACAATGTATTTATTATACATTTCAAATCTGGCTCCAGATTTATAATTTTACATATACATTTCATATAAATTTACAATCCCTGAACACGTTTCCATATTTAAGTAAGCATTCAAAAAACTCAATACATATTTGCGAGAGTCAGGTTATGCGTTGGTAAAGCTTTAGATTACAGCTTGCAAATTCCACTGTATTTATTTGGATGCGGTTGGTGCGGTCATTTCAACAATACGATCTAACGTTTTTTTATGAGGGCGTCTTGTTCGAGTGGTCCTTTGAAAGGATCTCTCTGTCTGTCTGACTGAGCACAGTTGGTTACACACACACACACACCTGAGGTTAATTGTCTGATTACACATCAAAGCAGTTTGTTCCTCTGTTCTGATTGGTGGATAGATGCTCAGCTATTTTTGGATACCTCTGTCCTTACGCTGAGCTGTTTCAGTCTTCTTTGAAGGGAACCTTTACAGGGCTGTTTGTCTGAGCAATTGGAGTCTACACAGATACTGTTAATGCTGATTAACTGATTAAACCTCCATTAGTTTGTTCTCCTGGTCTGATTTTCACAATTTTCACACTTCATACATAATTTATACATTTTGGAATCAAACAAACTTACACAGTTGGCACACTCAGCTTCAGACCAGAATTTTCAGGAGGGAGGCAGAAAAGGGGACATTTCTGTGGAAGCCCATTCCTGCCACTATGATGAAAAAAAAAAGATCCTGTAAGTCATTATAACGAGAATATTTCTCAATATAATGACTTTGTATCTCAAAATAGTTAGAAACTTTCTCAAAATAATGAGTTAGCATCTCAAAATAATAAGATCATTTCTCAAAATATTGACTTAGTATCTCAAGCTTAGTATCTCAAAATAATGAGAAACTCATCAATCTCATTATTTTGAAATACTGAGTCATTATTTTGAGATAATAAGTTCCTATATAAGTTAACTCAGGATAAGGCTGTTTTTTTTTTCAAAATAAGGCCCCCAGTGGTCAATATATGATAGAAAACAATTCATACTCCTTCAGGTGCTTCTTTGTGCAAAGTTAAGCCAACTATGCAATTTAGCTCCCAGTCCTTTTTCAAGCAATGCAGTTTGCATTCTGCATCCATGTCCCACTTTCCCAATTATTTGTATTCATTCCTACACTTTTTAATGCATTTTTCTTGTAATTTCTAGAAATTAGAAATTAGAACTCCATTTCAACCTTGGAATATTCCATAGCTTTCATATATTATTGCTACCATTCAACTTTTAAAGCCAGCAATTCAGTTTGGCGTGAGCTTTTCAACAAACCTTAAAATGTTAAACATTTTTCATACATTGTTGGTATTATTCAACATGTATTATTCAAAAACCAGTATCACACATATATGGTGAAGCAGAAAACAGATCTGTTGTAGTCAGAAAAAGAATTCTGACATCATTGAATACATTTACAATTGCATTTCTCTCTCTCAGGAGGCTGTCTCTTAATAATGGACCATCAGCCACAGCTTTAGGGCTAGGCTATCAGCAATCAGCCCTGCTGAATCACACTTTAGCTGAAGAAAATGGGACATATCGACATACTGTATGCTGCTGAGAATGCAAATGTACTTAAACTGTCAATGACTGGTCTTGATTAGAGGAACGTGTGCCTTGCAACAAAGGTTGAAACATACTGATTAAAATGAAAGCAGTAACTGGCAGCCCGGACACTAACTTTTAATATTGAGTGGTTCTTTTTGTCAACCTAAAGCATCATTATGGAAATATCTCTTGAACATTTCTCAGTTGCACAGTGGAAATCTGCTGCTTGATGCTGACAGTGGACAGTATCCAGTAACTATAACAGCTAAGGCCAAAATGTAATAAGATTTAACTTTGATGCTTCTGACGGGGGATGTGAAGCCTAAAGGGATCAGATAAAAAAAAATTATGAATGAACCTATGAACGTTCCCATGGGTTAACCTTCCCAGATTATCACCTAATAAAATGATATGTTACACTTTAGCAAACAGTAGCTTACTTACACATCAAGCAGACATGAAGAAACATTAGCATTCATTTTGCGTCAAGTTTATTCTGTCTCTGACACATGTAAGTCTAATATTCATTCTCCTCTTAGCTCTGTTTTGGCTAAGCTAATCACTAAGTGTGTCTGTTTACACCTGGGTTTAGGGGCTTTTCATTGTCAACAGCTGTCTGGTGTGAATGAAATAAATTCTGATGAGAGCAGTGAGACTGAACCAAAACAGTAAAAATGTGGGCCATAAAAAAACCAAAAATGTTTTAAAAGATGCTATAAAGCTCTGTACAGCTGAGGGGAATGGCAGAGTTGGGGCGATAATTATAGGTGGGTTCAACACTACAAGGGAAACCTTTCACATTATGCATAGTTATTTAATCCACTGTTGATATAAAAATATTGACTATAGCAACTTTAAAATAAAAACCTATAAATCGTCTTATTTAAACAGCAAACATTTTTAAGTTATGAACACATTTTAATATCATCTTAAAGGTCCAGTGTGTAATATTTAGGAGGAGCTATTGGCAGAAATGGAATATAATATTCTTAAATATGTTTTCATTATTGTATAATCAACTGAAAATAAGAATCATTGTGTTTTCTTTACTTTAGAATAAGTCTTTTTAATCTACAGGGGGAGCAGTTTCCCTTCAACGGAGGTCGCCATGTTTGCACTGCCATGTTTCTGCAGTAGCCCAGAACAAACCAAACACTGGCTCTAGATAGGCCCGTTCATGATTTTCGAGTGTTTAACACCCACCGTAGTCTCTCCTACACGTTTGGAAGGGAGATGAAAGCAGTGGTCAAAAGGTTGCAAACTGCAATTTCACCGCAAGATGCCACTAAATTCTACACAACTGAATCGCATCTAGCACTGACGGCACATTTCAGCCATAGACAAATTAAAATGCTTGACATTCACATTAAAGAAACATTTTAGTATCTGCCTGCTAGACTGAGCTAAAGCAAGCTCATCTGAATCAATATGTTAGCTTAACCATCAACTCAGAAAAGCAAAGACATTATAGACACACACACAAAAACATTTATCAAATGATTGTTTTGTTTGATCCAATTAAAGAGAGCCACCAAATATCATGTGCATCTCTCTCAATTGTGCTTTTAGATTCTGTCAAACGTCAAGAACTGCATGAGCAAAACTGACTGACACAAAATGAGAATAGAGTGAATAGACAATATTTATAGGGCATACAGGAAATGTACTCACCTGAAACCAATAAATATGACTTTGTAAGTGATTGAGTGAATTAGAGGCAGATTCATGAGACTCTTTGCACTAAAAACCCTTCTCAGAGATACAGAATACAGGTTTCAGCCCACTTATTTTGTACGCCACAGGCGCTCGTTCTTGAAGGCACGCCAAGTGTCTGCTCAGCCTTCTTTCTCCCAGTGTTCACAGGTGATTTATATTGCAAGTGAAAATCCCAGTCAAGTGACTTATAGAAAGATGGGAGTTTGAATCCAATTTGTCTCCCATGTGCTTAGAGTGCACCCTTGTAATTTGTATGGTCTTCAGGCTGGGTTGAACAGGAATTAACCTTGCCTCTCCTTCTGTCTCAGTACTTAATAATAATGTCGTATTCTTTCTCACTTTCTTTTCCCTCCATGATGTTCAGGACTTTAAGCCATCCTGTGAAAGGGTCAGATGTCATTAAGTTGTTTTTTTTACTTTGGCCAAGGTCTGATGTACCATTAGCCACAGCTCCCCTCATCCCTGTTGTCAGATCAATGCCCTTCAGTGGTCAGGCTAAAAATAAATAGGATAGACTAATAGCCTGTGTCATGCGTGTTTCTCTAGGATTTTCACATCTACTTGACTTGGTTTGATACACAGTAAACTGCACAAAAATATGATGCGACTCCCACAGTGAGGCATTGTAATTCTGATAGTGTTGGGTGGTGAAAAAGTGAAAAACATGAAAACATGGCCTTCCCTTCGACCTAACATGCCTGATCTGTTTCCCTGGCCTAGGAAAGAACAGATCTGACTCACCTGTAGCTGCAGGACTGGACTCTTCATCACCTCGTGACGTAGGCTGGTGGTGAGAGCCACCTGCTCCTCTCTTAATGTAGATAGTTCAGGTTTTATTTTATGGGTATACAGGTGAATGGGAAAGTTCCCTAATTGTTACATAGTCCAAAAATATCAAAATATTCTCTCTTCTAATATAGCCTTTGCGTTGTACAACTCAACATCTCCACCATTGCATCAGCTACTAACAAGTCACCTCTGCACCCCATGTGAAGTCAGACTGACCCTTTAATCTCTTACCTACTCTAATATAGCAAACTTTTTTCTTCCAGTCAGGTACTGCACCCATCCAGAGAACATGTGCTTACCCTGGTGATGAGAATGAAAGCAATGAGAAAGAGCAATGCAAAAGGTCTATCCTGAGCTAACTTAACTTAGCCAAAAATGAAATAAAAAAGTCAAGAAAAGCACCCATATCTATAGATTTTTTATCTAAAATTGTTGTATTGTTTGTCCAAATGTAATAACATGGAGTCTGTCGTGACTGTCCTTCTACAGTTTCTCCCCCCACTCTTTTTTGTTTCTTCTTATTCTCTAGCAAAGGTTTTTGGTATTGTTGCAGCTCTGTGAATTACTAGGCCAGTGAGCAGATGGTGGTGGTATTGGGTTATTATCTAAGAAAAAAGGCTAATCGAGCCTATGGCTGATGCGGGGAAAAAATTATGCAGGGATAAAAGGAGGCTTGCCCTGTGATTTTAAAAATTGAAAGGGGAAATGTTTTTGGGGCATGTGGAATATAAAATAGATTTAGGCCTGTAACTCAGTTTTTATTTAGCCAATAACTGGAAGAGTCACTGCTTTGCATGGCATGGTTTTTGGTTCCCACAGTACTGCCAGAATGAAGTCTTGGATATTAGATTTGTTGGACATCCTTTAGGAAAGGGCATAATGGATACTTACTGTAAGTCACTTTTTCCAGATGATGATGATCATGTGTATTATTACACAGTAAGAAAAATTGGAAATCTCCATTGTAGAAAAATATAACCATACCTGTACCTGCTGTATTCAACATTTGGCTACTCTCTCTTCTTTACTATTATAACATCTTAACCAAGTTTTTTTTTACTTTGTTCAGTCTCCCTTTTCTTCCTTTCCTTTCTCAATTGTTCAGTACATCTTTCACATTTTTAATATAAGCTTCCTCAGTGTGGCTATTTAGGCACACTAGTGGTGATTGTATTTTATGCTTTTTTTCCCTCATTTATAGTGGATTAAAATTGAAATCCTGTCTTCTAAACTATATAAGCTGCTGCCTATTGTCGCTTTTCTGCTCGTTCTGCTAATCCCTGGTTGACAGCTTCTGCTTAGCAAAGACCTTGTGTGTGGGTCTCTCTCACTCTCTCTCTCCCTGTCTCTCGCTCGTACAAAAGAATCCCACTCCATATTTTTTTCTCACAAATTGCTGTTAATTTTCATTCAGAACAGAGAGCAAATAACTGGAATGTTGAAAATAAGAGTAAAGGCTTGAGTACATTACTCATAATATTGAAATTCATGTATGCAAATGTTCTCTTATTTTCTATTTTCTAACATAGACCTTTCTTTGACACTGTGAATGCACCACCTCACTTACCTCAATAAAGTTCACTCAAGAATCAGGTAGAGATCGAAGCACCATGTAAGAACAGCAGTTAAATTCTCCTTGATTTTGCTGACTAATTATTGCGAGAATGGCATGCCCTCATTTCTCTGCCATTCTGTCTCATGAAAAATGGATGAAACCAAGGTCATGTTAGGGGAGAGAGCTCACAGTCTACTCTATGATGGCAGAGACTGACTGAGGGTTTCACTGCAGTGTAAACCACGTCTGATAAAAGACTTTAACCTTGACCCAAGCTTCTCAACATCTAATCATGCCTGACTGGTCTCCTGGACTGACTCACCCATCAGTTCCTTTGTACAGCCATGTGTGTCCACAGAAACACACACACATGTACACACACATTCAGACACCTGAATGTGTGTGCACTCATATAAAGCATGCACACATAAAACATATGCATTCACAAAACATTGAATCAAACAAAGTTAGGCAATGTGACCCACTTAAAGAAGGTTAAAGAAACACCATAAAAAATACAGTGAAAAGTGTGGTGTTAATGTACGTAAAATAAAAATAACAATCTAATTGTTTGCATGGTTGCATTAGCTTTGCAACAAGCCTCTGCAGTTTCTTCACTTTTTGTATCAATGTAATACATTTGTTATGCACATTCTGTCTGAATAATCATGTCATCAAGACCAATTATTTGTTTCTGAATTAAATTAAGACTCCAATCATAGATACATTGGACACCGTTTAATTTCTGTGTACACCCACACTTTTTCACAAATAAACTTGCAAATTTAACAAAAAATTACAATTTCAGTGCAATACCTTTTACAGTGATTACACTTTTTTGACTAACAGAAAATGAAGAGCTAATTTGCAAAACCACGGAACACGGAAAACAACACCAGTTTGATTGATATTCCCTTGAGTGCACAAAAAAATAGAGCGACTTGACTTAAAGTAAGGAAAGAAAAAGAGAGCTGTTAACAAACACTCTTCAAAAATTTGTTGTAAACACATGTACTGTGTAGAGTTGATGCTACCTGCAGAGATCAGCCAAAACACAATCACACTCTATCTATTACCCAATCACTTTACTTTGCTATTCATGACAGGATGACAGTCATCAAGTCATCCAATATGATTAGCAGGTCCTGAGTATATTGGTAATTTTTTTGTTAAATTTCATTTTGTAAGAGCATTATGGGGCATTTGCCATCATAAAACCTAATCACATGCTCAGTGAATTATTCTCACAGGTAGATATGAAGTGTCATAGTGGCATGCTGCCTACATCTAAAATCTAACATGTATTCATAACACTTTGCATCTCAGTGGAGCACTCAAATAAAATCAAGGCATAGCAGCTAACATTTTTCTGCCGTTTCCTGTGTCAGAAAAAGATGCCTTTAGATAATTTGCACAGGCATACCACCATAAAACTTTGTCTCTATTTAAAATTGGATGCACAATTTCAGCTCATGAATTCCTTGCATCGTGGACCCCATAATCACAGGTTCTTGCTCAATTGTGCAGACCACATTTCTTGATCTTATGGTGAAATACTGGTGTTTGCTTCAGTGAATGTCACCGCTCCCAGATTCCCTCAGTACGCCATTGTGCACAATTGCTGGCCTAATCAAAAGGATTTTGGTTCAGGAAAATTGGCCCTTGTAATATTGTACGATCAAATGTTTTTTATTCTAAATGCAAACCCAATGTAGACACATGCGTGTTTTGGGTAAAAGTCACAAAGAGCGCTGTAGGGGAGCATTCATTTATGCTTTGGGTGATGGACGTGCTCTTAGGTCAGGTTTTAAGGTAATCTTAACCAAACACAGTGGTTAAACGAGCCATGGATCTGCCTAGATTTCATTTATTCTTTAGTAATGCTGTTTATTTTAACAGATTTAACTGATTCTCTAATACTGTTCATGACTAGCCTTTTGATGAAAAGCCTTTAACTAATGTTAATGAGTGTGATAGCGGAGAGCCGTTCCCTGAACACCTTTATACCCAATTCCAATAGTACAGAATTTCTCCCTCTTTTCAATATACACAAAAACAGCCCAGCAATTCACATGGGGCAGTTTTGCATGTGATGATAACCGTTGTAAAGGGGAAATCAGTTGAACATTCACTGGTGCATTCATCCATGGGAGAGAAAATGGGGAGATATAATACTTTTAATAGAGATTTGTCAGATGGACTTGGATCTGACCACTTGCCACAGGGTGTGGTACTGTGTAAACAGACACACAGGCAACCATGACCTTTCACCATTTTATTATTGTTTTTGGTCTCCTCTGTTTCACATGCCCCAGCCCCTGCAAAGCACAGATGGCACCAGACAGTGACCCCTAGGTCTTGTCTCTAATATTCATGCATGCGGATAAAGACGATTATAATGAAAGAGCTATTTTTCTCCCTCAGAAACAAATATGTACATTAATTCAACACTTGCCTGCATTATAAAAGCATTATCATAATGAAGTAAGGATGTGTGATTAAACAACATGCACAGCCCTTGTTCAAGTCATGGGAAGGGGAAAAAGTACAAATGGAATCTCTGAGTAAGTGACTCACTCATGCTGCATGTCAACATGAACACATTTTCATTGGTTCCTATTTTTAGACTAACGTATGTACAATACACTAATGAAATGTGATTATTTTCTATTCGCTTTGCTACCACACTCATTGAGACATCAACATAGTTGAAAAGAACAAGATGAAATAAGGATGTTCATCTCACTCTAATTTTACAGTTTGAAATCAGTTTCTTGTCTGAGTCCAGGTAACATGGCAGCCATTATCCCTAATAAAGCCACATTTTACTTATTTGTATGGAAGTAGATTTTATAAAGGTTTGAAAACCTGGCTTTTTAGTCACTTTTAAGATTCCTAGCTTCTCTGTACTCCGTTCAGTAAGACATGCCAAGTGATAATATAAAAGAAAATATCCTCTTGCTTTTGTTGCAGGCTTTGCTGCCTCTTAAAGAAGATGCTGGCTCAAAGTAGTGCCTAAAATTGGATTATCTTAAATACTTAGTTGCAATATTGATTTACTCATCCCTTCCATTAGCACTTAAGTGAAAGAGAGGGATTCATAACGTATGCCAGGTTTATTTGGGGAGAAAAATCTGGGAGCGTGGCTATAGTTCATCACACAAAATTAAGCTCTAGTTTAATCATGTTGCAGACTGCACTCCACTGATTTATGCATTACACAAGTTCTAAATTATGTAATATCTACACATTCTCTACAATCGGCTTGTGTCAACCTGTCTCGCACTAACGTCAATGCATTACACAGAAAGAACTGCATTACAGATATGCTTTCTATCTTGTATAATCACACTCAGCAGAGATTTCTTGTGCCATTAATCTTTGTTTAATGTCATTGTCTTTGTTTTCAACTTTCAACTGTACTTTCGTTGCTCTCATCTGAGATTTACAGTTCGATACAGACGTTCATCAGAATAAAAGTGGCACATCAAAAGTCATCAGACCTCTTTGTTGTTTTAATAATGTAATATGATAGTAGTACATAGTAATATACAACCTTTTTTTTCTTAGAAATAAAAACAGATCTGTAGTAGGGTGCAACCAATCAAGTATATTGCACACATCTGCCTGTTTGCTGAATTGGCTATATTTAGTGAAGTCGCACGTTTTGCACAGTGCAACATGCACTGTGTATTTGTATTTGTGTATTTGTGCATTTGTTCCCTACAGAGGCTACTTAAAATGTATTACAACAATTCCACATACTTTAGTCTCAAGCTGGACTTAATTCTCCTACATTTGTCTTGACGCCATTTGGTTCTGAATTATTTTTTTCTGACTATTTCACCTTGAAACTATGTTTATCTCTTACTCTTACTGTTTTTTATTTTATGCCATTGATATCAGCCTCACTGTTCACTGCTCCCACAGCTGTATCAGAGCTGTATTAAGTTGATGCAAAGCAAACATTTCCTACTGCCACTGCTGGGCATTAAAAGCAGTCAACTAGCAAAAAATGGGAGGGCTTTTATTGTGAATCAGTCACAGGAAATTACGCAAATTATCTGTACTTGTTCATTAAAAAAGGCATGTACAAAACAAAACAACAGTCATTTTGGTCATTTTTGCTGTTGCTATGCTGTTGGTATTCGGGGAACCACCAAATGTGGGCAGTATTACATATTGTGAATAAGCCATGCTATACTTTCTCACCCTAAGCCTTATCAACCAGGCAGGTTAAAAACCAATACATGATTATCACCACAGCTCCAAACACCATTAGGGAGGGATCCTCATTAATAATTCAACATACAAAAAACATTGGTACAATTTAACTGAAAAACCAACAGTGTTAATGGAAATAAATAAAGGACTATAGTAGTTTAATTTAAAAAGGATTAATAAACATAAAAAAAAAATCTGCATCCAGGTCACAGGCTAAGCATACCATCCCAGAGGTTCATCTCCCCAGACACCTCCTCCAGCTCTTCCTGGGAGATCCCGAGGCATTCCCAGGCCAGATGGAATAAGTTAACCCTCCAGCATGTTCTGGGTCTGCCTGGGGCCCTACTCTCTGGTGGACATGTCCAAAATACCTTTGAAAATGCTTTAACAGTTTATTTTATTATTGTACCGTTGTTCTCATTACTGTTTTCTTTTTTATTTTTATTTATTTATTTTTTACGACTATATCTTTGAGACAACACACTAGAAATATATCTTCTAAGTAACTACATAATGTGGAAAAACAATGTTCTCAGACTGAGATATAAAAAAGGGTATAATTCATGGGGCAGATTTGGATCAACTACAGGATCTAGGCTCATGACATCCATTTTAATATCTGTGTGACAGAACGGTACCTACAATTAAAATCCATCATGACTACCTGAGCGATCCTTGCTGCCAACATTCTGCATGTCCTTTTATGCTTTGTGCTTTCATGTATCACCTCATTAACTTTGCAAAAATGTTGGTATAGCTCGGGTCATTTCAGCCAGTCCCTGGTGTGTCCCCTACACCACTTGATCTGTGTGTCACTGATAGGCCTCCCTGCTGCTCATCAGGCTTGAAAACAGCTTGTGTCTGCAGCTTTTTGGCGGAGGGTGATGGCTGCAAACAAGAGGAAGTGCCTATAGCAGCGGTAGCGGCCGTTCAGCTTCACTCACCTGGCTCGCACTGCTCATTTGACAGATAGAGTAGGCTGAGCTCAACAACATTTTTCCCCTTGTTTTAGAGGACACAGAATAAGAGCCTGGGAACATTGTCTGTCAACATTGTCTAGACATATAAAAAAAAAAAAGAAGATGATTTAACAACACTTAATTGGAGCATGTGCCTCTTGGCTTTAACATTAAAAACTCGGAGAATTACCAGTAGGTCTCAGAATATTATATGCAAGGAGAGGCAAACGTTTTTATACAAAGAATTTAAAAACAGACCTTTTAGCAAAAGGCCTCAGAATGGTTTGGAGGCTTCCTGTCATTTCTCCCATAGCATCACAGGACAACAATTTGACCAGGCAAAGAAACCAAATGTAACTCTTCAGTGGAGAGTAATAAAAAGCCTACAGGAGTACAATACCAATATCGTGGCTATAATTCTGTTTATTCTGTGTCCAGGAAGCCATGTCCTACCCTTAGAGGATGTTTTTTTTTTTAACTGTGGTAACCCGATTAGTACAAACCGTGTATGAGATGTTTCCAAAGGCCAATTTTTAGGCAGATCTCATGTGTTGCTTAAATCAGCTCTTCCCAAGTTCGTTCTGCAAATTTGACATTGTTTCATGCCCAACAATGAAATACATTTAATGTCAGTCTTTTGCTCAAGTGCTGATAACATTTCACTCTTCTCTTGTCAACCCCTGTCCCAATAGCTTTCTGCCTCACCCACACTCATTAATAAGAGCAGAAATTATTTTTTACAAAACATATTTTATGAGTATTTATCATGAATGATGCAGTGCAGCAAAAGCAAAGAGAAGCAGATTATTGGTATTTTTTATAATATTAACAAACAGGGTTTTGCTATAGTCCCCTGTCTTTGACATGGGCTGCTATTCTTCCACAAGAGCCACTGTGATTTATTTATTGTCTTTCCTTAAAATTCCAGTTGTTTAAAAACTTACCTATTTACTTACCTACTCAAAACAAACATCTCTGTAAAATAGGGTATCAAACATTCTTGTTTTGCAATGTTTTGTGTTGTAGGCCATTAAAAAGCCTGGTTAAAACATGTTGTTCAATGGTCATACTGGGTGAAGCTAGAGATGTCCTGCAACTTTCACATTCACATAGTGTTCCGTCCAAATCTTAACAATCTCATGAGAATGCCCTCCAACACAATGATTAAGACAATTGATTTTCCTTTAATTGCTATGGTCAGCCTCTTTTGTGGGGCTGAAGAGTGAGAGAGCCATAGTTATTATAAGGGATAATTGGTAAGTGGAATTTACAATGCTGTGTTTGTAAAATAAAGAGTAATTAGTTTGGAGAGAGAAAGAGATGAGACAATGCATCTAGCCCCAAACATGAAGCGTTGTGTGTGTGATTAGTTGCCAAGAACATCCTCAGATCACATACATTGTATTCTCTGAGTGCATTAATTACAGATCCGAACAATTCCACTTTCCCTGCGACTCTGTTTTTAAAATTTGGGCACAGGCAAGAGGATACAGCCGATCAATCAAATGATTTTGATAGAGAATTCTTCAAGCTTGCTTGTCTTTAAGGGATTTGTTCCTGACTTTGTCTATACGTTACTTTAGTCATCCATAAAATGTGTAACGTTATATAAACTCAGGTTCCTGTATAATATTTACTGAAAGGCTGTGTGTTTTTTGCTAGCACAGAAAAGAGGTAAAATGCCCCTGTTTATGTAATGTTCCTCCGGTGCCTTCTACCCTTCAAGCAGTTGGTCCAAACTGTGAACAGCTAACGTTAAGTTGCTAGTTAGCAGCTAACTTTATTGCGGCAAGAGAAAACGCAATCAATCATCTGATCGCTCTGATCTACCCCCAGCTTCCAGCTCTGCAGCTCCAAAACGTGCGACCTCTGGTTTTAGGCTATTTTAATTGATTTTAGCACGATTTGAAGCTGCTAAGTAGCTACCTGTTCACAGTTTGAGCACACAACTCTACTGTGAAGAGTAATGTAACAAGAAGATGTTGTAGTAACGATACATAAACAGGGAGTTTTTATTTATTTGATCGTTGTGCAAACACAACACACAGCCATTTATTAACAATTATACTGCAACCTGAGCTGATCTACATACTTTATGGCTGACTAAAATAACGTAAAGGAAAGGCTCACTTTCACAACAACACCACTGGTTACCTCCCTTAAAGGGGGAAGGCTCGGCCAGTACAGTGCAGTTAGACTGTGGGTGTGCTAATCAGAGGTGGAAGAAGTATTCAGGTCCATTACTTAAGCAAAAGTACTAAAACTACTAAGTATCAACTTAACAAAATCCATTACAACTAGTGGAGTATATTACTCCATTACAGAGAAACTATTAAAATGGCCATGGAGCGCCAAGCGAATGCAGAAACATAGTATGTTTTTTTGTAATATATAATAGTTGAAGAGCCAAAATACATTTTTTCTGGTTATATAAATGTAATTTATGATGCTGTTAGATTTCAGTGAGACCGCCCGGAGCGTATTAGTTAAACGACAACCAACAAATTCAAATTAGATTAACATTCTATTATTTTCTTTGTCAAATAAAAACAAATCGTAGGATATGATAACACACCAATATGCATTTTATAAAAACCTTTATGGACACGTATTCTGCAAAATGGCCAAAACAGTTAATAAAGAATATAGAAATGTGGTAAACTGTGGGAAAACAAACTGATTTAGTAAGCAATCTTTGTTTTTTAATGAGCAAAAATGTCATGCTGTAAAATTATATTGAAAGTATTCTCCTCTAAGCAGGCTCACTTGAACAAGTAATCAGGTTGTTTTGGTGGCAAACACTGACATTTGTGGATCAATTACTCACAGTCAACACAGGTAGTCTCTACCTTCCATGTGCAGGCCCCACACACTACCTTGTGACATTTTTCACAAGTGTCCTTTGTTTTGTTTTTCTTGCAGTTTCTATGCACTTGGCATCTGCTGCTGCTCCTGCCTGGGTCCTGGCTCTCGCAACATCGGTTGTGTGGCTTTTGCTCTCACGTGGTCAGAGGAAAGTTCATTTGTGAGTCGCATTATGATGTTCCTCCATGAGATCCTTTCATTGGTGCATTTCTTCAACAGGATGGAAGCATTTATTGCAGCAAGGTCAATGTTATTATATGGCACAGCCACTGGCCATCTACACATGGGTGTTTTCCTCTCCATTTAATCTAGCACATCTACTCCAATGTTGGTTCTGTTGTAGTGGGTGACTGTCTCTGGTTTAGCCAATTTGGCCACTTGTGATGGCAACAGCTGTGTGGACAGTGTTGAGAATGCAGACTTTTCCCTTGTTTTGCTTTGATCGACTATTAGCTTTGCATTGTCACATTTCAGCACCTCTGTGGTGAACAGCACCCTTTGCTCCTTTACGCATGGGGGGGAGCTCTTGTCTGCCCTTATTTACTTTGCAAACCAGGCTGTTTTTTGTGGCCTATAATGCCCTGGTCAGTTCAAGGGAAGTAATAACGTTGTCAGTGGTGATGTTTTTCCCCTTCCTCAGGTAATACTCAACTATTTTCAACACCACACTGTCTGCTAGTCGCTGACCTGGCACCCGTGTCTATAGTGCACCGTTCACCAGTTATTTGGTACTGACACCTGCAGCTTTATTTATATACCGGTTGAAGCTACACCTTGCTTTTGTCGGGAAGAACTGCTCATCAGCAGTTATGTCGGCACCAGGCTTGTAGGAGGGGATGGAACTGTTCTGGATAAATCTCCCCCAAACCTCGGTCACCAGGGCAAACATGTTCTCTCACAGGTGTATGCATCTGGCCTCCTTTTTATCAAATCACAGGAATCGCATGATTTCCTAGAATCTGTTTCGGGACATGGTCTCCTTGAAAATTGCATAGCCCCAGTCGACTGACCAAAACTTGCCAAGTCCATGTTTATTCACCTTCCGTGCCACGAATGTAGACTAGAGCAATGAAAGCCTTTAGCTCATCAACTATCATATCCCATGAGCTGTCCTCCTTGACTATGTGCGCCTCAACAATGGTGTCTATGGAAAACCAAGTAGACCCATCACAGAAATGCAGGCTAAAATTGTCACCTACAGATGCAAAAATTGTAGCCTCACCAAGGGTTCCATTGTAGCCTCACTGAGGCGCAAAGCACGAATTGCCCAATGTGGGACTCGAAGCCCAGTCTGAAGCAGGAGAAAGAATGCTATGGTTTTCTTAAATATAGATAAAACATAAGACACAGTGCTGCATATAGTAATTAAAACAAATAAAATACCACCATAACGACTGGTACCATATTAATCACATATAAGTCTAGATGTGTTCAATTTGCTTGTAAAGACATTGCTTCTGATATGCTTCCAGTAGACATTTGAAATGTTAGTTGTGGCTCTCGAGTGATAAGTGTTTTCAGGTTCCAAAAAATGTTGTCATTTGACATCATTAAGATTATGTGAATGATGCAGGTGTGGTTTTTGTCATGTGTCACTAGATGTTCTGTGTAATGCATTTGGCTGGCATCAGATGTGTAGGTAATCATCTTATTCCCCATTGGTCTGTGGGAAAAGGGCCAGAAAGCTCTGAACACAGCTCGGTTCAGACTGCGTGATGAATGCCTACAGAAAACAGGGATCTATCATGATATAAACAGGTTATCACTCAACATCATTCAAGCTAATTAAGGGTGAATATGTGAATGTTTAGTTAGTTCTTGTTTTAGTTTCCTATTATATTTGACTGCAAATCGGCATTTCATTAAAAATCCAGGGAAATTACAAGCAACATGGACATTTTGTTTAATGAACAAAATTTATTTATTTCATGTATAATTCTAATATTGTTCAAATGTTTAATTGATATTACATTTTTGCATGTTACATTTTTGACTTAAGAAATGCACTCATAAAGTGTGTTAGTCCCACTATAGGGTCCAACCAACATACAACAGAAACTGCAGTCAATTAAGTTTTCAAGTGTTAGGTATGGCATGATATACATTTGTTTTTAGAGCTGTACAGTGCACAGTTGTCACTTTCGGTCAACCAATTAAATCTGATGACACAGTAATGATAACGTTTCCAGCACATAAGTAAAAACAGACAGCACCATACTCAAAACTATAATCACAATCAGCCCTATACAGTACTGTCAATACTACCCTTACTTTCTCAGTGTAACTTTTGCTTTCATACAGGAAGAGTGACACAAGTGTGCAGAGCATATGTACATGTGTAGACCCCAGGACATGGCAGATAGAGAAGAAAGGCAGTTTTTTCTTGGTCTTGACAGAAAACTGACAGGATTACAGATGGCATGCGACGAAGGGTACAGGTAAACAACATAAAAACGATTCAACAGGCAGGCAACAGGTGAACAGGCAAGCAGGGATGGTCCAAACACTATGGCATGTAGGCAACTTAAAAGATCAGGCAGTGATACAGTAATAATGTTAGTATAAAAATACCATAGGGTAGTGTGCATGTGTGTGTGTCAGGGGGTCGGGATGACACATCTCTACCCACTGCTAAACTGTATTATTTTAGCCTGACTAGAATTTAACACACACATCTTTTATTAAAGCTGCAAATTGCCTCCTTGAAATGTAACATTACTAAAAGATTAGATTCTTCTTCTGCTGTCTCTGGTGGGATTTTATGCCTCAAGGTTTTTTCTCAAGTGCTCACTGACTGCTATAGGTCATGTATTGTTAAACATATTATTATGGGGATTAAATGTTATATTGATAGCAGATTGAGCATGAAACACTACGACATACTCTCAGATACCAATTTAACCCTCCACAGCATAGTGAAACCTGTTTTCTCTTTATACTTTTTATTTAAGTAATTGATTTACTACGTAACTTGCTACTTGAATAATCATTTGTACATGAATGTGTAATTGCTTAGAGACAATGTAAACATAATTACAAAATTTCTGCAGTCTGCAGTGTATGAGTCTTTGCCTTATATGTACTTGTATAAATTGTATTGCATCATTCATGGAAAAGTAATGAACAGCCATACCAATGGTCACATTTTTATTCAAATTTCAAATCTTAGAAATATTTTCACAACTTATGTACACATTAAAAACAATACAAATCCCAGACAAAATACGTTCCTTAAAAAATATACTTTGAAGCAGTAAACATAACTGTTATGACTTGATTAGATGTTTCTACCTAGAAATGTAAAGACAGTATGGCATGAATCACGATTTACATTTTTGAATTTGGTGTCATTTTTCCTCTTTCAGGAAAATTGGAGTCATAAAAGAAGTGGTTTTTTTATAAAAATATTATATATGTTGGCAGACATAAAAGTGTAAGAGGCAAACTGCATGCTGAACGTTCAGGTCTCACCACCTTGATTTACCCAAGAGTCAATATTCTCAGACAAGTCTCTTTTGTCTTTGAAAGTCCCCTGCTCTTGAATGCTATATTCATCTTTCCATGTGAAGCAATTGTATGCTTTCTCCAGCACAATTACCAAACCATGACAGCCCATTTCAGCTTTGTCTAACTCCTCACTTACCATTCCAAATAGCCATTACTATGCAGATTGGTCCATTATCCTCTGCAATAGGACACTTATTTTCAAGTGAGATGTTGTGATTTTCTGCAGCAGAGTGGGCAGCTTTAAAACTTTTGGTCAAGAATCTCCATGTTGCTTCTAACCAAACAATCTCTTTCCATTCTATTCCAATGAATAAACAAAACTCGTCCCTGATTTTTTGTAATTTCAGAGCAAGTTTGTACAGCAACAGTGATGATATTACTTTACAGGACCTTGATACTGTTTCAAAGTGAATGCTTAATGACCTCAGCTTTGTCTTTCAAGCTACCACATTTGACAAATAGCCATTTCAGCAGTCATAGTGTGTGGTCTCAACGCCACAGTGAATATTTCTATCCTATTTCCACTCTGCTACCACCTTAAACCATTGGTGTCCCTCCTCTAGGCGTGGTCCCCTGATCCCAGTCCTGACAAAGACCTGCCAAACCACAGCTACTTCTGATCCCCCAGGCTGACAAGCCAATCCATCTTCACCTGCAGAGTAACTTTACTCTGTTTGTCATCAGCACCCGCCCTCTATCAAGGAGAACTGAAATAGATATGCTAAAACGCAATGATCATGACATTCAGAAATGTCCTTAGCAGTTTTGCCTAATTCATTTATAATCATTTTGAAGTTGCAATGATTGCTTTATACAGTAATGTATACAAATGCTCTTAATCAGACCACAAGCGCTAAAAATGCATTTCTCAACCCATGTTTTGTTCATCTTATAGAAAACAGGCCATATCAGAGTAATGGCAGTAAAATATGACTGTATAAAATTTAATTCCGTACAGTATATTTAGAGGGCAAATAGTTAGGTCCTGAATGTTCACACACTACCACAGAGCCAATAAGCAGTGTCATGTTTGCAGCACTAACAGGATTAAGCACCAAGACTTTATGTCTTTTACAGCCGCTGCCAGGCACAGGCCTTGAAATAATGGGATCAGTTTTGAAGTAGTTCATCATGGAAGAAACCACCTCTTCCCACATTAGCTCACTGAGAAGGGCCTGATGCATGTAGGGACCCTGGAATACGCCCCTAAATTGTAAAGAAGTGATGACATCATAGACAAATACACATGAAAATCCAACGTGGGAAGATAAATATTTAACATGTAAGCCATTTCACTAACAAGACGAACTGCAAAGGGGGAAAAGGTTTGTGAATATGGGTGCCTGTCAATTAGCCGTGCACTGTTAATGACAGCATTAACTGAGTTCATAAAGTCTATGTTAATTTGAACTATCTCCTAATCTGAGGACATGGGCTTCAAACCAAATATGTCTGTCATCATCTGTAACTTAAAAGCCAGCTCAAGCTATCTGCAGTATAAGACATGTATAACAGGGTGTAAAAGACCCAAAAGCAACATTAGGTGGCAAAGAGTATAGGTTAATAACGTTAGGGCCTTCATATTTTTGGAAGCACATTAAAAGCCAGAGGCACTGATGACAATGCTAGTGATGCTTTACCATCCAACTTTGTCTATTGTTGCTGCTGGGCAAACAGCTTACAGTGCGTAAATTAGAGCTGTTTTGCTAAAAACATCAGCTGGAATCAAGGTTGACGAGAGCAGTAGGAGTGAACCAAAACATCTGTGGGCATGTAAACATAAAACAATTAGCAGAAAGATGTTAAAATGCTGTATGAAACTGAGTGACTTGACCCCTTGTTAATAGAAAAATATTGATTTGTCCAGCTATAAACAATCCTGTTTAGGAGATAAAGCCTTGGAAAGCAAAACATTAACAGCAGAACATGGCTATTTGTGGAAATGTGAAATGCTGACAAAGGTGTGTTCAGAACATATTAATTAATACTTGATTGGTTATAATGATGCTTCATTAGAACCAGGTCATAAATTGCCAAACAACAATTTAAATCTTGGTTTTTGTAACCACAGAGATTTTATATTGAGAGCTTCACTGAGTACATCAATATGCCCTTTTACTTCTCGATTTGCAACTGGTCTTACATGGTCCTCACCAAAACTGCCGTAATGTAACTTTTCCTTTCAGAAAATCTGAATCATCATGTGGAATTTCTTTTATTTAAAAGAAGTCCTATCTTAAGTTTAAGATTGCTTACATTGAAGGTCCAGTATGTAACATTTAGGAGGAGCTATTGGCAGAAATGGAATATAATATTTCTAAGTATGTTTTCATTAGTGTATAATCACCTGAAAATAAGAATCATTGTGTTTTTGTTACCTTAGAATGAGCCATTTTATCTACATAGGGAGTGGGTCCCCTTCCATGGAGGCCGCCATTTTGCACCACCATGTTTCTACAGTAGCCCAGAATTTAGCCCAGAACGGGCAAACCAGTCATTGGCTCTAGATTGGGCCTTTCACGTTTTTCATGGGTTTTCGTGGCACCGTAGTTTCTCCTAGCAGGCATGGAAGGGGAGGGTAAGGCAAGCAGTTCTTAAATGGTTGCAAAGTGCAATATCACCGCTAGATGCCACTAAATTCTACACACTGGACCTTGAAGATGAATGTATTAGGCCTACTCATCACCTTGCTGTCTGCGTTTGGAGCTCTATCTGAGCTCCCTGCTGTCAGCAGCCATTTATTTAGAAAGGACCGACTGTCATAACAAATTACTGGACCTGTTCTCCGATAAGTTATTGTCAAATTTGACATGAGGTATTTTTGAAAACAAGAAAATAATGCTATGCTGTTTCGCAAGAAAAAAAAAACCCACTAATGTACAGATAAATGTTGTTTGTTCTGTGCAACAGTATTCCCTCTGACGATGACTCGGGGGAGGTAAAGAAAAGATTTTACTGGCATTGGCAGGGGGTAATTTCATACCTTGGCCAGATTGCAATGATGAGCTGCATCATCCCCACAAGTCACTTGGTTAAATCAATGAAACAGCCCCCCTTAGGCCAGTCAGTACAATTTTGAAGTTCTACAACATCCCCTGGCAGGTGGCACAATCATCATCTTGCAGTCTTGTAATAACTTTCTTTAGTACACTAGGCTTGTACACTTTGTACTTGAATTGTCTTATTGATTTTGTCCTGGAATAAATATCTCAATATTTCTCTCAATACTACAAAGACTCAATAGACAGACTTATAAATAGCTTCAAGTGAGAATACAGTTCCTTTATTGGAGTACAAACAGGGATTAAACATTGCTTTTAAAATTAAATTAAAGAGCAGGATTGACGACTTTCACAAAGTAAAAGAAAGCAATGACACAATCCAATCACCCTGTAATCTCAACCATTTTTGACCCTCTTTCTCACAGTCTCTGTCAGTAGTGTTTTGCACTCTTTAGGTAAACATGGGGAAATCATTCCTGAGGGCCTACTGATTAGCTCAGGGGGAATGGTAATAAAATGCAGTACCTGCTTGAGAGAGTGCCTGCTTTATTACTATTATACATGAAAGGATCTGAGAGCTCTTAGTAGCCCTCCTTCAAAGCGGGAATCATTGCCTCACATCTACCTCATGCCTGTTTCCATTCAGGCCCCATTAATTGCTGTTTATTTTGCTTCATTTTTGCAAATGAAATGGATGTCATTCCAGATTGGAAATGGAGCTGATTTTTTAGTTTAGTTCTCTGTATGCTTCTTGAGAAAATATGGCTTTAGAAAAAAACAGAAATGATCACTGCACCAACATGAATTATTCTCTAAATATTTGAATGAGGGTGATAATTTCTCAAATTAACCAAGGGAAGACTGTTCTCTGAATTATGTTTATAGTGCCAGTGTTTAGTCAATAAGTAAGTGGATGTATAATTTGGAATAAAATTATTTTCTGATAATATGATGTATCATGCATATGATACATGGTGCATCACCAATGAGCTATCTATCCATCAATCCATATATCCATCTATCGATCTATCATTAATTTGGTAAGTCAAATACTTTGGTCCAGATTGAAATATTGTGAACTATTAGATGTATTGCCATGAAATTTGGTAGTAGGAAGGAATGTATTTATTCTTGAGGATGAATTATAATAACTTTGGTGATCCCTCATCTAGCACCAGGTAAGAAATAAAAAAAATGTCAAATACCTGAAAAACTTATGACAATCAGCCTCAGCTGTGGTTTGTATTTAGACCTATTTAGCAAATGAAAGCATTTTAACACAAAACTAAGATGATGAACATGGTAAACATTATATTTGCTAAACATCAGATTGTTAGAATTGTCATTGTGACTATGACAATGCTAACATACATTTTCATTTTTATTTAGACACCAAAAGAGCATGCTGACATGTAAATGTAATCTATGACACAGTTGAGAAAGAGAGCTGTAGACAAAGGCCACATGAGATTATATTAGAGGATTCAAAATCTTACATGCAATAGGTGTATATAAAAATGACTTTCCTTCAATTTAATTTGTAAATGTTCGTTTTATCAGACTAATCTGGAGTCTGAATGGCAAAGTGAAGTGATTAATAGCCCATTTGTTTCCATGATGTTAGCTCATCAATATAGAATATAATACAATGGAAGCATTAATAATTGGATACTCCAGAACAGGTTACAACAGGTACAATATTTGCAAATATTGTATTTATAATGGATGGAAGTATGGTCATAGGTGAGAAAACTATACTGTGCAAAGCAACGTATGAAGGAATGATTTTTTTGAAAGGAGACCCAAAATCCACATTTTTGTACAATTGGTAAATGATGTTTGGCTAGGGAATGAGTGCTATTTGAAAATATGGGTTTTCATGCTATGATAGCACGTCAGTAGTGTCTCTGTAGCCCTTGCTGTGGGGGATAAGATGTCATTAGAGAGATAGGACACGGAGGAATTGCAGCCAGGTG
The DNA here is from genome assembly GCA_011952105.1 of Coreoperca whiteheadi. Classification (NCBI taxonomy): domain Eukaryota; kingdom Metazoa; phylum Chordata; class Actinopteri; order Centrarchiformes; family Sinipercidae; genus Coreoperca; species Coreoperca whiteheadi. Next base: position 19,055,515 of record CM022474.1, on the reverse strand, counting down.
GTCAAAGGTTAGTACAAGGATAGAGGAGCAACACACTCAGAAGATGCGTGGTGCAGCCCTAAGTAGGGCTGAAGGCAGCTTGGAGATGAGGGTGTGTTGCTCCCTAGAGGCAGGAGGCAAAACAGCAAGAATGTGAAATGCATCAATTTGGGAAGGCTGCAGACAAGGGCATGAGTTGCACGGGGCAAAGAGAGGTGGAGAGAGAACGTGCAGAAACTGGAGCCAAGAGTGAGTCACTGTAATCCAGCAGTTTCATTTCAGTCTAAATGTTTCATTTCATTTGGGTGGTCCTGTTGATGGTGTGTGTGTGTGTGTGTGTATGTCTGTGTGTGGGTGGGTGGGGGTGTGGGGGGGTGAAGTAATGGCATGGCCTTGGGGGGGTGAGGTGAGGCGAGCAAGGTCATGTCGTAGAGTGAAAAGAGGGGAATGATGATAGTTTGATAATAATTACGTAAGCAATGTTTTGAGCCTGATTTTAAAATTAGAAACTGTGGGTGATTCCTTAAGATATGTGGACAGACCACAGACCACTGCATGAGATGAGGGAAGTGAAGGAGAAAGACCTACCATCTGTTGACTTTTTAGAAATGATAGGGCGAGCTTGGCTGGAGCACAGGGCCCAGACAGGCAGTGCAAGTCTGAAGCAATTCGTCACATGAGGGAGCGAGCGAGTAATGATGTGTTCTGTCCTGGTTCCAAGCAGGATTTTGGCAGCGGTTCTGGATAAGTTATCAGTGTAGTATTAAGGGTGGTCTTGGTCCACCCACACAAAACAGCAGTAGTCTCTTCTGAATGCGACAATATTGTTAATACATTTTTCCCCATCATGTAATCATTACTTCAGAAGTCGCAGTGTGGGGAACATTTTTTTAGGAAGAACATGAGTTCAGTTGTTTCACGCTCTGGTGTTTCAGTCAAATGTGTAGATCTGAAAAGTGTCTTGATTAAGCAAAGTTGCTCCATTTTTGGGGAACGAAGCCCATGAGTATTGTTAGACAACAGTAATACATTAGTGAGTGCAAAAGCAATTATTCAAAGGCTTCACCCATGTAAAGATATTTAAATTATATGACAGCTGGGGGAATTTGCTCTGAATTTAAAGCAGTCTCTTTCACCGACAATTTCCAACCCTTGGTGAGATCTTGGCAACAAGCTGCCACACCCCAATGGCTGAATAGAAGCAGAGCGATAAAACCCCCATGAGTTCCAAGCCAAACATGCAATCTACAAATTGTCCTTTTTTAAACAACAAGCAAAACCTTAAATTTTACCAGCCAAGCCATTAATTTCTTCATGTTTCAGCCTGTTTTTTAAATGATGGGAACACCTAATAATGAAGACGAATAAAATGGTTCATTGTAAGCACATTATTACTTACAAAATGTAATTAGCGTTTAGTGTTTACATTTCATCTGTGGTTTATTCTTTACCCCCCGTTTTCTTCCCTAATGGTACTAGACTTAAATGGACATTACAAAATATTACATTCTGTGCTAACATTCACATGTTTGGGTGTCCTGTACATTGAGACGTGTGCTGGTCCTCTTCAAAGTTCATGCTCATCAGGGTTGGGTATTGCACATGACTTTAATTTGAGATGGAATTGTCGTCAAAATTATGTCAACATCAAGGTTAATTACTAGTGAATCTTAGACAATTACCACAGCTTTGAAGGTAGTGCAACAGAGATCAAAAAAATTGATAAAAAATGTGTTTTTTAATGTCATCCCTACAATATTCACTCAACTATAGCATGATTAAGCTATGGTTAAGTGTATAGTGTAATACATTGTGTAATTATAAATACATTAATATTGCAAATAATTTACAATAAAATTAGTAGCTTAAAGGTTTGTGTGTATCGAACAAACAAGACGTTCTCATATACTGAATTGAGTTAACAAAAACTTTGTGCAGTCACTTGAATAACCTTTTACTGAGTTGATTTAGGGAATACTACTGTATATGGTATTCATCCAGTTTACTGAGAGGCAACAGAGTAGCAAAAGCAGGCTTGGGGTTGACAGCAGGTCAAGAGGCAGAGAGAGCCACGAGAGGCTCAATGAGGATAATGGGGCAGACCTGTGCCCAGTTAACCTCTCCTTATATCTGTAGGTGGTAGGGAATGGGAGCTTGGAGATGAGCCAAAGAACTGACAGCGTGCTCATGTTACCATGGTGGTGAGCAAGAGTGTTACCTGAAAGCCAACGTATCTCTGTAAAGCCTGTTCTCATCATTCCTGAAAAAGAAATTCTCTGTGTTGGCACAGGTGGTACATAATCTCATGCAAGCACGCAGTGCATTATATTTTGGTGAGGGTATGCCAAATAACTGACATAAATAGAATTACATCAAAGATATTCAAATGGTTGCAACCTGCAATTTCACCGCTAGATGCCACTAAATCCAGTATACTGGAAAAGTGGACAAGTGAATAGCAACAGTGGGCAAGAAGTAGTTAGTCATTGGATAAAAAAAATCTGTTGACACTTCCCATTCAAGAAGGGGTAGGTCTCCGAAAATAGCTACATCAAACACATTAACTCATTTGGATCGCCTGAGTAGACCTATTTCTGGTAAGGCAAAAACAGACTGGGAGGCATGACTTTCTACCCATGGTATACAAGCAACCAATTTAGTCTAGACTGAATTGGGTGGACAAAATATTAGGGACATCTATCAGTATAATGCAATACAACTGAACAACACCAAAAACTACAGTCTCTAAAGTTTGCAAATAAATGTAATCAACACCTTTCTATCATAACCTTGAGATACAGTAGGTGGAATTCATTGCTGGGCTGCTGTTAAACTAATGTATTCTTCATTAGTTTTAGCGAGGTGTACCTAATAAACTGACAACTGTGGGAAAAAAGCATAATAGTGAATAATTGTTTATAGAATAATAATATCTTCCCTATGTAAAATCAGACTCTGACCTATGATAACCACAACTGTCAGATAAATGTATTGGAGTACAAGGTAATATATTTCCCTCTCAATTGTGGTTGAGCAAATCTGTAAAAGTACCATAAAATAACTTTCATTTTGAATTTAACTGGGTTTTTTGGCCACTTGGGGGCATCAGAAACAAGTTGTAAAGACAACATGGCCATATTATTACTTTTTAAGCTAATATTGCAAACTTGTTAGCAGTTGCCTATTTACACATCCAGCAGATATGGACCAATTCACATTCATTTTGCAACCTGATGGATGTAAGGACCAATACCCTCTCTCCTTTTAGATCTGTTTTGCTCTTCTACAAAAGCTACATGCAGTCAGTTGATCCATTGCTAATTTAAAAATACTGATTGTAACAGATTCAAATACAATACTTTAGTACATGCACTGCAAATTGTTCAGAAAACAAGTCTGATTTGTTTGCTACTAAGCTGCAAACACAAAAGAGAGTGTCTCCAAACACACAAGAAAATTCTTTGATATTTTTCTAACAAAACAAACTATCACCTTATAAATTACCATCACATTAATAATAATAAACCAGTTTATTTTGCCTAACCCCTGTAAATGCTTTGAATTTTGTTTACTGTGTATTAGAAAAGCAGCTCGTTTTATCAGCATCATGATGCGATTTAATTCACACTAAAACATTTTGTTTTGTCTCTTTGACCACAATATCCACAGTGCAAAATTAACAACAGTTGAGGAATATTACACCATGTATGCACAAAATTTGCTCTAAAATTTATGAATCGTTTATTTTGCCATTTTTACCTTGAGAACTGCAATATATGCTGTGAAAGCACCAGCTCTTTGTACATACACTACCTCATGTGATCATCAGATAATCCGCCATGTGTGTTTAAGTAGTATAAAAGCTCTGTCATTTTCACAGAAGGGACAGGTTTACAAGGTTACATTGTAATGAGTCTCTTCGCCAGGCCATTCTCTCATCTGATATGTTTCTGTAGCTGCTGTTAGGAGCCCAAATCATGCTATCATTGTTTATACAGGGCTAGCCAGGTCCATCATTAATACTGCTCTTATCATTCTGTCTGCCGTGATTTCCATCCAAGGCTTTGTTATCAGTGAGACCCATATCAAACCGTGTCTGTCTTGTTGGGACACACAGCAGAAGATTTGCTACTAGGCACACTTTCTGTTAGCTTTTGCCTGTTGGCCAACATTACACACCACAACCTTGACATTAATGATTCAATGGGCACACTAATTGAGTGCCTCTCTCATTTCCTGGCAGCTACAATACAAAGCTGGTTGTAGGGAGACAGGAGAGATACAGAAGGGAGAGGATAAGAGGGTGAAAGAGAAAGACTTGTGAAAAAAAACAACTAACTAAAGGTAAGAGAAGAAGATAGGAGTGAGTAAGAAGAATACGACATGAAGGGAAGGAAATAAGGAAGGTGAGTGAAGTGTGGGGTAGGATGAGAGGATCAGAGGCAGAGGACAGTGATGAGAAAGATTGCATTAGATCATCATCCCAGTGGACCTGGCTATGCTCTGAGGTTGACAGTCCTGAGAGCTCCTGTCCTTCAGACTTCCTGTATGCCTATAGCATCTCCTACTTACCCTAGACATAGTCATGTTCATGTAATTTCTAGTGGTTAAGTTCATTGGAAACCTGGTGGTCCTGTGGTATTCTACTCAACATAATAATCATTGTCACTGGTTTTTGGTTTCAATGATGTATCATGAACTTGCAGAGCCACCTGAAAAGCGACTAGAGGGTATTTCACAAAGAGCAGCCTCCATTTCATTGATTTCTTTGTGATTCATCCTCTGGGAATCATGAATTTCAGTCTAGACGAAAGTGGTGGACAGAACGACCAACCAGTAGGCCAACATTGCCTTCGAAAAAGCCATGCCACTAGCATAGCTAAAAATCATGAGAATAAATGGAGAAGAACCAGAAAAAGCTTTGAAGGCTCTTCCCTATTTTCCTCCACAAACTTTTCATTGGAGAGCTGATTGAATGTACAAATGAAAGAAAAATCAAGTTAAATCTGAAATCTTTTTAAAACATAATGGTTTAAATGTAAATGTTTTTTGACAAAGTGCACATCACCACAGTGCATATGGTGCAAGGGGTAATTACAGGAAATCCTGCACATTGGTAAATGCAATACAAATAATTCTATCTTTGAACAAATTCCATTTAGTTAAGAGATGTGTTTGTTGTCATCCCTGTCTATTCAAAGCCCATTTTAAATCACATTCATTGTTGGTATGATGATACATGAATACATACTGACAAAGCATTCATCAGTTGTGGCCATCAGAGTGATTTGTGACCTCCCCCACCTTTTTCGCCTCAACATATTTGCTTTTCATGAAAATTAATTAACTTCAGTCCTAGTTCATTAGGAGACACAATTAATTGTATTTCCTTTCGCTATGCAACATAAAGAATGGCAAACAAAAAGGCATTCATCAAATGTAAAATTACCAGCAAACACAAAGACAAAAAAAGGTTTTGTTAGAAGTAGTACTTACAGGTCTGACTGCTAATTTCTGCCTACTCCAGTGCTCATAGATAATTTTGTGATTGTTTCCATGAACAAAGTGATTTCAACTCATTAATATTGGGGCTGGGGATATGTTCACCGTGAAAAAGAATAAATTATTCAGACAATCAATCAAAATGTGTACATTTCTCTCACTTGTGTTTATTTTAATGTTTTTCAATTTTGTCTTTTTACACTCAAGTCCGTTTGATATTGTCACCCCTGGCATGTTTCATTATTTAACCCAAAAGGTTAAACTTACAAATGTCAACAAAATTCAGCGGAAAAACTTACCCTGGAACTAAATCAAAACAGAAGAGGGTTAATTGCTTGAACCGTGTTTGTTTGTTTGCTTGGAGAATGGAGTCAGAGGCCTACGCTTATACTCCCAGTAAAAAGCCCTGAGAAGAATTGACAGACATGGCTAAAAATAGGAAAATGTGTAACTCAAATGAGAATTTATATCATGCTATGAATATGTAGTGTTACTGGTATAATTACAGTGGATTAATTAAGATGTCTGCTACATGCACATTTCCTAATCCCACATAACATTCCTGACGTCTGTCTATAGACAATAATTCTCTCTGTCAGTGCAGCCATACAAATACAGATTTCTCAGGGGACTGTGCCACCTCCTGCTTCCTGCTGTCTTACATGGTCTGAGATGAATGTCCACAATGAAAACTGAATATCCTGTCCTCACTTTATAAACTTTGGAAGAAGTGGGATTGCCCAGGCATATTGTGCATGCTTTTGCTGGTACTGCCTCTGCATTACATGAACAAATGACATTTCCAATGTCCCTTATTGAACGATAGCTTCAGATATTTTTGACGCAATACTCGAATACCATATGTATGCTGAAAGTGTTATTGGTTGCTGTGAATACTGGCCTTGAAGCGATACCTTCCTCTGACATACCTCCCTTGCTGAGCTGCAGCCGGTTTGTTGCTGGGACACAACACTGACAAGAAACATAGTGTCAAGATGAAGATAGACATTTGCTGTGGCTAACTCAGACATTAGCTTTGGCTGAACTTTAGAATACATTTTTGTACATAACAAGGACTGAAGATCGTGCCCCTTATTTGTTAAGGTGTGTACAGACAGAACATGAGGCCAGTTTTAGACATACTGCAATTGCAGTGGAAAGACATGCAAACATGCCCAGGTTGTGCGAGATGAGGTGAGTTTAAAATGCTTCAAATTGAGCTAAACATTTGCACCTATCCCAGGACTTTATGAATCTAGCATTACTTTATAAACATATAGAGATGAGAGGAAAAATGAGAATAGATGGAATGGAAAATAACGGAGAGAACCAGAGTTCCTGGTGAGTTCTAAGATAAGCCAGAGACTGAGTGGCCACACAAACACAGGCATGCGTCGACCACACATTGCTAGATGATCCTAGGGTCATAACAAGCTTATATCGTCTGTGTAATCGGTAAATTTGCTGTCTGGGGTGAAAAAACACAGACTTCAGTCCAGCAGTCAAATTCACATCTTTAAAGCGACTATAATTGATACTTTTATAATAACAATGATTTAAATGATAATGTGAAAATGATGTGACAATTGTGAACGGGGTCGCTTGTAGTGATTAAATTACAGAGAATTATCACCCGAATTTGCAGCTCCACTGGGCTTTACTGAGTTTCATAGCGAGTTCCAGCTCATGGTTTAGCCATCCAGCCCACAACTTTACCATTTTGATTCACTCTCATCCCTCTCATAGAGTGATTTTGGCTGCATCTGCTAGCTGTTTTCAGTGAAAAAGCTCTAAAAACCCACTGTACACATGACAAAACATTTTTTTTTATATTTAAAGTCAGACTAATTTGTCATACCTCATGAAACTTTACATTGATTAAGACTGTGACCTGTAGCCCTGTAATCAAAGTTTCATGACAGAATTTGGAAGTAAACAGATTGATAACGCACAAAAGTGATATATCACATGAGCTAAGCATTGTATAAGTGAACAAATAAAAGGTAAATGGGTCAGCGAGTGTCTGTGTGTGTGTGTGTTGGAGTGTGGCGCTATGCATCCGTGCTCATACCAGACCGTCTGACTCAGCCGCCTGTCAGCAGGACGAGGCAGATGGGAGACATAAAACGCTCCATGCCTTGACAAGGTAGTCTGTCAAAGTTAGGGAGAACAGTCACAGGGGTAATGTTTTGACAAGGCATTAAATGTCTCCTTCGCAGACGTCCTGTATGTCATTCCATTAGATTGATGTACAGATACAGATGGTTGTATAATCCATGCCTATGGGTATTCTGTATGCTCATGTCTTGACTTTCATTATCCTCGGGCCCACATTTACCTCAGTCCGCTAATGATTAGCCTTTAGCCGTGTCACTCCAAATCTCAAACGTCGCTGTATAATTGAGTGATTAAAACGTGACTTTCAACAATACATTTCAGATCTGCATTGCTTCATTCCTGTCATGATGTATTGCTGGCTACCTACATTATGTTCAATGTCTTCTTTACAGACTTTATTTAATAAATGTACTGTATGCCCAGTTTTACGTTAATTACAATTACATATCATTATTGGCCATTTGTTACCATTATACAGTTGCACTAAACAGTGTTGTGCGAGACCTTGATATGTTCCCTCTCCTCTCTCCTGCTGTTTTCTATCACCCCACTCTCCTGTGTTCGTCTCCTATACACAAGCTTGTCAAAGTTAAGATATCTCAATTCAGGATGAGACAATTATATCCAGTCGTTGCCACAGGGCATGCCCTGAGCGCCAACAGACCTTTTACCCTGTATCTATCCATAATGATCTGTTTGGTTACCAGTGTTTTTCCTGAAATCTTTTAAATGAGTGGACACCACCTGGGGCAACGCCTGAAGAAATTAGTTGCAGGGAAGTCTGTGGATGTGTTACCTTATTGCCCTAAAATAGGTAATTACTTACATTGCACAGAGCATATGTGGCAAGTAGAGCTAGCTGCATATAGCTGAGTTACCAGAGTTGACACAGCTCTAAAATAAATGGTTGACTGGCATCAGCGTGTGGAGTATGTCATGATCATTCAAGATTTGTGCTATGACCATTTTTACAGAATCAAGATTTAGGTTGTTGTCAGACTGTTTAAAAAAACAGTAGGTTTGTAGACAATGTCATATAGATTTTTAAAATCCTAACCGATGTTGAAATGCTCACACTACAAGATTTGAAAATAATAGTGCATCACACAGTACAGGATATTGATTATTACCTCACGTGATCTCATAGTGAAGCAGACGTAAACAAAAAATGGAGACAGAGGTGGTGCAACAACTTGCTTTGGTAACATTAATGATTTACAGTAAGAAGAAACAAAAGCAGAAGCACAATCTCTGTGTAGACTTGTCTCTTTAATTGGCTATTGTAGTCCAGTTCAGAAAGTACTGCCGTAATCATCCCGACTTTAAATCCTAAATATCAAACGTGTTTGATGTTATCGAGGTAGCCCCGATCTGTCTACGAGCAGATCTGGAGGCTTAAGACTGGATCTGTAAACCCCTCACATTACCAGATAATCTTGGCCGAACATCAGTTCCGACCACAATCCCAGACCAGATTTTGCCTCCGATTGTCGGGAGGAGTGAAGAGGGGATAAATCAGCCCAAAACTACTGTAGCAGGAGCCCAGCTTAAGTGTCTACACCCACACTTGAGGTCAGTGCTCTGAGCTAAATGCTAATGTCAGCACACTAACATGCTCACAATGCTGCTATTTAGCAGTTTTAGCATGCAAACATTTGCTAATTAGTTTTAAACACAGCTGAGGCTGGAATAGCATTAGTTTTGCAGGTATTTGGTCAAAAACCAAAGTAGTGGACATTTTGATCTGATAATGGCTCTAGAAGAAAAGTTAAGGCATCACAAAGTTATTACACTTCATCCTGAAGGGAACTTAAATCCCTCTACCAAATTTCATGGCAATCCATCCAGTAGTTTTCAAGACATTTTACTAAAAACCAAAGCTGTAAACCTCATTGTGACCCTACATAAAAACTCAGGGGATCAACAAAGTCAGTAGGCTTTATCCTCTAGGGACTATGAATGTCTATACAAAATCCAATTGTTGTTGAGATATTTCAGTCTGGACCAAAGTGGGGGGCTTAACCATCCAACCAACATCCCTAGAGCAACATCACTAACGTGGCTAAAAATTTGTCTAGCTATGAAATAAATGATCCAATCACAATTACTTGACCATTACTTGTGGTGAAATATGTCAATAAATCAATAAACCTGTTACATTAAAAGAACTAAAAACACTGAAGTCATACCTAGCTATTTTTTAGACCTAGATTCCCATTGCTCCATTTGTTGTAAGATAATTAACTAACTAACTTTTTACATTGGTGGAACCAGTGCACTTAACTTTTTCATAAAGGTGCACCAGCACATTATTTAAGTGCACCTAATAATACATTTTAAGCGTTACCTTTTTTTGTCAGTTCCCATACACATTGGTAATTTCTTAACACTTGCAAATAATTGTAAACATGAATAAAGGTATAGATAAATGTTTTTTAATGGACTTAAAATGTAGTAAAAGGTAACTCATCTTTGCCTATATCATGAGCAGTGTTAGATTTTATTATCATTTCTGACTCCTCACTGCTTTGTTTTGCTGCTGCTTGGTGCTTAAATGTTGCAGAAAGGGGGACTGCTCTACAAGCCCTGCACCTGTCACGGCACAGGACATGTTATTTGCAGACATTGTGCTTTTTAAATGTCTCAATTCAGAACGCCAATGCTCTATTATAGCACTATTTCCAGTTATATCCCTGTGGACCCTGCGGGCCGGGTCATAAAAATGAATATTCTGATTAATAGCAGATTGGCTGCAGGTGGGTGAAATAGGGGGAAGCCTCTCCCCATTAAGACAGACGCTGTGCGCATTTACGCAAGAGGCACAGAAATGTAACCTTATTGATCATTTAAATATCCTGACACGCCGACAGGATCGGTCAGGATCTAATGTTAATTAATGTTCTGTCTCTAATCGTTAAAGTAAATCATTAAAGAAAACACTCATACATTAATTCAACACACAACAAAGAAATCACCTGGAAAGCTCGCGCTGCTCGACATCATTTAAAAGGCAATATAGTCTACAGGAACCGGTAGAGGTTGAGAGATATGTTCATGCCGGTGCTGGTCTCTAAATCAAAGAACATTTGTGTGGGTGGGTGGCAGTTGGATGATTTAGGCCTATTTGTACATACGGATACAAAGCCTATCCACTCATCACCACTGCACACCCAATTGGTGTTTGATAAAAAATATTTTTATACATTATTTTTTATTCTGACCTGCTAAATTTCAGGCACACCAGTGTGACCAATGAAAATGTTTAGTCACACTTGGCAGATTTTTTGGTCACATGTGCGACCAAAATGGTAGAAGATACAACACAATCCAGAAAGATTGTAGATTAGACATTCAACCTGTTGTTGTGCTCTGCTGCTTTATATTCATGTATCAACTAAAAGGTATTGGACAGGGAGCAAATGTTTCCCTTACCTGACAATTTCCTGGAAGGACACAATCAAGTCTTCTCTTGATAACACTCACAGGGGTGAGACAGACTGTAACAATTTGATTAAGTCTTCATCTTTTAGGGTAAGCATGCACAAGTGTGTGTGTATGTACACCGCAGCTGTTCCAGCTCATTTCACCGAGGGACTGCAGATTCTCCGGACACACACAACGCAGTGACACTGTCCAGAAGTAGACCTCAGGTATTTTTTATTCCAAAATGAACATTTCCCTCTTGAGCAATAGTTTTAATCCCGTTACTCACATGCCAGCGTGTTTACTGGAATCCAAAACTGGCGACATGACTACTGAGCAGCATATATATATGTCTTAAAAGCATTAGGCTAATAAGCTCTATTATTGTTCCAAGAAACTGCATAATGATTGTATGTTTATTTCTAAACAACTGAGATGAATTTGTCTTTTTTTCAGTACAGTTTTATGATCCTTCACCTCTCCTCACCAGCTGTAGTGTATAATAGGTATTGTGCCAATATTGTGTCACTTCTCACCTGCTCCACACGCTTATTCTTGAGACAGGTCCTCGTCTGCAATAGAGCTTAGCAAATTGAATCTGCCAGTCAACTGAAGCGCCACACTTATCTAATCCAACCTTTAATACAGGGCTATGCACTATTACCTTTGCATAACACCCTCTCCATGTTTGTAACCTCGGCCCCCAAGGTAGCGCTGAAGTATTGTCATTTAACTTATTGTAAACCAAGGCCAGCTCCACCTCTAGCTACCCCTTTTCTCTCTCTTTTGGTTTCTGTTATTGTCAGGAGTTCTCTCTGGGGTGCCAACACTAAAGTTCACATTACTCACATAATCACAAACGTTTAATATGTAAATTCACACATAGCCAATCACAATGAAAACGGGGAAAAAGATACATAGAGTCACTGAGAATTCATCGTGCCAGGGACTGATACATTTCTGCTTAAGTCAGCAAGGGAGATGTTAATGCTGCTGTGAGAATTAATGGAAATATTGGCTTGCAAACATTTGGTGATACATTATCGTGGCTCAGAGCGACCAGCTTCTCTAGGGTTGTTTTTCAATTGCACAGGCCGCAAGGGAAGGACTTCCTGTTTTAATTAGATACTGGATAAACAAATAGTAACTCAGATAAACTGTGGGCTCTGTGGTCAGCTGTTTCCTATTTCACAGAAATAGATGATCCAAACTTGCTATGTGTTCGTATGGGCAATATACAAGCATAAAGTATTTACCTGCTTTACCACTGCAGAGAATGTGAGCATTTTCTGTCTAAAAAACATTCCATGTAAACCCTGCTGTGGAAAACATTTTTTTTCCTCAATTGCTGTTATTATCTGTTGAGGTCCCAAGGATGGCTGGTCCATGGAAACATTGGCACAAGGACTAGTTTCAACACAGGTACAGTGCTCTGTCTAGTCTGGTATGAAATCTGATACATTGTTCCAAATTGGCACCCAGTGTGGTGATGTCACACCTGTATGTCCCCAAAAGAAACACACTACTGAAATGACAGCTCAGTTGCAGCTTTCAACAATGTTCTGTTCTGTTGCCAGTGTGTTGACTGGTCCAGTGACCAAAACCACAAGGATCTGAGTGAAGAGGGGTTTGTGCAAAGGTGTCATGATCTCACTGTGTGACCAATTGTACAGTGATGTTGACGCGTTTGTTGTTGACAGCTGTATGAAATCGTAAACGATTCTAATGGCCCTTTTTGACTGCTGGATACAAGGAGCCTTTGTAGGGAACTCAGAAACTTTACCTGCAACCCAATTGCAGAAACTTAGTCCTGTTGTGGTTAAATAGCACACAGTTTTATAACAGCCAAAACCCTTGCTTTTAACCCCTTTTATCAGTCTAATTTGCTTAAATTTCACAGATCTTTTGAAGTGCTGGAAACAAACAGGAATGCAATAAGTTTAGTTTCTGTTGCTCCTCAATTCCTAGAACTACTTAGTTAAAGGGCACATAATAGTTTTTCACTTAGAACATCAGCGTAAATGTCTTTATCTGTGATCTTATCAGAGAGCAATGTTTCTGTAAAACACACAAATGTGAATTTTCTTTCATTACCCAGTCACTCAATAACTCAATGAGTGCAGTAAGTTAATTAATTTCCTTCCACAACAACCTGACATTTGGCAGAGTAATAGTCAACAGTGATAGCCCCTACTACCTTAACTCCTCGATATTTCTGTTCCTCCTCTGTTCTTCCCCTCGAACGTCATTTTATCTGCACTGGCTTACAGTGTTTCCGAAAGATGTTCTGGGCTCCCTTCAAGCAGCGTGGGTGCCACTTGGCCCAGGAAGTGGTGCCTGACATCATGCGGATTGCCCCATGAATAGATCATTTTTCCAGGTGTGAACATGGGTGGAGCAGTCAATTTAAAAAAAAGCCAATGCTGCCAGTGCAAAGGTTGGAGGGGTTGCTCATTACAAATACTGACACATAAGAGATTACCTTAACATGATCAGTTCAGCAATAAATAAACAAGTTTAATAGTCAGATAATGCATTACATGTAATTCAGATAGTTTAGTGTGTATTTAATTGCTGCAGATAAGAGATGGAAAATGGAAGATGAATTGTTGGAGGTTATGTTTGTAATGTCTTGTCTTTGTAGCAATGCAGTAAGGTGCAACAGGATGCTTATTTGAAAGAAGAGAAAACACGCACTACTTTTCTGTAAAAACGGTGAAATGCTTTATTATAAAAAGTCATTTCAGAAATTTTAACTTTTGCTGATATACCCCAAAACATTTTTGTTCATGAATATTTTAAAGTTGAACTAACATATACTCACCGAAACTACAGTTTTTTCTCAGTCTTCTTCTATGTTCTGTCTCTTCAGTACCCTGCAGCATATACAAGGGAATATGTTTTCAACTTCCTGTACCGTCAACCAGTTTTAATCAAATTTAGTAACTCACATGCTAACATGCTCATACTGTATACACACACAAAACATTCTACCTCCCACTAATATGGCAGTGTCAGCTATTGTAGAATACTGAATGCTTTGTTATCAGAAATATACTTAAACATTATGCATGACCCTACCCCCAAATCATGAATTCTGGAGCACCAACCTGTCAAGCAAAGTGTTCGCTTGTCAAAGAGAGGAGGATTCAATCTCCACCCTAGGCAATTTTCTTCGTGCTCCACATGAAGGAGCTGTGTAATATTCCAGACATTTATTTTTGTATTATGTATGTCAACACTGTACAGTTCACTGAGGATGCACATGCAAAATGACTTATTCAATTCAGCACCATCCTTGTTGAACCCATGGCAATGCATAGTGAAAAAGGAGAGAGCATAGTAAAATGCAATAGATTTCACCACCCAAGGTTATAGCTATCTCTTACAAAATGTTATACAATGCAATAAAGCAGTGAGCAGAACAAAAGAAAAGCACAAGTATTCTGACCTCAAAGTATGATTTTTATGTTTAATGTAGTGAGAACAGTGGGGTGAATGTCACCCCAAATTCTCAAACACACAGCAGCACTATTTACGATCCGGTGGAATTCCATGGAGGGAGGTGTGAATAAACTCTGCTCAGACCTCTGGATCTGCAAACTAACTTCTTCCCCTCTCAAACAGTAAAGGTCCATTTGAATACTTGCCTGACAAGACCAGAACTTTCCACCTCAGAGGAAAGTCATGTCATGGTAATAGAGCAACCACAACATTTAAAGACAATAAATTCACTCTGTGGATTAGTTTAACTAAAGGAGGAGAGACTAAAAAACAAAATGTTCTCCTTCTTTATCTGTCTCATACATGCAAACAAACATACTCTTTCCTCTCTCACCATGATGTGGTCTGAGATAAGGTTTGCCAGACACCTATCATAAACGTTGAAAATACATTCCAAATTTAAATAACTGTAATATCCTTGCTTTGTAACCCAAGTCCGAATTTATCTGAATTAGCTGTATCATCAAGCAGTAACCCAGCTAACATTTATCAGCACGTTTCCTTAATCTGTAACCAAACTTTTGTTTTTGTAGGACATGAAATGAGCAAGTTATTGATTCAGGGAGTTTACCTCTTGTTTACCAGGTGACAGCATTGCCACCTACTGACTAACAGACTCCACAACCATCGCCATTGTGAATTTGTATATATGTAATATTGTAGCTATTATACTGTAGTAAGCAAACTGTATTGTTTAAACTTATGCCACAGTGTTAAAAATCTGTGTTTCTACAATAAGAGTCTTAAGTAACTGGTTGAATGATAGTTTTTCTATGAATGTTTTATAACCATTATGCTATGTTCATATCTCAAGTCATGATTGTATGGCCATTGTAATGTTTGAGTATCTGATATTCTGCTTATAAAACAAAGTTTCAAACAAAGGAATAGAGTTTCAGTGTGAAAGCCTTCCTCCACTCCCAAAACTCCTCCTTTAGAAAGCAGTCTGTTAGTTTGTTGGCAGTGAACACCGACATATCAGCTGCAGGCTGGTCCTCACCTTTGAGCTCCACTGTTGTTTTATGTTACCGTAGTTTCTTAATACATATTTAAGTTTTATTTTCCTTGCTTAAAGTCTGTTGACAAAATAACCTTCCAAGTTATTTTTAATGCCTCAGTATTAAACTGAAGAGTTGTTTCTTTAAAATTTGATATTTTTGAACTTTATCACTAAGCCTCACGATTGTTACATTATTTCTTTATTTAAGTTACTCAATTTGGTGTAGCCAGAGATATTTTCTTCGACAAGCCATAAACTTGCATAATTCACCTTCCACTGCATAGCGGTTTCAAAGTCAGCGGAAACGTCTCATCTTTGCCAGCTCATCAAAACACTAGGCTAAACCACGGTTTTGCTGTGATAAAGAGTTGACGTCGAATAAGATAAATTATTTCCCCTTTAGAAGTTACCTCAGTCTCATTAGAGTTAGTCTCATCGTTTTGCCAAATCACATACCTCACCTCACTATTGCCAGTAACTTTTACCTCATCATTCCATATCTGTACTCATCTATTTGTTTATTTTCATATTATACACCTTATTAATCCTTCATTTATTCAGTTATTAGGCATTTAGCTGTAAATAAATGTCATACATTTAT
This sequence comes from Coreoperca whiteheadi, assembly GCA_011952105.1. Taxonomy (NCBI): domain Eukaryota; kingdom Metazoa; phylum Chordata; class Actinopteri; order Centrarchiformes; family Sinipercidae; genus Coreoperca; species Coreoperca whiteheadi. The sequence goes on along the minus strand of CM022474.1, from coordinate 19,039,388 downwards.
GTCATAATAAATGTAATCAGTAAAAAGTTGTCCGTCTGTTTTCTTTGAAGCACAAGCCAAGGTCAATCTTTCAAAAAGAATTAAATCCTTCTTAAGAGACTGATCAATGATTGAATTTTAATTAATTCGGTCTTGTTTCCTGGTTTACCGGGTGTTGCCCCAACAAAAATATTAAAGTGTAATTATTTGATTAAAGTAGTTGATTCTCCTACATTAAATATCAAAACTACACCATAAATTTGATTTATGAAGGGCGTTGTACTAAGCCTGAGCGCTGACTATTAAAAAATGTTTAAGTTGAGCACAGAAAATGACTTGGAGTGCTCCCAGTAATTGGGTGCAGTGAAGGAACTTTGCTCACTACCCTCATGTTGTGTGTATAAATATGGGTTTTTTTCTTGCAAGCTGCAATATTGTATACAAAGACAAAGTTCCCTCTCATGGGAGATGTCACAGCACTCGCCACGAGTTACCCACGGGTGTGGCACTGCAATCTCCTTGCTCAGGCTGTTCTCTTGCTCACACTCAAGTTGTCACTCAGGTTTGTGTCATGTCACAGAGAATGTTCAATGAAATGGGGATGAAAACAGTGAGTAAGATGCCAAAACACTGAGGTGGATGGGAGGGTGCAACGATGGCAGAGGTAAGAGAAAAAGTCATCACTTCTTCTGACAACAATCAATAACCTGCACAAACTAAAAACACAAAACAAAAGTGCACATGTTTTATGCCATTGTCAGACCTCTGCATCGGTTTTCACTCAAAATACAAAACAGCAAAAGGCTTTAGGTCACAGGAAAAATGCTGTCAACTGTGAAGTGTACAGTACAACTGAACATCAGGCTAGGTGGCCTTTGACTAAACACTATCAGATAAAACAGGCTCAGGTAGGATTTCTACAGTAGTCATGTTACCAACAAGGTGAAGCGTGTTATCAATACTTAGTCGGATGATGGACGCTACAATTATAAACTGAAAGTGGCTGCTCCGTACAGCAGCAGCAGAATTGCAGCACAGAGTAGCAGGATTTCACTTATCATGTGACGAGAGTAAGGAGAGTTGACCGACAAGACGATGGTGGAAGATTTGGTGTCAAAGAGAAAAGCAAAAGTGCCTATTTGGCAATATTTCAGATTTACACTCATTGCTAACAGGGAACCTGATAACGCTAATGAGGCCATCTGTAAACTTTGTCTGATGAAGGTGGCAGCATCTGAGGACACCTTTGCAGTGGGGACACAGACGTTTCATAGAGGAGACGAGCGTATAAAACAGATCTATCTGTCTGTCACTGTTAACAGACTCCAGTTTGCAGCGTTGTACACTTCACCGATAAACCACAGAATTGTAGAGTAACATTAGGCTTCATGATCAAAGAAAGACTTTATTTCACATCGACACTTCTGTCCAAATTTGCACACACCCTCTTTCGCTTGTCCACATGAGGCCTCTCTGTCTCTCTGCTATGAGTCTGTATCAAACTTTTTTATCAATTGATGATTTTTATAATGCCTGGTTTTAGGGGGTGCTCTGCAGTCCCCTCAGTACTCCTACTTCCTGCGTCCATCTAATCTGCACACACACCATCAAGAGCACCACAAGAGTTTGGCTGCCAAAATGATGAAATTAAAGTTAGCGCTCTACAGATATCTTTTCTTGTAAAATGTCTGGTGTAATCGGTGAGAAAATATCTTCACCGTGGCATCCCTAGCCTGAGGCGGCGATGTCCCCACTCCCATTATGTCTGTGTTGCACTAGCAACAACACTTCCTGTAATTTTTGTCAGAATAAAGAAGATACATCATCTGTTGGGCAATAACACTAATGTCATTACTTGATTTAGTAACAAGTAGTGTAAGGGATTACAATTTGCTATTCAGTAATAACATTAGAGTTGCTGATCCCAGTAATGCTCTATTACCTTGACATTTTGCAGGGTTAGCTTGTTTGCTGTCTTAACAGTTTGATGATATCAGTTTGGTCTCTCTGCTAGTGGATAGACTGCTGCAAAGTGGGGAGGCCTCCACCCGAAAATGAGAAATGCACCTCCAAAATTGTCTTAGTTACATGGTGTGTGTTGTCAGCTAGCTTGCTAATATTACCCATAGGTAACCCTAAATTGAGGAATCACCTGGTTTTGTTAAGAGTTGCAGGATGTGTAAACCTACGTGTAAAGCTATTGATGGTAGGCTGACTGCTTGTTTGTATAATACAGAATATGTGACATGTGGAGGCTTTGGAGTTGTTTAAATGCACCTTTGACAGGTGTGGGGTAAATAATGAAAAAAATAAAACATAACTAATTCATTTTGATGTTGAGTAATTAGCATAATGACTTTTTTGATGAGTCATATGAAACTAGTAGTTAATTAGTAGTAATTAAATGTTTCAAATAATGTGCCCAACAGACTAACAGACATTATCTAGCATTACTAACAGTTATACGTTATGGCATTTTGTACTTCTATTATGTTTTTTCCGACAGCAATACGAATGTTCAACTCTCAAATAAGTGTGAGGATAAAATATAAACTAATAAGCTAAAATTATTACAGTTCCGCAATTTTATTTTGAAGGATAGACAACCAAATTGGAAATGTTATTCCTGCAAGTGAAAGTGTATCTTCACCTGACAGGCGGGAGCAGGGACATTCACCGGATTCTGCCAGAGGCTGTTTGGTCTGAGGCCGTCTGTCCTGATACCGTTTATCTCCGGTCGGTTTGTCTGATACCGTTTTGTCAGATATTGTTTTGTCTGAGGCGTTTTGGTCTGATGCTGTTTGTATATGGCCATTTTGTCCAAGGCCGCCTTATCTGATCTTCAATTGGAGGACACCTTAGACTTGACAATGTTTTTTCCTGTGGTCTGAGGCCGTTTGGTCTAGAGAAAGATGCCATTTTGTATGATGTCTGTGAACTGTTACAGAAGTCTGAGTATTCCCTAACACCCACACAGTACAAGTCAATGTGTTTCCTTTCCATGTTTTCTCTAGCTGTGTTCTGTTTCAATATTACACACTCACAGACGTTGTGTACAGTCAACATCCTGAGCATAATGATCTACTTGTATAACCTTGCCATGGAGTGTACACATGGATGGGTATAAAAGAGCCGGCCCCTAGCAGTGACAGTACCCGGGAATTGGAGAGGTGAGTGTATATCATGCAGGGCTCTTTGTGCTGTGATATGGAGGGGACTCTTTGCAGATCAAATGCTTGTGAGGGGTAACTAAGGTCCTGCCAGTCAAACACAATTAAAACCTATGTGAGCCCAAGACACTCTAAAGAGATAATGAGAAAGGGCTTCCTCTAATCCTGCCTAATTATGTTTGGATGCAAGGTTAAATAGCAGTAAACATGTGGGAGAGCTTGGTGTCTCGATTCTGCAGATTCCATTAAGTTAACCATATTGTTGGGTTAAGAATCTACCTTGCAATATCTAACCTTTTTGTTGGCCAAATATCAAAGAATAAACGGTGTATAGCCATATAGCATTGCCCTCTTCTGGAGGAGGAGAACACAGCACCACACATGTTTCACCTTTACTGTGAAATGTATATTATATTGGTATTATATTAATGTACATCCGCTGTCTTTTCTGACTATTCACTAGATTTTGTCTATTTAGAGTTCACACCTTTATCAAGTACCTCTTCAAATGATAGAATGGTGTTTAAGGGAGACATTAAAAATGCATGGCAATTTGCTACTTATTATGTTTCTACATAAAATATTTTCAATATTACACACTGTTTATGTAATTTCTTACTCATAATATGAACATCTCATCTATCTTTGCACATACGCAGAAAACACAGGAAGAGGACAATTTTAAAGGCCTTTTAGGCCACACATGGGTGCCTCAACATGCAGGCTGCAACTGAATGGACCACGCAATTTAAGTATGAGGACACCCCTGTAGTCTTTTTTGAATGCAACATTCCTTCACCAAATCTGCAGGAATGCTACTGTGTTGGCAAAGTCATCAAGGCAATAACAAGATTCCTCTCAAGGACTCCATGTTGGTGCACTGTACCTGGTTTACATTTCTCTATAGTTATTCTGTCATCTTTGAGCAGTGGTTTTGCTCCACACCGATTCCCCTGCAGTACAAAACCCCTTTTCTTGGCCCACTGTAGTTGCCCTATCGATTAGTTTTAAGCCTCTCTTTATTCCTTTATGCCGGTTTGTGTCTCTCTCCTCTTCCTTACAAACACACACAAATACCACTGCAGTGTAGTCAGGTTCAGTGATCAGAAGTAATGCAAAACAGTGTCAAACCTTTCGTAAGCGCTGCCAATGTATTAACATGAGAGTCAATACTAGTACAGCTTTCTCAGTCCAAGATTGCAGCTCACAAACAAAATCAATTGAATTATGGTTGGCTTCCCAGTTTGAACCTTTAAGGTACAGTGTGTAACATTTAAGAGGATCTATTGGCAGAAATTAAATAATAATATAATATATTCATATTTATGTTTTCATTAGTGTAAAATCACATAAAAACAAGAATCGCTGTGTTTTTATTACCTTTAGAATAAGACAATTATATCAACAAAGGGAGCATTCCCCTTTCACAGAGGCTGCCATGTTACACTGCCATGTTTCTTCAGTAGCCCAGAACTAGAACAAACCAAACACTGGCTCTAGTTAGGGCCTTTTGCGTTTTTCACGAGTTTCGCAGCCACCATAGTTTCTCCTACACGCTTGGAAGGGGAGGGTGATACAAGCGGTATTCAAATGGTTGCAAACTGCCATTCCACCACTAGATGCCACAAAATCTTACACACTGCTTCCTTAAGTTACTTTAGTGAGAAAATGAAATGTTCCATGTTAAATATGAATTGATATATGAATCAATTTTAACATGTTATTTGAGCTGATTCAAATAACTGAAACTATTCATGGCCATGCTTGACTTTAAATAGAGCATTCACACTGGGCTGGCTGTCCAGGACAAAATTTTGTCCCATCACGTTTACTTACAGCAGATAACTGAAAAAAGATGTTACAGAATATGTTTGTTAGTACTCGGTTATGTTGCAGATTGATTTGATAACCTTGCACCTGGGATTTGACATTAGCATTAGCTCTTCTTGTAACATTGTACCAGTCAGTCTCTGCTTGAAATCACACCACCAAATATTGCAGCTAACAGGGTGGTATTGCGTGGCAGCTGCTACTCTAATATAATATATTGCCACTACTACCTATATTGTATATAGGCTACCACTAAATGTTACCACATTTCTTTCAGCATTGAATGGTAATCCACATATTATATATGGAATCCCCCCTCTTCCTCCTTTCCATCTTATCCTGTATGTCAAATGGCATTCTTCTGAAAACAAATCAGGATACTCCTTAAAGGTGCATATCCTTTACCTTTGATGTGATGCTTATTTTTGACATAATGCTAATGAGGCAATACTATAATACACTGTATGGCGCACACACACACACACACACACACACACACACACACACACACATATATATAATATATGATGTCCCTAAGTTAGGTTTTGCTCAAGAAAATAACCACAGAAAATAAAATGCTGTGTTCAATTTGTGAAACCTTGTGCTTCATTCATGTTGCGATAGTTACAGTTCCTGTCCACTCATTTTTGCCTCCTACAAATGCCACAAAGAAGACAGTAAAGGCTTACGTTATGCCTGCTGTGGTTCCTTTGAAACAATTTTTTTAAAGCAAAAGGTGTTTGTTTTTGCATTTCATTTTCTTTAAAACCCAGAATGTAATATTGTATTTAAATGCACTAAATGGGCTTAGTTTTGACATATAATATTGATAAGATATTGATATTTCTAAAAATGAAACCAATTATTTGTACTTTTTTAATTGTATTAGATCTTATTTTCTCTTTAATAAAGCAAACATATTTCTTATCCGATTATTCAATTAATCAATGGAATAATGGAAGAATACTCGATTACTAAAAAATAATTGATAGCGAATTGATAGTGACTTAACTTCCCTTTGATAACATCCATGAGTCCTGCAAAATAGTGTGACTGGGTCACGCCCCTCTTGGGGTGTGGGGATATCAGATTAGTTTGGCTCCAAACAGGCCTGCCATAAAATCATGAAATTGTCATTCAACTTTCCATTAGTGCCCTCACAATGTTTTGACTGACTCGGCTATTCGGCTGTATTTATTTGAGTCACGCTGAAGAAATGCAGCGGCGAGAGGGCGAGGCTGCGGCCGCATTAGCTATGCAAGAGGATATAGCTGACGAGAACAAACAGCGACTGGTGGTGCCTTTGCTCAAATTACTCTCTGGTGCCAACAGAAACAGAATCATTCTGCTCCAATGAATTTCAGCGTGGGCAGTTTAAGTTGGATGCTATTGCCAACTTCAAACCTAAAAGAGCTCGAGTGTGCATTACACAGCAGGAAAGTTTTACTCCTCACTTGGACAGAGGTTTGCTGGAAACCTTCATCAGGATCCACTAAGATAAACTGGAGGAAGTCAGGTGACGTAGTATATAGAGCGACTAGTTGGCGCAAGAAGCTGGTGGGGGTGAATGAATGGCACAAACAAACACAGGAATATCACCCAGGAGACTGGGGTTCGTTGAATTATTTTAAGTTAGAAGTCACTTATGTCATATGACTTCCTACTACCTTTCCAAATAGTTTTGTTGCCTAAACCTAACCAACATGTGTCACGTCACTTATTTCATGTGACTTCCCACTATCTAACGAAGTCATTTCTGAAGGTGTCTCCTACAGACATTAAGGACACCATGTGCATCTGTATACAATGCAGAGGGTTTGACAAAACGTCACTATATGACACCCTGGGATGAGAACGGGTTGGTGAATGTTAAGCCTCATTGGTAAGTATGCCAATATGTAGGTTGGATGCTGGTAGGAGTTTTTTATGTTACTTTTTGTGGAACTTTACACTGCAGCACTAGGCTCCTTTTGGCTTTGCAGGCTGAAAAAGGAGAATGTGATAGTCAGGCGCTGTATCTTGCAAGGAAGTGAGGCACTTCAGCTGATCTTCAGCATACTTCACAGTGGCAATATTGTCTCAGTCGGATTTTAAGTGTTTCCATTAAACATGAGGATTTGTTCCCTTTGACCTAAAAAATATTCACTTTGATTCACTGACAGAGTATTGTATTACAAGGTAAGTTAACATTTGAACGGGCCACACAGCAACTACCGCTCGTTGGTTTGCCATCAGCTTCACAGTGATAACAGCATGTTGGCATTTATACACCACTAAAGCTGATTAATCTCAAGCCTGACAGTAAATATGCTAGCATTTGAGTCATGCACACAGAGGGGAGAAAAATTCGGGCCATGAAAACATTACTAAATGGCTCAAGTATATTTTTGAATGATTTCGCTATACCCCAAGCATTTGCAAATAGCCACTAGCTGTCAGAGCGGAGGAAAAAGCAGCTGAGGACAGGTAAATTGTATATTTCATTAGACATGGAGCCTTAGGGGAGCTGAGTAAACTGTATGTTTGTCACAGAGGATTGATGACTGCTTTCTATAAAGGTAAATAAATAATAGCAGTAATCCCAGAGATGTGATGGCCATAATGTGTGCTGCAATAAAAATCTGTGGTCTGAGGTTTCTGATAGAAGTTTAAATCACCATGGAATATGTCTCATTTATTTATTTATATAATCATGCCATTTATACATTTGTACTCCTTCAAACATGTTGCTGAAAGATGGGATTATCTTTAACTACAAAGCTCAGTGGGTTATCAGGTTTACTGCCACCTATTAAAGTATCCTCTGCTTTCAAACCCAAAGAGATGACTAAATGTTTTGGGGAGAAATTAGTTATTTAGCAAACTTCAAATGGAAAGCACACAGGCTCCTCGAATATCCATTCTCCTAATGTTTTTCGTATATCACAGCAAAACAGCAAAAAGACGTAATGACACGTTAGTGTAGCTACTGTTTTACTTTATGGCAATAAATGAATATACATAGAAAGAAAAGAGAAAACAATAGTAAGGTTGTACCAGACTTTTTTGCATGATCTGGGCCCAGCAACTTTCTGTTTGTATAACTGTGTGCAAGGTTAATTCTAAAGCATATGTGATTATACTGTTTCTTAATTGTAAAATTACATTTCATTGTAAAAACATCTCTTTCAGCGTATCCATTTAGATGTAATGCTCCTGCACACTGGCTCTTATTGCTTGTTTTTCTTGCAACACAATCACTTGTGTGTGAATAGCATTTAAAAATAGATGTTGCTACTCTCATATCAAAAACATTTTCTATTTTTTGTTGATGTTAATTATATCTCTGTCAAGACCATGTTTCTTTCTTTTTCTGACTAACAATTGCTGAAGAAAATCATTCAAGTTCAGTTCGGAAGCTTTCTGTAGTGGTGTGAGTTTACTGAAGCTGGCACACTGGTGAACTTATAGGCATAGAGCGGGAATGATTCAACTTATGGTCAGGATTGTGTATATGTTCAGTATTGCATGGAGCTATTACATTTTAGGGTCCCAACTTTCTCACTAACAGTTTTCTTCCCTTCTCTCCTTCATCATGATTTTAATTTAAATGTTATGACCTTAAGAATGTCAAAACCAGGAAATCATCAACCCAAATCATCCTGGTTTCAGGCTAAAACCCCAACCTCCCAACTCCTCCTGGAGGCTCTGTACAGAAATAATGAATAAAGATAAAGTGTATAAAGATGCTGTGTACTATATTTCCCTCTGACCTCTCTGCTAATTCTGTAAACTACCACTGATCACAGCTGATTATTTGCATATATTCATAATCCTTAAGATATATTTTCAGAACATTTCAATTGAATAACATTTTCTCTCTTTTCAGTTTCAATTTTTGACAAAATAATTGCCAATTATGCTATTTTAAATAAACTTAATGGAATATTTATTGTATTAACAGGAAAGTGATTAAACACTGGGACTGTGAGGCTATATTGCAAAGCTGATAAAGTAAGGAGAACAAAGATAATGCCACTGACATTTTAGTAGCAATAACTCACTCCAGAATGAAAAGGCACATGCTTTGCTGGAGCAGCACTTCTTTGACAAAGAAAGGAGTTTAAGATTATGTGACAAAGTGCGTGAGAACACGCCATTTGTCCCCATTTTTAGCAACCCACTATAATGATGAATATAATTTCTAAAACTCAGATGCATTAATATTCTTTCACCTTGTCTTCAAAGAACTGATTACTAGCAAAAGGCATACACATACACACTTTTTAATGAAAGGGGACTGATCACTGTTCTATAATTTATTGGGTGGGTCAACCCTTTCACCAGCATTCTCTCAGGACCACCTTTCCTTCCATAGCTTTTGGGATGTAATATAAAGAGGCTTGGATGTATCGCTCCCTGAGTCCCAAAAGGTAAGCAAAGATGGGATTTCATCATCACATTCCCTCCTAAACCATGAACCAAAACCTTAAGAAGAGTGTAGAATAATGTAGTTTGCAGTACCATTTAAATGTATCTTGTCCTTGATATACAAACTATACAAATATATCTCCTGTGAAAAAGATTGTTTAAGAATATTTTAATTTAATTAAAAGAAAATGTTCTTTATTTCGACTTTTATGGTTAATCATAATGTATTTGAATAACAGGATGAAAAGGACAGGTGTCTGAAGGATGAGGACTTATCACAATCAACAGGGATTTCCCAAATGGCCATTATCCCTTTTTTCTAATAGAATCAAGGTCTTACAAGAAGAAAAACATAGCCTATACTAGGGGGATTTTTTTAAGGCCATTTAGCCAAAAAAATTAATTTTTAAAAATATAGTTTATGTCAGTCTTCTGTAAAGACCCTGATGCTCAAAAAAGGCTGCATTCCTCCATTTAGATAAATACTTCACTGATGTCTGTAAGACTGCAATGGCAACCAGTGCCCCCCAGGGAGCACAACCACAGCTCTATACTCAGCACTGGGCTCCTTTTATGACCTAGAGACCTGGCCCACAATTGACCTCATAGCTAACCACCAGGACAAAAAGCACTGGCCCTTTCCAGGGCCTATCTTTCTGAACAGCTGATCAGGATGACACTGTCAAGCTGAGGCCAGGCTCTCATTCAGTATGTGACCACAGAAAGTCCTCAAGTCACTGGTGGGCTGTATTTTCTAACCACCTTGTTTATACAGTATGAACAGTGTAATTATGCTATTTAATGTATTCAATAATGTTTACAGTTATGAAATACATAACATAATGAAATACATAACCGAAATATTCACTGACTCTGCTTTGTAGATCGGCCATGTTCATACTATGACATTAAGTCAGATGTCTCAGATGACTAAACAAAACATCAACAGCTTGAGTCACATTACAAATCAGACTGCAGATGATTTAAACATGACATCCCTCATAACTTACTGACATCACGCATCAAACAGCTGCGCTTAAAATAAATAATATTTAAATTTTTATTAATATTGAAACAAGGACAATAAATTCAAAATAGCATTGATCTCTGGGCTTTAACATGTCAAGAAGTCATAATGTATTTTGACTGTACATGTAGGAAATATCAGGAAATCATACCGATACTATGTTAAGATTACATTACACTTCTCCTTTACAAGGTGTTTTTAATTTAAAGGAGTCATTTAACCCCATGGAACATATCTATAAGAAATGTGCTGGTATTACCTCCGAAAATATGTGTTTCCCGTACCGTCTGGACTTTGGTAAAGATTAAAATAAGTGACATAAACACCTCCATTAGTTCCTTGCTCAAGCTAACAGCAGTGTGTGACACACAGAACAGTTGCAGGGGCTAAGTAAGTGATACAATTTAACACAGCCTAGATGCTTTCAGAAAACAAAGTTTGGATGCAGTTCAATTTAACTTACCTAGGCACACATCCGCATCTACAGGCACTTTCTGTGAATTGGCTTCTGGTCAATTCTGTCCTTCTGGACCGTTTCTGCTTTGAGCAGTAAACAGAGTAATGGTACTATATATATATATATATATATATATATATAT
>CM022474.1:19008979-19028348 GCA_011952105.1 Coreoperca whiteheadi | reverse complement strand
CCGTACAAACATCAGTAACCTCACTGACATCTTTTAAACTGGATTGAAACATGTCTCAGTCTATTTAACACTTTTCTTTTATACACATTTAGATGTTTATAAGAGAAAGTCTATATATACTGTTAGCTACCACAATGCCTCTGCAGCCAAATAATGACAGAGCCTATGAGCCTATTGCCTTCACGTCGCAGCACTAGTGACATCCTAACATTTTTGATCAACAACTTTGCCATTGTCTCTATGTCATACTGCAGTTCCACAATCCCAACAGTTTAAAATTAAAGAGATTAAAATATATATGTTGCTCAAAAGTATCCAATCTATTAGTTTGCATTGCTGTTTTATGTCCTAATATCGAAAGCTAAAATAATTGCAAAGCAGGGTCTCAGTAGGCCAACATGTACAAAGTGGGGCATTCTTGATGCTTGGAATGTTTTACTAAAGTTGTCAATAAAGCATCTGATAAACATTGTGCATCTTCAAAAAATACTCTTGAAGACACATAAAAACACTTTTCAACGCTTTATTGGAAATATTTTTACAAAAGGCTGCAGCTGTAATTGGAGATATCTCATGCAGCCAAACACAAATGTACTGCAACAAATGGGACAAGTCTACAGAAACATTTTGTGCTGTAAAAATTCTAAAAAAATAAGATAGATGTTGCTCACTTTTTTCTGGGTGGTCACAGTCCATTTAGTGGACAGCTGGTGACAGCGGTAACCTGTTAGCCAAAAATGATAAGCAGACAGCAGTATTAGTTTGTAGCCTATAAGCTAGTTTACTTTGAATGGCAGCATCATACATCAATGTGCTCCACAGATTTTGATATACATTGAAAGTTAAAAGGAATTGTTCAGCATTGTAGTGAAATGAAAAATGGCAATGCCCACATTGATAGCACTGAAAACAGAGCAAAGAGCAACCACAACAAAACAAAATTAATTACAATATTTACAATAATATTAATATACATTTGTATTTTTAATAAATGTAAAAAATATGAAAATCAGAAAAGATATATACATCGTGTCTATGTGTTCTTATATGTGCATGAGATGATGAGTATGTGGAATTTAAGTGGGGACCCTGGTGAGATCAGTGTTTAAAAGCCTGAAGAAATAAACTCAGTATTTCTGTTTTGGTTGCGTGACTGCAAAGACGCTTCCCTGACTGCAACAGCTGGAACAGTCTGTTGTTGGAGTAGTGAGGAACCTTCATGGCTTCAGGCTCTGGTTCTGCACCTCTTGGTCCTGCAGGGAGGGGAGTGTAGTTGCAGTAGTGTGTTTAGACGAACACACTAATCTCTGTAGAGGACTCCTGTCCTGAGCGAAGCTTTCCCAAACCAGGCAGTGATGTTTCCTGTCCTGGTAATTGGTTATAGTCCGTAGCGCCTGCCAAAGGCATCGGGTGTCCATTTCCCCGTTCTCTTAGAATCCTTCACTGCCCTTCTCAGTCTGTAAGATGCCACCTTGTACTCATCAATGTTGCTGGATTGTAGACGTTAAAAGCAGTGGCGGCTGGTGATAATTATTTTTTGGGGGGGCGATTTTTTTTGGGGGGGGGGGTTCAAAAAAATACAAAGCAGTACCAAAAAGCATGTTGACTAAATTCAAGCAGATTTTATCTTTTTACACATTCATTTCCCACATTGAATGAGTAATTGAATGAGACATGGAAAAACAGACTAGCATGTTGACTACTTGAACATAAATTTTGCTCTCCTTTCTTTCTGGCCAGCAAATTTCTCAATGACTCTGATTAAAGTCAGTCATCTCAGTAACAAGTCTCTTTTCCTTGGACAGCAAGGCCAGTGCATTCAGTCTCTCCTGGGTAATGGTGTTTGTGAGAAAAGGTTTTATTCTTTTCAAGGTTCACATCCAGCCAGCCCTTTCTCATAACAAACGTGGGTGAAGCTCCGAGTGTAGCTTCGTCCTCTGTCACTGGCCGGCTGCTGGATTTGTAAATCAGGTTGGTCCAGTCCGAGGTCCTTTATCCTTTGTTTTTCTTCCAGCGAACACCTTGTGAAAGGACTTTTTTGTAAATCAGTTACAAAATTTGGTTTAACTGCTAGTAAGATTTTGTGATGGTAAGTCGGAGTGACGGTGTCGCCTGCGCACTCTTGAGGTAGAGGCCAAGAGCGTAAAGTTGAATGACAGGTGACGAGAACCAATCAAATTGGATAAAATATCATGTATCCAATTCTGATTCGCCAGGGACGCAGCAACCTGCGTCCGGAGGAGAATCTTTAAGAAACCAATTAGAGACTAGCTTCAGGTCACATGCTGCCTGAAGATTTATGGACTCAGACATCCATTTATCCAGCGTCCCTCGCCCATGAAACCGCATGAAACATATTGAAAAACATATAAAATAGTTAACCGACTTTTATTAAATGCTGAGGCTCTTACTAGAAACCGGCACATTGTATGAGTAAAAACTTTTTTTTATTTTTTTTATTTCATTTTTATATCATTTTTGTATATATGTATATTTCTGGAATTTTGATGGGGGCGGCGCCCCAGCGCCCTCTATTGACAAGCCGCCACTGGTTCAAAGCATTGTGGATGGATCGGTCAACCCATGGTTTTTTATTAGGAAAGGTCCTAACCTTTACTGTGGGGATGATGGCATTAGCTAGGGTTGCTACGAAGCCCGTAACAACATCCGTAAACTCACTGACATCTCTTAAACTGGATTGAAACATGTCTCAGTCGATGTCACACAGTGCATCCTGTAGCGTGGTCTCTGATTAGTCAGACCACTGCTTTATGTTTCTCATGACTACCACTTCCTGTGCAATGTGTTGTTTATACTTGCAGCCGTAAAAGGGTGCATGATCTGATTTGCCAAACGGAGGGAGACTCTTGAATAGTGTGTAGCAGTGGTCCAGAGTTCTTTCCACTCTTGTGGTAATGTTAATGTGTTAATGTGTTAATGTTGATATTTTGATGTGTTGATGTGATAATTTTTTTAAGGTTCCCCCTGCTGAATTGCCCAGCCACCATCATAGCCACGTCAGAATGTTTGTTCTGGTGCCGGGATAACACACCATGTAGGTCTGATTGTGGTGGTATGCAGACTGCTGTGATGATGACTGAGGTGAACTCCTGGTGAAGGTAGAATGAACGTCATGAGATTGACAGATGCTCCATGTTCGAACAGCAAGAACAGTAACAGTCTTAATGTCCTTGGGGTTGTACCAGTTGCAGTCATGGAGCAAATCCCTCCACCATTGTATTTACCAGACTCTCCTGTTCTAAATGCGCAGAAAATAGAGCAGGACTCGGATTGGCATATGACTTGATCTCCACTGTTGTTAAGTTTCCCACATGATCTCTGACGGTCACGATGGATTGATGGATTAACAGTACAAAGACCTTTGTTTTGAACAAAAGTAAACCAAACAGATGTCCAAGAGGGTGATGCAATCGTAGGATGTCACTACCATGTGTTCACAGCAAAACATATATTACAAATAAACATAATTACTAAAAAAGATGCAATATCTCTTCTGAGTCACGCGGCCTTGTGTTCATGTAAATGTTCAGGTAAAGAATGGTATTGCATTGCAGCATTAATCACATATTACACACTTTTTTCTACGCTGAATATAAGGTTAAAAACCACTATGTCCTCACCAAAGACCAAATCCACATGCTTATGATGCTGTCAAATTGATCATTCTGTTGTTCCAATAAAGCTATTCCCCTGGGCCTCCCTTCACCTGTTGCTAACAACGTTCTCTTAGAGGTTTCTGTCAAGTGCTGACAGTGAGGCAAGACATATGGCTGCCTTCATCTGTTAAAGCCACATGAGAAGAATCCCTGGGAGGCTAGTTTGACCCTCTCCAGCAGTCTTTTAACTGCAAATTAAACAGAAGTTGTTTTCTTACCTGAAGCCACTGTGCTTCCCTGATGTCTTCATGCTTAAGGGAAATTGTACATCACTTCAAGACAAGGAATACAATATGGTTGGAAGAACGACATAAATGATTAAGGGCCATTTAGCAGCTGTCAGTAAAAGATTAGATCATATAATTTGCAACACCAACTCAGGAGCTAATGATGTAATTTTGTCTTGTTTGTTTTTTTTCTAATTTATTCAAATCATAAGATGTTTGTAGTGGCATTCAATGTCTTTTTAACAAAATTGTATTAACTTTAAGTTAGGTTTGCTATTTATTGTATTAGAATAGCTGTATTCCTGAATAATGTCCTTCCTCCTTGAAGTGACCCTTCTGTCCTCTTCTCCTTCCCATTATCTGCATTCACAGGTTTAAGACAGAGAACTACGGAAAGCATGGAGGTTGTTTGACGGCTGATGGTTGCCTGTGGCCTGTATAGTCCTAGTGGTGCTTTTTAGCTGTTTGAAGTGTGCTGCTTACGTGAGAGATGAAAAATTCATGACAATAATTGCGAGTAAGAGCCCTCTCTCATGCAAAGGTTAGTGTGAAACAGTAAAGATACTTTTCACACCACCTGCACAGGTCCTGTCCTCATGTCCTCTGCTCTTTTCCTGCTTAACATGTGAAATGAAGGAGAAAATGTATTGCTGATGAACCTCAGCAATACATTTTTTAAGGAATTTAAGGACTAGTATATGACAAAGTCAAGCATATGATTATATTGCATATGGTAGAGTATGATGGCATAAAATCACTGCAGACAGGCTGTATTATAATTCCACAAATACAGTTCCACTTGAAAATCTCCACTTAGTGTATATTAAAATCAAGAACATGGAAACAATTGAAATAAACAAAGCAAATGTGGACTAGCAGCATGGCAAATATAAAATGTGGTTTATCTAGCTTATATTTGTCTTCAGTTAGTTGACACATGCATCAGTATACTTGTTTATAACCAAATTGTTTAAGACATTGAAGAAAAATGGCCTATACGATCCATATTAATAAAAATGGGGAGTAAAGAGACATGGAATTGTGGAAATTGGGCTAGCAAGGTAATCAGAGGCTGCCAGAAGACACCAATAACTCCTCCAGGAAGGAACCAGCCACTTCCAATGGCACTTCTTATTTCCATTATCCACACTCTGAAATCCTGTCAACTCTCTCATAGACAGACAGCAGCTGCATTTCACGCTATTCTTTGTACAACTGAGAGTTGCCCACTCACTTTATACAGAACGGGGTGGTTGTATGCCATGGTTAACTGTGCTGTGGTTTCAATAATTTTCTTATTTGACCATGGATAAAATCTAAAAGATCTTCAAACATCTTTAAGCAAAATTAATGTTATTCTAGATGTAACATGTGCAAATGATTCATGAAAAGTGAAAGGGTGAGCAATAATTGCATTATGGCACTCTCTGCTGAAATTATTTGCCAAGATGCAGTGGTAATACTTTCTATGAAGACCACACCTATAGTGCATTATGGGGGCATTCGTAGGGAATTCTAATGCATTCATAATTCTTAACGACTACACTCATAAACACACATAATGCTTTCTGATGCACTTTATAACAATATAGATGTGACTTATAATGAATTATAAGTTCAAGGGTCTAATGGATGCTCTTGACTAGTTAGAGGTTGGCTGATGGGGCTTAAAATACTTCATGAGATGAAAGCAATGAGTCTGGGTGTTTTAACAAACTGTGAAACAAAACAAGAAAACCATCAACAACTATACAGCCACTGTAACAGTTTCACCCATTACAACCTCCATTCACACATACACACACAGTTGTTGATGGTTTGTTAGAACACCCCAACTCATTACTTTCATCCCACAGTGAAAATAAAGCGTTTACAAAATGTATTCTGTCTTTTTCCTACTTTGAATATATCATATAGGTTTTATACCTTAATGTTCTATTTCTTTTTTTAAAGTATATTTTTACAGGCTTTTGTGCCTTTAATTGACAGAGACAGCTGTAGAGATTGGAAATGGGAGAAAGAGAAAGAGGGGGATGACATGAAGCAGAGGACCTGCAGGTTGGGGTTGAACCCAGATACGCTGCGGTGAGGACTGTAGCCTCGTTCATGGGGCGGGTGCTCTACCAACTGAGGTTCCATTTCTAAAGCAAACAAATTGTAATTCTAATAATCTGCATTTTGTCGTCTTACATAATAATCATAGATTATTTTAAATGCATGAAAATGCATTACACTTTACTTACCTACCATCAATGAAACGTTATGATGAAGCATGCATTATTATAGATGCATTCATATATATTTCACTTTGCTTAACACATACAATGATAATTTGATTAGATTTTTTTATTGATTTTATTTAGTTTGGGCAAGTGAACATTTTTATACAATGAAACATAAATAAAATCTTGTTTGAAAGTTTGTGCGGTTAATCCACAAATGCAAAACAAAAAGCTTGCATGAAATGTGCAAGGTTATTTTTTTCCATTTGCCCAAAAAGGAGTGGGAAGAAGAAAACTTTTTTAATCCCACCCCCATTTCACATAAATCATATAACACAACATAATAAGCTTGTTTACATTACAAATTACTTCATATCATTACGCGTGAGGACGAGAAATAACTGTTATATCTTGCTAACTTAATAATTACATTGCAATAATAATTATAAGATAACAACAATGGCAAGGAAAGTTTACAGATACCAACACTGGTAACGGACAGCACATGCCAACAATGGTAAGAAAATGACAAGCACAAGCCAGCACTGCAGAATGGAGTATTAAGATCATGTTAAGACCCTTTCTCTATATATTGTGACCAGACCTTATGTTTGTATTGCATCTTGAATGTATTGATATTTTGGCATTGTTTGCAGTGTATATCCAGACTATTCCAAAGTGTAACACCACATATAGACACACAAAAGCTTTTACGAGTGGTTTGGACATGTCTATATCCTCTTAAATTATGAGTTATCTCTTTGATTGTAAACAAGCCTTGCAATTTGCCTGGTAATAAATTGTTAAATGCTTTGAATAAAATGATTACTGTGTAATATTTTACAATGTCAGGAAATTTTAAGAGCTTAGAGTGAAGAAATAGGTTATGAGTGTGTTCTAGAAAACCAACTTTATGGATAATTGGCACAGCAAGTTTCTTTAAGGTAACTATTGGATTAACTGTGGATTGGTAAGTATTTCCCCACACAATATGTGATGTAAGGGAGTACTAAGGAACAGTATAATATACGTAGTGAGTTTTGGTCAAGGTCATATTTCACTTTGTTTATTATTGATAGGCATTTTGAGATTATAGTTTTTGTATGTCTAATGTGGTCTTTCCATAATAATTTATTATCTATTACAACTCCCAATCATTTTTTCTCATTTACTTTCTCAATTTGGACAACTTCAATCATAATTGGTAACTCGGAGTTCATTTTTAGGTTGCTAAACATTGCTTTGGTCTTACTTAAATTAAGCGACAATTTGTTAGCATCCATCCACTTCTCTTTTTTATCTAACTCCTTATTTACAGTACTTATAATTTCATTCTAATTATAACTACTATAAAATAAATTGGTGTCATCTGCGAATAGTATAAATGTTTATGACTAAGATACCTTAAAAATATCATTTATGTATAAATTGAACAGTTTTGGCCCCAACACCGAGCCCTGGGGGACACCACAAGCAATGCCAAGTTTATTAGATGTATGTGTTCCCATTTGTACAAACTGAACTCTTTCTGTTAGATAGCTTCTTAATAAGTTCCGAGCAACTCTAATATCATACTGTTCAAGTTTTTGGAATGATTACTTGTAAATAAAAGTTAGAGGTTTTACTATGTTGTTGATTACCCTTATGACTAATACCATGTCAATGTCGTGACAATCTCTAGATGACTAACTTGAGAACAGTGTTTGTCACATCTTGTACATTTGTTGCAGATAAAAAAAATAGAATATGGATTTTATTCATACTTGTATTTCTTTGAGAAACTCTTTTATTGGGAATTTTTGCCACCAACTCAGGACCAACATTTACAAAAAAACTATTGAAGCCGTTAGCTATGTCATTCATGTTGTGAATTACACATGTATTGTCATTCATTTAGTCAGGATGCGTTGCCTTTGTAGCTCTTTGTCTGATTAGTCTGTTTAATATATCCCATGTCACTTTCATATTATTTCTATTTTCATGTAATACATTCCTATGATATAGTTGTTTACTTGTTCTAATTATATCTATTAATTTATTTTTATATTTCTTAGATTTTTGTTCATCTTCTTCAGTTTTTAACTTAATGAATTTTCTATACAAATTCTTTTTCTTTTTACAAGCATTTATTATTCCCTTTGTTAGCCAAGGGCTGTTTGTATTTTTGCTATTTATTCTGAGTTCTTTAATAGGACAATGTTTATTGAACTGGGACGTAAATATATCTAAAAAGTTGTTATATGCCTCATCAACATCTGTTCGTTTATAAACTGTGCTCCAATCTTGAAGCATTAGACTATTGTTGAGGGCATTTATAGATTCTTCACTTTTTATCCGTTTGTAGGTTAACTTACTCTCTTTCTTACTTATCTTTATAAAATCGTGATCAAGAACAATAAAGATAGGTAAGTGGTCAGTTATGTCACATATAAAGAGGCCACTGGTAGTTTTGTTCCCCATGATGTTAATACAAATATTTTCAATAATTGTAGCGCTATGTGATGTTATTCTACTTGGTTTAATTATTGTTGGATAGAGAGACATAGTGAACATTGTATCTAGGAAGTCATTTATATATTTATATTTAGTTGGATTTAGTAGGTCTATTTTAAAATCACCACAGATAAATAATGTTTTGCGATTTACGTTACAAAACAATTTCTCCATCCATTCATGTCAATATTTGAACCAGGTGATCAATATACAACACTTACAAGAATATTATTATTTTTTTCATTTTGTATTTCAACCCGTTAAGCATTCCATAATTTAATCTATTGCTAGGGTCATATTTAATGAAACCATACAGTTAATAGCGTTATGAATATATAGAGCAACCCCACCCCCTGCTTTGTTTCCTCTATTTTTATATAAGTTGTAATCATCAAGTCCAAAATCAATACCTTTGTCATCACTAAGCCAAGTTTCAGTAATGGCTATGATATTAAATGGGTGAATAAAATGTTGCAGATACTCTATGATGGAATTAAAGTTAGTGTACATACTTCTACTATTAAAGTGTATTATCGATAATTTGCCATCTGATTTCACAGTGTTTTCAAACTGTTCTTGTGTGATATAACTACAATTTTTATCAATAGAAGAGAGAATGCCTGGGTCTATCGCCGCTGCTGGATCTATTGTGTCGTGTTCATATGAAAAAGTGTCCAGTTCCATTTGGTTATGGTGGAAGATATTGTGCAGCATGTCCATGTCATTGCTTTTCCTTAATACAGATTGAGTAGGCTTATCTGATGTATTGAACATGGGATGTGTAGAGAGTCACGAGTTACCTTACTTTCATCTCAGTATTTATCAAGATCTTCTATATTCCTCACCATCAATACTTTTGCTTCCTCCGGAGTCCCGTTTAATTTAATGAAGATTTTACAATTGGTTACCCAAGTGTGTTATATCTTGTGTTCCTTTTTAAGGAGTCTTGCCTTTTTAGCGATTTCAGCGTTTCTTCTCGTCAGGTGATCATTCATCAAGACATCTGTTCCTTTCAATTTGCGTCCTTGTTTCAGAAGTTACAGTTTGTTTTTTCGATTGACAAACCGCATGATGACGGCTGATGATCTACCATTTTTAGTGGGCAGTTGATGGCAGGCCTCAATGTGCTCCAGGTCCATCTCTATCCCCTTGCCTTGGAGGTAGGATGCCACCTGTTGCTCCACAGAGCACGTTTCCTGCTCACTGGGCACCTCACTGTCTGCGGCCACCGTGCCGTACGAGCGAGGCTTGATCTTCATGCCAGTGATGACCACGTCATTCGTGCGGGTGTATTGTTCCAGATCATCCACTCGCCGTTCCAACTCCAAAATGCCTCGATCTTTTTCCGCGGTTTGGAACTGTAGTTTTTTAACCTCTACAACCTCCTCAAGCAAATCTAGCATAATGATAGATTATGATACTGCATGGACTATTATAGCGTTGTAGCTTTACTATATTTGATTGTCGAGGTGTGTATATGCAGTCATAATGTAGTATAAGCACTATCAGTGAACCTCTAGTTTATAACTAGTCAAGAGCATCCTTAAGACCCTTGAACTTGTAATTTATTATAAGTCACATCCATAATGTTTTATGACTGTTGATAAATTGCATCAGAATGCATTATGTGCATTTATGAGTATAGTCATAAAGAGTTATGAATGCATTATAATTCAAAATGAATGCCCCCATATCGCAGTATAGATGTGGTCTTCATTGAAAGTGTTACCACTTGCCAAAATGCCAATTTTGGTTTAGGTATTTTGGACTGTACTGATATGGAATTAAAGTTTTTGGCATACAACGCTGAAAAAGTATCTCCATGTTTTTGTGCTGCACTCCTACACTTTACACCACCAAGTGTACCGCATTCCACCGTAGCTGCTTGAATCTCTATTTTCTGCACTGGCCTGTTGTTGTTCCACTCCCACTTGACTTTACACCCTCCTGGCAGCCCTATGGTGGAATGACCTTCCTACACTATGTGGAATTAAACAGATCATCTTCTGCTACACTACAAATCTGAACAGTCTCAACACCTCAAGAAATATCTTACTGTCACTCTACTGCCTAGTGAATAATATCCGCTCTTCACTCTGACTGATCTCTAAAAGCTTTAAATTTGATAGCATTGAGTTTGAGCTTTGCCTCTCTTAATTTAAGCTGCATGTAATTTTGATTATCTTTGAACAAAACTGTAACTGTTGAACATTTTAAATTTGGGCATTATTTTCATGCCTGAAATGTAATGAAAATGTACTTTAGTTAAGCAGCTGCACCAAAGTAATGGCTGACACAGTCAGTAGCAGCAATCTAACAGGTAGTCTGACCATTAAACAAACATTGGATTGTCTTCCTATGTAATCAGCCTTCTTTCTACCTCAAAGGTAATATAAGTATATATTTGTGAGGCAGTAAAATTTACTACTAATCATAAAAAATACAACCACATGTCTTCCTCCACAAAGTCAGAGATATATAATGAATGATAGTATGCATGATTATAATAATAATTTTGTGAAAACTTAGCAAAAGACTGCATTTCCCAGCTGTAGAAGGGTTTATTTTGTTTTTATTTACATGCAGCATTTCTAAAAAAATTAGAAATTAATGTTTGTTTGAATTTGACAGTTTGGTATCTCCCAGCTTTAGGTGATGGTGGATTTCATTTCTAATCCAGCATATAGTGTATACTGTTTTTTAAAGTCACAAGCCTACATGACTTGTAAGCCTCAGGACATATAACATTATTCCTGATAGATGATTGCAAGACATGGCATAACAATAGGAATGTCAAAGACACAAGGTCCAAACCACGCCCACATCTGATGTTATCTGAAAAATACAACATAATTGCTGGGATGCTAATACAACTCCCACATAACAGAGATATGGAGGAGGAATATCACTACCTCTGATATTTATTCTATATTCATAGATTGTCACAGATCAAAGAATGGTTTTGGCCCTTCAAGTATTCATTTATGGCTTTAATCCCCTTTCAGAAAGAGCCCTTTAAAGCAGAGCATTGTGTTGCATTGATCATGATGGTTACTGCCTTCTAAAAAGATGAAAAGAATTGGACTTTGTTTCAGAGAAGAGGCTGAGACAGACCTCCATTACCTTATGACACCCTTCTGCTCTTACATCCATGGGTGAATACACTCCTGGTGGAACAATGAGAAATATTTAAGGCCTTGTTCAGACTTACTGTCCTGCATCCAGATCTACTAAAACTGTGTCCCTATTATGGCAACTGTGACGACCAGGTACTATTGTGAGGTACTATCTGCAATGGAAAACGAAGCAAAAAGCGAGCCGAGATGAGATGAGGCGAGTCGAGCTGAGCTGGTAATGAAAAAATGCCATTAGTTGGAGCAGATAGCCGTTAAGTCCTGGCACCACAGCGTGAATCAAATGCATTTCAAGTGACCACTTTGTGACCTGTATTTCATTTTCCTTTTGTGCTTTTTATTCAAAAAGGTCAGAGACACATTTGCGTTCAGACTAATGGCAGCCGCTAGTTGTTAGGTCACCCCCGAAAATGCAAGACATATACAAACAAGCATGCAAATACAAACGGCTGTTTTTTTTCAGCGATGGAATCAATTGTCACTGAGCAAAACAAAAAAACTTACTCGACTCACTAAAAAAGTCTGGAATCGGACTACGCTTGTTTTGATACCTGGTTTAATTGCAGAGACCCACATTTAGTGCAAACACTAATTACACTAAGTCTCTAGCCACTTTTAAATCTCTTCTTTAAACTTTCCTTTTTGTGAAAGCCTTTGACAATGATTGATATGTTTTTGTTTTTACTGTCTTGATTCGCTTTTATTTGATTTTATTTATTTTATTGGTCTTATTTCCTCTTTGCTCATGTTCTTTGACAATATTCTCCTTTTACCCACCATGTATGGTTAATATTAAATTTTCTTGTAAAGCATTTTGTAATATTGATAAGAAAAGTGCTATATAAATAAAGGTTATTATTATTATTATTATTATTATTATTATTATTAAAATATACACACCACTGAGTGATGCGTTACCTTGTGTCTAGACCGCAAGCATATTGGACGCGTTTTTTACTCTCGCTCAACAGATACAGTACCAGTCAAAAGTTTGGACACACCTTCCTCTTTACTTTAAGGAGGAAACTGTGTCCAAACTTTTGACTGGTGCTGTACACTCTCATTTTAAACTATGCAGCTGTCTGCACCGGCTCCGTGCAGGCTTGCTTCTAAGCTGTGCCTCACAGGCATACAGCAGACAATACGTGCATGAACCTAATCATGTCCAATAAAAAAGCATTGAATCAATATATGTGGATAAATATGTATATATTTATCCACATTTTGCAACCTATATATAGGTTGCAATATATATATATATATATATATATATATATATATATCTTGTTATTATCTGATCTTGTTCTTTGATTTGATTGTTTCTGATGGCATGTTTTCTACTTTATTGTTGTTCATTTATTGATTCTGTATTGTGAAATACTTATCTTATTGTGTAAAACACCTAATTACACAATAATATATAATATATATAATATAATAATTAATATAAATATTATATATTTGCTGACAGAAAGTAATCATGATGGTGATGACGATAAGAATAAGAATAAGAATAAGAATACATCCACCACAAATGGTCCTGTATGAAATACAGCTGCTGATTTGGTTACCCATGTGTTTAGAGTTTTTGCGGGGATTTGTGTTTAATGAGGGGGAAACACCAATTAGTGTAAGATCATCCGGGCCGGAGAAAGCTGCCCCCCAACACACACACACACACACACACAAACACACACGCAAAAGTGCTATAGTCAACTTGAATGTTTATTCCATATCATCTAACATACTGGCATTTTAAATATTCATCCAGTTTAGCTCGTTTAACCCTTCATAAGTGTTACATTTGATAAAGAGATAAACATTTATAGGCTTTATTTTGATGAACCTCAGGAGAAATCACATTTTTTTTTATTTTATACAGTATACTGTATTGTACTGCTCACCCCAAAATCAAAAATACATAATTTTTCCTCTTACCTGTAAATTCTGTTTATCCATCTAGATTGTTTTGGTTGCCAAGTTTTGGAGATATCAGCCTCATATAATGGAACTATATGGCACTTGGCTTGTGGTGCTCAAACAGCCAAAAAACAGCAATGTCTAGTTCTAGAAATCATTCCCTGGACCATGACCAGATTTGATGTAAGCTGTTTCATATGGGAATCTTAAACCTAGTCTTCACCCTAAAATTTAATGATTTACGTTACGGGGACTTTGTTTTGTCCCAAAAAGGAAGACAAGTCCTCACAGTGTGACTGTGTAAACAGATTTCTATCTTCACAACATGAGTAATACACGCTCTCTCTCTCTCTCACACACACACACACACACACACACACACATACACATTGATTATGTGCAGTTGCATTAATTATGTACCTTCTTAAAACATACAGTATTCACTATTAACAAATTTCTGCTCCACCCAGTTTGTAACATCAATAAGTGCCCTTGGAAAGATGTCCTTCAACAGATTTACACTTTTACCAGCCTTCTTCTGCTTGTGTCCAACATTTGCAGCACGCATCACAGCACTATTTTCCTGTTCTACTGTTCCTCTTGCAACTTGACTTGAATATAGAGAAACAAAATGCCACTAGCTCTCAAGCGGAGAATAAAACAATACCACCTATCTGTTTCAGGTGCATAAGGGAGAAGTCAACACAGTTTAGAAAGCAGATTGGACATGCAAAAATTGATATCGACCCTGTATTGGACACATGGAGAAGAGAATCTGATAAGACCATTTACTCAGTTATATGGTCTCATGTACATTATTTTAATATTGCCCTGTTCTATTATTGCCATTTTCAAACCAGATGGAGAGCTATTGTATAGGCTCTATCTGGTCCCCTAAAGAAATTCAATCATGACTTTCCCTTTGTTCTTTAGTTTAGTGTATTAGTGTATATAGAGTTAGTCTTCATATGGTGTGCTTTATAATCTAAATAATTGTTGTCTATAATTATGATGGTCTCTTTCATGTTGCACAAGAGTGAATAATTTGCCAACCTTTTCTATGTTGAATTCCAAATCCTTCACCCACTAGCTATTAATGGTAATTCTGGGTTAGAGTTATTAATTTAATTATTACTCTGAGTTTCAAATTGATAGTTTAGTGTATTTTTTTAGACTCAATCAATGAATTGGCTATCATTTATATTCATTAGTAAAAGTGGTGCCCTGAGGACTTTATTAATTAAAGTTATTATTTATGATTATCTTTGATAATCTTGATAGCCAAATCTAATTGATTGCACCTACACAGTTTGGTGCCCCTTTAACCATAGTAAATCCCAACAATGGAAATGGAAGAAACACTAATTGGGTTTTATGTCAATTTACATGATTCTGAGTGGTGTCCTTCGGCATATAGTGTCCTTGAATTCAGAACGCAAGTCTTGTGTCCCAGACACACATGGTTTTGTAATAAGATGACCAACATGTTATAATTCGTACTTAGCATAGTTAAAGGCTGCATAGCTGATGCAGTCTAAAGGATCTACTGTGGGGAAGGAGTATTTTGTGGTGGCATAGTTGATTTATTTCACCCATTTTTTATTTGCACCATGTAAGAATACTCAAACATCACCAATTTAGAGATAAACCTGAGTCTATTGAGTGCTTTGTGTGATGACATGATAGTGAATGTGTATCAATTGTAGTGGGATTGCAAAAGGAGAAAGTTACCTCCATGAATGAAAAAGAAATGGTTAAAAAGCACTCTGTTGATAGCACCTTAATGGTCTATTCCTGATCTGGCCTATTCCATTATGTGGTTGTTATATTGATTTTCAGCTCACATTTAAACAAGACGGAGGCTGTGTGGTTTTTGTCAACAGATTACTCTTCGATTAGAAAAGTGTAATCCAGCCTCTATGCTTCAACATATTGAAGGCCCACAAAGTTAGATAGCTGGAAAATTAATTACATTTCATAATTATATTTTTTTTGTAAATTAAAACAGATCAATGCCTTTTGACTCACAAAATAAATATCCTAAAATACAAATGTGTCTATGCATAGTTTAAGACCTGCCACTCATCTCGACATGTTGCAAAGTTACAACCCAACATCAGTTGCCATTATCTGGACAACCTGAAAGCCATTACCAGCAATGATGGAATGGATTCCCATGGGGACAATAGATGGACAGTTACATAGGTGGCAGGTGATGAGGTGGACAAGGGAACATGGGGAATGGTTATTGTCCCCATTCATCCTACTCAATTACTGTGCTGGGCTCACTGAAACCTACAAATGAATTCAACTTATGGCAGAGTTGTCATTTTGATCATGGTTGGATGGGCCAAAACCCTTTAACAGTTGCCTGGAGAGAGCTAGGTGGTAATGGTATGAATGGACATTTGTAAGATGAATGCACTTTGCACCTTGAAATCCTATTAGTATAAATCCATGCATTTGAACAAAATGAGAATTTTTTTTTTAATTAATCAATTTTAAATAAACATTTGAGAGGCATTTTACAGGCCAAAATTATATTACATATACACACACACACACACACACACCTCTTTTGCACCAAGTTTGCTGAAAGCAGTATCCTAAAAGCAAGGATCTATGGGTATGCAAATGAGCCTATGTAATACAGGCTAGCCTACATGGCAGCCGGACAGCTGTTTACAGGTTGCATGGCCTCAGCTTGATTACAAAAGACTATAATTTTACAGCTTCTCACTGCTGGTTAGACATCCGTTTCTAAACTATCTGGGTTGTCTGGTAACACCTGTAATCAAGCACTTATTTAACAAAATACAGTATATGTAGGCCTACACATAGGCTATCAAATAAGTGTTAAATAAGACATCACTGACATCACTTCTTTCAGAGTAACTGGCTCTGTGAATGTCATGTACATCATTTATTTGTGGCCCCTCAGTTAAACAAAGAAACTAACAGTAATATAACAAAATATCACTAAGATGTACAAACCTTCAAAAATGTCAATTTGTGTACATATAGCAAACACAAATCCAACTCAGATCAAATCAAAGAACAATTTTATTATGACATTAAAACAGAAGACATGAAAGGATTATTGTTGCCAATATGGATTATTACAAAAAGAAAAACAATCACATTTTAAACTTAATACTAAGCTAATTTACATTCCTATTCACATATTTAGAGTAGTCACCAGTCCCTTCCATTATATCATGCTGCCCTGCCATGACACACTGCCCTGTGGTGAGTTAAAAAAAAAAAGTACAAAAGATCTCCTTTACATCAAAAGCTGCCCTTGAGCCCCATTCCCCACATGTTCCTGACAGTGCACATCTGTATCCCCATCTGCTGTCCCTCATCTAATAGTCTTTGTGAGTCACTTGGTGTCAGCAAGATGTTGTGGAGGATGCAAGCAGCCAGCTGCAAGCAGTGTATCCACTCTGTCAGGTCGCAGCTTGATTCTTTGGTAGAATACTCTCCACCCAATGCCAGGATGCCAGATAGTTAAAAATCTTCTTCTCTTTTTTGAGGTCGCGGCCAGTGTACGGTCTCATCAGATCCGTTTTCAATGGGAAAGCAACATCTGCCACTATGGTGAATGGCACTTCACAGAGTCTGTCTGCAAAAGGCAAAGGGCTTTTTGGTGGCTCATGAAGGGATCCAGCTTCCATCCCATGTTCCAGGTCAGAGCTTGCATATACCCCTGCATCACTGGTCCTCCGAAAGTCTCCAACCTGGATCCCTATCAACAGAAGAACAATTGAAAATGTGTTCTTGAAAAACTGGCTGCCTGAAAGAAGTTGTGCCTTGATCAGCACTTGTTTTCCATCCAGTGCACTAAAGTATTTCAGAGATGCAATTGTCCGTAACAACAAAAAAAGAGCCTGCCAAGCAGACACACAGTGGAAAGACACTCAGGTGATGTCTTTCCTGCTGCCCTATCTCCAGCCACGATGGTAAATGTCGTCTTTATGAGTTGTGACACTACAATATTTTAAATCATAATTTAGTACAATATAGAATAACAAAACATACAAACACAAATCTCTCTCTCTCTGTATGTATGTACAGTATGTATTGGCTATAATCTTATCAACATTTTGTTTTAGCTCTAAAAGCAACCTGCAGCCAAGCACCTCATCCAGAGACTCTCCAGGCCCAGTGGACAACAGGAAATCAGATACTCTGCATCAACAGTTCTGGAGGAAAGCAAATCATCTACTTCAACACCATTTTAGCTGGAGGGGGGCACCACAGCTCCACTCATGGACGCCCAGGAGCAGGCCACCATAGCACCTGTTGTGAAACCCCAGGGTGTGCGAGGTGAAGTGCACCTAGCCAGGCAGATAGTGGAAGGGTGCCCACATCGTTGATGCCTTCTAGCAAAACTCCTTCCACCTCTGCCCAGCAGGTTCACAAGTGGGCACTGCCTTACCCAAGTTCCTGCCTCTCAACCACCACCACAGCACTGGCAATAGTATCACTTCCAGCCAATTCCCAGTCCCTCTGTCAGTTACCCATCTGCTCCAACAGGACCTATTACAAGGCAACTGCTACACCCAAGTGAGTCTGCCTGGGACATACAGGACTGTACCTAATCATTTTCTAACTTTGTGTAGTGCCCTTTGATGTACCTTTTGCCATGTAAAAAGTTATCATTCTGTTTGTTTATGATGTCCTCAACTTATTTGCTACATTAAAAAAACATTTTAAGGGTTTAATTATTGGTTAAGATTTTGTATCTTTGCAAATACAATGATTTTGGTTGAGAACATTATTACTTATCTATACTTATTTGTATGATTTTAAACAAGAAAAGTATGATTATTTGGATTATAGTTCCTATACTGTTATTGGGAGATGAAAATAAACAGAATACACGCCTAGAAACTCATCGTACCTGAATGCAATATCAAGCCTTTGCTTGGGTCTCAGTGGGATGCCTGTAGTTTGTAGTTTTTCTCTGGAGTTACATTTACATTTAGTCATTAAGCAGACGCTTTTATCCAAAGCAACTTACACATGAGAACATTCACAAACCAAATGCGCAGCTTCGGGAGAATTTTGGGGTTCAGTATCTTGTTCAAGGATACTTCAACACATGGCTGGGGGATCAAACTGCCAACCTTTCGATTAGCAGGGGACCGCTCTGCCACAGCTGCCCGATTTGTCTGCCGATAACAGATAATAGATTATCCATTTGCTGGGCACTCATGTACTAATGGTGGCGCTCACTCCAACACCAGGTGGTAGAAATTTCCATGCGTTTGCCTCTTCTGATTGATAGGGTGGACCCACCATCTTGCTGTTCATCTTCGGAGTCGACGCTGTGGTTGCAATAGAGTGAGTGCACTTCTTCTTTTTACATCTGGCGCTGTGCTTGACTGCACAAAATCGGCAAATTGTAAATGTATTGAACAGCAGGCTTCCTAAAATGGAGTCTACTGCAAAATATAAGGATATGGTAACAAAGTTTTTATAGCTATGACAGACAAATTGCTTTTGTAAACAGTAGCCTATGGCTATGTAATGTAGGCTAAAATATGAAAATAGCCTACTTCTTCGTTAGGTTAAGTGTAAGATTACCAAATGACTTAAGTGTCAATCATATGCATCAGTGTTAATGGGGGGGGGGGGGGGGGGAAATAGGAAAGGCCACCCAAACACAAAGGAAAACGGCACCCGCCAAA
>CM022474.1:18943720-19008954 GCA_011952105.1 Coreoperca whiteheadi | reverse complement strand
AGGGTGGGGGGTGAGGGGGCGTGGGGGGGTGGTGACATGGGAAATCAGGAATGCTCACACATATCAAAGGAAAACTGCACACTGCACAGAATGCAGAATGTTTGGCTGCTCCTTTGCTGCTCGACTCTTTAAAATACAAGGACAAGATGGAACCGGTATAGAGAGTCGTGAACATTGTCATAACGCGACACTGAAGCGACTTTCTATACCGTCAGCACAAGGCTGCCACATGCAGTCTGGACACGGGGTTAGACTAGTGTCTGATTTGATAGATTTTACCTTCTAAATACTGTGTTTCCAGTAATATGAGGCCCACTCTGTCATTCTGGTCATAGACCCCAATTCAACTACAAGGCTGCACTGTTTAAATTTCTCCCAATGCATGCTCAAAACATTTGGGGTTCAATCACACATTTATTTAGAGCTCTTCGCTTGTGATCAGATCAGCTAAGCTGCACCGTTTGTCAAGTAACAATGTGGCCAAAAAGATAGCTTTGTCAGTATCAGACAGACATCAAATAGTTTGGGGAGGAAGTGGAGGAGAAAAGCATTTTTCTCGGTGGAAAATTGAAAAGCTTTTATTAAGTGACTCTCACTTGTTAAATGCTTGTTCTCCTTTTTCTTTCTTTTGTCTACATTGAAGAGGAACCTCCTTTTTAAGTACCCTCAACTGTGTTTTTCTTTGTTCTGTGTGCTCTTCCTGGGAGTGTTGACACGTGTAACGAGGCTAATGGGTGTACCAGTCATTCAGGCAGGCACGGTGCTTAATGCTTTGATGTAAACATTTGAAATGTCAACCAGGTCCATAGCTCTGCGTGGGTAAGCGCCAACAAAAATAAGACTGTCAATCCTTTTTCTTTATGTGCATGTGTATTAATCTGAGAGACATGCCTCTGCCTTGTTGTGGGTTTGTTTACTTTATCACAAAGACACAAGAAACCCCTGCCACTGTCTTACAGCTCTGCCACTGCCCATAGTTATCCCTGTTCACTTCTTATCAAAGATCCCTGAGGTGTGACACCAAACTATTCTCCTCTCCACTAATAACACTCCACTTTTGTCTTCATCATTCTTGCATGAAATTGGCTATTAGATGGTTCTCTGGGACAGACAGAGACTTAATACTTTAATACAATGGCCCTATGCACTGGAATATGTGCTGGAAAAATGCTGAAAATATGAATGCCTAAGTACCTAAATTCCGGACTGAGATCAACCAGAGTGAGGACACACACACATGCACACACACACACACACACACACACACACACGGGAAAAAGAGTATGAGAAAGAAAGAGCAGTAAACAGGATCCTGTGATGTGTCTTAAAACCCCATAAAATGGCTTAAAATCAAGGCAGGGACATGTTGAGGAGAGAAAAGGTCTTTTCAGTTTGATTTACTTTGAAGCCGTCACTTATCCCTGTGTGGTGATTACTATGGGTCTTTGCAGTCCCTGACCTCACCCCAATCACTTTAACACAATCATATTTCTGGGCACTATTCGAGTAGCCACGTGCCAGCTACCTAATGAACAGAGAAAGAGAGAAAGAATTGTCTATGAGAACTTGATACAGCTTGAAACCCACATAATGGGTCAATCCTCATTATCAAAGCCTGTCCTTCTGGGTGCACAGGAGATTTAAAAAAAGAAGGGTTGATGAACGGGGGATGGGGCAGAACAGAAAAAGCAAAAGAACATATATATAAAGTCTCATTGTGCTTTTCAAAGTTCAAAAGGTTGATATAAATTGCTGCTTTCAAATATGTCTTGTTTCAGTTCTATTCCTTATTTGCATCAAAGCAGAGTGATTATTTAGTAACATAAGGAGTGACAAAATGACATTTTTACTCTCAGCTGACGGTCCCTCAATGGGAGCTTTTGGAGAGGTAACTACCGCACTCGAAGTGGGAGTGGGAGTTTTTTCTGTATCTTCCACATCTGCCGTGATATAGAATGACTTAATCTTTTACTGCACAAGTTATGAGCATTGCCTGTAGCTGTGAGAGACAATCTGTTTCACTCAAAAATGAGAATCATATTCCAGAGTGTAAAATAAGCCAAGTTACAATTCTGACAGCCTCTCTTTAACCTGACATTCTTTTATTATTTCCCATATGGAGTACTGGAGCAGATGTGAATATAATGTATTTTTCAGTGCTCTCATAGAGCTGGATAAATCAAATCGGGTTAATATACAGTTGGTGCACAGAGGAAGATTGATAGAAATGAGACCACAAGTCCCCACTATTGTCACCTAAGGTGTTGAGATAAATATGTAACATACACTTGAATAAATGAATAATATTCCCAATTGTACACTACCATATTATGATTGGAATCATGTACGCCTAGATCCGTAGATGTGCTGAAATCACTAAAGCATGCTCACACAGTAGGAACATTGTTCACAGTGTTCACAGTGCACTAGTGGCTGGACTTGATATGTGTGTTTTAGCAGAACAATTTATTCCTGTCATATTTATAGTAAGCTATGTTAACATGAACTGCAATATTCCTATAAGTCTGATAAGGAAAGTATGTACAGCTGAAGACAAAAATCTAAATGTATGAGTGCGTATAATGTGAAAGGGGTTTCTTGCAATGACAAATCCACATAGAAGTCTCTGCAAAACATAAGATATAAGATAACCTACACCCTTGATAACACTTGGTTTGTTTTTTCGAAGTGTGTCAGTTGGGGGGTGGCATTGACTAAAATGCAGCTAAAAAGCAGATAAATATTGAACATTTGTCATGTGACCAGAAACAGGACTGCAAATGAATGCTAAAGTTGCTCTTTGTCTGTTGGATGTGTAAATTGGCGACTGTTTGCCAAGATGTTTACTAAGCCCTAACAACTCTCTAATGTGATTGTGTCAGGCTATGTATCTGTCAGTTTATTTTGGAGTTCTTCTGTTATGTAGTGCATGTTATATCTTTTTAAGGTCATAGCAAGAGTAAAAAGGCTAAAATCAAACTTAAATATGGCATATTGAAATGTTTATTGTGGAAGAGCATTTTAGATATATATCAACCTAGACTGGGTTTTATTTGTGTTTATTAGCGGTCTGTGACATACACACATGTTTTAAACTGTTTCAAAACCCACGCTCTACAGTGTGAATCTATTCTCATGTATAGATGTCAAATGAAACCCATTTGTTTTGTTTTTTATTTGCATGCACTCAAAAGGGAATTCTGTGATAGCAACTTCATAGAAGGGAAAAGTCTCTTGTTGTGATGTAATGTGGAGGTGGTGTCTTCACTTACTAATTAGACTATGCTTTTTTGCATGTAAATGGAAATCTGAATAGATCTATAATAAACAGCACAATACAAACACTGTTTTGATGTCTGAATGAAACAGGCAGCAGAATGCTATCCATGGTTTCACCTTCATCATTCAAGTACTTAAATGTTGGCAGCCTCTATTTTATATATAGATATAGATGGATATATAGATTTAAAATAATGGAAGCCATAATTAGATGAATCCCTGGCAATTGTTTAAAAATGTCACCTTAGTGGTGCTCTTGATGTGGGTCTTGTATTCGTGAATACGTGGGCTCAGTGGAAATCTTTGAATAGATACTGAGGACCATATTTGGCAAGAGAGACATCTGACAAATTTCCAGCAGGAAACCTGTCACACTGTCAAAGCACCAGCACAACTCCCATATCTCCAGGCACTGAGCACCAGCCAAGAGTGAGAATACAAAAAATACATATTTATTAGTTTCTGTGAAATATAAAAACACAGAATCATACAACTTAAGATATTCTGTTCACTGTGAGTCTCAGGAGGAACCTAAGCAGTAACACTATATTGAAGAATACAGTCAGGCAGAGAACTGCATGCTGTATAACAAAGAAAAGGAGTATTTTGTTTGAATGAATTAAATATTATCATTCGTATGCCTATCATTTATAAAAAGTACCTTCTCTTTCGGTATGGATGCATGTGATACAGGCTTTTACCTTTGAAGCTCAAAGGTCACCTTTCATTAACATGCCCATGTCATCCAAGGATAAGCAATGAGCCATATCTCTACCGGGGCAACATTTAAAATAATATGTCTCACAAGCTATCCCAGAAGGAGAATAGACAATCAGGGGAAAAAATTGGGAATACATTGTGTAGGTGCTTTTATTTCCTAATTTGACAGTGGTTAAAATCTAGTCTAGCTCTTAAGATTGACGATGAACTAGATTGGAGACTATAACTATATATAATGTCTTAAATTGTATTTATGATTCCAATTGCACCTCCATTTTATATGAACTAAAAACCATCACTGAAGGAATAGGGCTATCTTGAGGACACAATGTGATCTGTTTCCAAAAAAATTCAAGAGCATTAAATGCACCTTAACATGTATATTAGTTGTAGCAGTTTAAAGTTTACCTCACACATGATGTGTGCATTCAACATCAAGGTGGGGAGGACATAAGTAAGTAAGTAAGTAAGTTAAGCCTTTATTAGTTCCGCAGTGGGGAAATTGCATTTAGCAACAGCAGAGGTACAGTAGTAAGGCAGCAGTATCACACAAACTATGATAAAACAGAAACTATAAAAATAGACTATACATAAGTGGGTTAAAAACTATGCTAACAGGTACTGTACATTTTAAAAATTGCACAGTGAAATTGCACATTATTTGTGTAAATATTGCAACAGTAAAAAGAGTTGTATGTTAGCAGTGTTTATTGTCTGACTGCATAGGGAAGAAAAGACCTGCGGAATCTCTCCTTCACACATGAGACTAAGAGCGAGGAATTTCCACACTGAAACCTGTGTAGTGATGATGCTAGGTACGCTTCCTGCATCTCTGACGCATTCAAATCTGAAAGGACGCAGTAAGGACACTGTTGTAAATATTACTGTTGCTGCTCTAGAAATAACATTTATTTAAAATATTCAATTCTAATCCTGTTCTGATTTTATTCTTTTTTTAAATAATATATTTTAAAAAAAGTAATTATTTAGTAATGAAAAAGAACCGATAACAGTATCGATAAAGTATTTTTGTCAAAAAACACAAATCTTATTGGGCATCCATTCAGTTTCCGTGGGATCCACTCAAATGACCACCTGTGGGTCCCAGGGACTCAGTACATTGAAAACCTATCAACATCACTGCCTGCATCCCTCGTGCACTCCAAATACATGAAGAATACCTACACGATTTTGGATCTTGCACAGTGTAACAAGAATGTATTTTCAAAAAAGGTGGTAAATCTATACCTGTTGTTTAAGTGCTTACAACATATATTTCCACACCGAGTGAACAAATTCATTCTCTCGGAGGTCAATCTACATTTTCATCAGCTGCATCATCACATTTTTATCTGCTTAAAATAGAATATGTTTCATCAAAACCACACAGTGTGTCCAGACACAGTTGATGCGTGTTGTGAAGTTATTCATATCTAATTAATATGCTTGAGTAGTTTCAGAGCTGAAATAACATTGCAGTCTTTCCAACTTCAAGAGTAAAACACTCTGGCACAACTAATAGGCCTTAGCCTTTATCAAAATGTGCCACCTGAGAAATTGCTACCTGGGGGTGACATTTAGCATCATACATCAGCTGATGAAAGGGTAGAACTTCTGAGCATCAGCAGGTTCCATGTCCTGCATGTTGGGTCCTCAGCAGCACCTCCATCTGTTTCTCTTGTAATGTAATTTGCCTTTAATTTCCTAATGTTCCTCTAATCACCAGGCCGGGTGCACGAGGGCTAATAGAGGGGTCACAAGTTGAAGTCTGTCCCGAGGAATGGATTTAATGGGGTACAGAGAATGCAAACTGGATTATAAAACACAGCTGTTTCTGCCTTACAGCAAGCCCAGTTAACATCTATTGAAAAGATGCTGAGGTACGTACATGTTGATGAAAATCCAAGTCATGCTTACGTATGATGATATAAGCAAAAAGCAGACATAAAGGTCTCACAAAAGTATATGGTCAATCTGGATAATGACATACCCCAATACTGAACATCATGTATTTTACAATTTAATGCAAAATATTGTTAACCAAGTATCTAGAATGCCAACATAGGTATGACTCACAGTTGGGGAAGTAGCAAAAGGATAGTGTTATTTTCTTATGAAACGAGTACTTAAATAATGAATACGAGATTAAAGAGAAATATCAGCGTTGAGGATATTTCCAAACAATCACATCATAAATACAAAATTAGCTGTTATATGATAATTAAAGTAAACTAAATCATCTCTTATCAGGAATGTTAAATAACTTAAAATAAATCCTTTCTACCTCTGCTATAAAAAAATAAAAAAAAGAAACCCTTCCTATCGTTAGCTTTGTATACTGTGCTGGGCTTTAACCAGACTCATTTTTGATGCACTTATGCTTTTTGTTACCTTGTGTTGTTATATTGCTTCCATTGTCTTCCTCAAATGTAGGTCGCTTTGGATAAAAGCGTCTGCTAAATGACTAAATGTAAATGTAAATGTAACTTGATTTTGGATTGTATTTATGAGTCACAAAAACCCACAAATTCAAGATTCTTACATTTCAAACTCACACCATAACATGTATTAGCCTATCTATTCACAACTTTCCATCTCCAAATCTTCAAAAATAAAAGTTTGCCTTAGATATGCTTATGTATGCTGGTTTTTAGATCAGTGGCACAAAGCCCTGGAAAAACAAAGATAGGAAAAACATCCTCTGTGAGGAACTAAAATAAGCAGCCAGGCAACTGCATCTGTTCAGTCGCACGCTTTTCAAACTAGCTGCACCTTTTACTAAAGGACCTCATGGCAGACAACAGAAAGTATGTATTGCAAATGTTCTTACTGCAATGGCATTGCACTTCTGGCATGCTTGTCTATTTAAACATCTTTATTACTGTGTTTGGATTGTCTGGTAGACTTAAATCTTTAGTTGTTACAAGCTTTCTTGCTTAAATGTTGTCTGTAAAGAACTGGTGTGAATGTACTAATTTTCAGATTATTTTTGTTGAACAGTCCAAAGAGTGTTATAGTGATAGTTAATCCCCAACCGTACTTTTTTTCTTTACCTTCCATTTTGCACTTGAATCTTGGTCAAGTGTGGTTAATGAGTTATGAAAAGCTTATTGTGCATCCACCAGAGGCAAAAGGAAGTTAGAGAGCACAGCACGTTCTTTGCAGTTCTTTGAATATACCACACATTCATCTGGCCTGAGTGTAATAATGTATTTCTATACATGGCTAAATAGAGTTATCCAATGCCTTTTTTGTATGTTCTAACATAGACAGACTGGCTTAATTTACCAGTGGGGTTGTTGACCTCTGGACCAATGGTGATCCAAGTAAAAAGAACACTAAAGATTGTTTTTAAAGTCCTAAGTCTTCTCACAGGATATAACAGATGCATCGCAAATGCATTTTTCTCATCCTGACTACTCTACTTTCATACGCTCTGCCTTTCCCTATTTTGAGCTGACATGACAGACTGATTGTGCTGCGTCTTAATTGCAAAGAGCAGCAGAGATCACAAAAATGAGAAAAAGGAAAAACACAAAGCAGAGCTGAAGTTGAAAAATGAAGTTAAACAAAACCAGGGACATATACAACTAAAAGGCATGAATACATTAATTTATTTGGTATAGTTTTAAAACATCAGTGCAAATGCAGCAAATGTAATGTCTCCACTTAGTATCGGACTAAAGCTTCTGTGATGCCTTTTTAAGGGTTGTTGAACATAGATATCATCTGAGTAAAAAGATACTGGTAAATTGAGTTATCAGTTATTGTAATGATATACAGTATAGTCAGTCAGTCAGTCATTTTCTACCGCTTGTTCCCGTTTGGGGTCGCGGGTGACTGGAGCCTATCCCAGTAAGTTCGGGCCTTAGGCGGGGTACACCCTGGAAAGTGGCCAACTCGTCGCAGGGCTGACACATAGACAGACTATACAGTATATTAATATAATAATTAATAAAAAAGATTGGTCAGAGATGCCTACGAAATACTAAATGAAAGTAATGGAAATAAAAAAGATTATGTTTTTGTATTATGTTAAATTTGTTAAATGTATAGCTATTACACATATACATAATAAACTAATTTAAATATTGCAGAGCTGTCCTGCTGCTTTAGCAGAAATTAGCTGTGTATTTACAGAACAATCATTTATTTATAGGAAATTTCCAATGAGAAGTACTTGAATTTGAGAAAAATTACATTAATGGACAGTTTTAGAGGCAAAATTAAGCTATTCATCAAAATCAAAACAAAAAGCCACACAACTTCATCTTAGCAGTGATTCAGTTCCATCTACATGTCTGTTCTGAGAAGCATAGTAATAATGCTTGTCTCCATTTCCCAGGTTTCTTTCAACAGCTCATTGTTGGGTAAATGTTCATTAATCTCCTCACATACATTTCTGTAATAGCTTTCAGGCTCAAAAGTTTTTGCATTTTGTTTTTCCAGTGACAAATGTGCTCAAGATTCATCATAGAATAAATCTGTGTACTGTGGTAGTTATTTGTTTACATTTAAATCCACACTGTAATCCTCACAAAATAATCAGCTGAATCAATTGGATTGGCTACTAAAAACTATTCTGGCAAAATGTCAATTTTAGTCAACTTAATGTTTATTGATGCTATACTGAATCAAAAGCAAAGCTGCATTATGAATTATTAATAAAGTGTTGAACTGCATGCATTCATAATGTCAAAGTGATCATTTAGCGCTTTGATTTTGAGTTTTCATCAGTAGGCTCAGCATTTAGTAACCAACAGCTAAATACTAACAGCTATTAGACAGTACTGAGAAACGAGCAAGCCTCAGCTTTTGATGTAAATGTAAAATGCTGTGTTGTATTTTGCTCATTTATTAAATAAATAAATACACCATCATGTTGCTTTTACTTCAAAAGCTGATGCAAATAGCTGCTTTTTTAAATGCATTTTGCATTTTTGCTGGCGTCACTGTTGTCAGAGCAGTGCTGCTGTTTGTTTAGGATGCCTTTCCAACAGTAGAAGGAGAGAGGGCTTTGGAAACCCCAGGCTCTTTAGATTGAAGGACTCCAGCTGAGTGGAAGAACTTCCAAACAGCAGGAATCAATTTCATGTCTAAGCAGGGCCTCTTCCTGTTGATATAATGCACTTTTAGAACACTCTAAACTCTGCTGGTGTGATTCTCTCCACTATGAGAGCTTTTACCTTTTCTTTCAACCACAATGAGCAAACAGTGAACCCAAGTAGATGCTTTTCAAAATCCGCTGAGGCAACATCTTTCTTTTTGCGGTTCTATCATTTGAAGGAAACAGGTAAAACATATAAAAAAATTATTTATCAAGATAGAAGGGAGTTTAACTATTTGTTATGATGTTTTCATGTTAGAATATCTTACAGACTGA
Source organism: Coreoperca whiteheadi (assembly GCA_011952105.1). Classification (NCBI taxonomy): domain Eukaryota; kingdom Metazoa; phylum Chordata; class Actinopteri; order Centrarchiformes; family Sinipercidae; genus Coreoperca; species Coreoperca whiteheadi. Next base: position 18,999,572 of record CM022474.1, on the reverse strand, counting down.
GATTTGATGTTGACATCTGTGTTGACAAACCAAAATCCTGCATATATCTGAGGGCTAGCAAGTTCACATTAACGCTTCTGTCAGCTACACTAGAGCAGCAGGATGTTTATGTGATATTTTTGGACCTTGCTAATGCATATATATATTTGTACCTGATAATGTATTCCCAGAGCCTTTTGATTCCTGTAAGGTGGCACTTAACGCAGTTATAACATAGATTTTCAGATGTGATTTACAACAACACAGTTTAACACAGCTTGGCAGCATATACTGCAGAGGTATGAATTATTGCAGGCTGCACTATGTCACACTTAGCTTTCACTATGGGACAGTAATTATTAGCACATCTAAGTAGTTGGTGGTGAGGAGATCATATGAAGATGAGATGAATAATAAAACTGCTGCAGTTTATTGTAAAGGCTGCTGGATAAAAATTAGACTAGGATAAACTGGACAGACACTGATTAAAAATAAAAGCATATTTATTCATCGCTTTAAGGGAAAGTTGGTAGGAAACATTTTTGTTCAGTCAGAAAGACTATTTCACCCATACCCTTTAAGGTACGCCTCCTTGCTTGAAAATTATATATTAATGTAATACGTTCAATATTGATCAAGAATGCTCAGTTTAGCTTGTACATTATACAGCAACAACTGAGCAGTGAACAATGATAGAAAAGCATTTATAGTAAAATCACAAATGCAGGGACATTCTGAACCCTTATCAAATGTGCCTGAAGTAGCGAGCAGTCTTTGGGCTCACCTGTTCTCTGGTTGGACCAATTTCTAGCAGGTCAACCAACGAATGCTGCACCTTTGCCAATTTTTATTTCAAGTGCTGACTTGCATTCAGTGTACAAGGTGATTGTATGCATTAAACACTGAGCAAATTCTATATTTTCCCACTTTCTCTTATTATCCTATTAACAGAAAATCATAAAGACAAATCCTTCCTGGTTCACGTTATCCAATCACGTAAGCCTAAAGCTATCACTCTTCCCACACACCCATACAGGAGCCAACCACTAATAGCCATCCCCTTTATTAATCCAAGTGGTGGTTTCATTTACATTTACATTTTGTCATTTAGCAGACGCTTTTATCCAAAGCGACTTACACACTCACATACCGAAGGCACAGCTTCGGGAGCAAATTTTGGGGTTCAGTATCTTGCTCAAGGATACTTCGACACATGGCTGGGGGAAGCCTGGGATTGAGCCGCCGACCTTCCAATTGGTGGATGACCACTCTGCCACCAAGCCACAGCCACCCCCACCACTACCACCTGCATGCATTTTGAATCACACTGATAATTGCCGCACTACCCCCCTCCCAATATGTAGTCATACATTTAACATATATACAGTACAGTAAAAAAAAGACAAAATGTGATCAATTGTTAACAGAGTTGATATGATTCAAATCAGAATGAATGACAGAGAGTTCATTGGATACCTGGAAGTGTAACCAATAGCCCCACATTGCCCTAATAGTGTAGCCTAGTACAGTAGAAGTGATGTATATTTAGCCTTGCAAATGTGAGGATGGAGATGATGCTTAACTGAAAGACAGACTCTAAGGATCCAGCAGTCAGGTCTGCAGCACCCACTACCAGGACAGAAATAGAACCCAAGACAGGCAGTCCGATGGTGCAGTGTGAAGTACAGGTGCAACAGGGGCACCCTTATGAAGTAATGCATCTTTTTCAGGGACAAAAAATACCTGTAAACAGGAGAAGGCAGCCATATTTGCTAGACAAAGCAGGGTCAGTCAGCGAAAGTGAGTAGAGAGGGGGATCCTCAACTAGAGTCAACACTCAGTGGTGTTGTCAAGTCTTAACCAAACATTTCAGTCAACATGCAAACAAGGATACTAAATGTCAATTGGGCTGATTTACGGGATAATGTGTGGCCATGTGTTTCGAAAGACGAGAGCTGAAAAAATATATGTACACATCTGTCGTGTTCATAAGTCAACTCATGGCACGGATATGTTTTTCCCATTTTTAGCCATGTTAGACAAAAACCCATAAATAACTCATTTATTGAAGTTCATTATGATTTTCTTTAAGCAACACACAAAGGAAGAAATTGTTGTGGCTTGACTTTTAAAAAGACCAAAAAAAGGGCCAATAGCTTTATGTCCTGAAAGGTGTATAATGGCATGTCTTTCTCTCTCTCTCTGGTTTTGTACTTATTTGCATGTTTGCATTGTATTCAGATGGACTCTGTACTTGACTGGTTTATTAGATGCTCACCTTGGATTATAGCACAAGGAATATTAACTTAACCCATGTATTGATGAAATATATATTATTTTTCTCACATCCTGGAGAGTCAAATGTGAGTAATTTCCATTTTTAATTGTCTTTCATTTGTCCCTGGAAAATTGCACTCAATCTCAGTATCCCTCCAATATAATCCCGACAACCTGCTTTAAAAAGGGTTATGTCTCATTGATGGTTTGCACACACAAGGCAAAGCTGAGGAGTAAATCTCCTAGATTCAATATAGCAACAGACAACTGTACATGTAAAAGAGCAAAGTAATCCCAAAATAGCCTCGTACAAATACTCTGCAGGTAAAATTCTTTACCTTGGAGCACAAATGGGACCTTTGCTCATACATCATAACAGAGAAAGTTTGCATTTTCTTAAAGAAAAGTGAGGTCAGTGACCTGTGAGATGTGTTAAGGAATATGCTGACCACCACCAAATGAATTGCCAACTCTGTAAGATTGCTAGCTCAGGCCCCTTTTTGTGGCACTTTAATGACTAATTGTCTCATTTAAAAGGTTAGCACGATGGGATATATATCAACAGCAATATAATGTATTACAGCATAACTCATACCATTTGAAAATTAGCAGCAAACAAACAAAATGTGTACTAAATATCAGATGTTGAGCTTTCAATGCTTAAATAAATTATAAATGATCTAGTCTAAATAACTAATAATGCATTCTGCAGTTGGGCAGTAAAATAAAATTTTAATTGTGATAATATATTTTAATTGTAGAAAGAGGAATTTATACATAGTGCGTAATGCATAAAACATAAGCCACAATCAAATGTTCAAAGATATAACACATAAAACTTTAAAAAATAATTCTAACTGCATGCATGATAGGATGGGGTCAGTAAATGGTTGCAAAAAACAAAGCAGTTGTGTTGTGGGACTATGAGACTGCAATTCATTTGGAATAAAATCGAAAAACTTAGAGGTTTTCACCTAATTGCACATGCTAGTTTAAAAAGAGAGATAGAAAGAAAAAGACAACCATAGTTCTATAATTATTTCTGGAGAGATGTAAAAGTCTTACTTAATGCGAAACTCATATAAAGAGAGATGTTTTTTTCCCAATGGGCATATCAAAGTCATAAAGATTTGATAGCTTTTTAGCCTCTCCTCACTGTAGACTTCTCATGTCATAATTTTTCAACGACACAAAGAGTTTTAGGTATACAATGCAATTTTACACACAAAGGGCTGAAACCTTTAAATGGGGAAATAGAGATCACAGGAGAAGAAGATGGTGGTCTTAACCCCTGCTGTGATTTCTTGTTAACTCCAGGCCAAACCTAAAATCTAAAGCTGCAGTTTAATAGAACTGAAGACACAAGGGGACGGTGTGCTATCCTATAAGGCGCTAAAAGATCAAACTGAGGTCTTGTTCAACAACTTCATCATTACCAATTCAGGAGGCCTGAAGTTATACTTTAGCAGCTGTTGATTCAGCATTACTGTGTGGAACAGCTTATCAAAGGCTTCCTATGGGCACCCTAACCTGACAAATAAATTCAGGGGACTGCAGATGAATTGCTGATAGATAAATGCTAGAGGTGTGTTGGTACACATATTTCCCAATTTGATGCGTATTTTGATTTTAGGAGCATTTTCTGCCAAATCGGGGGAAAGCATAACATTAACATTCTTGTTTTACATCTCTGAAATTTAAACATAGTTGAATTATACAAGGCAAGCACAACAATGTGTCAGGGTTTTGAGTTTATGTGCTGTTGAGTTCTGGTTTTATTTTGAATATGTCTGTTCCTGTCAGGGTTTTGGGTTTAGGGCCTGTTTTATTTTGTCTGCTCACTTTTGTGTCTGTTCACATTGCTCCAATTGAAATCAGAAAATTAAAATCAAACACCCTCCCCTGGCTGAATGATCACACTTGATCCCTGAAACCACTGTGCAGAAGGTTAACTAAGTCTGCAGTTATTCACAATATTATATGGATATCTGGCAAACAACCAAAAAGCAGTAAAAGATACAAGATCAGCCAGTTTTTCAGGCATGATATCCAAAAATATTCATAAGCTCAAAGTCTTATAAAAGGTAATCAATTCTCTTCTCACTGGATCATCCAGTACAGATCTTGAACCTGGTAATGATAGGACAGAGAAATCCGCTGCTCATTTTATTGGGATGATAAAGAGCATTTGGTTTCAAATTTCATCTGATCCACAAAATGTACCCATTTTAGCAATGACCTTGTTTGTCTTGCCCAGTTTCAAACTATTAACACCTCAGCATTAGATAAACTAATTTCTCAAATGACATTCCCTACTAGTGTTTTAGACAACTTAGTCCCAACTAAGTTTTCACAAAGGGTATTCCCCACTGTTGATCATTAATTGGTTACTAAACTTAACCTTGGCTCTGCTCGGGTCCTCCTCGGTGGGCATCAGCTGCAGCTGCTCAGCTGTCCTTCTGGATCCATCCTCTTCCCCTATATTTTACAATCTATACATTTCATCACAATTATATTTATTACATTTTTATAATTTTCATGATAATTGCATGTACTATGATTTCTGGATCCGTTCTCTACACTTGTGTTTCACAACCTACATTTAGTCATTCTAATTGTATATACAAGGATCTTCTGTTGCGAATCTATTCTGTACATATGACATCTAATGTATGTCTGTCCATCCTGGGAGAGGGTTCTCTCCTCTGTTGCTCTTCATGAGGTTTCTGTCATTTTTTTTCCTGTTAAAATGTTTTTTTGGGGGTAGTTTTTCTATATTTATATCGAGGGTCTAAGGACAGAGGGTTTCGTATGTTATACAGATTGTAAAACCCTTTGAGGCGAATTGTGATTTGTGATATTATGATATATTTGTGATATGTACTTGCTAGACTAAAATTTAATTGTAAAACTGCTGATTGATTTTGTGCATTTAAAGTACAAGTCATCCATCTATGATGACTGAATCACATCAGCATGTTCACTTCTCCAGAATATTGAACATCTTTTGGCAAAGACCAAGAGTGTAATATTTCATGTCTAATCCAGCTTGGTGTGGTTACTGTTCTTGTACAGATGTTGCAGTTTTTCACCACTGGTAAGCAAATTCATTCAAATTATTCAAAATTGATTGACAGGTGAACAAATCATGCAATTAGTCAATTGAAAGAAAACTAAATATTTTGATAATCTATTCATCGTTTCAGTCGTTTTTCAAGCAAAAATACCAAATATTTACTGGTTCCCGGTGCTCTCATGTTAGGATTTGTCATGTCCCTTTGTCATATATGAAAGTAAAGTTAATATCTTTTGGTTTTGGACAAGTAAGGCAGATTCAAATGAGAAATATGAATTTGTCACAATTGCACTCCAGGAAATTGTAATTGTAATTGTAAATTGGCATTTTTCGCTATTTTCTGACAGACTAAATTAATTATTTTAATTAATTATCATAGCCCTGCGATGAGTTGGCCACTGTCCAGGGTGTACCCTGCCTAAGGCCCGAAGCCACTGGGATAGGCTCCAGTCACCCGCGACCCTGAACGGGAACAACCGGTAGAAAATGACTGACTGACTGAATTAATTATCATTAATTAAATTAATGAATAAAGAATTCAGTAGTTTAATCAATGATGAAAATAATTGTTTGTTGCAGCCCTAAGTAAACAAATTACATTTTCAGTTATATGTGCTCCATATCCATTTATATATACATTTTCCTACATTGTCACTAAAGGTAATAAACCCACCAAATATATAACTGTTGTTATATTTGAATAATAAAAACAAAGCATCATTGTAATTTAGAATATTTGGAAATAAAAAAATAGGTACAGGGAGAAAGCTTTGATTTACTGTCACATTATGCATTTTATTAAGCATGCCTAGTTTTAAAACACCTGCAAATGTTTATTTTCCTTTCAACCTGATCCTCCCATCTGGTGGGCTAGATGAAAAGACAATGCTGACTTAATTTGCATGAAAGCCTCAATGAGTCAGCTGCACAATTGGAAACAGCTGCACCTGCTGTTTTTTGCAGAGTAATAATTTTTGCCTTTTACTACAACCAGGACTATATATATTGTCTGCAATGCTTTGTTTTAACATTGTGATTTTTTTTTTGTCCTTTCAACAGCTTTGATGAATGGACCAGAGAAATTGCTCCTGCATAATGACTGGCATAATTCATTTTGTAATATATGCTGCATTCTGCAGTTCATTGTGTGGAGGATTCACTTTAAAGTAACAATGAAACACAATTCAGAGAGCATCCTACTTCCATAATTTAAATTGAGTATTTCCTTGAAATTAAATGTTGTCGAAAAATAAAGGTATGTGAATGTACAGCAGGTAAACAGAATGCCATGTAGGTGCACGGGGGCACAGAAAAAATAATCAGTAACTTATACCCACAGTTTCTGATGCTGTCAGTCTTTATAATTCAATTGTCAATTGAAGAGTGCAGATGATAATCTACTTGAATTTGGGGCTGAAGTCCTTCGAGCATGAAAGATTGAGCAAGTAAATATAAAACATCAAACAAATTAAGAAAATTCGTTCTTTAAAAGCGTGTGATCTTCATTTCAATTTGTGAGATATCATTCTTTCTGCCAAATCATTTAAATTACAAGAATGTTAAAACCTAATTTGCAAACTTTTGAGACACTGCTGTAACAAGAGCAGACTGAGATGGATCATTTTTGTGTATAAAAAGGTTCATGTCACACATTATTATACTGCCAGTATTGCTAAAATTTTGCAGAACATGTACAGCTTTTATTTACATTTCAAGAATGCAAATGAAGCACTTAGTAGTGAAAAGGGTCATTCAATATGACCTGACACATAGTCAGTAAAAGGATACTTAGTGTATGTCAAAGCAGTTGCAAAGTTTAATGATGATCAGTTCATTATTGCTATGATAAAAAGAAACCTAAACTTATTTATGATTTATGTTACTTGTCCCAAAGTAATCTTTTCACTGGCTATTATTTTATTATATTATTATATTATAATTATAATATATATGTATATATTATATTACTATTATAGAATAGAACGAGACAACTAGGTACTTTTTCTGACATCAAGGTTGGTATGGAAATATTCCTGCATGTGTTGACATTGTATAGCAACATAGTAGAATGTTGTGGTTAGTCTGATAGTTCTAGTACTAGTAATTTACAGAACTACAGCAACAGCTGACTGCAAAGTTAGATGAATGCCACACGACTACAAGCATCTGGTGTTGTCTGTGTATTGATTCACATGTACACTATTACTGTGAAGAGCTATAGTTCTATTTTGTTGAGGTGTTTGTGCAATACTTCAGAAAAAGCACATCACGTGAAATACAGAGAATAAACCAATATAACGGTATTGGTCTTGCTATTTTACTTGCTAACAAAAGAAGATGTATTTAGAAAATATATGCATTAAAAACATTCTGCAGATAGGTGGTTTGAAAAAGAAAATAGGAAAGAAAATACAGGGATTTAAACTATATTCAAGTGCTTCCTCTTCATCTCAGGAGAGCTGTTTTCTTCCTTTTAGTGCTTCCGAGATTATGGCATCGTGTGACCTGAGTGAGGCATAAAAGAAATTAAAGGTTATGGATGAGCTATCCAGTGTAGTAATCTGAGGTCTGCTGGGGAATTGTTTCTTATTGATGTATTATGTGTTTCTCTTAGTTAAAACACTGTTTCGGTCAAGAGGGAGTTCAGGCCTGTGGTGACCAACTTTAATCTTTGTGTCCGTCCTGAATGACTGAATTGTAATAAAAAAGATCTGGACAATGAAGTTCTTAGACTGGATGCAACAGCTGCTGACTGCTGAGACTCCCGCTGAACATTGCAGGGAAAAAAAGCAAGTTGATGATGAACGATATTGATGCAGGTAAAACATCCTTAACTCACACCGTCTTCACTGAATGGTTTTCTTCTCTGCAAAATACAGTATCTCTGCCTATGGGACCTCTGTTTTTGTATCTCTAACTGGGAGTTGCTTGCTGGTCACAACGAAAGCATTTAGAGTCCATCAGTCTACTCTTGACCAAACTATCAGAATGATAAAGTGGCATGACAGCCAGTGAATAGGCTAGTATACACACCATCTTGCCGTAGTGCAATCTTCATTGCTGGAGGTTGGTGAATGAGCAATAAAAAAGGAATCACTGTTGAAAAGAAAGTGGACAGTCAGCATTTGAAATGTGCTCACCCATGTGCAGGGAGTGGTTTCACATGCAATCAAGACAAGATCGTGAACACGGGACAATGGGATGGCTCATCTCTGAAAGGGGAGTGAAAGGGAGCTGTTTTTGCTTGGTCAAGTAGACAGCTATATCCCCCTAGCGTCACAGAAAAGAAAAGAAAAAAACAGTATACCTGCAGTATACAGTAGATGGATTGTACAGGTAAGTGGGGGAAGGGGGCTGACTTGGAAGACATGAGGCAGCTCGGTAGAATGGATGGCCTTGAAAGAGCCGAGTTAACAGAAAACAGCCAGGGAGATGCATCATAGGGCTGTAGCTGGAGGACATGTCTGTGCAGTGCCGTATCAGGGGGCCCGAACCGTGATTGGCTCTGCCTGTTTTGCCATTTGTTCACCCCCCCCCCACACACACACACACAAAAACACAGTTAACCTCAGAGCAGCATGGAAAATCTTGACAAGAACCTATCAGAGGCATCTGTTAACATGGAGCATGCTGTTTTGTAATTTAATGTGACTGTTGTTGTAAGTGCAGTGAGCTGAGCAGCATCCTCACAGCAGATGGGGGGCGGGGTACTTTTAAGCTCCTGCCCTCTTCAGTTCAGTTTAAATAGTTTCACTTTCTGCATCAGGACAGTTGTTGGACTTCTAATGGGTTGCATTTACTGTTACCATTTCGCTTCCCCAGTAGCATTCAATTCAACTAGAAAGACATACTTAATCCCGAAGAATTATACACAGACTTCAGCAAATACTGTAGATACATATCTTATGGCAAGATTAAGTGAATATCGAGAAACAGCTTAGGCATTTGTGGGGTATCAATATTCACATAGAACACACTGTCAAAACAAGGATCCTAAAAGACATAAAGAGAATAAGGATGAAGGACTGTTTAAAGTACTTTAACATACAGGACTGTGGGAATCATCCAAAGTTAGTCTTTTCAGAACAAAATTCATTTTTTTTGTGTTAATATCCCTCTGATGCAGCTCAGCAAGGAAGCACTGTCAGTGAAAATACAAATAGGGAATTACGTATAGGATTACATACAGTTCACATATTACATACTCAAGCATCTTTAACTTTGCCTTTTATTTTTCAGAACCGCAGAAACAAAAATGACAAATCGCTGATGTTTTCTGTTTGCCGAATTCCACTCGAGCACACAAGTACAGGAAGCTTAAAGAGCATTGCTGCAAGAGAGGGATGAAATTAGAGCCATTGTGCCGCGAGAGTGAGTGAACAGCGAAAAGGGGAAATGAAGGAGAACAAGACACTCACTTGGGAGCAGTATATTGAGCTGGATCTCAAGGTGCACTACAGATCATCCCCTCTTCGACCCCAGGGGCTAATCACAATTTTAAAGCATCCCTGTGCCTCATCTCATCATGACCCTGAGGGCAGACTCAGAGGCAACCTCTCAGGAAGGTGTCCCCACTGGACTCATTAGAAATGGATGCGGTGTTTCTGTCAGACATGCTGGACGTGAGGGTTTTGATCAGCTCTGCCAAAGGAGAGAACTGAGCACTGAGCTTGCACCTTGATGTAGAGAACTCACAATGGTGTCTCCAGATGCTATAGTCAGGAAGAGTATCCGAGAGTTCAGTGCAATGCTCTGTCCTCAGTGACTATGCAATCTAGTGATGATCATTCTCTCTTTTTAGTGTATAAGAAAAAGCATCTTCCCTCTCCCCTTGAAGGTTAATACTGTGGGTCATTTCATTCTCTGAAGAGGAAATTAAACACAGTGAGTAAGCCTTGAAATATCTGGGTGCATGGCTCCATTACTTATATCACATAATACATCTTTGTATTTCATTATATCCTGTGCCTGCTTTCCACCCAGTAAGCAGTCCAGGAGTCAAATACAAAGATAGCAGTTATAAGCAAATTGGTCCCTATGCAATAGCTTTTGATTTTATTTTCCACCCTTTTTATTTTTCTCAGTCAACCAATTGATGCACTCTGTGTGAGTGCATACGAGCATCCTCTTTTTTCTTCCCTGAGGGATAAAAGTCACCTTCTCCAAATCTCATTGAACAAAAAGTCACACAGAAAATAAAAGCTAAACTCTGTATTCCGCCTGCACACAGAGTTCAAGCTTAGAGAGAACAGGGTTGGCACTTTTTAGCACTCCCTTTGTCAGCAGGAATAGAGCGAGAGTCAGTGAGACTGAGGAAGAGAGAGACAGAAAGAAGAACCAAGGTAAGCGTGTGAATCTTGAAAAACAAAACAGCATTATTTTTCTAATTTACAAAGAAAAACATGTATTCAGTTGGAAGCACTTGACTCACTACTTCATAGACTCCATCTCCTTCAGTAGTTCACTGCACCTCACTTACTGTACATAATTCACTCTCTCACACTCTCTGTCTCTCCCTCATGTGCATTGTGTCTCATTCAAGATGAAGGAGCAGAACAAGTGAATCAGGTCATTCTAAATCATTGATAAAAACATGAGAGGTCTGCAACATTTGAATCAGGGAGCTGTAAGAAGCTCCAAACAGGTACAACTGATGTGTTTCGATTGGCAGGTATTTATTTCCCAATAAGGGCTTTGCTAAAAATGATCCTACTCTTTTGGCAGAGCAGAGCCCACAGCTGCTCCTGACAAATAATTGTAGTGGGAACTACAGTTCTAGAAGGGGTTAATATTTTAAGAAATGAATTGATTATTATGGTTTAATGTCACTTATCACCTAAGCTGATCCACAAATACTATGGAAAGACATTCCTTTTTTTAAACCAGCATCTGGCTTATTATTTATTGACTTATTTTGTTAATTATTTTCCCTTAATTAAAAACAAGAACCTTCACGTTACAACACGGTAAAAACATCAGAAAGGCCAACAGGCTCCAATTCAAGCAAACCGAGAACATGTGACATTGATATTTCACTGTTTCAAAAGACCTTGGCAGCAATCATTGGCCTGACCACAGTTACCATGGAAACTCATGGCTCTGGTGTTGATTGACAACTGACACACTTTGAAGGCTGAATCACCTCTGAAAACGAGGTACAGCTACTCATTCAGTCAAGCAGGCAGGAGAATTATCACATAGCAGATGTCAATGAGCATGTACATAATCTATACTCTGCCTTTTTTTATCTTGTTCTAATGCATGTCTGATGTATGAAACTGTTTAGAGGAATGGCCTCTGCCAAGAGTTTTCTATGAAAGCATTGGAAAATCTATTTCAATACCTCCCAACAATTTCTATACCTTTTTTGTAAGAGCTTCCATAATAAACCTAAAGCCCTAGCTCCCCTCTAATGATTGTATGACTAAATAGATTTGGATTTCTACCACTATTTTACTGCAGTGTATTTGTATTTTATGTATTAAGTAAGTATTTCAGTTGCTCCTCCTAGGGACTACAGATGGAACTTAGCTCAAGCATGTGCATGGACCCTGTGAGAACTAAAAGTGAGTTTGGTGCTAAAGTTTGAGAGGGAACTGAACTGAGTGTAAAAATGGAGAATTGGAGGGTAGAAAAAGGGTAAAGGTCATTTCATGTCTGTGTGTCTACATTAATGTATTACAGATTTGCACTCACATGTGTATGCTTGTGTGTGTGTGTATTTCTGATAAAAAAAATACATGCAGACAGAGGCAAATTATAAAACTCTAGAAAAGACCACAGCAAACTATAATACTGAGCACCAGGTGTGATTTTTTCAGTCTTCAGAAATGAGTTATGCCACTGCACGAGACAACTTTTCCTACTCCCATTAGAGCACTTGCACATTCAGTCAGATAAAATGTGTTACTCTCTATAGTCCTTTAAAAATGCCTTTAAAAGTATACACCTGTCCTTGAGTTTATCTTCCAGTTGCTGTGAGAATGAAATTCTCCCCTATGTGGTCTGTGTTGGTTTGTTTTCTCCCCTCACTCACTGTTTGGCCCTCGCCTCCTCCTACTTTCACATGACCATAAATGGATTAATTACTGACCAATTCCCCTGTCTGCTCATTTATCCAGAAAATCTGCTCATCATCTTGTGCTCGCCATTGACTCTGATTGCATGCACAATGTGTTTACAGTTCTAAATTTTCCCCATAATGAGCTGATACTAAGTACAACATTGTCCACCTAACAAGCTCGTAAAAGCAATATGCCAACATTCTGGAGGCAAGATGTAATTGATGGAAAAGAACATGTCATATGAGAGGCAGGAGAGGAGGGATGAGTGTGGTGATGAACCGGGTAGCAATGAAGAATTTCAGCTTGGAAAAATCAAGTGCAAGTACAATACATGGGTAAATATTTGGATGGAATTAAATACACTGTACTCAAAACACCATAAAATGCGGAACCATAATTGTATAAAACAGCAACCTTTTTAAACTTAAACTTTCAGTGCAGAACTTTTGTCTCCCCAATTTGGCAGTGAGAGTAAACACTGTCAACGCATGCTTATGACACATGCTTCAGTCCAGGCTTGTGTTCAGAAATAGAAAGAAACTTTCTCTGTATTTTTAAACGTAAATGTAATAGCTACATTTTACTTTCAATTAAATTTTATTTCATTAAAATAGCCCAATGTCACAAATCACAATTTGCCTCGAAGGGTTTTATAGTCTGTATAACATTAGACACCCTCTGTCCTAAGACCCTCAATTCGAATAAGGAAAAACTACCCAAAAAAAAACTTTTAACAGGGGACAAAATGACAGAAACATTAGGATAGCAACAGAGGAGGCATCCCTCTCCCAGGACAGACAGACATGCAAATAGACATCTATTGTGTGTTTACAGAATAGATTCACAAATAGCCTACTCCAAATATTTTACAAATACCAACCTGTCCAAGAGCAGTCCTTTCTCTTCCCTCAGCACTCTCCAACAGGGAAAAGCTACACCAATAGTTGTCTGTGTATGTCCTTGCCGTTGATCACTTTCTTTTTTTGGCTGTGAACTCTGAGTTTCTTTTTTATCTGGAGCATCAGAAACTTTTCTTGGACTCTTCTTAGGTTTTTCCGCGATAGGCTCCACCATTCTCCTAGTTGCTGTAGCCTACTCCATCGCTACGGTTACTCCCTCTTTCTGCTCTGGCAAACCAATCATTGCTGGTTGACATAAAACACATCACTACCAGTGCACCACAGACACCAGATTTAAAAACTCTGGTATACTGCGAAATGCAGAGAGATTTAGCTAGCGATGATAGGCTTTGTGTGAACTCGTTTGGCAAGGGCTTGAACGTAAAGTACGTTCATTAATATGCTCCCGCATATAAAAGTCCCGCACTCCTTCTTTAAATTCAAATGCATGCATGTGGGATATACTGGATATTTTTCATTCCATATGTTCCCTCCCTTGTTCTTTACTAATATTCACTGTTTATTATATTCATGTATGAAGTTTAGGATCTAAAACCCATCTATAATGCTGTCGAGATTATTTGAAAGAAATAAAGTGGCACAAAGAAAATGGCATATCAGACTGAAATTGACTGCTAGCATGTGCGTACAAAACTTACCTCACTCAATGTCAGAAACTGTTTTTAAAGATGAAGTTTTTGTGATCTGTGCAATGGTAGATACATCATAAACAAATTAATTTGTTGTAAATATATTTCGGAAGATTAAGGAACTGCATGTTCATTTCACATTTTCAGTAAAGATGATGGATGGAATTAACATTTCTCCAGATAGCACATGTATCTTTGTACTGTAACTTTTCACAGTATTCAGTGGTGTTTCCAATCCACCTTTAATATATCAACTCTACATTGTGAAGTGTCATTAGTAGTGTTTCCATGTAATTATCACGCGAATTTGAAGCAAACTTTTGAAACGAAACAAAAGAAAGGAAAGAGAGGAACAATTTGGTCTCCTCATCTTTCTACATGTACCTGTTGTTATTATCAGCCATATAATGGGAATATCCGGTAAGATGCAGACAGCTGAAACATTCTTCTTCTTCTCCTCATCCTTCTGTCGGAGCGGACACAGCTGATCAGTCATGGGATTTATGTTATTAAGTAAAGGGGTTTCCATCTCCAATTAAGCACATGAATCCTTTTTCGAAAAAGGCAAAAAACACCTCAAGCGAGCGTAAAACCTTTTTTGCGAAATTGAGGATGTTTTTTCGAATTTTGCCATTTCCATCAACTTTTTCTAAACATTAAAATATATTGATAGAATGCAACATTTGGATGCATTTCTCAGTCTAAACTGAACTGAAACAGTTGCTTTCCACAAACACTGAGGAGAGGTATGGAAAAAAGCTTCAAGCGGAAGTGCAAACCTGGAGTTTGTAAGAGGATAAAGAGGGTAGAGGATTAACTGTGCATTCCACCTTTCTCCTCTCATCTCTATGTCTCTTATTCTCTCCCTTGCTGCCTGCATGGGCTCATTGACCCTTCAAAGACATACTGTAGGAGTTAACAACCAGGAACAATTATAGACAGAAAATCTGAAACATATACAGATTTTAAAAAGTATTCATATTTTATGTTTCTTCTTAATTTACCCTCTATCTCTACACTGTAGATCTATCCTATGTTCTGTATCTTTTCCTTACCACTACCCTGATTCACTGAACCCTGACTAGTATTTGCACCGTTTGATGGGTTAACCCCACCCTCTTACTCTCAGTTTTATCTGGTCACCCAGGTGTATAAGATAGGGTCCACTGTGAAGTGGTCCGTTTGTAATGGTGGCATGTATTGTGTGCTCAGTCACCCTGCTGTTTCACAGATGCAGTGCTTTATCTGAAGCAGACTGTGGTTATTATTATACTATTATGGGAGGCAGTAAGAGACACTGGTCCACTGGGTAAATGTATACTGTGCAAGTGGATAAAGTCCTTGATTAACACATTCTTGTACTTGCACTGCAACCTCTGCATGTGTCCATTTAGGTGCATGCCAACAGACCTTACGCACACTTTGAAGAGAGACATGCGTATGTCTTCTGTAGCATCAAGGAAACTTAATGCATATTCACAATCATGTGAATGATCCAAAATGATTTATTCCTTCCGTACTATATAGGAAAAAATACTTCCAATTCGATGCATACACAGCTATGCCCAACAATACACAGATCTGTTGACGTGTTTTCACTTGCCATGCTCTGTCAATAAGTGTCTCATATAGCTGACAGTATAATATGATTGTGATGCTGGATTCACACGTACATACTCTACATCAGAGAGGTTAAAAACAAGGTAGTTGCTTAAAGCTACTAGTTAATGTAGCCTCAACACTTTACTTTAAGTTTCCCTATTTAGCAGTTATAAGCACTATTAAAACATTTAATACATGGTTAATAACACATTATAGTATAATTGTGAGTTTATTAAGTCAACTCCTCCTGAGAGCACCAACAAATAGAGGCTGCTATATGAACAGATAACGAATGAGAATATAAACAAACACAGTTGTAATAATGCAAAATGTTTCTTCCTAGGAGAAGTTATAACTGCTGACAAATACTGTACATGAATGAACACTTAAAAATGACCTTATAGCTGCTTGTAACCACATAAAGCATTAATTAAATGTTTTTATACTGTTTATAAATGCTAAATAGAGGGGAATTAAAGTAAAGTGTTAGCAACGTAGCTTTATTTTAAATTTACCCGTTTTACGCAGGTGCATTTAAAGCACAAAGGTTACTCCTATTTACATTCCAGCTCTTTTGTTGGTGACAGACTTGTCTAGTTAAGTGAGAGGGAGTAAGGTCTTTAAGCTCCTGTTTGCTTGCGTGCAGAAAGGGAATGTGATACCTGCCTCCTGGGGGTGATGATAGCGTTTGCTTTTTGTAGAGGAGTACACACTGACACTCTCTTATAATCACAAACACACATACTGTACAATGCACATGCTCGCTGTAGTCAGTGAGCACATACAGTATCTACGTACACAGCTATGCCCAGATAAATCCATCATGTTGAGTTATTATGCTACTAGCGGTGCTAGCGGGAATTGCATGCCCCATCCCTCATCTGTGCTTTATTTCCTGCTAAAATTAAGCAGACAAATAAATACGTCTGAGCTCTACAGTGAGTTAAGCAGTTGGAGAGGCTCAGCGAGTTCGGACCAACAGTTCAGGACATGCGATGGAGATTTGAAGTCTCATCGGCTCTGCAGGTCAATTTGATTTTGAATATGGTTTGTTTGTCATTCCATTACACTATATTTGAATAACACTGCATGACCCTGTGAGGATAAATCAAAGGAAGTAAGGTGATATGACAAACGCTATTCAGTTCAAAGAACTTATGTTAGAGACATGATAAAAATTCATGCTTAGATGTGCCCTCAAGGGTTATGATTGGCTAATGCCGTGTGGGAGTGTGTCTCCACGTCAACAGGATCTCGGTTATGGTTGATAGGGAAAACAAGCCTGGCAGCTAATCTTCCTCATTCCATGCTCACCTTTTTAAATGGGAAGCGCTAAAAGAAAAAGATGCCATATTAAGTTCATGCACATTGTCAATCCCCCCTTCTCTTACTCCTTTCTCTACCTCTGTAAATAAATTGTTTCTGTTCATGCTTATGTGCCTACCTTTGTGCATATGTACTGCATAGCTGTACAATGCATGCATAAAATATGTATGGGAATATCTGAATCAGAGGAATAGTATACTCTCAATTACTGTATATAGCATGACTTGGTTAAATAGGTTCATTAAATTATAGAGTTGGTTTGACCCAGTGTTATTATTATTGTTATTATTATTATTTATTTATCTTTAAAGTACTATTGGGTTTTTTACTCAAACTACAATATAGTTATAGAGAGAGCAACATGCCAGTATATTGGTATACTTCACAAATGCAGGTATCAAAAATCAGGTGCTCTTTGGATCCAAGGACATATCATGTGACGAGAAAATTAAAAAATTAAGGTTCCCCCTGCCCCCTTAAATCCGTGTACCCCCCTCTCTCTCATCACTGCAGGTAAATTCACTTCAGTAAAATATTGGACCCTATACTGAGGTATCATCTATATTGTACGCATATATTTATATTTTATTCTAATATGTGTATTTTTCTATTTTTTCATGACTGTGAATATCTGATGCTATTGATCATGTATGAAGGATTTGCTATTCTTAAATATAATCTACCTATTTATGGACACACTTAGCTACTTGACTGCACCTGTGACAATTATCTAGTGCTACTTGATTGCCTGGTAGCTGACACAAGCTATGGTATATCTGTGAGCGCCCTTTTTTTTTTACATGCCCTGAGGAAGGCTGTGAGTTGACACTTAGCCCATTTATTAAAGGCTTTTTAATTTTTGCAAAGCAGTGTGCCTTGGTATTTTTTAGGTTATGACTAATTGATCACTAAGCAAAGTACAAGTCTAACCTTTCTGTTTTCTTTTTTGGTATTACAATATAGTTATGTTGACCCATTGTACCCATTGTTAGTTTTATTGACCTTATGCAGCCCAATCATTTTTCCATTTGTTCCATTTCCGGTTTTGTCGTTAAACTTCTGGACACTATTGCCAGCTATTTTAAAAGTCAAAAGTCTTGGTCATGATCAATTCACAAAGTCTACTATAAATCTCTCAAAGCTAGGAATACACGTCCACATTTATTAGGAGGTCATATGAATTGACACCACCCCATTCATCGCAACCAACCTTTTTTTGGTTTAGCAAAGATGATCTTTGGCACAACGCTACCTACTGAATTAACTAGATCAGCTACCTTACTATGTGTTGCAGCAGAACATTAGCTTGATGTTTATGGTGAAAAATTGCAAAAGCAAAACATGAATTAAAATACAACTCTTCACACAACTATGTAATGTGTAATATATATTTTATTGATAATACAATTTGGAATAACTAGGTTGTCGCACAAATAAACCCATTTCATAGAAAAACTGGACTGTGTGTAACAGTGTAACTAACCAAATGAGTCTCAACTGTAATTCTGTGTTTTGGATGAACAAATGTTGTATTAGCACACCTTTAGCGTTATCAAACGTAACAGCCACACTCAAGACAACTGCAGTAGAAGAGAGTCTCTTATTGTCTTTCAGCTCTGTCAGACCTTCACACTGTACATTATATTACAGGACTTGTCAGATATTTGCTAAAATGTAGATGCAAGGTTATCACAGCACCAGAAGTCAATCTACACAACGCAACATATTCTGGTGTAGACAGGAAGTTAAAATGCAAAATTGTTGCTGAAATGCACAAGGTCAATGAGATGATATAATATGCAAAACATCAGAGGATAAACATATTATTAAACAAATACTGACATGTAAATTTAAACTTGGTTGTTCTTCTGGAACTATTTTTACATGCATGCGTGAGAAAAACCCCTCCATCTGGAAACTGAATATAATAAATCAACAAAATATTTTCAAATACGGTATGATTTAACTGTGAATTTGTCTGTGAGAGGAAAGAGGACGTCTACAAAGGGATGAAATGGTGGTGGTGATGGTGTGTATGTGTGGTGGGCTGTGAGGCATTTGGTTTTATAACCCATGCAAGGTCGAGGAAGCATCTATGGAGGAACTCTCCCACCTCCACCGCCTCATTTCCTGACCCCTCACCCGCTTTTGAAAGGAGAGCTTTGCTTGCATAAAAGCACAGCTCAAGCAGCATTTCTGTTTACTCCTCCTTTTTCTCTCTCTTCCTCACTTCCTCACATCGGTTCCCCTGATACCGAGCCCCGTGAAATCTACACAGCTTTCAAATTAAATGTGAATGAAGGGTATGTTTCCTTAGGATTGCATGGCACGATGGTTGAAATCCCATAGTAAATATGACTTTGGAACCAACAGTATCTCTCAGGCTGTAAACTGGAAAATATTCTTCACTCTTGCACTTCATACACCCTCTTCAGAGAGTCTGATCCATTCCCGAGGCTTATAGAAGGTGTCAGCAGACCTCTCCGTTTTAGCAGTCCTAATATAAATAAAAGATATTGGGAAGTGGTGCAATTTGCATTAATATTATTAGTGCAGCTACATGTTTGAATGGCCCGTTTTACATAAATATTAATATATATTATATTTTGTGCAGTAGAGCTGAGAATAAACAATTATAATTACTCCAGTACTAGAGTGTTACTTGAGTATTTACTTTAGGTGAGCTTAAGCTGAGATTGACGACAAAATCCAATAGTCTTAGACTGTCTTAGACTTGACTTAAGTGATCTTGACAACAGAAGGTCTATGTCATCATCATGATCCAACTGTTAATATTGTTCAGCGGTTTGCCACATAGGTTTGGTACATTTAAGTTAAAATGAAAAATAATAAACAGTGATAGAAACTTGATCATTCATATGCAAAAATAAAATTGAAAAAATCTCATAAACTAATTATGATAGCAAGCATCATATACTTTGTGCATACTGGTATTATCCAGTTCAATGCCCCACGCAGTTCCTATTCTGTATGTATAGTAGTGTAAGTTTTTTAAGTATTAAAGGGACAGTTCACCCCAAAATCAAAAATGCTTACCAATGCAATGTCTCTTTCCAGAAATCATGACCTGGTTACTGAAGATAATCCACAGATTTGTTGTGAGGAGTTTTATGTGGGAACTATTTTCTTCCTACCGATATTTCCTACATGAAACAGCTCACACCGAGATCTGTGGATTATCTTCAGTAACTGGGTCATGATTTCTGGAAAGTTTAGATTTTCATCTCCAAACTCAGCAACTCTCAGCAAAACAATATAGATGGATAAATAGCACTACAGGTAAATTGGTAAAGAAAAAATTGGTATATTTGATTTGGAGGTGAACAGTACCATTAAATCAGGTCTATTTATTTTTATGAGCTTGTACTGTATATTATTTCTTGAACCCATGTTTTGTAACTGCATGTTACTGAATATATTGTCAGTCTCAGACCATCAAGTTGAAAGGCTCATCGCCTAACTCACTGGGGGTCAGCAGTGCACCGAGGGATTAGACACAAGCTCGGGTTTGAGGATCATTACCCAATTAACTTCTCATTCCCATGCCTGCGAAACATGACAAGAACAGGCCACATTGATTTTCTTTGGTTTGATGTTCTCTATCTCTTCCTCCATCCTTCTTTTCCTGTCCCTCTTACTGCCCTCACAACCTCTTTCTTGGCAAATCTATCCCTTTGTCCTGTACTTTTTTCTCTCATTGACAGGGCTCCTGATAGCACCACCTGACAGGGCTGTAAAGGGCTTCCAGGCAAGGTTCCTATACAGTAGGTCATCAGTGAGAAGGTGTTGCCTTATGTTGTCTCAATCTCCAGCTCTGTAAAACGTTTCCAGGTCACTGAGACACAGACAGCTTGACAAAAAATCTACAATGATAAAACAAAACAAAAGCCCATTTGCAAGACCGGCAGTTGGTGTTAATTGGGCAGATTACATCTGTGTTGTTGGCGGTATTCGGGGACAGCGCAGGCTTACCTGTTCAGTGGATGTTCCAGTATTTGTTTGGCTGAAGTACAGAGACAAATTATTTTATATTAGGTGCTTATTATGTGCAGCAAATATGTGTATGCGCATATTCATCATTGAATAAATGCATAATGTTCCTGAACACATACATGCATGGGCATACATAGACATAAATGCACAGACACAACGAAACACCTACATGTGCATGCACATGCAAAAGCTGTTACAACTACCAGACTACCAGTCTTTGTGTACGTTTTATAAGTGCTATCAGTGAAGCATACAGCCATCTGAGGACACACACAATCCTACTCTGTGGCTATCTCTTCTCTCTCTCTTTGTGGAACTCCATGTACTGCACGACACATATGGCTGCAGATTGGCCATAAAACAACAAAATCATACACTATCACACATGCTCTGGAATATTCTGCTGCTCAACTATAGCACTCAGTACCTTCCACATACACATACAGTCTGTTCAGGCTGGTGTGAATATGACTAACGTTCACACGCGTGCACACCAGCACATAGACGCACCACAAATCAATACACATCAAATAATGTAACACTAAAAGGTAGCACGCTGCCATTCATCTGACACTATTAAAAGAACAATCTCTTTGTATCTCAGTGACAATGGGGTTTGTTTCAGGTGTCTTGCCGTAACCCACGTCTCACCAAATAGTTTCTTCATCTTGCAAGCTTCAACTGAAATTGCTTTGAATTAAAGTTTCTCACAATAAGAGAGCAGTGGACATGCTTTGGAGGCCAACACGAAGTAAAAATGATATCCTGAAAAATGTCAAAACTGCTGTTGCTGAGATGTTGTTACTTCGCAAGACAATTATTCTATACATAATGAATTCCTTTTCGCTTTTGTGAAGTACAGTAGAACTATTTTTAACTAGCAATGACAGTTATGAGCTGATTGGCTCATTATCAAAATCTGGTTTCAGCATAAAACATGGCTGAGCATCCACACCATGCACATGCAATTCAACACACTCCAAATCATTACCACCACCAGCATTACTCCAGCCAACACCATTAAAGACCCTGTTACCCCCACTCAGTGAGCACACTTAACCGCTTTACAGGAAAATATCTGGTGCTGCCAATGTCCCTCTTATTGATTCATGGAGCTATTAGATGTCAAGGTGCAAATGCAATACATACAAAATAGATGAGCTGGATTATGTATAATTTCATATGGGGGATCTTGTAATGGTACACTGTGTGTTTATTGTATGAGAGCAGAGGAAGTGTAGCAGCTTGGTGAATGTGATTTGCTGGACCTCTATAAAGACCACAGTGACCCCTGCTGGACGGGTCAAATTGTTGAGTTGCACTGAACTTGTAGCTGTGAAAAAACAATACAGAGAGAGACAGAGAGAAAAGCAGTGTTGGCGTAATTTGGATGTTTGATGTTTGTTCTCTGAAAATGAATTATCTTTGTGAGGGTCAGCAGGGTCAAAAAAACTTTATTGGACTCCAGTAAACTTAATGTATTTATTGTTTGCGGGAAAGTAATTAATACATTGACTGCTGACATTTGGTGTGTCTGTGTGTGTTTGAGTGAGTGTGAGAGATAAGTAGAACGTTATTTCAGTGTCTGGGAAAGGAGAGTGAGGGAGGGGCAGCATGTTGAACAAATATGATGTTGTTGCAAGGGATTCACATTAATCTGATTAGCTTTCTAATGTTTATGTTTGGTCATAACCTATATACCATGCAGAATGGACAAAATAATTTACAAAAAGAGGAATAAAAATTTAAAACCAAAGCTGCCAAAAGGCACAATATCAATTTGAAATAAAGTCACATTAAAGGACTCCATGTTAAAACACAATGAACTCCACTGAGCTCCAAAGGCAAAAACAAAAATTTAAACTGGAATGGAAACATTGCATTATGTTGTCTTTTCAAACCTGTCTTCTTACCAGAAAACGTAAAGTATAATAAAACGACGATGGAAAAAAATATTTCTTAAACCTAGAAATGATTCATACGATGCAATTGTGGGAAAGTGAGCAGTAGATCCTATCACTACATCATCCCCAACTCCCTTAACATTATTCAAATGACTGACAGGGCCTAAAAAATTGACAGCAAAGAGCAGCTTGATCAAATGCGATCTGACTTGTCTCTAAATGTGTAGCAGTGGCATCTATCAGGGTGAGGAGGAAGAGGAAACTGTCAGTGGATGTCTCCCCCATGGGAGGGCTAATGGATTTACAGTGCTGCCTGACAGATTTTAGAGACCTTAAATCATGTTTTTCAAATATGTATTTTTCTCATTTATTTTGAGTGTGGAAGCTCAGGTTTGGCAGTCAAGCATGAAATGAGTCAAATCTGTTTGCCTTTTGGCTCTATTCAGATTTATCTAAATGGTTCTAATGGTTATATTTACTTTTTTATGTTTCACTGTTTTTTAATTTAGGATTTTTCTTGAATGAAGTAGCAGCAGGGAAATGAGCTTTGCTGTCTGAATTTTCTCTAATGTAAAGTAATCAAAACTATAATCTGACTTTATCATCCAACATTACATTACAGTGTACAGACTGTACAACGTGATTCCAGTGGTGGAATGTAACAAATACTGTAATTTCAGGTACTTGACTTACTTTCTACTTTCTACTCCACCACAGCTCAGAGGGGAATATTGTACCTTTTACTTCACTACAATCATTTGACAACTTTAGTTACCATTTACTTAACAATTTAAGATGTTTGCATATAAAACATACAAAGAGCTTATAAAATATATTTTGGTGGAAATTAAACTACCCAACAGTTACAAGTAAAGGTGAAACGACTAGTTGACTAACTGATTAGTCAAATAACAGGAAATTAATTTGCAACTATTTTGATAATCGTTTAATTCACTTTGCATGTAAAAACATTTCATGGTTCCAGCTTCTGTGATGTGATGATTTGCTGCTTTTCCTTTAAATTATTTGAATTTATTTTTTAGTGATTTTACAAATTGTACGATTTGTTGGACAAAAGATGAATTGTGAAGGTGTCACTTTGGACAATCAATCTATTAATCAAAGAATAATCAGCAGATTTATCCATAATGAAAATAATCACAAACATTAGCTCCACCTCAAACAACTACAACAGTAAAATCCTGCTTTTACATAAATGCATCCGTAATAATAATCTAATGATATAATATATAATAGTACAGTCAGAGGAGACATTTTTCTGCATTGAGTACTTTTACTTTTAATACTTTAAGTACATTTTCCTGATAATACTTACATATATTTACTTAAGTAACATTTTTAATGCAGGACTTTTGCTTGTAACAAAGTCTTTTTACAGTGTGGTATTAGTACTTTTACTTAAGTAAAGGATATGAATACTTCCTCCACCACAGCACATTTCCAATAAGGGCATCACTTCCTACACATCAGGTGTATGTCATTTTGAAGACTAAACATAGTGAACTGCACATGTATATACACTTGCTTAACATAAAGTACTGTTGACTAAACACAAAGATGCGTTGTCAGGTGAGCAGGTTCACCAGCTGGAATCAAATTAGCATTCAGATCATTCAGTTCATTACTGTAATTTTCATGTGGCTTCAGATGAGGATCAATTATTGGGGCAGGAAAACTGCCCATTACAAAGCTAGCATGCTTATCTTCTCACTTTGAGCCACAGGCTTTCATATGAAGACAATGTAAATGAGCACACAAGAGGAACCCTAAATACTCATTATCTCACATTTACAAGCAATGTGGTATTGGATATTGACTAGATTATTCTCCCTGCAGGGTTTCCAAAAGGTTATTTGGTTAGTAGTCTCTAACATTCCTTTTAGAGAAAATAAAAAAAAGGCCTCCCAAATGATCCCAGAACTACCTCACTAATTGGTTTGTGTGTTTGTGCAATGTCAGATAATATCTCTGAATAATGACTTTTTGATGGAATACCCAACAACATAACAAACATGGAATGAAAGGAGAATAGTCTGGATGACAAGAATGAAAATCAAAATGCATTCTCAATGAGCATGCCTTTATGCCTGATGTTGTTGTTTGACCCCACAGAGCGCAGCTTCCTTTATGCCTCCTGCCGAGAAACTAAACAAGCTAAAGTGCAGTCTATTGCCTTTGAGCAGTGATGCCTTTGTTGTGTGGGCCATTTGCTTTCTCCTAAAATGTCTGCACTAATGAACTCTGGGAAGCTGAACGTCATTTAAAAATACCATATACTCTTGAGTGGCACTTCAATTATGTCTTTGTCTGGATAGGGTCTGTGTGCCATTATTCAACATGATCTAAATTTAAATCTACAACATCTCCATGTGACACTTCTGTCGTGAAAGAGGTTGGATATGCTGGCATCTTGAATAACGCTCATTAGTTTTGACATGTAGTTTATTTCAGTAAGAAATCACCCAGTGAAGCTAGTTATCACCAACTTTACTGAAAAGGAATATGTCAGTTATTTCAACTTTCACTCTACTACTCACTTTTAAAAAAGCTGAAATTATTTTACAAAAAATACTGTATGTGACATTTTAAGTTGCATCCAAGCTAACATATTCTTTGCTGTCAACTACTGTACAGTGTATGCCTTATCATTACATTATAGTTTGAAACTCTCACTTAAGGGCTATATTTCATTTTCTGTGATTGAATAGAAGTTATTCCTCCTGTCACCAGGGAGTGTGTGATTTGTCTGGTCTTTGGCTGTCTTACTCCTCTTGTGAGGGGAAAAAACTGCATTCATTTCCACAGGGGACTGATGGATTGGGCTCACCTTCAAGTTGCTGGCATTATTTATCTTTTCGTGCTGCACACTACATTTTCATCAAACAGTTCTGCCCTATAATTTGCTACCATGAATCCTTCAATCAAGAGAGCATGGCTTAATGAGACACTTACAATGAGGACAGATGTAATTCACACCCTCGGACTGTATTTATTGGACAGTCGTCCTCACATCCTAACTGGGAACGATGAGATGCTCACTCATCCATCTTTATAGAAAAAAAAACAACATCACTGAAGCATTAAATATTTTTTACATCCTATCAGAATTCACCAGCTGCTGAATAACATAGCTTGTGAGATGCATAGCAATTTAATAAGCATCCCTGTTGCTCAGACCAGGTAGAGTACACTGTTTGTATTTTAGTACCAGGACTTTCGGGTAAGCAAACCATTTCTTGAATAACAGGTGTATTAGTAAGGAAAAAAAAGCCTATACTCAAAAACTACTTTAATTTTATCCTTCCATGCTCGGCATAATGCATAATCATAAGGCAGTGGTTCGTGACCTTTTTGACCCCTGTCAGCAGCTGCATAAAGTTTAGCCACAGTGATGTTTCCTTGTGTAGCAAAAATACATTAGTTTTTTTTCTTATTTTCTATCATATTAAAGCTGCACTAATAAAAATGTTTGTATCAAAAATTGGTCAAATGATTTTGTATAACGTGAGGGAAATCGCTCATAGTGACAAACCCACAGAGAATTATCAGCCAACTTGTCAGTTCCCCTCAGGTCTATGAAGTGTCTTAGCATCTTTCAGCTCATTGTTTTGGTTTTCCGGGCTACAACTTAACTGTTTTGGATCAGTCTCACCACTCTCATCAACCTTGTTTAAAGCCCCAGCTGGTAGCTGTCTTTACCCAAAAAAAAGGCCACTGTAGCAGCGCTACCTACCCAACACCAAATGGCGCTCAGACAAAGTAAGCGACTGGTGAACATAGTGGAGTGTTTAGCTGCTAAAGAAACAAACGTGTAAATATTGGACTTGTATAAGGTCACCAGAAATGCAACTCCAAATGAATGCTAAAGCTGCTTAGTGCTTTTGCTCTGCAAAAAAATGATTGGATTAATGCTGCTTTCATCATCTCACAACCCCTCAGATTTATCTTGCGACCTCTGGGGGCTTCAGAACCCCAAGCTGGGAGTCACACCTTATGTGGTTATTCTCTGTTACTTTAAAGCTGTTGGTCACACCTGGTTTCATTGGAAAAACCTTGTAAACATGGATTCCATTTCCAGGCTGGTGTTATCTGATGACATGTTTTAGGGTGTTGCCTTTGAAAATACAAAGAATGTATTAAGGTCATCTTTACCAGTGCTCCTAATATTTTAACCATGTATACCTAAATAATAATTTTTTTTTCTAAATTTATGCAAAAAAAAGTAAGGTAAAATATACCCCTTTTTTGGTAACATATTCTAGCTAGGTTCCACACGTGTCCAAATATTCTGTTACATCAAAATAAAGCAGCAGATATTCTTCCTAATTTCTCCTAGTCTTTCCTTTTCATCTCATCTCATCTTCATCTGCTTTCCACTCCATACATTTTGCACTCCACACATTCCTGGAATCATTTACACAGCAGATTATTGCTCCTGTCTGTTCATGATAAAATATTGTGATAAAATGAATACTGTGATAGAATGAATTAAAGCTTCAAGTATTTCTTCCCAATGCTTATGAGTGAGGCTGGTATATTACCATGTTTATATGACATCCGTCCTCCTGTAAATTCTGGTAAGCGGAAACAGAGGCAGCCAGCCAATAAAACAAGCTGCCCTCCCCAGATCCACGTATTTACGAGAATAAAAACAACAGGCTTTAAATCAGACCTCAAGAGGGACCGCAAACTATACTGAGAAGCCATTTATTGTCCAGTCCTTCAGTGCATCCTCTGAGGAGTTCATCTGTCATCATTTAGTGTATTAAATGTGTGAAAAAACTAACATATGCATACATTCTGATTATATTTTTACAAAAGACGTTTGATAACTTTAGTTAGGATGTATTGAGAATTCACCTCATTTCAAGCCTCTCACATTTAGTCAAATATTATTTTTCAGTTGCTGTAGAAGTGCTAGCTATCTTTAGAAGGCACAATGATGTTCTTTAGTTATGTAAACCAGTTGATTGACAATATATTCAATAGATACAGGCCAATATTCTTTGGTTTAAAAGGTTAAACGTGGGTCTCATTTGTGGGTCTGGTGACAAATGATTGCTCTGAAATATCCATTATATTGCAGGCTTATGTCTTCCACATCAGTTATCCCCACTGTCCCTCTCTACTTGCCAACCTGGCTTTTGTTTAAACCAGGAGGAATAATGTGGTCAGGCCTCAAAGCAGCTTTTGCCTGTAGGTGCAGAGAGGGCAACATAATATTGTTCTTGTTAAATTTGTTTTCTGTGTCTGGGGGGGGATGCTATCAATCAGGAGTGAGACGGAAATATAATAATACTGTAGTAAGAAAAAAAAACAGCCCCACTGCAAATGGTTGGCTCGTGTGACAGGTGAGTGAACACTTGTATCAAAAACATGGAGGCAAAGATGAAATCGCGGGCCCTCGACTCAGAGCAGTAAGCAATCATATGCGGAAAATATATTCTACATAGAAATATATACAATATTTTATATATTTTTGCCAGTCAACTATGGCACATTCCTGGCTGAAATTATTCTGTCTTATCTTCCACTTTCACATCATTATACCACTTAAAACATATTATTGTAAGTATTAAACACCTGGACTGGTTCATCATGTTAATTTAATTACAACTGTCTATCAATAAAGTTTGGGCTATTGATGCACAGCTCAAATCATAGTCAATACTGTGTGGCACAAGTGCATAATGCATGGCAACTGTTTATTTTGTTGCCTGTAAAAAAAAAAAAACATGAGTGGAAACGCCAAAAATTTGACATATCCCCAAAAAGTTTTTCCGCTTGGCTGAGGCAGAAAATTTGTTGTATAGATATAAACAAAATGCGACAAAGTGCAATGGAAACAAACTAAGGAGATGAAAACATCAGATATATGTGGACCAATGACGAGACTGTAACGTTCCTCAAATTGATACATGAAACAAACATAAATGGCATATTTCAATTATGTTTTCTACATTCTTTTTCACTGTTTGAGGTTTGGTGCTCTTTTAATTACATAAGCTTGCTGTGCCTTCTTCTTCTGCAACGGTTTAAGGGGACCCGACTGGAAAATCAACACCACCAGATGTTTATCTTGATGAACCAACTCCTAGTATTAGCATAATGACAGCGGGAAACAGTAAAAACGTTTTCTATCATTAAGCGGACAGAATATTTTTTCTTACAAGGTTAGGCGACTCTTTGAATATTCTAAGAATACCGTCAGAATGGTGTTTTTAAATTAACTTCTGGGACTGAAATGTATATAAGTCGCTTGTCTCTGAATCCAGACCAAAGTAAACATGTAATTAGCCCCATGGATTAGCTATTTTTGCTAACTGTATAGGGATCTCCACACAGGGCAACCAAACAGCTGACCAAACAGCTGCCTGTTCATCTGCACACACTGGTTTGTTTACACGTGTGGGACTGTGGGTCTACAGAAGTAGTAATAAACAATTATGAGAATAATTGAAAAATCCCGGACTCGTCCTTTAATTTAGTTCAGCAAAAATAATGCATTGTACATGGTTTTTAGTCCATATTTAATCATTTGATTTTCTTACAGTTGAATATTACTGTTATTTTTATATTGTAGCCTGTATGAATGTAAAAGTGTGAGTCTGACTGTCTTGGCATAAGTTTAGGGATGGAGTTTGCATCTCTCAGTCTGAAACTGCACTGTTATACTTGGAACTAAACTGTTGGTTTTAGTTCTTTTATCTTGTCAGTTCCAAAGCTAATCTGAATGGGTTTTTCTGCAGTTTGTTGAGAATACAGTGGGGGCAGCCATTGAGCGCTCGATGGACAATCTACCAGTACACAACCCGTTCAAATGTCCAAATGTCCAACTGTGAGCCTTTACACTTTTTTAAGACACTCAGGGAAATGGATATAATTAAAGCTGAGGTTGAGAGAAGCAGACATAATGCAGGGACCTAGACACCTACCTTGGTCAGTCTATAATTAATTTGCTTTCAGGGCTGTACCATCTGGTCTCTGATTAACAGCAGCTTCTGTAACAGGTTTGCCTTACATTCTGAAATGCCTGTCATGGAATTAATCACTAGATTCAGGGTAATGCTTTGTCTAAACTGTGACTAAATCTATCATAAATCTACATTTACTTTGCATCCACTGTGTCTGGAATGGTAATCAATACCTGCCCACTTGTAAGATTAGGAGGAATGCCACACTTCACATGTTCAGGGTATTTTCTGAAGTGATTCAACAATGAATTAATCTCTCAACATGTTTCCCTCTCTTGTTACCTCCATTCACAGAGGTGAGAATCAAAGGAAGAGTATAAAAAAAGAGTAAAAGAAAAAAGACAAGAAGATTTAGCAGCTGCAGTAGAGGATTATATTTATTTCAAAGAAGAGGAAGTGTAATCCAGTTAACATTTGGGTGTCTCCGCCCTTGGGGAACAGGGGGCTTTCACAACCACAGTGTTTAAGCAGTCATCATGGCCTCACAGAGCGATGTTCAGTCTCATTACCGCTTAACGGCCTTATTAAAGTCCAGCTCCATACCCCTTACATGACATCAAATATGTTCCATTAAATTGTGACATCTTGTACAAAGTTGTAGAAGCCATTAAAACGCAATGGTGAGGAAAGCGTTAGATACAAAAGTGGGTGAAACCTATTGGATGTTTTCTTTTTTTTTTATTTCTAAAGCTTCATTTAGAAAATGAGAGCAGCTCATGGTGATTGTGAAAAGCTTACCATTGAATACTTCCCTTGAGGAGAGTCTTATAGTAAGTGTGCTTCCCACATGATCATTAACCATAAACATCAAAGACTCTTGACCCAATCATTTCTGGTGTGGTAAAGCTAATGCAGCTTAATTAAAATCCTCTTAAGGATCACTATGTGTGACCTCTGGAATATGCTGTCTGCATCATCACAGGCAAACGTCCCTCATTTATAGGCTTCATTAGAATTTCACACTAATAGACCAGATATTTTTAATTTGTTTTCTAAATCATCATGTATTTGTTTTTTCACTGCTCTTTCAGACAGACATCAACTGATGAAATAATGTTTGATCATTGAAAGGCATGACCAAAACTATGTTACCAAATGATTTTCAGTGTAATGGAAATCAATCAATTTAGTGTTTGTATAGTTTTAGTTAAAGAGACTGTGCTCTTAAGAAAACACTTAACACACTGGTAACACTTACTTTTTCCAAATATGTCCTTGAAAATACAGTTTCTTGAAAATAACTACTTACAGTAATTTGGTACTAATTGTATGAAAAACAGAGACAGAGTTTTTAATTTGTAATTTGCATTTAACTACTAAGTAGAGGTATTCATAGGTTCAAGACCCAATTCAGGATCCATGGTGGATCCAGCCCAGATTATATTCAGACTAATCAGCGGCTTATCAGTCTAATCAAAGCAATGCATGCTATTAATTGACAATTATTTTTTGGAATTTGATAGACAGATATCAAATTGGTTAGAAAATTGTCATCTTCTATCTGTTTCCCAGTTGGCTACAGAATGTTTTATTTTGGGGGCAGAAAATGAAAATCGAACTTTCCCTTATTTCCTTTAACCATATAATGAATAATTTTGTAATTAGCTTATATGACTTCACATTCATTCCTGCTACATTATGATTGTGGCTCTTTTCGACAGCAGCTGCTTGTTAATTGATAACGCAGCATGCGGTGTTTCTCTGTTCGGGTCGAACACATTTTACATCTGGTCTAATTATCCTCGGGTATATTCTGATCTGGTCTGACTGTGCTCAGGTCCCTTTCAGGTCATGGCTCTCTTTTTTTTTTATCAAAATGTTGTTTCCCTGTTTACGCTTTATGTTTCAAGTACATATTCACATAATGTATCCAAGAACATGCAGATAAATGTGTGTGTGATGTCAAAACAGCATTTTTGTCTCCCTGATGTTGCTGCTAATTTTTTTACTTTTATCAAAGCTCATACATTGAAATCGAGGAATGTGGCTACATTGGTCTCCTGCTAGTATACATCTTCTGAATGCTCTCTCAGCTCTGACCTTCAAAGAGGCCCTCGGGGCTACATTCACACCATTGCTTCTGGTCACTGGCATACAATTGAGTCAGAGAATGACAAAAATGTAGAACTGGTGCTTAGTTCACGTTTCTTTTATTAAATATTCCCTTAAAATATATCAGAGACATTCGGAAAAGGAAAAATTCCACATAAGCACTCAACCATATATCAATAGTGGTCATGGCATTTAAATGTCAAAAAGGATTAGATACTTGCGTCACCATCACACCTGGAACTCGTCCTTACACGTCCTTCCATAAGAAGGCTCTTCTGTCCTTTCTTATACAAGACCAATCTATAGTGATCCCAGGAGAGCACAGGAGAGCCGGTACCAGCACCAGAGAGCCACCCAATGCAGAGCAGTCAATGAAATGCTTGTCCAACCTGCACCTTTCTTTCTCCAACCTCCCTACCTCTTTCTCCTGGCAAATGATTTGGAGAGGGACAGATCATGTGGAGCCAAACCCCAGTTATCTGGCAGAAGATCACACAGATGGGCCAGACTGAGCCAGCTGAACCCACAGGCAGCTGGG
The DNA here is from genome assembly GCA_011952105.1 of Coreoperca whiteheadi. Lineage (NCBI taxonomy): Eukaryota > Metazoa > Chordata > Actinopteri > Centrarchiformes > Sinipercidae > Coreoperca > Coreoperca whiteheadi. The sequence continues at coordinate 18,967,196 of CM022474.1, read as the reverse complement.
AGTGATGATGCACAGGATGCTTCCTATCAACAGGATGTACTGTAGCGCAGAAGCTTCACAGGCTGACACACCAGACAGAGCCACTGAAGGAGGGCCTGCAAAAAGACCAAAGAGGACACAGAACAGAGAGGGAGCAGCTAGATCAAGAGGAGGGACTCCAATCTGCAGAACTGAGTACAGAATCGAAGTGGGAAATGAGAAAGAAAGAGAAGTGAAGCAGGTTTGTAGGCATTTGATGAAAAAATAAGATAAAATAATGGCATTGGTGATAAAGAAAGAGCCTTGAAGGAGAGGGGAGAGAAGATAAGCTTTGTGTTATAAAGAGTGGTGAGGTAAAGTTAAGGAGATTGACAGGAAAATTATGTGAAAGGAGAAAGGGAAACTTTAAAAGAGGAACTGCATTTCCTTTTGGACTACAAAGAACAGAATGTTATGTCTTTACATGAAGATATTAAAATGGTTGGGAGAGATGGAATGGGGATCAGGACAAGGGTGGATTGTTGTTGACATTTCATTTAATTCACCACTAGGTCATATTTTTTCAACTCTCTTATTCGTGTATTACACAATGAGGCTTTAATGAAGCAAGCGCATGCACAGCCTGGTCTCACCAAATGACGTATGAATAACACACTAATGTCTTTAGTCATTTCGCATGTCATTTCACTCCATTTAGTCTCCACTGGGTTCTATTGTGCGGCGACAGCGTGTCACTTAACACATAAATGTCATATACAAAACAATATCTGGTGACGTAGTATATAGAGTAACAAGTCCGTGTAAGGAGGTGGTCGGGTTGAATGAATGGATCAAACAAACACAGGAATTTCACCCAGGAGACCGGAGTTCATGTCCTCTGTGAAACCAAAAGTCAGTGATGACTTTTTTAAAGTTATTCAAAGTTTTAACGTATACGAGACTTACATCATATGCATACTTGACTTATGTCATGTCACGTGACTTATGCAATGTACTTTTAAGATGGCATAGATGGGCACCGTGTGGGTCACACCATAACCGGAGTCCATGACGATACCAGTAGTGCGACCAGAGGCATACAGGGACAGCACAGCCTGGATGGCAACATACATGGCGGGGGTGTTGAAGGTCTCGAACATGATCTGGGTCATCTTCCCCCTGTTGGCTTTTGGGGTTCAGTGGGGCCTCTTATGCAATGTACTTTTTTGAACCTAAACAATGTGGTTTAATTGCCTAAACCTAACTAAGTCATATGACCCAAGTAACATACTTATTTCAAGTTAAAACATGTAGTTTTGTTGCCTAAACCTAAGCAAACTCCAACCGTTTTACAACGTTAACCATATGTGTTTATTATTGTTACCATGACGACGGAGGTCAACTGACTTCGTCCTTTCCTGCACTTCCAAAACTCATGTAAAGCAGCATCTGTAATTGAGGAAGCAATCCTAAAAATTGTATATTTTATTAAATGCTGGAAACCTGTAGGAATTCTCTTTTTAACTTCTTCCATATTCTTTTTTTTCATCTCCTATCCCCTGCCCTTCTCTTTCCAGAAAACATAACTTACAGCAGCCTTGTTTGCCTCTACTTCATTTTGTGATTCCCTACATTTCCCAGAGTAACATTTGGCAACCTCCAAAGACTGGGAGTGAGTGTATCACCAAGGTATGTGTTTTACAGTACTGTATGTGAAGGAAGCAATTACAATAATGATAGTATACAGTGCGAAGCTACAATGGACTCATTGAACAGATATGTTGTGGTTACATTGCAGAGTAGTCCATTGACGTTGATGTTGTTGAAGAAATTGATACCTCTGCCTCTTGTATGGTGGATTCCTGTGTGAATGGTTATTTAATGTTGGTACAAAACAGAAGTTTTGAAGACTCACTTTGATTCTGAGGGGCTGACATGAAACCAGACATTCACTGTTAGAGTTTTAAGTGAATATGTTTTGCCATGAAGTCTTTCATAACTGTGTGGGATATATCACAAAATAATGTCACATCATCTATTTTTGCCCACTTATCTGTAAGAATAACAAAAATGCTGCCTATCACCCAAAAATGGGCCAAGAAATTCAAGGTACACCACTGGTAGCTGTATTAAGCACTTTAATCCACCCTTTAATCCCCCCTTAAACACTTTAACAGTGAAGGATGGATTTTTTCTGTCTAAAAAGCTGCACCTACAAAGTGTAAAGACAGTTGGAATGGCTGGCCTTTAAAGGAAAGTATACTTGGGTGCAGTCCTTCTAACAATGCGAGAACACATTATTCTTGGAAATAATATGAAGGGAAGCATTTAGTGTGCTGTATATTGTGACAGGCTAAGAAACTTTGTGGCACCTGTCAGATTATGCAACAACTTGGGAGGAGGAGGATGTTTCACCTACTGAGACAGTACAAAGTCCATGGGAGAGACAAGAGCTGGGGCAGGATACTGCTGTATCTGTAAAGTCAACCTACAGTATTTTAGTGTTTTTCACAGAATCAAGTAAGTGCATGACCATGAGAAACACACATTGAAATCTAATGAAAGTACTTTCAGTTCTAAGAAACCCCCCCACATAGTTCATATCTATGGACACATTCACACACCAGGGCCAGGCGTTTTTTTGCAACATATTCCTACTTACCTTCCCACAGTGTTAATTTTAGTCCTTTGCTCCTTGTCATTTGGTCTAGCCAACACCATGTTATGTATGTGCTGCAGATAATATGTAATCATGTCCTGGCAAGCACAGCAGTTTGAATGAGAGAGAAGGCTTGAGGATTTGCACGGCAGTGTGTGTGCCATGCAAAGGGCTGACACAATATTAATATATTTAGTGAAGCCGAATTCTGGCTTAATACCTCTATTTGAGTATCACAAGGAACACGTCTGACGTTATAAATATTAAAATTAAATGCCTATACATATACAAAATAATATCAAATAAACAGTATAATATATATAAAACAAACTTGCCTTTGTATGTGGCTTTGAAAATGCACAAATGAGTGGGAAGAGTTGGTGAGAAAAACACAACAGGCCATACTCTGGACTCCCTGATACAGAACTTACATTTAAAGAAGAGACACCAGCCTGTGCATGAAAAAAAGGTTGTTGTTAAATTCACAGAAGATTATAAGGAATCACTGCACTAAAACATTTGCTAAACTTCTGGTAAAGATGTGGAGATTTAAAGCCTAGTAAAGAACAAATGACCAGTTCTGACAAACAACTAACTAGTGAAAATAATACATTAGGGCAGTGGTTTTATGTAGGGTAAGTTGTCGTTTGAGGACACTGCTCGTTGTCAGTAAGAAAGGGTGACCACTAGTTTCTATAACATGTAGGTCAATACAGGGTTACTATGCATTATAATCCTACAGTAGAAGACGATTTAAAAAGGTTTTAATATTTGTTATTTACAGAAAATCTTTATGAAAAAAATTTTTTTGTGGCCAACTACATAATAGCCTATGTCTCACTATCAAATACAGTTGTATTCATAGAGCTCTATGGTATAACAATTTGTATCTTAAACACATCTTAGTTATCAAAAATATTACTGCCACTGTGTTTTTAGAAAGAGAAAATGGTTTTCAAATATAATTCAAAAAACAGACAAACATTCTAGATGTCTGGCTTTTGCACCCTACATGTGCACCCGTCATCCTTCTATTACAGATGTGGTATTTGGTCATGTTGCTCTAAACCACAAATCCCACTCACTTCAATCAAAGATACATGAACGTGATTGCAGAAAACAGTTATTGCACTAACTTTTAATAAAGCAAATAAAACAAAAACTTAATCCACTGTCATGTTGAATCTACAATGTTAACATTTCAGGAACCACTTTTATGAACTTAAAGTTTACAACTCATACCACAAAGATTTTCAGGAACTGTCGTATATCCACTATAACTATGTACTATATTTATATAGAGAGAGGGGAGGGAGGGATGGATACATTAGGATAGATTAGATTAGATACTTTATATATCTGTGGGGGCATTTGCATGTCACAGCAGCAGTACACGAACGAACCACATGGTACAAAGAATAATGCAAAATAAAACATCTGCAACACCTTGTAGCAAACGATGAAGCCTTGTTGTAGAGGGCCCCTGTGTCCCCAGCCCACTTTGGCTTGTCGTCCAGGTGCACTCCAAGGTATTTATAGGTGTAAACCACCTCCACATTCTCTCCCTGGATGGATACAGGGGTCAAAGGAGGCTTAGTCATGCAATCAGCAGGAAACAAGTCCACAATCAGCTCCTTCGTCATGCTTATGTTCAGCTGCAGATGGTTCAATCTGTAACACCCAACAAATTCATCCACCAGGCATCTGTGTTCCTACTCCTGTTGTCCACTTATACACCCCAAAATGGCAGCACCATCAGAGAACTTCTGCAGGTGGCAGTTTTTTAAGGACAAGATTTAACCTGTGGCAGTGGTCGGAGACTGAACTATACAGTAAAATTGAGCCATAAATCTAAAACTTGAGCTAAAATAGGCTAAAAAGCTGTAGCATTGTGTGATAATTCTCTGTACGTCCATTACTGTGAAAGACCCCTTTCACATTACATTTTGATTTATAATGTAAAAAATACTGAGTAGTGGAGCTTAAATACTGTTCAGGAACTATTGATGAAAGAAATCAGACACATAGGCTTCTTAATTCTGTGCAAGCACCAAAACTATATTATATACAGTGTACGGGTTGAAAGTTGTGAGATTGGTTTATCATACAATTCTGACAAATCACCAAATTTCTTTATATCCCTTGAAGGCTTTTTGTGACACAGGCAATTTTGTTGACTCATTTCAGCCAATAGAAATGAAACTGCCAGTCTGCTTACCAAGAGTGGGAGCAGTGCTGGCATATTAAAAGACTACTAAAGGTTAGGACTCAACGGGGGAATTCTATGGAAATGAAATCACAAAAAAGGTGCAATAACAGGCTGATTACAGGACCGTAATAATGAGAGAGCGAGAGAAAGGGAGAGAGAGACAGACTATTCGGTACATTTGACATTTGTAATGTTGTTGGCATGAACAAAAAAGATACTTTGAATTAAAGGCTGTGAAGTCCTCTAGTGCGTTGTATGGTAGGCTGCTTGGAGGACAAGTAAACAGTAATTGTTTACAATGCTTTATGCAGCTTCATTTCATGGCCACACTCAGATTAGCAGATGTTTGATAGTGTCATCCTGCCTTGGAGGAAGATATTACACAAACAATCACATAGTAGAAAGCACAGAAAGGGATGGATAACTCAAATCAAATGCCAAGAACACATCCATCCATTACGGTCCTAAATAGTCAAGTCAGGTTTGAGACAACACAGTTCTGAATTGTAAATATAACCTGAAATGTAAATATATTTCACTATTATATCCAAATACTGTAAACTCTCACCAGATTAATGTTACAGCTGTTATCAGTATGTCAGTAAAGCTGATATCTGCCTTCATTACAACAGTTAACAGCCTAAGAAATTCTCATTGCAAGAAAATACAGGCTGTTAAATAACAATGTCATGATGTGAAATTTTGATGGTCAATAAAAGGTAACATGGCTGATAGCAAAGACATTTCTTGAAGCCATGGATCCCTGTTTAAAACTCTATTAGACAGAAATCAATATATGACAGGACTTAAGAATTCCTCACACTGGCCTGACATTTATTTTGGGATGGCCAGTGCTACACCATGAATACAGAATACTCAAGTCAGGCAACAAGATCTTTCAACTTTTCACATTTCTCCTCTCATTTTCATTTTTTCTAATTGAAATTCTCATAAAATAATTACATTTGGGTCAGCACACAGGTTGTGCGAGCTTAAGGCCAAACCACAACATGTATTTATCACAGCCATTTCTCCAATGTACTGTTCTACACTCTCGCACATTAAGCTGGGTTTCTGTCTGCATCTGAAAGCTCATTTAATGGAAATACATTTATTGTAAAAGCAGCAACAGGGACATGAAACTGCTTTCTTTCTTTCTTGTGTAGATGAAAGGATTCATTTAAGCATGTGTGCCATTCCTCTCTGAAAGCCAGGGTTATAGAAATACTGTACATATGCCATCTACACATGAACATGTGAACCATGAATGTGCTGATTATTTGATGTAAACTGTTGAATCTGGGCTGTTGTTACTACTTTTCCCTGTATTTCAATAGGAACCAGCTGCTAGACTTGTATCAAGAACCATTTGGAGAAGAACATTCAAAGCATGCAGGCTCAATTAGTTGTTTACTCATGAGGATACTGTATCTCAAACATTCTCAATACATACATCATCACTGCCCATTTTTATTGTTTATTATAAATGATTTATCCAACAACATTTTTAATATTAAAGTTCCACACCTACTGATTCTAAACAGTTGAGGAACAATTTATCCTTTTTGTTATGATACATTCTGTGGTGGTTTACATGTCCACATATGTGACTGGGACAAAATAGCACACTGTGCTAACACAGTACTCTCTTTAAAACAGGCCCAGTGGCAAGCTGAGAGACCGAGATACCTTAATTTATTAAAGATAATAGAACTACTTACAACAATGTATTTTTCCTCTCCACAACAGTGTCTGCGCGTTTAATTTCAGACAAGTATTATGCTAAATGAATTCATTAAAATGTATAATTCATAACCACTTAAAAGTACATTACTCTAAGAAGACATTTATTGTAAATGGTGTGAAATTTAAATTGAATAAGAAAATAAGCAATAGCAAACTTTATGGCTGTCCCGGGGGAAGAGTTGATTTAGTAAATGTGACCACACGCTTATTGTCTGCTTTCAACAAATACATGAATTAAAAAAAGTCTTCAATACATCATGCAGGCTAACTTTTGCTTTAAAGTGGTTTTATATCTCTTTAGTACATTAAAATAAGTGTTGTAACACATATTCAGTAATGGGATCCCATGCAGTCTGGAGTAATGATTTAATTAATTTCAAGACCCTGAATGAGCTTACAAATGGAACCAACATTTGTCTTTATTACAAAAAAACACTCTAAATTATACCTACAAGACACATTAGCTCGTTGCACCCAGCTTTATTAAATAGAAATGAGTCACTGAGCAATGACCAAAACAATGTCTGACTTTTAGTTTGGCTAATGTATTTTACAAGGCAGTATCTGTATATGGGTTCTTGACTCTTTACGTTTTCCTGTGTCATACACATAAAATAATAAATTCAATTATCTGGCAAGTTAAGTTGAGGTCACATTAGCGTCATCATGTGAGGGATGCACAGTTTTATTTATTATTTGTCTGGTTGTACAGTCTTTGAGTATAGATTTTTGCACCACTGACCAAATTAATTTCCTTAAAGGGATAGTTTTATGAAGTGGGTTGTATGAGGTACTTATTGATAGTCAGTGTATTCTACAGTAGATGGGGGTCAGCGCCCAGCCAGTTTGGAGAAGCAGACAGCTGTTCTGCCACAGACCCTCAGCTCTGTATTGTTGTGAAAGGTGATTAACAGTAACACGTATTTTAACCGCCAAGAAAGTTCTACATAAAAAAATGATCAGTCTAAGTGTATGCAATAAACCGCTTTACCATGCTGTCCGACAGCCCTTTCCTTTGGCACTAAATGTTTTCACCCGCAGGACTTCCGTATTGCTACGCATCAGCGCTGCTTTGCAGCACACTGGATCACACCGCTTGTAAGTCAGCTGTGCTGCCACTAAGAAAGTGCTGTTGCTGGATGAGACTACAATCAAACTTTTCTAAATACTCCAACAATTTATCTTTGGAAAATGAAAGAAGGTCCACAAGACACCAGCTGTCAATATGGCGGGTAACTCTGGATGGTTGGTGATGCAGACTATGCGTGAGGCGCTGGCATCCTCGGACTCAGAAAGATCCTCAGGTTGTGTTGTAACCAAGTCCCACTCATGGCAGCAGCAGCTCTCTGGGTCCGTGGATATGAGCTCACAATTTGTACTTCTGCACCACCAGGTAGCTCGGCCTCTAGTTTCCACAGAAGTTTCCCCTCTCTATCAGCCCGTTCAGATTCCATCTGCAGGAGTTCTTCTTATGTATACTTCAGTTCATAAAGGTATCCTCTTGTCCCCACAGTGAACGGCATATCTTCATCGCTGTCACAATCACTCACTTTTATTGTCTTGTATTTGTTGTCTCTTCGGTACACCACTACAACCTAAACAGCTGATTCACGAGCGGCATAATACAGTGCACTGCGTAGCAGCGCTCATGTGTGCGAATACGGAAGTTGACAAAATGTGGTGCCGGAGGAAAGGGCTGTCCGACAGCATTACACTTTGATTTTTTTAGGTTGAACATTTTTTTTGCAGGTTAAAATACATGTTATTGTAGATCGCAATATCAACAATACAGAGCCTGAGCATCTGTGGTGGAGCAGCTCTCTGCTTCTTCAAGCTGGCTGGGTGCCGACCCCCATCTACTGTAGGTAATACACTGACTATTGATAAGTAAGTCATACAACCCCACTTCATAAAACCTGATCTATCCCTTTAAGGGGGTAATAAAGTTATATCTGAAATTGATAATGGAGTACTGCTTGAAAACAACACACTGTAAAGAAAATATGTCGGTCAATGGCAACCCTGAACAGTACAGTGAGTAATGGATCTTTTACAGATTAAGGACTGTACAGACCATGTAACCATGTCGATCGATACGTTTGGAGTTGGTGCTGTCTTGGGAACAGGCATGAACAGAGGAAAAGACTGTGCATCTGCCTGTACTGTTAAGGTCCTGTAGAGCAGGTGATCAGTCTTCTTTACAGAGGTGGTCTGACTGAGTCTGATCTTTCTGCCAGGACATCTCTAAACTCGGCTGAAGTCCTTCAGGCTCCCAATGGACGTCCCACTTCCCTGATGAGATGCAGAGGTGCCAGGCCTGATTCTCATTGTGAGATATTTATGGCTGTATCTCACTTTCTAACACAGGGCATTGTTTGACCAACTCAAAGAGCACTTCACTACACAAGTTTCTTCTCAGGGTGTCTTTCATGAAGGTGGCCCTATTGAAGCATGTTGTAATTCTAATCTTCACAGTGTAATTCTGTACACTTTGAAGATGCTTTGGACAGTAACAACATACAAGCTAATCAATGTTTTAAACATGAATACCCCACTTATAGTATGGGTAAAAAAAAAGCAATAGGTACATTAATTTTAATTAAGTCAACATTACTGTTTATTGACAGTGGAACTACATCAGGATGATATATGTAAGCAAAATGTAATTAAAAATGGTCTACATTAGTTTCTGTGTGTGAAAATTTTTTGACAATGACACTTGGACCAGGAGTAGAAGCTGCTACACATTAAAAAATATTCAATTGAACAGAAATTTACAGAAATATGTAAGCTGGGTGTCTTAAAAAGGTAAATCTTAAGCTGAGTCTTTATAGAAGCCTAAATATCTATTTTGGGTTAGGGTTAACTCTAGTCTGACTCACATAATTCTCCTCCACTTCCACTACATGCGTGTTACTGTTTTGCAAGGGCACCATCGCTGCATCCTGGGCTTAGGGCCACCCAAGACGATCGTGATTGGTTTAAACAAATATAAAGAAGCCAGAGCTTCCCCCCCCCCATACCAGAGTTATAATGGGTTCAGCCAGATCTTTCTCCAGTGCTGGCACAGCGCTCAAACAAAGTGTGGAGACCCAATTTCACATTTTCTCTGTCAGAGAAAGAATCCCAGAATCTTCATAGAATGGCAGTAAAAATTTTGGGGGATTTTTCACTGTGAACTCAGGCAGAAACACAGGAAGTTTTTTATTTTGTTTTTATTTAGAAAGTTTTACTTGAGTGTTTTAGACTTACAAATGATTTTTTGTCTACATTTAACCTTTCCTAATTAATTTACAGCCATTTATTATAATATTATGCTAGGCATTTTTCAGTTAAAAACAAGTGTATTCATATATTTAATTTAGTGACCATGTAGATGTGTCCAAAAAAGTTGAGTAAATAGAATATATTTATAAATTGAATATTATGAAATCATAACAGAGACATTGGAGCAAAAGTTACTTTTCAGAGAAATATATTATCAATTGAACAGAAAAATATTATCGAAAACTTCTTTTCCTTTCGGCTGCTCCTTTTCAGGGGTCGCCACAGCGAATCATGCGCCTCCATCTAACCCTGTCCTCTGCATCCTCTTCACTCACACCAATTAACTTCATGTCCTCTCTCACTACATCCATAAATCTCCTCTTTGGTCTTCCTCTAGACCTCCTGCCTGGCAGCTCCAACCTCAGCATCCTTCTACCAATATATTCACAGTCTCTCCTCTGAACGTGTCCAAACCACCTCAATCTGGCCTCTCTGGCTTTATCTCCGAAACATCTAACATGAGCTGTCCCTCTGATGTACTCGTTCCTGATCCTGTCCATCCTCGTCACTCCCAAAGAGAACCTCAACATCTTAAGCTCTGCCACCTCCAGCTCTGCCTCTTGTCTTTTCTTCAGTGCCATTGTCTCTAAGCTGTACAACATCGCTGGTCTCACAAACGTCTTGAACACCTTTCCTTTCATTCTTGCTGATACTCTTTTATCACACAACACACCTGACACTTTTCTCCACCCGTTCCAACCTGCTTGCACTCGCCTCTTCACCTCTTTTCCACAGTCTCCATTGCTCTGGACCGTTGACCCTAAGTACTTAAAGTCCTGCACCTTCTTCACCTCTGCTCCCTGTAACCTCACCGTTCCACCTGGGTCCCTCTCATTGACACACATGTATTCTGTCTTACTGCGGCTAAGCTTCATTCCTCTGTTTTCCAGAGCAGACCTCCATCTCTCTAGATTCTCCTCCACCTGCTCCCTGCTCTCACTACAAATAACAATGTCATCCGCAAACATCATAGTCCATGGAGATTCCTGTCTAACCTCATCCGTCAGCCTGTCCATCACCAGAGCAAACAAGAAGGGGCTCAGAGCCGATCCTTGATGCAGACCCACCTCCACCTTGAACTCCTCTGTCACCCCTACAGCACACCTCACCACGGTCTTACAGCTCTCATACATGTCCTGCACCACTCTAACATACTTCTCTGCCACTCCAGACTTCCTCATACAATACCACAGCTCCTCTCTCGGCACCCTGTCATACGCTTTCTCTAAATCTACAAAGACACAATGCAACTCCTTATGACCTTCTCTGTACTTCTCCATCAGCATCCTCAAAGCAAATACTGCATCTGTTGTGCTCTTTCTAGGCATGAAACCATATTGCTGCTCACAAATGCTCACCTCTGCCCTTAGCCTAGCTTCCACTACTCTTTCCCACAACTTCATTGTATGGCTCATCAGCTTTATTCCTCTGTAGTTGCCACAGCTCTGCACATCTCCCTTGTTCTTGAAAATTGGCACCAGTACACTTCTCCTCCATTCCTTGGGCATCCTCTCACTCTCCAAGATCTTGTTAAACAAACTAGTCAGAAACTCTACTGCCACCTCTCCTAGACACTTCCATACCTCCACAGGTATGTCATCAGGACCAACTGCCTTTCCACTCTTCATCCTCTTCAACATCCTCCTCACTTCACTCTTGCTAATCTTTGCTACTTCCTGCTCCACACCAGTCACCTCTTCTACTCTTCGTTCCCTTTCATTTTCCTCATTCATCAACTCTTCAAAGTACTCCTCCCATCTTCCCATCACACTCCTGGCACCTGTCAATACATTTCCATCCTTATCTTTAATCACCCTAACCTGCTGCACATCCTTCCCATCTCTATCTCTTTGTCTGGCCAACCTGTACAAATCCACCTCTCCCTCTTTAGTGTCCAACCTAGCATACAAGTCCTCATATGCTCTTTGTTTGGCCTTTGCCACCTCTACCTTCACCTTACGCTGCATCTCCCTGTACTCCTGTCTACTCTCTTCAGTCCTCTCAGTGTCCCACTTCTTCTTTGCTACCCTCTTTCTCTGTATACACTCCTGAACTTCGTGGTTCCACCACCAAGTCTCCTTGTCCACTTTCCTCTTTCCAGATGACACACCGAGTACCCTCCTACTTGTCTCCCTGATCACATTAGCTGTAGTGGTCCAGTCATCTGGGAGCACTTCCTGACCACCCAGAGTCTGTCTCAGCTCCTCCCTGAAAACTAAACAACATTCTTCCTTTTTCAACTTCCACCACTTCGTCCTCTGCTCTTCCTTTGTCCTCTTCATCTTCCTCACCACCAGAGTCATTTTACACACTAGCATCCTGTGTTGTCTGGCTACACTCTCCCCTACCACTACTTTACAGTCACTGGTCTCTTTCAGATTACAACGTCTACACAAGATGTAGTCCACCTGAGTGCTTCTCCCTCCGCTCTTATAGGTCACCCTATGTTCCTGCCTCTTCTGGAAGAAAGTGTTCACAACAGCCATTTCCATCCTCTTTGCAAAGTCTACCACCATCTGTCCTTCTGCGTTCCTGTCCTGAAGACCAAACCTGCCCATCACATTCTCATCACCTCTGTTCCCTTCACCTACATGCCCGTTGAAATCTGCACCAATCACCACTCTCTCACCTCTGGGGATGCTCTGCATCACTTCATCTAACTCACTCCAGAATTTCTCCTTCTCTTCTAACTCACATCCTACCTGTGGGGCATAACCACTCACAACATTGAACATCACCCCTTCAATTTCCAGCTTCAGGCTCATCAACCTGTCTGACACTCTTTTCACCTCAAGAACATTCCTCACAAACTCCTCTTTCAGGATAACTCCTACTCCGTTTCTCTTCCTATCCGACCCATGGTAGAACAACTTGAACCCTGCTCCTAAGCTTCTAGCCTTGCTACCTTTCCACCTGGTCTCCTGGACACACAGTATGTCCACCTTCCTTCTCTGCATCATGTCAATCAACTCTCTAGCCTTCCCTGTCATAGTCCCAATGTTCAAAGTCCCTACTGTCAGTCCTACATTCTTAGCTTTCCTCTTCTCTCTCTGCCTACGAACACACCTTCCTCCTCTCCTTCTTCGTCTTCGACCAACAGTAGTCCAATTTCCACCGGTACCCTGTAGGTCAACAGCACCGGTGGCGGTCGTTGTTAACCCGGGCCCCGACCGATCCGGTATGGAAGTCATTGTCATGATTCGCATTTTTAGTTTGGCATGTGTTTTACGTCGGATGCCCTTCCTGACACAACCCTCTGCATTTATCCAGACTTGGGACTGGCACATGAAGACACTGGCTTGTGCCCCCCTGCGGTTGCATTGCCCCCCTGCGGTTGCATTAAAAATATTATCGAAAACAAATAGTGTAAATTGTGCTAATTGCCATGAACCTGTCACTGGTCCTGACCGAAGGAGGAAGAAGTGTACACTTAGGTGTGAGCCCTTCCTCCAGTAGTCTCTAACACTTGGCAGTTTCAGAATTGCCATATAAATCATAAGGCCCACATACACCAGGGATTTGACAGGCTTCAGCTCTTCCCAAACAAACTTCTTCCCATTAGCATGCTTCTTTGCTGCATTTACATTGGTGGTGTGACAGATCATCTTGAAAGCTTTGTTACAAAAAAAATATAGTATGGAAATATAGTATGTTACACTCATAAAACCCTGTAATCCAGGGGCTCTTATGGGAAAAAAAGTCTCTGTCTCCTCTGCTGGCAGCCTGGACCCTCCTGGACACATCCTTCAGTGGCCAAGGCATCCCCTCTCATCCGCTGGACTAAAATAAAAATGGAACAAAATATAGAGCCCTGTGACGAGTTGGCCACTGTCCAGGGTGTACCCCGCCTAAGGCCCAAAGTCACTGGGATAGGCTCCAGTCACCCACGACCCCTAACGGGAACAAGCGGTAGAAAATGACTGACTGACAAAATATACAGATACAAATTAGTCCACATTTCTTTCATTACTGGATTGCTTTCATTTCTCCAGTGGGTTTGCCACCCTACCTCATACTCACACACACACAGACTTATAAACTTTAACACACTAGCTAATTTGATGGTATCAGCAACTTAATTGTTATGCAATGCATCTAAAATAAACAACCTTATAACAAACTACAAAAAGGGCAAGCCTGATGAAGCAATAAGTGAACTTGCTTGCCATGTCTTGTACTGAAAATAAATAAGTGAGTACATTGATCTAGTGGGTCCTGAGCTTTGTTGGTGTGCAGCAACCTTTCTTTTTACATGACATAAAACAAAATAAAACAATTACAGTAAATGGCCATCTTTTAGAAAACTCCAAGGACAAATTATTGTACAGGAATAGCTTGCAATAAATGAAGCAAACTGCACAATAAAAATAAGATACATTACTCACTTACTGTCTTCTAATGGATCAAACCCCTGGCTCCACCTCGCTGCACCAGCTGCACTCGTTGGAAAGAATTAGTTGCAAAGCTTCCTCAGGTGTGTAACGACAACTTTGTTTTGCCATCTTGGTTTTGCTTTGGTTGTGCTCTTTTGTGCAAATCTGTTTTTTGCATGTTTGTTTTCACGCAAACAAAAACGCGCCTACTTCATCTTGTTTGGTTTTCCTCTAACCCTAACTACTTCTGTTCTGTCTGTTTGTTTCATTTCAGCACCATGGACAGCGCAGCAGTGCCATAAATGCTCAATTTTACAGTTAAACTGTGTACTTGCTTTACTGTTGGGCTTAAAGTAAAGCTGGGTTCACACTACAGGAGTTTTAAATCCTAACAGACTGTGAAATTTGGTTGTGTCACACACATAAGGAGAAACTTCACAGGTGTTCCTCTCTCTAATCTCAAACATACTCACACTACAATATTTGAAAATAATGACTTATCACACACTATAGGACATTATTAAGATTACCGTGCCAGAGGGACCAATACACCACCTCATGTGATCTCATGGTGAAGCAGACGTAAACAAAAAATGGAGACAGAGGTGGTAGAACAACTTGCTTAGCCTCGAGAAGTTGGAGGAGCAGAGCAGAGAGTGAACAGCCGGAAGGAGCAGCCTTTATACCATGTGCTGCGCTATGCTAGCATGCAAAGGGAGGAGGAAGGGCAGCATGGAGAGGGACCATCACATGTACAGAGAAGGAGCAAGAGCCCCCAACAAGGCCCCAGTCGTAACAGGGTATGACAACAGGTATGGAGATTTTACTAGGGTATGTGCATCTTCTGATTCATAGCTGTACGTTCTACATTGAAAAAAGAAGAAAATTCATTTTGAATAAATAAAAGTTCAATGAGCCAACAGAGTCAGTCATTAATTAAATGTAAGAGGATCAATTCTCAAAAGTGTCACCTAATGACATCAATTAAAGTTGGCAGGGTGCAGTAGCTGGGATGTGCTAATCGAGGGAGCGAATGCCATAAAACTGTTTTTTTGTATGTTTAGGTATAGATGTATCCATTGATATTTTGCTTAGAAGGTATAAGAGACACCCCATTAGAATATTCATTTATGCATTTAACAAAAAATCTGTGCAAAATGATGAATGCTCCTGTGATTCTTCAGAAGTCTTAATGCATTAGCCTCTTCACTGTTGCTAATGTGGCAGCTTCCAGTGGTTAATTCTTAGCTTAGTCAATTCCAGTGATTCCCACAGTAACAATCAGTCCAAATCTACTCCAGAAATGTGGGTGTCATGCACCACTAATCTGCTCAACTTCATCTGTGGGTGGCAGCAGGTGCAGAGCTCAAACTAATGAATATGCAAATCAGCATATGTGAATGTGAAAAACCTAAAGCTGAGGGGCAAAGGGCAACTGGTAAAAAAAAAACATTAGAAAAATAATAACATACAACACCGTACACATAAATCTTTAATTTACAGTACCTGGTAGTTGGCTGTATAAATTCAAGTATGTAACCCAGTCACAACAAAGACAATATGAGATAAATAATCAAATTTTGTTTAAACCATATTTCCAGCCTGCAATAAAGAGAAACAACAAAGTAAAAGTAGAAGCTTCAAGAGAAGTTAAAGCAACAGTACTTCATTTGAATGTACCATAAGATGTGATGCCAGATACAAGAACTGAGGTAGTCACACTCTGGCATAATGGGGGTGCCAAATAATGTAATGTAATATAGGCTGTGTTAAGCTCACACATGCAGCAGACTGAATTTGCCAGCAGTCTTTGAAGAGGGCAACACAAGTATCCAATTTGATCTTATCGAAATCACAATGCTGAATTACACTGTTCTTAATATGTCGATAACGTTCACTATTACACTCGCTTCTGTTGGGGTTCAGGTAAGGTAGGTTTGGTTAATAACATAAAATATCAAATATTATTCATGAATATTAATAAGGCACTTAATGTTATTAAGTTATTAATATAGATCAATAATTACGGGGCACCACCTGGAATCCAGGAATTAATAACCAAACGTGAAAACAGTCTCAAAGGTAGCTGTCCACCTAAAATGTAGATAATTGAATAGTACCGTACATTAATAATGAACAGTGAAGGGTGAATCCGAGCACTAGCTATCGCAACGAGCTATTATCACAACAAATACGCACAATAACCACAGGCAACTGCTCCTTAAAATACACAATAAAGTTTATTTAACTTTATCATTGATTAGCAATCAATAACTTCAGCAAACAATCACTATTGTCTAAACTAAACAAACAAGCATAAACAATCAGCAAGCCGATCAGAGAGTGTGTGTGTGTGTGTGTGTGTGTGTGTGTGTGTGTGTGTGTGTGTGTGGACAATAGAGAGGGGGAGGAGGGGTTGCTAGGCGACCCCTAGAAACAAGATGGCGACAGCCCGCGAAACTGAACAAGGGGGAGGTCCAAACAAAATGGCGGTCAGCTGGGTCTGCTCTTGTGATAACGGTTAGCTTAGCTGCGCTACGCTACCGTGTTATTCGAGCACCGTTTGGAGCGTGTACATGTGCATGTAAAGATATGTGAGTTAGTGGAGGAGGAAAGAGGGAGAGAACTCACACAAAGAAAGGCGAGATCCTGGCACTGTGGCTGAGGGCGGTGGCGTTCTCAGTAACAGCGGCTGCGGACTTTCACGTACCGCGGCTGCTTTTACTGAGCTGGCTAAAAACATGCCGTCAGCTCCACAGAGCTAGGATAACAGTTAGTTACGTGGTCAGCACAAGCACGGTAACTTCTAAAGCAAAGAGAAAAATCATCCACAGTAATCCAACCAGACTTCCGTCTGCGTCTTATTACTGGACCGAAGTCTGATGAAGTTGTTTATTAACGTTAGCTCCACAGAGCAACAGCTAGCGCTGCTAGCTAACTGGACTAACACAGCTAAAAAAAAAAACAGCACAACAGGCGGCGCAGCAGCTGCAGTTTGCAATGTAAACACAATTCACAACAATAAAGCTTTGATGAAAATAACACAGTTATAATATCTAACGTTAAACTCTGCCCAGACACAATTTAACCCCTTACTTGGGAGATCGCTGTGTCCCGCAATCTAGCCAGTCCATTTTAACAGGAGAGGGGATGCCGTGATCAGTGGCTCCGTTGATTAGTGAATATCCGCCGGCGGGCGAGACGGGGATGCGCTGTAAACGTCGGGGAAGGCGGCGGCACTAGCACTCTTGGCTCTCCAGCAGCTGTGGCGGGGCTCTTCCGTGAGCGGCGGTTCGTGATGAGGTGGCTCCTTCTGCAGGAAAGGCGTTCAGGCGAACAGCGGGGATCCAAAAGTGTTTCTCGAAACACTGACAGTCTCTTAACTCGAACCAGCGAGCGATCTGTCCCTCCTAGGGAATTTAAAGTTGTCTTCTCAAGGTAACTTGGCGTTAACCGGAGAGAGTCCCCCTGTTGCAACGAATTGCATGGGGCAAGGACGACGGCCGATGTGCATCGAGCCCTTTTATGACCTCGGTGACGTCATCGTACACCGGGCTTCCGGTTTTAGTCCTGTGCGCTTCCCAGCAAATCCCAGCCTGTAAAGTTGGTGTCAACTGAGGCTGCTTAGTTTCCGAGTTTCTGTTCACACCTCATTACGAACAAACAGGCTTTGTCTTTTACAACAGGCCCAAATCTCTGTGTCTGATTCCACATGGCTGTGATGCCCAACCAGCCTTAGCAAGGCCCAACACTTCATATAATAACAGTTGAAAAGTACTCAAATGTATTGTTTATATTCTTTTCAAATGTTGGCTTACTAGTTGGCAGACTAGAGAGGAGGTGGAATCAGATCCCAGTTTGGGTTCGGGAGGCAGACACCATCTTCACATTTAAGATTAGGCTAAAGACTTTCCTCTTTGATAAATCTTAAAGTTAGGGCTGGCTGAGGTGAGTCCTGAACCATCCCTTAGTTATGCTGCTATAGGCCTAGACTGCCGGGGGACTTCCCAGGATGCACCTCTCTCTTCACCTCTCCTCATCTACCTCCGTATGCATTCTCATCCAATGAATGCATGTTACTAACTTGACGTCTTCTCTCTCTTGTGCTTTCTTGGCCCTCTCTTCTTTCTTTGTGTCACTTCCAGCAGGTATTTCAGCCTCCGGAGATATATCTGGATCTGTGACTGCGACCTGCTGGGGCAGTGCTGCTTTGTCTATGGTGGAGGGGACGATAGGCTTGGGTCCTGCTCGTTGGGCTCTACCTGGAGCTGCTCGGGTGTCTGTCTGGACCCATCATCTTCCTTAATGTTTTACATCCCACACTTTTCATCATAATTATATATAATCCAATTTTGCCATTGTCATCATAATTGTATGTACTGCTTTTCTCCTATGAATTTATTCTGTACATAAGACATCTATTGCATGTCTGTCCGTCCTGGGAGAGGGATCCCTCCTCTGTTGCTCTTCCTGAGGTTTCTATAATTTTTTCCCTGTTAAAAGGGTTTTTTTTTGGGTAGTTTTTCCTTAGTCAAATTGAGGGTCTAAGGGACAGGGTGTCGTATGTTGTACAGATTGTAAAGCCCTTTGAGGCAAAATGTGATTTGTGATATTGGGCTATATAAATACAATTTTATTGAACTGAATTGAACAGATGAGGTGAAAACGCAACTTATAATTTAAATTGATTTAATTTAATTCCTCCAATTTAAGAGATTAAAAACTTTTTCAATGTTTTTAATCAAACATACTTAGGTTTATCACATGATACTGCATAAATTTGTCTTTTTGTTCTTAATACTGTTTCATAACTCTGGGAGTAATTTTTTATACTGTACCTCAGAAGATATAAGAGCCAAATATATCTAAAGAGCAAAAATATAATGACATAACACGCACAATTTAACTGAATGCACCTAAACTCTGTGTACCTTGGTGTGTGTTTCTATCCTCTGACATACAAAATACAAATAACAGTACACTATAGGCGCAATCGCAGCTAATCCGAATTGACTATAGAGATGAGATGAGATGAGAGGGCTGTGAAGAGGAGCAGGGGGAGGAGGGCGGTATCCACGTACAAACAAATACCTCTTTAGAATTCTACACAGCACTCCGCTGCAGTGTGTTTGGTTTCCAGGCAGCGCTGCATTATTAATGCACCCATCTACCCTGTACTCCCACCCCCAGAGCATAGAGAGTAGGGTGGGGACAGAGAGAGGAGAAGAGAGAGAACAAGTTGAAGTGGAGTTAAAAGGAACAGAGCAAAGTTATATGTAAAGGTTGCTAATCAGCACACTGTACTTGTAGTACTGTTTGATGTGAAAATGTACACAAATGAGGTAGTTTCAGATGTTCAGATATATTTGTTGCAGGGTATGTGCCTAGGGTACTGCACAGCCCTCAAAATAAAGACAATGTAATTTAATTTAATTTAATTTAATCTAATGACTTTGAGTATAAGGCTTCTTACTATCAACAAATCCCATGAAAAGACCTAAGCCAAGAATGTGTTGATACTTCAAGCAAAATGGGCAAAACCTATTCATTCCTACTGAAGACATTCATCTTTAAAAGAAAGAGTCACAAATATATAGTTTCATATTTATGAAGGCTAAGGTATTTCCTAAAACAGCTAGCTTGTCAAATATGCGTATTCACTTTCTTGCAAAGAGTTAAATGATAAGATCAATAGCAATCTCATGTCTAGGTCTGTTAAGTATGGAACTGGAGCAAAGAGGTGATTAACTTAGCTTAGCATAAAGACTTAAAGCAGAGGAAATCTAGCCTGGCTCTCTTGGAAGTTAACAAATCAGCTTACCATCACTGATTAAGCTTGCTGTTAACATGTATCTTCATTGTGTATGTAAATATATTAAAAATTACAGATATTGACAAGATTCTTGTTGCCACCATGAGATTGCCAGGCAACCAGCTGAGATATTGGGGAATGGATTAACAGCTGTTCGTCAAGAAACAGTTACAACCCAAACCCACAAGCTGTCTTTGTATATTTCTGACTGTGTGCGAAGTAATCGAACAAGATACAGTGTGTCAACTAGTCAGCTTAGAGTTGATACAGAAGTAGGCGTTTTTATTTTTTTATTTTGGGGTAACCCGACTGGCTGTTTCCCTCTGTCTCAAGTCTGTATCCTAAAGCTCAGCTAACTGCATACCTGTTCTAGCTCCATTCTTTAGACACAGACATGGGAGTGGCATTGATCTTCTCACGTAACTCTTGGCAAGAATGCAAGTGTATTTCCCAAAACATTAAACTATTCCTTTAATAGTTATTAAACATAGAGTTCTATGGCGCAGAGAAATCATCATAACAGTACAGATTGACTGACAGCAATGCCTTTTATTTTACACTGAGTAACTTATTTTAAGTAATCTAGAAATCTCATGTAACTTAAAATGAAGTTGTACTATGGGCTTTGAAATACTGGCTGGGAATGTCTGAATTTGTGTGTGTGGGGGGGTTACAGCCTAGCAATATTATTCTGGCAACACTGGATCCCTAAGATCTTTATCTGATGATATCTGACTTCATAAAAACAGATAACTGTTTTAACTCCTGGCCAGACTGCCAAAGATGGAATCCTTACCATGATAAAAAGTCTCTCTGTCAGTCTTTCCCTCTGTGTCTAATTAACAAAATCAGACATGTTGGCAGGTTGGTAGTCAGTGAGAGAGAGACAGCGACAGAGAGACACAGAGAGAGAGAGCGAGAGAGTGTCAGAGAGATAAAGATTCCAATTTCCCCAGTCACTGACATCATAAGGTACACATTGTTTCTCCACACAGATTGGCATCAAGCACGCTTTGACGCTGCAGCTGCCTCTGGGAAAATGTTAAGAGTTAACCTTTGGCTGCCCAAATGCGTTTATGTTTTTGAAGTTAGTACATTTCCCTTAGCTCTTTTAATTCCACCTTTTCCGGGGACTTTATTTCCTATTCAAGGTAATGGGGTTGCTGTAATGAATTCTTGAGAGTCCTAACTATGTCCCCCTTGTGACCTTCTGTCTCTAAATGAAATAGTCAGCAAGTCAGTAGAGCACCGGGCAGGAGGTTATTCTGGTATACAGCTTCGGCACACTGCTCTGCAGGGAACATTCAGGGAGATTCTCCTCTCCATCATCTCTAAATGGAACTCTGCAACCTTTGTTTTTTCTCTAACCAGTTTTTAGAATCCAACTCAATTTGTTCATGTTTTTCTTTGCAATGAAATTGTGAGGCAATCCACCATGGATGTCAATACCCATTATCTTTCGTCTTTTATTCCGTATGAGCAAACAAAAGAAAACAAGGCGCAGCAGCATTGAGCTCAGGGACTGACTGTTGTCTAGTGTCTCCGATGTCCTACTTGACCAATCAAGCTGTTAAGCCAGCACTATATCCCTCCAGTGGAACTGAAAGCTGTGAGCAAAGGAAAGCAGCGACGGTGAGTGGTTGTGTGACATCACCTTGTCAGCTTGGATTTGCCTAAGGGGAATTTACAGGGTTGTTGATCCTCTAGTAACAGACTTCCAAACCCCCTATAGCCCAGTGCAGGATTGATGTCACGTATGGATTTGTACAGAATTATTTGCACAAGGGTTTAAAGTTAAAAACAGTCATCATTATTAGGGCCTTAAACTCTCCATTCTCAGTGAGCTGTAGTCCAGTCGGAAACGTAATGAAATTATTAGAAAATGACTGGATGTGTATAGTAATTTTGTTTGGTTAATGTTATGCATGTCATGTTCAAGACCAAAAATGTTGAAAATGTACTCTAGTGATACCAACTAGATTTAACAATCCACAATTAATAGATCATTTTTCGTTTTTTAGAGCTTCTTTTCTTCGCATCATCTAAAATCTGCTCAGGTAGAACAGGCAGATGACAGTCAGGAAGGTGAATCTGGAGCCAACTTAATACACTGACCTAGAATGAACCCATATTTTAAGCTCAAATGATTCATTCAGAAGCCATTGCAGAATTCAAGTCAGGAACTGTTGCCCGTTGGCAACAGTAAAGAGACTAGCTTCAACTATTTCAGTTGTGTACATGAACATAGTTCAGGATTTGTTTTGTAACTTTTTGTTTACTCCTGCACTGCCTGTTGTGAGTGTGTAGTGCCTGTGTGTAGCGTGTGTCGATGTACTGGGGTTAAAACAGTTTTTCTCTGACAGATGACAATCACTTCTGCAACTCTGCAATGCAGTGGCTGCACCACAGCTAATGAATACAACAGTCTTACCCAACACTACAGTGACACCAAGTCCTAATGATGCGTCCTAATGCACAAATAGAGATTCAAATACATAGAGAAAGAGCAAATTAGATAGAGAGTGTGGAGTTCGTTGATAGATAAGAGTGGAACAGGATCAAAATTGAAGTTTCATCTATGTTAGAAACAGAATTACTGTACATTTTATCATGTGGTTAAGCCTTTTCATAGATGTTCTATATTTGCATTTAGTGATATGGATGTCTTAATACACATTTTATTACAAACCATGCAAGTCAAACAGCGTTGGGTATTCAGGACACCTGATGGTCTCATTTGGCATTGAGCTAACGTTGTACCAAATGCCTCGGAACAAACTTCCTGAACAGAAAACTACAGATACAAACATGGCGGTGCAACATGGCGACCTTCAAATTGCATAGAGAAAAGAGTCTGAAAGTTAGAAACGTTAGCTTGCAAACTGAGGTGAGATGCAAATCAATAAATTAATTTGGAACCAGACTGATAGATACATTCAAAGTGAACTTCTCTGCATTGACATTTAATGATGCCGATCCCATGTGGCTAGGCGAAAACAGGGATGATAAGGACACTTTTAACTATTTCTGCTGATGTTTCTCTCATCCTTTGCACTTCTTCTTCTTCAAATAAAATGAGTCCCCCATTGGCGATCCTGTTTTTATAGCCAGGGGGAGCAACATTGTAATGAGCAAGATTTGGTTTATTGCTTCCTTCACACTCTCCATCCTCCCAGTTCTTTCATCTCACTGTGCTTGAGTTTCTTCGTGTTTGTCCTTCACCTTGACAGAAACATATCTGTAAACCTGTTTCTTTGAAAAAGTGTCTGGTAAAATTTGCAAGTGTTGTGCAAACAGAGCAAACAATTCCAAGAACTGCTGTGCTGGCCACAGCTCAGTTTGTTATTGGTGGTCGGTGGTGGTGGTTGTGGTGGGGGTGGGGGGTGCAGGGG
>CM022474.1:18752125-18943695 GCA_011952105.1 Coreoperca whiteheadi | reverse complement strand
TTGGGGGGGGGGGGCCAGTTTGTTTGTTGTTTTTGTTTTTAAAGGAGATTTGGCCGTCCACTCCCATTAATATTTTTTGCTTGACCAATTCAAGAGACAGCCTTAGAACGATGAAAGTCACTCAGGGAATTGGAATTGGAGTTACACACAAAGTGGAAGTCAAAGACATTAAATACCTCCGTTTTCTTTATCTTTTTCAAAAAAGACAAAAAGTATTGTCTGTAATATAATCTTATAAATATACAGGCTTGAAAAAGACTAACCTGGAAACTTACAGTTTGCTTTTCAGTAACCACAGACCGATCTCCTTATGACATCTTTCATCTGGATTCCATCAGGTGTTTACATGTACAGTTTACATGACCTTTGCAAAAGCAAACATTCAGGTTTACAATTCCTTAGACTTATTTTCGGGAATTGTACATAGAGTAGGAATGTCGAGAGGAGATGTAACTTTAACTTTACATAACAGTGATTGTATAATACAAACTGACAAAATGAAACTGTACTAACCAACCTGATCTTAGGGATCTTTGCAGTTTTTTCGCAAAGCTAAATCTGTATTTTGTAAGCTGATCACTAAGTTATTGTTATTAGCTAGCGAAGACAACAAGCAGCATAATGTTAGCTATGTGGAAAAAAGTAGGTGATAGGTACCCAGCAATTACTAATTACTTTATAAAATAATGAGGTAAAAATCTGAATAAACTTCCTCTGTCTAAAGAAACTGTCCTACTGTGCTTGAACTTGAATTCAAAAGCCAGTACCATAGTACAGCCATTAGTAATAGAAGCATCTCTGTAGTCTGGTGGTATGAAAGTGGATGCTTCTGTATCTCTTTCCAGATGGTAGCAGTGTGAAGAGGCTGTGGCTGGGGTGGGTACTGTCCTATAGTATCCTTTGGGCTCTGCGCAGGCACCTCACTTCACCGATATCGCTGATGCTCGGTAAGTTGGTACCAATGATCGTTTGAGCGGTTTTAATCACCGGCTGCAGAGCCCTCCAGTCCTGGGCCATGCACATCCCATGCCAGTTTGTCTTGGCAGGGGAATTTTCCCTTCTTAAGTTTCCTTCAGAAATACAGCCATTTCTGAGCTTTCTTCACCAGGGTGGAGATGTGAGAAGACCATGTCAGGTTCTCTGTGATGCTGATTTCCAGGAATCAAAAACTAATTACCTGCTCCACCTCAGTTTCACTGATGTAGAGAGTGGTGTGTCTTTGCCTCCTTTTTCCTAAAATCAACAATCATCTCCTTGGTTTTGCTGACTTCAGCTCAGCATTCAACACAATCTCCCCCATGAAACTGATTGGAAAACCTAGCACTCTGGGCTTGAGTAACACACTCAATAACAATTGGAAATTGGACTTCATTACCAACAGACACCAGACAGTTTGGATTGGGAGTCACACCTCCTCCACTCTAGTGATCAGCAATGGAGCCTCCAGGGCTGTATGATCAGCCCCCCCTGTTAATGCTGTACACCTATGATTGCAGCCCTCAACATGGAGACAACTGAAGTTTGCGGATGATACCACCATCATTGTCCGGATTACAAATAACAACTTGGGCTCCTCCCATCTTACCTCTGCACATACATGTGTAAAAACCAATAACATTATGTTCTGTGTTCGCAGAAAAACATACATATGGTGCCTAGAGTAAGAACCGAGTTGGGTAAGGCAGCATTTCAGTACACTGCTCCCTATGCATGGACTGCCCTACAAAATGACTTGAATCTATCTGATCTCATTACTTTGGGGGAATTCAGGTCCATGCTGAAGAGGCATGAAATAAATGAGTTTGATAGATGTAACTGCATTTGAAAAAAAGAACAAATGAAAAAATTAAATGTAGCAAAGTTTGAGGGAGTTACTTTTTTCTGTTTGATTGTTTTTTTAATAATTGTAATATAAATAATTGTATTGTAAAGTAATATTAACAAACTTGGCCCCCATCCCAATCCAAATTTTGTTATCTGCCGATATCCAGTCCGATTCGATACGTAAATTTACCTTAATGTTGATTATAGAACACATTAGAGCTGTGGCCTACTAAATCTGAAACACCTTATTTTTGACGTGCTTACAGAGGGTCCTGGTTCTAAACTATTGTTTAAACTATAGTTTTAAATTTTGATTATAGTTCTGATATCAATGAAATTTTAAATGGGAAATTGTGACTCCTGAAATTGACATGATGCTATCAGCTAGAGAGAAAACGTATTACTCTATTAGAGTTACAGAGTGAAAATACTTCTTTGACAAATGATCTTTGACAAGTACAGGCACTGGCTTTCAATGAGCACACAAACCTGACAAGAGTTTAATGTTGGTTGAGGTGGACAAATTTATTTTAACTGATACATCACTGGTCCATTACAATGTATCAGCCCCGATACCGATCCTTAGGATCAACTCGGACGTCTCGTCTTAAAACCCAGTTCTAATAACCCACTGCATCATTGAATAATACTGACTCTGTGCCTGCACCTCAGCTGAGACGGTGTAAAATGCCATTTAGCATTGCAAGAGCTCTATTGAAGCTCAGGACTCTGTTAAAGAGTTGGGAATTTAAAATGGATATTTCTGTTTTTAGGTTAAGCTACATGTATCCTGCAGCCTGCCTTTTGGCAGAAACACAGTGATCGTGTCTGTTTGAGGGTGATTTGAGAATAGCTAAAAGGCATTGTTCGGCACAATACATAGAGTCTGCATGGAGTGCTTTTCTTTACTTTGTAAAATGGTGGGAATGAAACTACTACATTAAAGCAACAGTTCAAATTCCAGTGTGCATAATTAAATTTAGCAGCCTATACTGTTGTTATTATATAATACTCTGACCTATATATATTCTGTTGGATTGATTTTGTACACCAGATAAAATATGTAGTTTATGAATTGAGAGCTCCTATGGGTGATGATTTTTGGTCATGTGTTTTTTTTTTTTTTTTTTCTTTTATTTATCAAGCTTTCAATTGGAAAATGTAATTTTATAACAACATAGAGATTAATACAGACCAAGCTCCGTTTCAGTATAATGCAGATGTCAAAACACAACATGGTAAAAGATCTGTTTTGTTGGGAAATATGATGTAGAATCACAGAACACAAAACGGAGGAAAAGCCGTCTTTTACAGTTATTTGAGTGGGTTTCAGCATCACACGGGTCATTGTTGTTGGATTAGCTTCAATGAGGGGGTTTTCTCCGGGTGTGTGACCTCAACAGACTGTGCTCAGGGAGGCAGGAAATGTGAGTCATGCTGGCAGTGTGTATATAAACACCTTTACCCCCAAGTCATAGTGAGATGTCACCTTTGCCTTCAGAGACACATGGACCAACTCTTGCAATGTAACACACTGTTTATTCGCCATTTACTAGAGAAATTAAAGACTGGATTGTATTTTTTTTTGTGAAAAATGTTACATCTCCTAAAGCCCCATTAGGTATTCCATTTGTTTGGTCCTTTTCGGAATCACATTTATAAACTACTAAAGGGCAGAGATGGAAAGTAACAAAGTTCATTTATTCAAGTATTGTATGCATGTTTTCCATTTTGTTGAACTTACAACTTACATACATTTCAGATGGGAATGTCTGCATTTATATGATGGCTTTTGTAAGTAGTTACTTTGCAGATTGTGGTTTTATATTCAAAATATGCAATGAGTTCTTATGATGTTGTATTTCAAACTACCCACCTGGCCACTTACAACATTAAAATACTGTATTTTAATACAAAAATACCTACAAATCTGGAAGAGGCCATTTTCTGAAGTAGTAGTTTTACTTTTGACGCTGAAGTATCATTTATCTTTACTTCATAAGAAGGATTTAAATAGTTTTCTAGAACAGATCTTTAGGGCATCCTTGCCCTGAATATATAATATATATTTTCCAACTCACTCATCCTCTACTCAGTCCACTTCTTAATCAACCTCAGCCCCAAGATCAATAGCCTGCGAAGGACAATCCAATCAACCACTCATAATAACGGACGAATTAAAACATAATCCATTTATCCATCACCTTTAACAAGCATATTTAATTTTCAATGTGATTCTCCAGCATCCTGACTATCCATAATGAGAATGCCTTTTTCAAGGGCAACGTTGCATAGGTGCCAACAGCACAAACCAAAATCCCCAAATAAGGGATGTACCTTTCCTCCTCATTATGAACGCAGCATCATAGTGTTGACCTGTGACAGAACTAGACTCATTGAAATGCTAAGCGTTCTCTCACCTTCTAAGTAAGTTTCTGTCGACCATGTTAGGGCATTGAGGGAGTGCCCATCAAACACTACTAGCTATCTGAGCTTTGATATATTACTAAATGCACACAGTCTTAAATGGCCCTTTGCTTTTGTATGTTAAGAAAAAACAAATGTTACTGCTTTCACTGAGCAAAAGAGAAAACAGGATGATCTTTCACCATATAAAATAAGCAGAGAGCACAACCTTTTCAAATGTGTTAAGTGAACTGTTAAAGATCACCTTGAAGACATTCAAATGCACAGTGATGAATGGACCATTATTGATGGTTTCACAAAATTGACAGCAGTGGAGATAAATATGGCGTAAAGCCTGCCAAATGCTGTCATAGCCACTTGGACTTCCACTTGTCAGTTAACTGTATGAATTGATGTTGCTTAGGCCAGCATTACACAATTTCCATCCAATTAGACCAACAAATTCAGGAGTCATTTTATGAAAAAAAAAAAAATCAACCTCTTTTGGCCTGTAGCCTGTACCTATATTATAGTTATCACACAGTGGATGCATCGCTTCAGAATACAGAACAACGCTCAGAAAAACCATGTAGTAGGGATTATAATGCAAAGTGCAAAAGTGAATTCAAGTAAATACAATCCATCCACTATACCTAAATACCTGAAAGTCAGCACAGTTAAGTATTTTGCAATTGACTAACTTAATCTTAGATGGTTCTATAAGGGGACTGTGTCCTCAGTTTCTTTTTAGAAATGAAATGAGGAATCGATTAGTCTTTTGAGAAAAAATTTTGATGATCAAAGAATCATTTAAGTCATTTCTAAACCAACAATTCCAAACTCTTTGATTCCAAACTTAATTTCTTTGTTTGTTGTTTACTGTTGATCTGACAAAAGAAGCAATTAGGCTGAAGGATAATGATAGGGCTGTGGCGATACAGCTGACAAACTCTATCACGATAAAATGTTTCATTTCATTAGATAGATAATTATTAAACATTTTTAATTACCTATTTTTCTCAGTGGTAATATGTAAAATGTACATTGTGTAAGAATTTAAGACTCAGAGTTAAAATATTCAAAAACAGAAACCATCTTAGTTAGTATTTACAGCGTTCGAACAATCACTTACTCTGGTTTGGAGTAAATATATCCTTAATTCACAGCTGTCGCTGCCTCTCTGATGCCCGACCTCTATGAAGGAATTATTGCAGCAAAGCACCTGTGACAGTGGAGTCTGTAGTAGAAATAGTCCCACATGTGTATCAGTAAATTTCATGCCACTGAGAAAACTGCTTTAGGAGTTGCAAACTTGTAGACATTTTTTTCTAAAAAATAAATCATATTTTCATCGCGATATGAACATGCACTATATATTAAGTTTCTACTCACAGGCCATCACTCTGTTGAACAGTTAACACCAGTCACCAGTGACATTAACATCCAATGTACCTGTACACACCTGTAATCTAAGCACGCTGTACATACCAGATACTGTATATACTGTGTATATCCAACTACCTCATGTACATAAGATACCTGTTACATTAATCATATTTATCTCAGCACCATTTACACGCTACGCCATTGCATTAACTGCCATACCATTTTTGTATGTACATAGAATGCATGGAAAACCAGAGTCAAATTCCTTGTATGCGTACACATACCAGGCTAATAAAGCTGATTCTGATATAAACACAATGCTAGTGCCAAGTGACTGAAACAATCTTCTCATCACGACAAAATCTGCTACAACTAGGCCAATGTTCTCTACCACCCCACTCTGTTCTCCTTCTGTATTGTTCCGAAGTTTCAGAGTGAGACAAAGAGCGTCCCTGTAACCATAGTAACTCACCGTCACTCCTGACTGTGTACACGGTGCAGAGGAGAGGGAGAGACTCATGGCCTGTTGCAAGAAGAGGCGCTGCGGCATGCAGGGGAATAAATTGCAATGTAATACATTTCTGTATATTTCTCTCACTTTCCTCCTGATGGTCTGAATAACTCACTTGATTTGTCGCCAGT
Source organism: Coreoperca whiteheadi (assembly GCA_011952105.1). Classification (NCBI taxonomy): domain Eukaryota; kingdom Metazoa; phylum Chordata; class Actinopteri; order Centrarchiformes; family Sinipercidae; genus Coreoperca; species Coreoperca whiteheadi. The sequence continues at coordinate 18,937,437 of CM022474.1, read as the reverse complement.
CGCTTTTTAGAAACCAAGTCGCTAAGGAAAGTCACTAACAGACTGCAATGAAAACTTTGTGTGTGTGTGTGTTTGTGTGTGTGTGTATGTGTGAGTGAGGGGGCTGGCATAGCTATGTTTGCCACAAAGGACAGTGGTTGCATGAGCTCTTAATTCATTTACAGTATTAAATATTTTGGCAGCAAAAAGACCCGTGGCTATAGGCACTCAGTGGACCAAACCACTTTGATGCATATGACTCCCTCCTCTATCATAGCCGCAATCTCCTGTGTGACATTTAGGCTCTCCAAATGAAAGAATTGGTGGAAGTTTGGGACAAAGTGTACAACAGTGGAAAATTTGGCCCATCCACCGCAGATCTGGGGAAAGCTGGGGCATCTGGGTGTTTGACGTGACCAGTAGTGAACCTCACGGCACAGGTCAAAATCTGGAGTCAACCAGTAAAAGCTCAGACAAGCCATGCAGCACCGAGGATAGCAGCTGGGGTCTGAAGTTCTTTAGTTCTTCCCCAAGGCACAAAACTCAGGTCAGGGAGGGATCCTGAAACAAATTAAGCATGAAAAAAAAAAACATAATTGTTAAAAGTACAGGTATTAAATGCATTGTCCTTTCGCACTTCTCTAGCAAGTTCAAATTGGTAACATACAACAATATGATCATGAATACACAGCCAACAGAATGACAGTACAATAATAATGACCACTACCTGCGTATGATTGATAGATTTATTTACTTATGCAGATGACTTTGGTTACGTCACCACCAAGTCCTGAATAGGCTGCACAGATCGCCTGAGAATGATACAAACAAGCAGCCATGATAGTAGTAATATCTTGCTTTAATATATCATCAGTTATTGTCATAGGGTTTTACAGAATGTTACCTGTGTCCTTGGCCGATGCCATGTTTGTAGAGTGCTTGTCCAGGCCATAGTTGGTGGTACCGCCTTCACCTGCATCATGCTGTTATGGAAACAGCATGGGCGCGAGATGGATGTATAGAACTTTGCCTGTTGCACATGATGATCAATTCCACTGAATAGGCTCTGTGCCATCTTGGAAAACAATCTACAGTAAAGACATAAAACTTGATTTGACTGCAAGAAATTTCATCGATCATTTTTAAAATCATAATGTGCTTATATTAAGTTCAAGTTGGCAAGCTTTCACTAGGGACATGTCTTACATCTTTCAATGTAGGTCCTGCCCACGAGAGTCAGCTCAACAGCAAGCAAAACTTTTGGTTTCAAAAGCAAAGCTTTGCATACATTTTAATCACAAATTAATTTTACTCTTACTACTGATTGCACTGTTGATAGTTTTGCTCTCAAATACAATTTTTGATTGCAGTGTGGAAAGTTTTTCTCTCAAACCTATTCTGTTTGATTGCATGATAAAGCCACAAAAGCACCTTCATACACGCACACACACGCACCCATAGTGGCCAGCACAGCTGCGGTGGAGACAGTGAAGTGACGATAACTCTCAGTTGAGGACAACCACGCTCATCACTGTAAGTGCAATAAAACCTTTTGCGAGTAAAAAGCCATAACACCTTCTCAACATGCAAAAACATGAAAACATGTAAAGTGATATTTAAATCTGCTCTGTCCGTTTTACACAAGCACAGCACGCTAGCTCGGCCAATAGCGAATTGTTACAAACAAAGCTGTCTGTATGTAGTTTAACTGTTTAGCTTAGCTTGTCACGTACCTTAAAATTTGCCAGATTCTTTTAAATTGTGCTGCTGGCTGAAACAAACCAGCCCCTCCTCCCTCTACCATAGGTACCTGCAGGTGAATCACAGCAGAGGGAGGAGGACAGAGGATAGGAGGAAGGACTGATAGTGACTGACGTCTTTCTAAACTTCACTCAGTATTTTGATGTCAGGAATATCATTTGTTTTATTGACAGTTTAGATTTGTTTCCAGTGAGAGATTACTGAGTTTGCTGTTGTATACTTTACTGTTGCTGCTTTAGAAAGAACATTAAGTTATGTTTAAATTTTTCAATTCTAATCCTGTTCTGAATTCAAAAGACAACCTGCTGACACAGTAACTGTACAGCTGATATGCACACTTCAATATTTGTTTATTTATCACAAGTCATATTGCAATATTGAACAAAGTCATCGCACATCGCAGATTTTCCAGATATCGCGCAGGCCTAGTTGTACTCAAACTGTAGTAGCTACTTGAAGTTAGCGGCCTCGGCCTCCAACATCTTTCCCTCTCACACACAGACACAGTCATGCAGAAGGGGTTCTTTCCAAATCTGACATCTCACTGCACTCTGGCATCAAAGCCCTTTGTACGAGAGTCGACACCTGGTCCCTCTCTCCGTGCCAAAGAGGCCTAGTGAGTGGGCTCAGATGCCTGGAAGAGCTGGGAGAATTTACACCACCCACCTCCTGCTCAACACACAATCATACACAGGCTATTGGAAGTCCAGGCAAGGACATACTATGCTGCCCTAAGTTCCCCTGCATCCTACCCTAAGCCCCTACAGGCAAAGAGACACGCATTAAGACACACACTGTACTGAACACATTCCAGCTGATTTATGCATGTTGGAGCAAGTGCCAGACAGAACACACTATACTGCTGTGATAGCATGATATATCTAATGGTTTTAAATTAACGCTATGGAGGTCAAAGAGAGAACATAATCAGTTTTGGATATGTACTAGTTTTTTGCCACTTGAGGGCTTCTGGCGGAAAATTTCAAGCATTTTCTGCCTTGATGCACCAAATAATACCCAACAAACAACTCTTGATCCTAACCTTAGGCTGTGTGTTTAAGTCAGAAAATTATTTCTACTGTTTTGATTTGTTTTTCTGTCATGTGTGCAATAAAACTAAACCATTTTCTAGCCATGCAGTTTCCATGGAGCCAGTCTCCCATTTTGTAACACTAAGCAGCTTGATGTACTGTACAACAATCAAACAAGTTGTACGCCTGTCACAAGGCCTTACCTTCACCCCCATCTTTGATGTTGCAGGGGGGATGCAGCCTGAGACATTGCCCAAAACCTTTCAAGACTTCACTCCTTTGAGCTGCAAAGCAAAGCCTAAAATACTGTACATGGCCACTAACACTCAGGAGATTTTTTGCCAAGACATTTTTTAGGCAAGTGCACCAGCAACCTCTCATTCTTCAGTCTGCTTATGACTAATTTTCACTAATTTTCAAAAGGAACATAATTTACACCTGTGTTTTGAAATTAATTTGAAAAATCTTTAGGTTTCTTAGCTACAATGCAACAATGGGGTGGAAGATAAGGATGCAAATGATATGTAATTATATACTTACACACTTCTATACTTTGTGTTATATGTAACTATGGTGGTTGAACAGAGAATTTATGTGTATGATGCCTGCTGCCATTTATAGCTCAACAGCTGGCTGATGGGCAACCGCACCACTACATCCCTGGAGCTGCTGCTACTGTAGCTGATGAATAGCCACAGCAGTCACTATCTGCCAACCTATCTCCTCTTCTCCACATATAATTCCAGTTTACAGTTCTCCCTTGGTTCTGGCATTTTTATGTCAGAGATATTGTGTTCTGTTCCAGACAATGATATAAATGATCAGCGAGGCTGTGTGTGTGTGTGTGTGTGTGTGTGTGTGCAGCCTGTGTTGGAAAAGGGGGGCACGCTCTGTCTATAATTTGATGTAAACCTTGAAATATTAGTTCAAAAAAGCTATAAAGCTATACATTGTCTATCAAATGGTATAAATACCCCAATAGTTTTTGAAATAATATAAACTGACAACAAGGATGGATAGGAGTTTTTCTGAACCTGCTGGCTCCTCTGTAGTCCTCAGAACTTTGGATAACATTTTCCCTTAGGTGTCAAGTAGGCTGCCATTATAAAGCCCACTGGAGTCTGTATCTGGCTGATGGTTGTGCGAGCTGGAATCAATTGGATTTTTGCTGTGGTTGTGGGCCACCTCTGGGGTTAGCTTGCCCACAGGCATGGCCTCCTCAGCTGTAAGGTTGGGCACAAGGCCCTCTCCATCAAGCAGAATGGTGGAGCTCAATGTTAATCCCTCCTCTCTGCTGAGTCCCAGCTGTGTCCCTGCTTCCCCACTGGGCCCTTTAATGTGAAGGGGGGGGGGGGGCTAGCATGGACCTCTGCATCTGACGCATTAAAATCTGAAAGGATGCAGTAAACTCACTATCAACGCATCCAGGTGATGCATCATATTTATTCCCTGAAAATGGTACATTGTGAACAACAAATCCGTTTCAAATCATAGAAATAAAGAAAAGAAACCTCACTGAAAAAACAACCTTTTCTTACCGTCTGCGCATATATGTCTCCATTCAGCACCAAACGGGAAGCAGCAAACCGGGTAGTTACTTTAGTAATGGCCGAAAAAACTCCTCAAATATCATCACACATATGATAGACGGTGAATTAACAGTGAGTCAGCATTTAATTCGACATGTATCTGATCCACCAACCAGCACTTATTTTTGAGAGAAATCTTCTGTTTAATAAATATTTCCTAAAGGGAGTTTGGCGTAATATTTTGTGTGTGTTTGTATTGATTACTGACAGTGACTTCTTTGTATAGATATAGTGAAGGTTCCATAAATATTTTGCGCACACTTGAAAAAACCTTTGGAATTCATTCAGATAATTTTACAATGGTCTGTAGTCTGACAGATTTTTTCAGTCCTACGACACTGAGTCAGGCATTTTAAAAAGTTAGAATTGATTTTGGCTTTAAACTGTATAACCTACAGAGAAGGATAAGGAAAAGTTTGTTCCGATGACATTACTAAAAACCCACAAGGATTAAAAAAATGTAAAAGTAACAAACATAAATTCAAGGTGACAAAGCTTGACATCTGACTTCAAAAGCAGAAATCAAATAATAATTGGATCTTTCATTGATCATTGTGCGTGTACTCTGTCCTCTCACAGGGAGGTCAGAGCTGTGAGTCAGGTACCAACTCACAGAGATACTGCATTTTCGCTCATAGACACTTCAGTAAGACAGATGCTTGCCAACAGAAGGGCTTGAACCTTTGTCCTCTGTTTGAATAATTGTCTCCCTATTCACAATGCCACCCTCCTGCTCCAAAAAAGGTACTCACCAGGTGGCTGATGAGTGAAAGGAGAAAGAAAAACTGTAAATGAAAAGAGAAAGTTTAAATAAAAATTTATTCATACCATACCTTGTGGATCTGATATATTTGCACTATAAATCAACAACGTTTGTAGACTACGAAGTACCAAATTCCAATCAAATACAAAAATAATAATATGTAATTTAAAAAAAATAAATAAAAGTCCTGCACTTGATAAACACGTTTTTTTGAACAAATTAACCCATTCAGTATTGAGTTCAGTATGCAGCCACACTTATGAGATCCAGTGAATTTATACATAGGAAGCCTGAAGGAAATTCCTCATTGTTATCTTTAGTAATCCATAAGGTCTCTGAGCTACAGCATAGCATGGTCTAAGGCTTGGTTGCTAATCGTAAATTCACAGAAATCTACTTAGAGAAAGGCAAATATCAACAAGTCCTGCACTGGCTTCTCTATTTTCTCATTAGGCAGATAGATGGAAGATAGCTAGCCATGGGAGAGGTGGAGGCAAGAACAGATTAGTCTCCCTTCACAAACAACCACATATCCTTGACTTTTAATTAAAAATGCCATCGCAATTAGACACGGAAGTTTAAAGGACTGCCGAAATAAAAAGAGTTCAGGCACTGCTATGAAGGCAATCCGGTGCAGTTCCAGGAGAATAAAGCTTTTCACTTTTCTTATTGTGAAAGTGGGTTTTTTTTAACGAAAACTTAAATCGGCTTATATTTTTTTTCGCAAAAGCACTGCAGTAGGAGCAAAAGAGGAGCCAGAGAAAAAAGAACTCAAAGTCATCACAGTGGTTACAAAGGACATTGAAGATTGAGGTCAGGCAAGGGAAACTATTCTGTCGGCACAATAAGTGAAAACAATTAATCAACAGTTAATGTGAATCACACCATTTATCCACCTAAACAATCTGGTTTCACCAAGTCACATTAGTTCAGTAATGAATCTGTGCAACTCTGACATTTGAAATACATTAGAGAAGGACAGCAGCCTGTAGCAGCCAGCACAGAGGCATCTGCTAAACATGAGTAACAGCAGGGCTCTAAGTGATGCATAGTGTTCTTTTCTGCATCTGAATCAAGCACGCACATGCAAGTCCTGATCCTTGAAATACCAGTATCATGTATTGTGAAAACAGAAACTGTGTCTACTCGTATGGCCTACTTAAGGTTATTTTTCAGTTGTGTTGGCTTATTTAATAGTACAAAGAATAAAACAGCACAGCACTGATCGCCCAAAATGTTAGCTATTTCATAAGTAAAAGATTTTAAACCTGGTAATATTACTGTACGCACAAACAAAACGTTTTCATTTCAAGAAGAAAAAACAAGATAAGTACATATGACTTGGATGTTGCTGCTCCACTGCCAACCACCAATAGTGCACGTCCTATTGTGGTTTCAGCTGTCCCTGCAAACCATTTCTTCTTTGTCTTAATTGTTTTTATATTCTTGTTTATAAAATGTAACTTTTTTCACTGTACCATGTTTTACAGTGCTCTTTCTTGTATTATTCTCTGTTAATGTGTTTTGCCTCCCTGTGAACAAATAGGAACACATTCCCACTCATATCCAGGGTTTTCTGCTTTTTGCAGTAGAATAACAAATCGGTCTTGGTGATTTAGTATTCCCCTGGGTAATTGGTTTTCTGGAGTGGTGACCATGTGGAGATGAAAAACAATCAGCAAAGCTCTTAACAGATGCTGTAATTACCTGAGCAGACTCACACAAGCGCTTGAGCACACCAGAGTAGTTGATGCAGCCTCTGTGATCTACCACTTACAGAGAGGGAAGGGCAGAATCCACTTGAGCACTTGAGGGCTTTATCTTGACAAGCAATGTAATGCACCATCTAAACATACTGTGGAGCCATAGCAGACACAAGGAGGGGAGACAATCTCTGTACATTTAAGCGTACCAATCGTCGTCGGTACTACTGAGTACCGATTCACATTAAATCAATTTGTGCCAAATTTCAGTACCTGAGAGCGTATCTGGGTGACACAGCGAGACTACGTCACCCCTGCAGCTAGTTCAAGTCACAGCGAGTCAGGGCAATGGCGAGCTGAAAGCGGTCACAAGTGTGGTTTACACTTTTCAAAACTTGACGTAGACAACTCCCGCTGTAATGAGGCATGCAAAGCTGGACCCGCGGCAACAAGTCTAACCTGAGGAAACACCTGGTCAAACACAAAATATATCTGAAAGCTGAAGAGTGTACCGTGTTTGATAACCAGAAAGGCAAGTCCCCCGCACGCCTGCAGCCAGCACTGAAGAAGCTGAACGCTCAGTAAACGACGAAACCTATTAATGTGAGGCATCGACAACTTCACTGACATCTTCAGGTAAATAATTTGCTAGTTGAATAAGTTGTTGTTGGAGATATCTGGGCTTTTGTCACTTTTTTCTTGATTGATGTTAGTTAACATTTTGACTAGCATTAGCCACAGGACTGTCAACTATCACGCACTGACCATAACACTCACCCAACTGACAGTTTTCACAGGCTGTCACGCCACACGTCCATTTTCTCATGCAGTGAAAATCTTATTTGTAACTGGTAACGGCACAAAAACGACACTGACAGCGCACACAAGAGTCAGAGGCTCTTCTGGCGGCAGTGTCTCTCTGTCTCCTCTCGCACCATGTGCAGGCAGGCAGGAGTTACAGTGAGTTACTGTGGTTATTAGGGCTGCCACGAGTAGTCGACACTGAAAATACATCAACATCAATATTTTTAACCGACACGTGGTTTTTCCATTGTTATTCTTCAATATCACTGAATAATTGCTGCGTCTTGACGACAGCACGGTGGTGCGGGCGTGTTTATTTGTGCTTTAGAAGATTACTGATGTGGAACAATCAGAAAATAACTTTTTATTTCTTTGATCCACTGGCTTTCTCCTACTCGTGCTCCCTCTCCTCATTCATTCTCTTTGTCTATTTGTCAGTCAGTCTGTCGGTTGGTCCAACAGTTCCAGACTGAAATATGGATGGATTGCCATGAAATTTTGTACAGACATTCATAGACTTTGGTGAAGTTCTGACTTCAAAGTTTTCGGTTACAATATCCAATGAAATCTCTCTACAAACTGTTGGGTGGAGAGCCATGAAACACACACATTTATGTCCTCCTCCTCTTTTTTGAAACTGTTTCAGAGCCGTGGTGATTCACTTCTGTTGTAATTTTGGAAGCTCTATTTTGTGGTGCTCTTTATTTGTATTGCATTATACTGAAGTATTATAATTTGTCCACTATGTTTATATCAATGAGTCAATATTATAAATACCTCTCATTATAACCCAGTGCACTTCAACAACACCACAAACCGCAGCCTCCAAAATGACCATACAGTAAGTTAAAACTGAACATTATAACCTTTATTAGACTACATTAGTTTTAGCCAGGTGTACCTAACAAACTGGCCACTGAGTGTAAGCTTCACAAATGTAGTATTTAGCCCATTGCTCTTGTATTGTGTGGCATTATACAGTTTGTATTGTGTTGTATTGTTCATGTTATTGTGTGCATCTCCATCCCCATAGTACTTAATATACAAAATTAAATAGAAGATGTGTGGTGTTGATTTAAAGGAAGGAGAACAAGATACTATAAGTCATACATTATGCTTTCTGTTAATCTGACAGTAACAAAAAATTATGAATATCAATGTTCACTGAAAGGTAAAATCGTGGGCCAAAATGAAGGTCTGGCATGCGTACATTTTCAGCTAATTACTGTCAGCTAGTGTGTGATGTTATGACGTACTAATCTGAATGCAACGGTGTAACCTCTGGACAACAGCAATCTGTTACAATGACCTAAATTAGTGCTAATAATAGATGGATTTAAACACGCTCCATCCTTTCTTTTCAAACTGCTGAGGAATCCGTTCTCTCATTGCTGAGCTTGATCTGCCCTTGGGGATTCATCATTTTGTACTGCAATGTAGGTGATTAAAGGCTAAATTGCTTAAGGGTCTTGAAGAAAGAAAGAGAGAACATTAGAGGTAGATGTTAATGTTTGAAGGATTTGAGGTTAATGTGTTTCCATGCTGAGAGAACTTATGCCGTCCCTTCAGCCGACACTGTACTCCTGAATTCCTGAGCTCCAAATGACCTCTGGTCCTCATCTGCAGTACCTCATCTACTCCAACCACCAACAACAAACTACAACGTGAGGTGACGCCAATAGTAATAACTGCAAGCAGCAATTCTAAGCAGGGGGTTGTCCAGAATATTTTGAATGAGGAAAGCCTTTATGTTAGGTCTTTTCCCATTGGGCTCCATGTTCTTCCGCCTCTAATAATAAGTATAGCAGTGCAATGAGTACAACAGGACAACAGGACCTTTTCTACCAACTGAGCTTTGTCATGACTGCACTAAGCATTGATGAGATATGCCAAAAAAATATGTAAAGTGAAGATATGTACATAACGTCTTATTTTCATTTTGATTGTCATCTAGTCACTTGGTTGTTGAAGATAATGTATCCCCTGCTCACCTGCAGTTTACCAGTGAAGACTATGCCGTATATTACACGCCTGAATCCTTACTGCAGCGCCCGGGTTCTGGCCCGTGGCCCTTTGCTGCATGTCATCCCCCCTCTCTCTCCCACATTTCCTGTCTCTCTTCAGCTGTTCTTATCAAATAATGGCAAAAAGCCCAAAAAATAATACTGCATGCCTCATACTGTAAATCCTCCTGCTGCCATGGTGTGCTATTCATTGTGATCAAACTGCACTTCTACAGTGTTATAGAAATATAGGAATTTTGTGAATAGCACATAAAACTCACATGGTACACCTTGCCCAAGAGTGTGTGGCTGCCCTCTCACATTGACTCATTACTCAGGACTGTTATTGCACACACCGCTGTGAATATACAGTACACTGCACGCACTGTACTGAAGCGCAAACAAATATCAGCTAGACCTCTCCCCATTCAGCTGCAAGAAACTGTCAGAAGTTGAGGTGCTTTAATCACAGGGACATTATGGTGACAGAGCCTTGTGCAGTTTAATAAAGCCTCAGGAACAAAGACATTCTCCTCTAAACTATCTTTCTCACGTAGCGTCTGCAAGCAGGGCTTAGGAGAACTGGTTATTACCATCTCATTGAAGAGGGACCCCGCAACAGCTTGTAAAGTTGCTTGGCATCATGTCCCCACTTCACTGTATGCTGACAGCCCAACCATCAATACTAGACACTTTTCTTTGGAGCCTGTTTCAATTATTCACTCTTTCCTTAGAGTGTCATTGCTGTTTCTGTGCTGACACCGCCTCCACCTATCTTTTTTTTTTGTTTTTTATACTTTCTTCCTTGTTCTCAGTCTCGTCTATCTTTCTGCCTGAGATGGGCAGGTACCACAGTCCAGGTAAAGCCCAGAGTCAGAGAAAGAGAGGAAAACGCAGGATGAAAGAGTGTTACATTAGGGTCACAGGAAAAGGTCCTTAAACAAATCTTATCACAGCAGAGAGCCCAAATGAGATACCTAACCAAAGGGAATAATTATCTTTCGAATGAAGCTAATCTAAAGCTATCAAATAAAAACAAACTTCACTGTGAGTGTAAGGAAATGCAATTACTCAAATGGGATAGAAATGCAAATGTGTGGTCTTATGTGGAGGAAACACGGAGCCAGGACCGAGTGTCCTCCAACAACGAGACTCCCTACTGGCTCATAATTTTCTGTAATGGATGTCAATGTCCTTGTGGACACGTGCCATTTTTTAAGGCCACATGAATTCTGGGCAGTCAGCTGGCCCCTATTCAAGGACAAATGTGTCTAATTGTGTTAACAAATGCCCTCATGCAATAAAAATACATTTTGATTACATGTAGATCTAATTTTAATAATAATATATGCCAGCATATTAACTTTATGGAATTCATATCAAATATATTTTTGTACATATCTACGAACAATAGCCTAAAAATAGAGCTATATTATTTCTAAGCCATATTTCCTAGAATGCCTGAAATTTGGTTATTAAAGATTAGTATTAAGCAAGACATGTACTAAGTGGAATATACTAGTGTGACAGTTGATAATGACTAAGAGCCTACAGCTTTGAGGGCAGCTTTAAGAGGCTGTACCTGGACAGAGCTGTGCTTTGAGCTAAATGCTAACATGCTGAAGCTGAGCAGGTTTATCATGGTCACCATCTTAGTTTACTGTGTTAGCATTATGCTAACATTTGCTTATTAGCAGGTAATACAGCTAAGGCTAATGAGAATGCAATCAGTTACACAGATATTTGGTCAAAAACCAAAGTATTTGGTTACTTTTGACCTCATGATGGGGCTAGATGAAAATTTAAGGGATCACCAAAATTATTCCAATTCATCCAGGACGACTAGCAGCCATTAAATGGGCAGCTAATGAGGATCCTAATAAAACAATAAAACAATGTCTATACCAAATTTGGTAAATAATTATATAGATATTTTACTCAAAACCACAAATATCAACCTGCTGGTGGCGCTAGAGGAAATTTCCGGGGATCACCAAAGTCTTTAGGATACATGGAGCCAAAAGTAAACTTGTCAGACATCTCTGGTAGATGTAATGGTGAAAAAAAATCTATTCTAAATTACAGCAAATACAATATCTCTTTGCCATTTCTGTACTGCATCTACTGTACTGTACTTCTGTACTGTCGGCAGACATACGCCGATTTGTGAGGCTCTACGTTTTCATATTACATTATATTTTTCAGTGTTATTGGTACACTGTATGTCTTGTAAGAGTGCAAATAGTTTCTCCAAAGAGACGAGTAATATCCTTGAAGCATGTCCCTTCTGGAATCCACACATTATTTTTATCCTCTATATTGCACCCCTACAACACACACACACACACACACACACACACACACCTTTTTAGTTGGCCTGTGTTTTCCCTCATGCTGTCACACACACTGCAGGCCTATGTAAGCGAAATGTCAGAAGACAGTGGAAAGAATGCCAGTGCTTATTTTGCCACCAAATACAAGCCAAACAAATTAATTAAAAACATGGCACAAGAGTTGCCTATGATTAGTTTTAAAATATTAAGACAAATGGGAGAAATAAGAAGAAGAGCCCATGGATTAAGCTAACAACGCACAGCAGGTGGTTGAGTGGATTTTATGTATTATTAAAATATTGTGTATTCTCCAGAAAAAAACAATAACAGAATCCTTTGTATTATCGTTATTGTATATTTCACCCTGTATTCAAAAAGACGTTTTGAGTGTTTATACCATGTCAGAGCCAATGTATCAACACTTTTATGTCATGAAAGCAGTTAACCTTAAAAGGAGGCCTACAAAATTACCACAGAAAGCAAAAACACTTAAACTAAAAGGCTCTGTGTCTTCTGCTGCAGGGTGTTATCTGTTTCATATACAGTATACACCTGGTGAAGTGCTGCATCTGCACTTTCTTTAATTTATTATTATTGGTTGCAAGGTTGCTCTAATCGAGTTACAAAGACCCTTGATTGGCTTCCAGTGACACGGCAGGATCCCTTTAGATTATTCTGGTCCAACAGCAGTGGCTGAATGACAGGAGGCAGAAGATGAGTTTGGAAAAGGGAGCGCACACACTCGACATGCTCTGTAAGCATGGTGCCACATTAACCTCACATCCCACTCTCTGGGGCTTTTCTCCTTTTACTTTTGATCTCTCTCTCAACTTTCCTGAACCACGTTGCTTCTCTCATTTTACATTCATCACAAGCATCAACATAAATACTCAATACACACATTTCCTTATAAGATTTTAAAAAAACACTGAAAATGCAAAGATGTTGATCTTTAAATATAGTTTCTTGGCTCTCTTCAGTAGATAAATAATTGATCACAGAAAGGCTCCAGGGGGAGTCGTGTTTGCAGATAAGTTGATTTCACACCAATTTCCTCACATATATAGCACTATCTCTGTGTTTACCCTGCATAAAATTAAGACATACTGGACAGTATCTCCAGAGCTCAGTTGAAGACAGGACCTGAAATACAGGAATGACAAATAGGGCCTTCAAGTAACATTTGCAAAATGTGAGGAGTAAAATGGCTTTAAGAGTGAAGTAGGGGTGGCTCTCACATGCTGACAAGACAGATTCCATGATCCATATCTCTCTGAGAAACCACCAAGCTGCAGTATAAACAAGAGCGCGAGTCTGCCGTGAGATCAAAACAAATGGTAAACGTCAAAAGACTCAATTGAACAAGTGAAAAAATTCAATATAATGTACAAAACAAAACAATCAATGTAATACGCTGTAGTTTCTGTGACTGTGCAAGCAATACAAATCTAGAGCAGAGTGTGCTGCTGGCAAAACAACACAAATCATCAGTTACTGCTTGTGTTCTACAGAGAGGAAAAAAAAGTTTTTCAGTTTAGCATTACTGACAACACCTCAAAGATTTTACTGCACAATCCCATGAATAAATATGCCCAAAAGTTTTGTCTAAATATATTTCTTAAAGCAGTTGCAAAGCAATGTTTTTGGGATGTTTTCCCAAAATAAACAGAGGATTATTACAGGCAAATAAGTGATGATGGAAATTTCTTAATCATAATTATGTTTGATCTCATCAACAAAACAGCTGACAGTGGTGGTGGTGGTGGGGGGGGGGGGTGTTTGAAACACCCTATTATGAAAGAGAGCTGATAAATCCTGAATCACTTCAGACACAGGAAAGTAAAGCCACAGTGCGCTGCTCTCGTTGCAGATTAATATTTGGATGTTAGTGTATGAAATTGTCTGCACAGACCCCCACCCATCCAGTGTTTTTCAGTTGTAAGTAAAGGATTCCTGGCTGCAATTTGTTTCTGTCAGGATGATTAATGGCTCTCAATAATATTACATCTTATATGGATATGGGAAGGTGCATCTCTACAGCAGCCAATCGATAAATCTGTGATCCTCCAACCACCCACTCTCATCGTGCCAAGAGACTTAGAAGGCCATATGAGCAGCCTTGAATCCCCATACAGTAAGTCTTGTAAAATGTTCCTTAAATGTGCTCTAAATTTGTCTAATCATGCCTTAGGTAATACTTCTGCAGGCTGACAGCCTGTGAGAGCTTTTTCTTGTGTGGAGCCTACATGTACCTCATATATTTCATGTAGAAAAATGATGGTAAACACATAGTATAATGTTCTATTTGTTTTAAAACTTAATTTAACTCTAAAAAAACAAGGCAGGTGGCTCTGCCTGTGTGTATGACCGACAAATGTTGTGGTATAATGCGTTTCGTGGATGAGTCTTTAGAGTGGGAACCTCAGACACCTGAGACTTCAGAGCAGCATGGCATTCGCAATCTTTGCTGTTAGAAAACCTGAAGACAAACAAGTAGGTAAACATGCCCATTATGCAAGGGATACTGTGAGTGTGGTAGATTATGTTAATCAGCTCTGGATCCTTGGGTGTGCATGTGCCTCCCACTGGCATGCAAATGCACTACAAAGGGTTAAAAAACTGGCGTGGTCTTTGAAGACTGGATACATCCATCAGAGGCAAAAAGATAGAAGTATGTGCTCCTCTACCACACTATTATGTGAGTACCATATTGGCCTAAATTAAAATAGCAACATGTTCCTCGGACCATACTGCTTTGTTACTTATCTGTGTCTTGGTGGCAGAACGGTTGCCTGCCAATTGGAAGGTCAGCGGTTCGATTCCCCCAGCCATGTGTCGAAGTATCCTTGAGCAAGATACTGAACCCCCCCAAAAAAAGAAAAATGCTCCCAAAGCTGCGCCTTCGGTTTGTGAATGTTCTCATATGTAAGTCGCTTTGGATAAAAGTGTCTGCTAAATGTAATGTGATAAAATAAGCTCAGCAACTATAAGAAATTAATTTACAATTAATAGAAACGCAAAAACTGCCCATAGGAGGACAGCTGAAGCCCTATGAGGGGCAGTGGTGGAAGAAGTATTCAAATCCTTTACTTAAGTAAAAGTAGCAATACCACACAGTGAAAATACTGCACTAAAAGTAAAAATCCTTCATTTATAACCTTACTTAAGTAATAAAATATAAGTATTATCAGCAAAGTGTACTACGATATTTGCCTCACATAAAATGGAATACTCAACAGTACTTAAGTAAATGTACTTACATTCCAACACTGATGAGCAGAAAGTAGCAGACACCAGATGCCATAGAATCGGCAGCAGCATTTAGTCCCAGAGCGTTAGCTTGCATTGCCAAGCACACAAACACCAACTGTAGGCTACCAAGCAAAGACATTCATTCACCAGCAAGTTAGCACAAGCAGCACATATCACTTACCTTGTTGAAGTGAAGCAGTGTTCCCTGGCATCTCCAACGGAAATCTAAAAACTCTTTGAGTAAAGTTGCCATGTAGCCAACTCAAGTTGCTGACGCCTCCATTTGACAAACAGGTGTCAGCAGTTGTTTGAAGTGCACCTTTGGCCAACAGGTGTCATCATAATCGGCCAACAAAACGGGAACGAAAACACTATTATTCCTCCAAAAGCCCATCCCGAGGGGATATTTCCAGACTATTTACAAGCGGCAAGTTTACAGCACTGTTAGCAAGAGCAGCACAACAAGTGAAACAGCAGGCAAGCCACTGACAGTTTAAATCACAGTCTGTATAAAGATGAAGGCCTTGACAGCTCCACAAAAGTGAAGCCAAAACATCTGGATCTCCCCCTGGTGGCTGGCTGCAGCAAGGGTCACAAACCCCGCCCCGTCCATGTTTGCGGATGGGACATGAGCCAAACTACAGTACACACTATACATTTTTTTCAAAAGATGGTTTCTGACTGTTTTTGGCAAGTAAGAGATTGTGCGTTCTCAGAAAGAATATAGGTTGTTCTTGAAATATTAAGATTTTAATATTATTAAGAAATATTAAAAACAATATTTTTCAAACTTTTACATTTTAATGGTATTATTGTCTTAAATAACTCATAGTATGATGTCTTTAATAATATTAAACCTTTGTTCTAATTTTTTTTCTCAAAATATTAAAACTTTATTCTCGAAATCTAGATATTTTTTACCCCATGAGCCTTAATACTCATAGTCTTGAGTGTCTTCACGTTAAACTGTGCATTGTGTTTTATATATGGCAGCCTCAAGAGGCTTAAATGACTTGGCGAGAAGAATTCAGTGTGAAATGGAATGTGATGCTGCACAGAGGTGTTCCAGTCCCACAGGCTGTGTTGCTGAACTTCACTGACTCCTGCTCTCCTCCCAACCACCTCCTTTCCCTCTGTCTTTCTTTCTCTCCTTCTCTTACTCCTTTTCTTTGTCCCCACTGGAGAGAACCACCATTTTCTCTTTATAACATCTATTTTCCTTTTGGCTATCCTCCCTGTGAGTAAAACTCTGAACCATGCTGAGAATTTGCTGTTCTTAATTATTTGCTTAGTAATAAATTAAGTCAGAGCTCCAGCTCTCCAGAGTAGCTCATGCTGATCTCCACCAGAGAGGCTAGTGCCTTACCAGCGGCATTGCTGCTCACCCACATCAGCCTCATCAAGCGCTGCGGTTTCGCTTCACTTACAACTTCATTTATATGAGAGCTTAATAGAGACTGATTCATTGATATTCCAGCCAAACTGCCCTGGGATTTGGCAGAACAGGCACCAGCAGAGGAAAGAGACAGACAAAACAAAGTGATAGAGAATGGGTGGGAGTGTAGGGGAGAGACTGAGAAAGTTACACCAGATTTGCAGTGGCATGCTGAGATGCCAGGGATGATAAAACCATCTCACTCAGACAGGCCACTGTGATAGACTTGATTCGGTCCGCTCACCCACCCACCCCCTCTTCCCTATATTCTCCCGCTGGTCTTCTTCTTCTCTTATTCACTGACTCAAACATGATGAACAGGAGCAGGGGAGAGATGAGCAGCTGGCCTGGTCTCGGCAGGGCGAGGGAACACATTTGACAAAATCAAATCAGGTCGGTCAAAGGTGAAGCCTGCCAGTCTCAACACTGCACAGGTGACCAGAATACTGTGTAGCTCCAGATGAAAATGTTGCACATCCCCCTCTTCCAAACTGAAAAACTCATGTTCCTCTATACTCTGCTATAACATCCATGCATTTCAAAAGGCCACCCTAATGAATCAGTTTAATCTTGATTAGGTCCTCTAACTGCCTTTACACTTTAAATTATATTAGGGATGTAATTGTAATGGTCGGTGTCTGTTAATACAGCTGCCCATAAAAGCTCACCATTTTTATCAGGCAGATGAAACACATGATTGTATGGCTCCTCATCTTCATTTTTTTGTAGTGAGAAGATGACAAAGTGAGGGCCTGCAATTTCCACAGATCCACCTCCTTGTGGTTGGAAGTCAGCACTATTTCAGAAGCTAACACTTTGATATGCAACACCTCGGAGAGCCAAATCACCAATTGAAGATTTATTAGAGGGCTGGAGCCAGCGTGTTACAGAGGGTCTTAGGAAAAGTGCGGCGGGAGTGATCTCTGCATCTGCATGCTATGCCAGCCTCGAAAAAAGGACCATAAATGAGTGCTGTGGGGGTAAGAATGTGAAAGAGATATCTAGCAAGAGTCATCTGTTCTCAAACCCTGGTGATGGTAAAGATGGCATCCTTCTCCTTCTATATGCATACTCATAGAATCAGGCTCACATTTCCGTTATTAGGGCCCATCATCCTTAATCATCAGCAACAGAGAAAGGTCATTACCCACGTAAATTACCTCTTTAGCATTTGATTATTTGCTTTTTTCTTTTTTTCTCTCTTTGACTCTCTGGAGGCAGGAAGCATCAGGGATCCTGAAATGTACTTTTGAACGTCCACGTACATTATGGAAACCACGTAACCACTTTTACTTCAAACCAGTATATATTCTTTACTTTCCAGTAGTATGCTGCAGTACACTGCAGATTTACACAATATAACCATAATCAAAATTCATTTCCACTTTGAAAAGTTTTCAATAGTTTTTTGTTCTTTGTTCTTCTTCCCTCCAGTCCTCTGGCACTGATGAAGTATCCTCAAAGATGACATGGAGTGAAAATGGTAAAGTTTCAGGCTGCATATTTGCATTTACCAAAAATACTGAATGATAAAGCACTCTGACAGTCCAGTGCACTTACCCAGCACACATCGTAAAACATGTGTTGAAAGCTGGGCGTAATTCATTCTCCAAACACTCATGCACGTACCCCAATAAAACTTACACACTCTCTCTTCATTTATCTGTGTATAGATGTGTGTGTCAGTTGGTCTGTCTATCATTCGCTCTCTCCCACACACACACACACCTTAACATAAATCTGTGTACCATGAACTTGCAATATCTGACATTTGGAAAGAGCATGGTCCAGTTAGAAATATTATAAAATGTTAAACTTGAGGGAAAGATAAAAAGGCATTGTCACCTTTAACATTTAGTTGCCACCAGGGTTTAGAAATGTTATCAATTAATGTGACAGGCGTAAAATTAAGGTTTAGAGTCAGTGATGACCTTCTGGATTTCAAGGTCTCAAAAATGTGTTGTATAAAGGTATATATAGATAGAGATATTAAGGTCTATGTCAAATTGTTATTGTATGGACAACTGACCATTCCCTAAACTAACCGTAACTACCCCAAGTATAATATTTAACTAAAGGCAAAATGCACATTGATACTCGGTAGAGAGTTTGGAGAGTTGTGTTTCGATCACCTTTACAAAAACAAAAACACAAGAGCAAAACATCGTGTTTATCCGTTCTAATGTAAGCGGCAGACGTTAGAATGCCTGGCATTACCCAGAGTAGTAACTTTCTTTTCAGGCCAAGAGTTAGAATATCACTAGCTAAGTAACCGTATTATGTACAGATGACGTAAGAAAAAGCCGCGTTCAGGATTGACACATCCACTGCATGGGAACCAGACCCAGATGCTAACCATGACATCAGAGTTTAGGCTAACATAAATGCACTTCCATCCTGCTCTGTTTTGGATTTGGGGAAGTTTATCCACAATTAATTTGCCAAACTCATCAGTCTCTCTGATATAATTTTTTCCCTTTATACTGTACCATAATACCAGGGCTAGCTAGCTACCCTGCAATACAAAAACAATACTGCTCCTTTATTTCCATGTCATGTTCATCTATTTGTGATGATGCTGACTTTTTGCCTGGGACCTGTCAGCTTTAGCTTCAGTCTTTTTTGCATCATTACATGGCACTAAATTAGCATCATATCATGTTTGTAGCAATGAAATCCATATTTAAGACACTTTTCCAAGTGTTTCATCTTAATACAATTTACCCAGAAACATTAAAAAGTCTGGCGAGGATGGAGTTTTCAACTGCCATGCCACAGACTTATTTGTCATTAACTAATAAAAGCTACGGCTACATTAGTCAACTGTTGCTGGCTACAATTGAGAAGGATGCTCATTGTGTCTACTTCTGTCTGAGGTCAAGGCCAGTTGCTTTAAAAAAAAATTGCTTTGAATTTGAAAATGGTAAATCTTAAATCCACCATAATTATTGTAAACTGTATACTTGCAGTGCTAGGTTGGACAGCTTGTCAGGCCTAGCAACAGTAACCAAAGTCAGTGGGGGGTTGTGAAGGGTAAATTAGTAAATTAATTTTTCTTTACATCTATTTAAATATTAAGCTCTGGGGATATAATAATCAGTGTTTTTGCTTTTTCGAACCACACAATATCAGCATAATATATACATGACAAAATCAAGCATTAACACATGCTGCAATTGCCACCCTGATTGACATCCTCTGAATGCAGCAGGTCAAGTAGAGATTTAAATCACAAAACCTTTAAATGTTTTCTGCCTCTGTTAAATCTCTATTGTACACAGTAAAGCTTACATCGCTGTTCACAAGATATATTGTAATGCACAGCATTGCCTGGATCTTCATTCCCTCCTCCCTGTCTTCCAAAGATTACTACTCATTTACAGTTCTGAACATTTTTCATCCATTGCCTATCTCATCCACCTCACTGGACATGCAAGGCCAAACAGTTAGTAACCCAATAGCCAATGGTGTGTGCTCACAATTTCCATTTCTCCCTTATTCTGTACATCTCTCCTAACCCTTTTGAGATGGTAGCTATGAATCTTCATTGCATCCACTGGTGTGGAAAGCAGCCCTCTCCTAAATGACTATTGATGATAATGCCACACTGTAAGGAATGTGAACACAGTATGGAAATGATATGGCAAGCCTGGAGCACTAGCGAGAGGAGGTGTGGGTTTGAGTACTGTGACGTCGTACAGATGGTTTGGGAGGGGATGCAATCATCCTACAGACTTAATGTCAATTTTCTCCCAGGGGATAAAATTTGTTACTTATAAATATATAAATAAATAGGTCCATTCCATACATGTGAAATTAGAGGTTTCAGACTCAATAAAAAAGACTAAAGAAAAAGGGAAAGAACTTCAATGGGAGCCAGAGAATTGGGGTACTTGCCTTGTCCAGAAATGAAATAGAACATCCTGGAGGTCAACTTTAGTGTTCTGTGGGATAAAACATTTCATTTATCGAATGGCAGAAAAATTAAGAGGTAAACATGATGCTTAATTTATGCAGAAGAATGAAACTGTGGAGTAATAAAGGCAAGAAAGAAGACAATAATGCAATCGTGCACATGCACATTTCAGATCCATTTATGTTTTGGTCTAATATTTTGTAAGAAATATACAATGGAATGCAAATTGTAGTATTTGAAACTGGAGCTGTTGAGTGGAGAGAGATGCATTTATTATCAAAGACACTGAATAAGTGGTATCCATGGTCTTCTGAAGATCATGCTCCTTTTTTTCCTCACTGCTGCCAGAAACAACTTTTGCAAGGTAGCTTCTGTGTCTTACGTGCACTAATGATATTCACTCCCTCAAGGCCTATACAACTTGTCCTTGGTTGTAAAGTACTATGAAAGGTTGCCTGGACAGCACTGTTTTCAAGCACTGAGAAAGACAATTGATGCTGCCTAACAACAGCTGTCATCCATCCGAAGCATTCAAAAACCACCATGTAGTGCAGGAGTTCAGCCCAGAACTACACCAGGCCAGTTCACTGCTTAGTCCCTTCTTTTTGATTAAAGTTAATCTAAAAACTGAGATGTGGTCAAAAGTATAAACGATACATATGTACACAAGTATGCATACATTCATGCAATTTCCCACACTTGAACAGGTATTTATATAAGAAGTACGTGTTGAGAGACTGTGCACCTCATACAAACTTCAGAATCAGACAATATGTACTATTTTCTAGAGCAAGCTGAGTGTGATATAGTAGGAAGGAATATGCAACATTATTTAGTCAGTCTCACTGAGTGTGCATGTATGCTTATTTTTATGCAGCTTTTTGTTTTTCCTTGTTTCATCAGGTTCCTGTGTGTATGTCATTTTCATTGTATCCTTTATTGTGAATTACTTTGTAAATTCAGTTGAGCTTAAATCGATATCATTACTGATTTCCTTTCCAAAGTGTGATGACAGTGATTGAGATATAGTACAATTGCTGTTGACAATTTGCAGGTGTATGTGTAATTAATTAATTTATTTATGACACCATGGGTGCTATAAATAACCACAGCAGTGTGAAATGGCTGTGCATAAAGGATAGCTGCACTGGCGTTGTTGGAGGACATTTACAAATGTGATTAAGTGACAATGTGGTTCTTCTTTGCTGTTTTTTTTTGAGAGTCTGGTGGAGCAGACAGAGGTATTATTTATACACAGAGATGATTAAGGCCATGTCTACATCTATCAATGAGTGAGAGTCATAACAAGACCATGTATATTATATGGCATGTGTATGTATAATTCAGCTTTTGTGCAGTCAGATTTTATCTTAAATCTACAAACATTAACACAATATCCAACAAAATTCACGTCACATCTTCTCATAGTCAGAGAAAAAGTCAGTGAAATCAAACCACACAAGTCAAAAGTAATCAGGTGACTGTTGATTGTGTAATGTGAACAGACACTGTGTGTAACTAAAGCAGCAAGACTTTTCATGATGCGGATTTGCCCAAATGTAAACAAAGTGCAAGCAAAATGACCAAAAGACCCTTTTCAGATTTTTGTCAACAGCAATTTCATAGACATTTCAAACCAACTATATTTCCACCTGTCCTTCTTCCCATTGCATGCAGAACCTACATTGTTGTTTTTTTTAAATTATGCATTATGGCCTAATGAGCTGTTATGGCCCATTTTGACAATATTTTACTTTACATTCTTCCATTACACACAAACCTCCAGTTGTTAAAGAAATATCATGCAATATGGCCCAATACAGTTCTGACTTGTATGGTTAACTGTCAAAACCTCTTGTTTTATTTTCACTGACCAATCCGCAGTTACACAACTTTCATTTACTCAAATTTTTCTCTTACTTTCTTTTTCACATACAGTTCAGGATATATCATGTGATTTATGTACATGGTTGAAATATGTTTGCATGTATATTTTGTCGGCAGGTAAATTCATATATACAAAACTATAAATTATAGAAAACACAGAGAATTAAGCAGTCTAGAAAATGTCTGACTACTTTATAGGCCCACTCACTCTTGGTATAAATCCGAATATAGATATTTTTGTGAAATAAAGATATAAAGATTATTTTTGTGAAATAAAGATATATGTAGTACAGTAGCACCCCTACTGTATGTACAGGTACTATATTTTGTAATATATATTGTACTAGATGAAGATTTTTGTAGTATTTTAAGAGGTTACTGTGTATAAAGTGCTGACATCGTCCAATGCACAACACTACCCCGAAAAGACTGAAAAGACACAAAAGGGCCTACAGACTGCTTCTTCTCGGTCTTTACAGCCCCCACTGCAAACAAGATGGTTAGTTTCTGTCCCAGCCTCGATACCAGTGAGACCGATCTTTACCAGAAGCATACTGTAACACGATTTCTCTGACCAAGGCCACAAAGTCAACCACCACAGAACATTACAGAGTGACAGGGAATACGAGACCCTAATCAAGACCTTAATACACTCCCAAATGTACAAATCTTCTCATGCAACATGAAACCCAGCAGTAAGCGCCTCTGCCGTATCTTTCTCCCACTCTTCTGTCGTCCCTTGGACTGTTGATGTGGAATAGCACGAAAAGGAGCGTAGTCGTGTCACAGAAGATTTTCTGGGGGCCTTGATAGAACGGATGGGTCTCCATTACTGTAATGAGGCTACAGGAATGGCCGCCACGCTTCCCTCATTTACGCCATCTCAGCCCGCGCCTCCTTCAGGGGATACACTCTTTCCTCTATAATAGCCTACTCAGTCTTCTTTTACTCCCTCTCTCTTTTGCTCTATGCTCTCATTCCCTTTTTACTATCCCAGAAATTCACAAGAGGGGTGTACACGTGTGTGTGCATGAGGGAGAAATTTATACCATGAGAAGCTTAAGGTTAATGAGGAATGCTGGTATGTGTCCAGCTACTAGACCTTCATAGCATGAACAAAGTTCATAAAAATGGCCCAGAGTATTTTCTTGGCTTCTTAAATAGTAAGGCATGGTATTTAATTCAAGTATTTTGGGTGGCATGCACAGAAAAGACTTTACTGTTAATCACCCACTTCAGCTTTGTTCAAAAAGGCAGAAGTGAAGTTGGGCGGAAAAATTAATAAGAGTCTGTTTTAAAGTTGGTTGTTTTCTCACAGTTTCTCACTACAGGAAGGAAATGCCCAATCTGTTTCTCTCTCTCTCATTATCATTAGTTTTTATGAGGAGGTGCAGGGGAGATTTTTCGTTTCTTAAATGGAGATTCATTGTTAATGAATGTCCAATCACAGCTTTGGGGCCAGGACAGTGGGAGTGGCTTATAACTCCTCACTTTGTTTTCTGTGTTGTGATTTGACTATAATGTGTCATGGAAAATTCATGTCATGAAAAACAATTAATTCAGATATTACCAACAAAAATCTAAATGGTTACCCTTTTAAGCATATGTTTTTTCAGTTAATTATGAGATTTGTAGAATAACAATGCATGCCAGAAGATTATGAAGCCTGGCATTACAAAGTTTATTGTTATTATCCCATTAATCAGCTTCTGGCTTCTTCGTGTGGTTGGGAAAAGACTGTTTCATAGCCTCTTTACTAGACCCCAACATTATCAGATTAAATAATTAATTTCAGCCCAGTGTTCTGCATTATGTCAACTTATCAGTCAGTTTAACAAATAAAACTGGACTCCTGCTTTTGGTTTTTGCATTGCTCATCATCCATTTCAAAGGCAAAACAACACTTCTTCTCTTTAAAGGTATTGTCTGTGTGACAGTGGTCTTACAGTTTTTTTATCGCAATTTGAGGAGGAGGAGGAGGAGGAGGAGGAGGAGGAGGAGGAGGAGGAGGCGAGGAGGCAGGCAGGCAGGCAGGCAGGCAGGCAGGCAGGCAGGCAGGCAGGCAGGCAGTGATCTGCAATGGTTGAAACAACAATCTGGCGATGAGTGACTGAAGAACCAGAGTAGATAAACTGGCGTTGATGAGCTTGATGGAAGGCAGGTGTGTAGGCTGAGTGTTGTGATTGGCTGCAGTGCCATAGGTGAGTGGAAGCGGCGGTGTGTGGGACCAGTGGAGAGCAACAGGAGGAGTGGCCACGCCTTTTAGACACACATGCACAGACATACAGCCACAGAGAGAGACAGACAGGGGAGAAACCACAAACCCACGGCAGTGGAATACTGAGGGAAACACTAAGGACATGCAGACAAGCTGTTGCAGCCGTAACAGTCATTAAAGGCCGTTACAAAACAGAAATACTGAATAAACAACAATATTGGATTGTTGGGTTAAGGCATGGTCAGCGTTAGGCATTTAAAATATTTTCAAGGAAAGGATGGTTATGATTGAAAAATAAAAAGGAAACAGTAATATCATTTCTGTAATGGAACGCAAGCTCCCATCTCCTGGATGAAAGTTGAACTCCCTACACGCTCATCCATAACCACATTGGGCACATTACTTCCTGCATTGGCACTAAGCATAGGAATGGGATGTAAATGGTGTTAATGGATAAACAAGGATAAACACCACTGAAATATTAACATATCATACTAAGAATTATACTTTTTATGTTTTTATTGAAGCCAGGACGTGAGCATTCACAGGCTCAGTCTTCCTTTCTTGACAGAAAACTGTTGAAGTGATGCCCACAATGAGCAGAAATATCAGACCTTTGACAGCCTTTTTGAAAATAACTACGAAATGTATTAAGACAAGCATTATTTAACAGTCAGGCAGACGAATGGAACAAATAGAGGAAATACAGCAGCATTGCCCTTGAAGTGCTGCAGAGATCGCTGCAGGAGCAGCACAAAAATCCTAAGAAGATAATAAGGAATTAAAAACTAACAGTCAAAGATTCCATGCATTTTCAAATGTTAATTTCATATATTTCATAAAGGTGTTGTTTGTCATAAATCCTAAAAACAAACTAAAAACATCTTTAAAACCAATTTACAACAAAAACAAATGTGTTCCATTATGTTTAGGGATAATGAGGAGTCAACAGTAGACTGATACTGAATGATACATTTAAGACAGAGGACAAGATTCTCACCATTTAATTCAAAAGCTGCAGACAAATACATAGATCAGAATTTCTGATCTAAACATTATGGGTTTTGTAAGGCATCCTCTTCAACTGTGGATTGATGAAAATACTTGAGCCAAAGAGTCTGAGACACCCAGACCTTTGTACTATGTCTATGTTACAAAATGGTGCATGTATGACGCCAGTCGCACTTTTGTACAGTGTTGTTACAAAACTGGAGAGCAGTAGGTTAATTCATTTCCTTTCTTGCAGCCCTTTTATGTGCTCTGATATGGATCCATACAGAAGATCAGCCTCAAATAAAAGTCTCTGCCTTTTCATGCTTTTAATAGCAATAAGGCAGTGTCATGGTCATTGTCATGTCATGCTATGTAATATCTGTTTGGGTTATTTTTTATTTTAAATTTTTTTCTCATGTTAAATATTTTTTGTGATTTTAGATCTTTTAGAAAACACCCATGTGAAAAATCCTGGTCGAACACTTTCCATTAATACAGAATTTAATAATGGAGACTATAGATGCATGACATTTCACTCCCAGAGTCCTCCATTCCCAGCAGTCAGGGTTTAAATGCTATTGATCTAATTTTAGAGCACACAGAGGTGGAGAATTGCCCAGCTAGAGTTACTAAAGTCCTACAAAAGCATGCCTCTCAGGTGCCTTTTCAATAGCATATCAAATCCATCCCAGCGTTTTTATTGTTTGCACACACTATACCAGATGAATACAGGCATTACACAAAGCGACAGTAAACACACAGAAAGCGCAGGGTTTGCTCATTTCTCCTAAAAACTGAATAGCGTTAGTTATGTTAGAATATTGGTTTTTGAAAGTGCATCCACTGTATTGTGAGTCTATAAAATATGCATTTAATCTCAATCATAATGTAAATTGATGGCACATGGTAATTTCACCCTGGGGTACAGGGTCTCCTGAGTAAGATCAACTAATTAACTCGTTGCCAGAAGAAGTCCTTTTATCAAATTTCTCACTCTAATTGGAAGACAGGATGTTAATTTTCAGTGTCTGCAAAACAAGCCTGGTACAAGCAGTTTTAGAAGTGATTGCAATGTGATATCTTTGCCAAACAATGAGTAAACATACTGAAGGATAATTCAGGAAAATCTCAATTTAAAACATGTGTGTCTGACAAGTTAAAAGATAATACACTCAGTCTGTTGAGTAAAAAAAAAAACGCATAGTAAATGTATGATCTATAATGATGTTAAAATCTGTAAAGAACATCATACATTTCTGAGAAACAATCCATAAAGGTTGGCAAAACCATAAAATGTATTAATTACTGATAATAAATAAGCCTGAGATTTGATTACCAACAGACCTCGGGGAAATTACAGTATTTTCCTCATTGGAGTAAAAGTTCTCACTGAAGAAATATCACCCTATCACTTTCTTGTGTCACCATTGTGTCACAGTTACCATTTTTAAATATGCATTAGTAATTAGTTTGCATAAAAAAAGGATGAGGAAAAAGTCAGGGTTAATGTAATCAGAAATAATTTTCAATACTCACAATCTGTGTGCAATTGCACATAGCTGAGAGCCTAAACAATGAATGGTGGAGTGGTGGATGATGGCTGACAGCTGATAACTGCAGACTCACAGTGCAAAGCTCCATTAGTGCTCTCAGCACTGATCTGACCTTCTGGACACTATGTTGCCTACAGGCTGGAGTTCAAAGCATCCACAGTACGGCACCTGGCTGAATCATTTCCATACACAACACCTGTCTCAACAGTAAGCCAGTGGCATGAAGGACCATCTGACTTGAAACTGCCAACTCAGCAGTTCAGAAACTGCTTTGTTTTAATGTTCATAGATTACTGGGACAGCTGACTCCTTCAGTGAGAATGGTCTGTTCAGCACACATTCTACGTGCACACCAAAGACTTCAGAAATAAGCTTGGAGCTGGTGGTGATCTATGACTAACCAGTCTGGCTAACATGATTTTTTTTGACCAAGTTGGGTATGTGGTGCTATGAGAACCTGCTTAGAATCACAGAGGCATTGAATGCCAAAAGCACATCTACAGTAGACAGTGAGTGAGGAGAGTCAAGGAGTCCAGTATCTGACATGGCTTCGGTGAATGTGGTCCACCCTATAGATCATACCAGACTACCTGTCCAGGTAGCTGAATTTAGGAATAACATTGTGAAGCCCCTTACGTTTTATTATTAGCCCATAGTAGCAGGAGCACAAACTAATTATGAAGTTGAACTTGGTCTCTGGAAAAAAAACCTTAATTTTATAAATATTTTGAAAGTATTACAACATATCAGAGAAAATGACTAACACACTTCAGTTTGCAGAGTATGGTGGGCGTGACACAGAAGTGTCAAGGACAAAATTTTGCTTTAAAGAAATCTCATCTATCCAAAACACTCGTATTCCACAACAATGTATGACAGTAATATGAATTTTGTAATGAGGAATTTGGTCAAATTGGCCATTACTGGCAAATAAAATTGGCCACATAATGCCTATGCCCTTTTCTTCCTTCTGTGACTCCCAGTTCACATCAGATGGTACTCTATATATATCGTATTTGCTTACATGTAAACTATTAATATATGCATCATGTGGACTCCAAACACAATAGGCTGCCCTTTTAGTCTCCCCAGCAAAAAAAGAGACAGCTTCAGACAGCTTGGAATGCACTTGAAGAGGCAAAATCCAAGCTTCACTTTATTTATTTTAACCACCTTTTACCTAGGTTTTGTGCGATTACCAGGAGTGACTCAGCGTCACAGAGCAACACTGGACTGAATTATTTTTCACTAGTTCTTGTTCTTGCTTGTGGGAATTTATCTTTGGTGTTCTGTTTTCCTTCTCTGCGTGCACCTGTTCACTTATGATGGTGCCTGTCTGCTTGACTGAGTGGGAGTGAGTTTTTTTTGTTTGTATGGGTCCTTAAGTTACTTCTTTTAATTTAAGGTTGTGGCTGTAAACTCTTCCCTGCTTGCCTTAGTTGAAATACATTGTCTGTGGTGACGAAGACAGTGCCAGTTACCTTGATGATGACAAATATTCTGTTTATTTCATTTTTGATATTCTTTTAGTACTAAATCTCTGCCTGTACACGCTCAGTACCCACTGCCATGTCTGACTATTGCAGTACAGACACTTCTTTTAGTGAATCGCAAGGCTCCTTGACGCACATCTTTCTAATACTGTCTTTCATGGGAGGTTATTCTTGTTCTCAGTGATATCAGAGATGTACAGTACTTTACTCACACAAAAGCTTTGAGGTCTACTTTGACAAGATTCCATCATAGACAAAGAGGCTTTGGTGTTCGCTGTGATCATATCATTAATTCAGACATTTCTGAACCATGATCCATGATGTACCCACATGTATCTTCCCACGTTAACAAATGTTCAATATTAATCCTTAAAAGAGATACAGGCCACAGTTCAAAGCAAAAGCATATTAAGTCAAATGACAGATTGCCAACATGGCCTATTTCATCTTGAAACAGCATGCATTTTCACACTGTTTCATCTACCAATCAACTTAACACACACCATGAGATGAATGGAATCCATTATCTTTCCTCCACTTTGAAGGTCAGCCAACTAACTTTTAAAGTTATTGTCCAAAAAAGGACACAGCAGTGGTGGGAAAACATTTCCACTTTCAAGAGCTACCTCAGTGGATGTCTGAAATTTCTCATTTGGAGTTGACAGGGTGCTGCTGGGAGCAGAGCAGCATCACTCAGAGACAGCTCTCTGGCTGTGGCTCCTATCTCTCATTTTCTCTCTCTTCTCTGCAAATACGCCCCCATACCTGCTCACAGGCTGCGCAGCAGTGTGGGCTCCCCACTCACAACAACACAGCGTGCTGGCAGGCTCACAACAGAGAGGTAGTATAGCTGTGCTTCACCACAGTATCATTGTGCCAGGTGATGTATATTTGCTGCTGTAAAGCTGTGACTGCAAGGTCTGATGTTGGTGATTGTAGTATGGCCTTGATTGGTAAAGAACATGGTGTAATTCTACAGTTTTATCAACATAGAAACCATTATTAGAATTAATAATTATGGTCTTAATAACTTGGAAGCAAAGTAAACAAATTAACAGGATGAGTGATGCAGTGCATTAAGCGTGCAGGTTGTGGCTTCAGAGTCTTGATCTGGTAAGGATTTGAGAGAAAGGTTTGGTAAATTTTTGCTACAACCCTAATGACATTTCCATGAGCCATGGCCCATGACAATGCCCTTTAGTCCTCAGACATTCATGAAGTAATTAATAGTTGACTTAGAGGGATTATACTACAAGAACGTGTCTTTGTTTTGGTGACCTTGGAGATGTTGACTAATCTCTCTAATTGAGTAGTTGTAAACACAATTGTTTCCACTCTGTTCCAATGTCAATTTGCTCATGAGTTCTCGCACAGTATCTTCAAGTGTTCGCACCGCGAGTGAAAGTATTATGACAATCTATTTATCTAGAAGCTATTTGGCACCACAAGACACTGCTTCCTGTGAAATGCTTCAGATCAGGGAATGGTGCTTATAATTAATGTATTCAAACCAAAGGAAGGAAAAATAACTTTGCTTGGAAGTCACATGTAATATTAAAATCGTGTTTTCAGTGTTCTCTTGTCTGTAGCACTCTGCACAGCAGCAGGAAAAATGATACTAAATATTCATACTTTAATAGTATTTTTGCATTTTACAATGCGATGATGGATTTCCCTGTCCATCCCCTCCTTGAAAACCCAGTTTCATACATATTTAATAAGGTCCTCTAAACAATTTTTACATTTTGTCATCTTCAATGATGCATGCCATCAAACTCATAGGAAAAGTGCTTCATTCCACCCCCATTGTCTGCACCACCACCACCACCACACCCAGTTTGTTAGACTGCCAACTTTCACAGGACTGTATTTATTATCAAATCTTTTAACCCTGGCTCAGATGGATGGCTGCAGTCCCAAAGCACCTATAATGGAGCACGTTCCTATGATATATTAGTAAACGAAGACATGAATTTGAATGATATGATTGCGCTTCTCAAAAAACACATCTAGAGAGTGAAGATGTGCCTGAGCTAAGTGGGATACATTAATCACAACATCCCTGAGGCTGTTTCAGTACATGCTAAAGCAAATGTTCCTGTTCATTGACAGCAGTAGAAAATGAATGTAGATAAGACACACGTTATGGTAATAAATCAATACAAAAATGAACACTGTGCTTGCACAGTGACTCCCAGCACATTTAGTGATATCTAGGTGAGCTACACCTGTACATTTTAATGTATATGTATGTACTGTACAATGTTTTGTAGGCATTAAAAAAATGGCTTCTTCACCCACCTCTTCATGTGAAAATGAAAGCTGAGTGCCAAGCAGTGCACTGATGTAAGATGACAGTAAGGAAGAATATACAACCCCCTAGAATGTGTGCTTCCTTATGTATGATGGCCTGAGACATTGTCCTGCACCCAAATTAACCTGTGCGGTATCACTGAACAGCTTGTGACAGTTCATTTCATCAGAGACACTATAACTCTGCTGGAAGGGAACCAACTGAGAGAAAACATGGAAATTGACACTTAAGGTACATTGACAGTCAGCATTCACACCATCACCTCTCTTTCTCTCTCTCTCACTGTCTCAGAGACACACAGACCCTGTTTTGTGTCAAGCCCTCAGATGTCTTCCTCCAGAAAGCTCACAATTAATTCCTGTAATAGGGTTTTGCTTCCCCTCTTTTCGTAAATGTTTCGTGTTATATTGGTCACAGGAAAAGATAACCTTTGAAAAATGAACACTTACAAATCGTACAAACACACGATTGAGATAGTATTAAATAGTCAAGATAGTCATTTGGTCTCTTTCTCTTTCTGCAGCCACGAGCTTTCAGAGAATTCATAAAAGCAAAAACGTCACTAATTTGTGTATGAGAAAGAAGCACATGTTCAACCGAATTCCTGAAGATAAGGTTTTTTTGTTGTCGTTAAAATAATAAAAGAAGCAGGATTAAACCTGCACACGTATTTTTACTTAGTCATTTGTAATGACCTGTCTTATTCCAGGCATAACCCAGAACCATGATGTTTATTTATTTTACTCCCAGTAGCTTTATGGCTCTGTGTCACTATGCATTTGGATTTGGATTTTCTTTTGTCTGTTCAGCCCACAATAGCATGTGATGTGAACCTTCACTCTCACTTGATGTCTTCCAAAAGACTTGAACATTTTTGATTTCTACAAAGTTGATTTTCATCAGTCTGCTGTTGTCACATATGTTTTCATGAAATAATTCAAATCCCATGTTAAAACAGCACTAACTCTGTTCTGCCATCATCTCAGGGCCATTCATTGTGCAAGCCTGATGCAGTTACATCACAGTGATCCCCTGACTTTTTTCTCTAGCGTCCTCATCCGGTCAAACTGTTTATTTGTCCAGTACTTTAGTTTGCGACCAAATACATGCAAAACGAACTAAGATAATGAACACGGTAAACATTATACCTGCTAAACATCAGCATGTTAGCATTGTCATTGTATGTTGTATGTTATGTGTTGTACCCTGGACATTTTAGTGGCTAAGATTATGCCCAGAATAATTAAAGTATTAGTTTTTGTTATTAACTTGGCCCCCCACCATTGTTGTTCTGTTTAAAACGTTTCTTATAAAAAGAAGTGAGCACAGTCATAACATTAATCAGTCAGGATAGCAGCAAAGGAAGCATATACTTATCCAAGTTTTTTTCTTGTGTCTGCAGTACAATAAAGTAATCTGGCACCTGGATGGACATTGTCATCATTCAGTGTGCGAAACATTAACATTTATCTCAAAGCTCCACAATGCTCAAGTTCAAAAAGCTTCTAGCATGGCTGCAGACTCTTAGTATGTTATTTTTATACTTGTTCACTTCTTTATTTGTATTGTTTTATAGAAGACAACAAACCAAAGATTCAACAACATGCCTTGTCTAGTGTTGTGTGCCTATCCCAGAAACACATGCGTTTGGAGTGTCTGTGGTAACTAAAAAGACCGTAGCTTTGAAAGATACCCTGTCGATTTGGCTAACTCAGATTAATGGAGCATCAAAATGACTTTTTTTACAGTCATGTTAGGAAGGGATCACTTCACAGCCAGTAATAGCAGAGAAAATACTAAAGTGACCTAAAACTCTCTCACAGTATATATGATCTGGGAGGACTGTATTAAGATGGACTGGTCACTTTAATGTAGTTCATGCATATAATGGTGATGCATTTAGTTGGTTTAGTGAGGTTATTTTAACAGCTGTCATCAGTAGAAAGCTCAATGAAGCACACCAAGGCTTTATTTAAAATTATTGTTGTGACTGAAATGCATCTTTGAGTGATGAGGCTGCTCGGTTGAAACAATACGGTTACTGACATTAAAGCTTATGCAATAATAAAAGTTCAAAGTCTGTCCATCGACACAGTGATTAACCGAGATAATGCAGTAACTTTTAACCTCACTCTAACTTTTAACTTCAAAAACAAAAAAGGTCATTAATTGCTTTTCCTCCCACCCATGTGGCTGATTTAATTTCACATAAGAGCCTCCTCTCCCAGTTGGAATCATTTCAATCAAAAAGCCTCTGTCTCTCTCTCTCTTCTCTCTCTTCTCGCCCTCTCTCTCGTCATCTCTCCTTTCCCCTCTCCCTCTTTCGCTTTTCAACTCTACGATTTATTTTAAAAGTCCCCATCAAACTTTCTGAAATTGAAAGTACTGCCAACTGCCAGCAAAGAATTGTACTTACTATGAACAATTAGAGCAAGCTGGCCTGAATATTTGTTACATTGTGTCCTCTGCCAAACAAATTGACTGTAATATACTTTAAAGGATTAGTATCATTAGGTCTGTCAGATAATGAAACTCAAGCTTGTACAGATGGTATTCTGTTCCGCTGCCAATGCCTGATGATAAATACTGTAAATAGACCAGGATCCCGAGGACAAGGACTCTTCTGAATGTGCGTCTGCTATCCTATAATCAAGTTCAAATTCCATTAACAGAGCCCTGTCTTCAGCAAAATTTCTCCCTCATTAAAAGGTTTAGGGACTGCTCCACTTTTCTGTATCCACTCCCACTCGCAAACATGCTCCTGCCTAATTCATTTACCCAGGCATCCTATACACGCCAACAGTATAATTGCAGTGGTAATAAACATGCAAAAGGAGCAAATTGGGATGGGAATAATATGTGCAACCCAGCAATGCTCGCTGCTCCTTCTAACCTAACCACCATCTCTCGGTTCATGCATGCATGGGCCCTCACTCGAACACACACGCAAATGCAGAGGCAACTCCACCACAAACTGATACATCTGCTCTAGCAGCACAGCTCAGTTTCCTGGTAGGCCTGATTCGGGTAGCTCTTTGCCAGTGTGCAGCTGGCCCTCTTGAGGCCTTAAGGGGGTCCACAGGGATCTTTATGCCCTCTGTAGTTAGCAATGCAAAGCTACAGATGAAGGTCACACTGCTGAGGTCCCATGGTTTTAAAAAAATAAGCCCATTACATGTTTATCAACAACAGAAAGAAAATAAGGGGAGCTTTCAAAAAGCAATTACCCATGATATTCCAAAGTTGCATAATGGTATTCATTTTTCATGGAGGGGTTAGAGTGTGATTTTAGAGCCAAAAAAGGGAGCAGTTTTGATCAGAGGCTGAAAAGGATAAATGGGAGTGAGTATGAAGGGACGGATAAACAGTCCAAGCCTTGAAGTAAATACGTCTCAAAGAGTCAAGTGAATCATACCCCAACATTAGAGTCGGAAAGTGAAGAGCAGCACATAGTGTGCTTCAGCCCTTGGAATTAAAATTTTAAAAGGTGCAGTTTTTCATCAGTATAAATACTGTTTTGAAAGGTTAACACAGTATGTATTAAAATGTATCAAGGGGTAAAGCCTCCCAATTCGGAGTCAACAGCTACAGTAGTGGCACTGTGAGGCTGTCAGCATGCTAACATGCTCTTAATGACGATAACCGATGTTTAGCAGGTATAATGCTTACCATTATCTTAGTTTAGCTAATTAGCTCATTTAGTTTTGCTAATTAGCACTAAACACAAAGTACAGCTGATGCTGATGGGAATGTCATTAGCTTTGCAGGTCATTGGTCATCAACAAAAGAATGGGACAACTTGAAATTCTGACCTGATGATGGCGCTACAGGAAACGTCAGGGTGTTCATCAAAGAGCTTCAGATCAAACATTAATCCAATAGTTGTGGAGACATCTGGCTCAAAACCACAAAAGTGAGCCTCATGGTGGTTCTAATGACTCATCAATGTCTTTATGGTACACCATCTGGGAAACGTGAATGTCTGTAGAAGATTTTGTGCAAATCCATCTTCTAGATTTTGAGATATTTGACTGTATAAGTTAAAACCCTAAACCTAACCCATGGAAATTTGAACAAAATTTCATAGTAATCAATCAAATAGCTCCTGAGGCATTTCACTGAAAAGCAAAAATGCCAAACTCATGGTTTCCCCACAGGAAAAGCCAGGGATCACCAAAGTCAGTAGGCTTCGTCCTTTTGGGAATATTACCATGAAAGTGCTCACCACAGGAGCCAGCAATACCCAAAACAGGAAGTTAAAAATGATTATGTAGAGTTACTGCACAGATAAAACTCTAACCAGAGCCACATTGACGTAATTTAAGACAAATTACTATATAGAACTACAGAGGCCAAATAGCTTCAATGCACGCTCATGAGCACTCAGAATAAGTTTTTTTCACGAGTAATCCCAGTTGCTTTGGATCAAATATTCCCCAAATTATATGCCATCTTTGCTCCTAGGTGTAGCTCTCTGTTCCTCTAACCCAATTAATGTTATGCACTTTGCATGTAATGAGGCAATAGCTCCAACTTCATGTTAGCTGGCATGTGCCTCCTTCTCAGAGGAGGATGCAAGGGCAGGGATTAAATTGCATTAGCTGCATAATTATTTCCCTTGAAATGGATCTTGGGCTGTGTGCAGTAATGGACTTCTGTGAACATTCCTGTGCTCTACATGCCCTCGTATTTCTATTTCTTGTTACATAATCTTTTTCTCTTTTTATTTCAGACAATTTGTTTGCCTTTGTCTAAATCTGCCATACTTGAAACATGTGTTCACCTTAGTAACATAACACACTACGAAAGTAAAAGCTATTTCATGCATGCATGCTCTCCACAGACAATTCAGTATAATGCAATGCAGGAAGACACTGTGAACTATGATTAATGGCTATTTACCTCTAGCATTAGAGATGAAAGAGAGGACAGTGCATTTGTGTAAAAGGACTGGAGACCATGTCTATCCAAAATGGTTTTGTTTTACTTAGTTTTTGAGATTTGGAACTAAGTGTCTGGCAGCAGCTCTGAATTCTTACTCACCCAACCTTGAAAAAATAGCACACTGCAGCATGATTACGCCTCTCACATTTTCACAAACTGTCACAAAAACAACAAGCAGAGGACACACATTGCTAGAGGGAAAAATATGCATACTAAGATATTGTCTCCTTTGAAAATAAATGGGAGACCTTTAGCTTTGGTATCTTGTCTTTGGAGTGTTGTTTTTGCAATGCTAAGCACAGCAACATGTCTTGGAGTAGGTTAGAGTGACACTGTCAGCACTGACGGAAGAACATTAGTCAGCTATCGCTCACAAGTGGCAAAACCAATTAGGGTCACCTAGAGAAATTAGTTTTAGCTTTGCAATTACATATGCTTGATAAGCATTATTACCCAGGCAATGTGTTGTGTGTTTGTGTGTGTGCAGAATCATCTTTAAGCACGTCTAGCATGATTCCCATTGCAAGGTTGAAAAGCTGAATAGAAATGTTGTATCTGTAATTAATTTTCAACAAGGCACATAGGTGTGTCACGCCATAGCTGAATGTAATCACAATCTCCTGATTGTGAAAACATTTCTCCCTGCACCTGCATCAAACACCAGTTCAAACTCATGTAGTGTGGCTTTTACTGCACAAAATGTATTTGATATAGGCCACATAGATATATAAGATAATTATACAGTGGCAACTGTTTAATTGCCTCACAAAAGTTATGTGCATGTATTGGCATATGTTTTGATTTCTTTCTCACTGTTTTTCCACTCCTCTCTCTTCACACAAAATAACAGAATCATACACACACAGAAACCTAGCATGAAACATTCAAGTGAAACTGTTAGCCCTTACTGAAAGATGTGGATTCAATGCAGCATTGGATTTCCTTGATTGTGCACATAAACTCAAGATGTTAACGTTACTCCTCTCAAGGAAGCTTGAAAACAGCTAGGGAGCCACGCTGAAACAACAGGAATCCATTGAGAAGAGGAGTATTTAAATGAATTACTTCTCTTAGATGGTTGCAACCATCAGCAAATAGTGAGTGATTTAAGGTAACCCTGCAACCTGTAAGTGTTTTTTTTCGCCAAACCCGTATCAGTTTTGGAGCAATGAGGGACCACAACAGTGTGGCTGCTTGTTGTTCATGCTTAATTAAATGTGTTCATCGACTCCCTCTGTAATTAAACTCTAGCGTATTTTCTTTTAACTGTGAATCATCTCTTGGGTGCAGACATCCCATTAGGATCAGCAGGATTTCCAGTTTTTTGCTTTCCATGTGTTGCTTTCAACTTGATGCATCTTAAGAAAGGTAACCCAGACTCTGAACTATTATGTCACTTGTTTACCCATCCCCACTTTCATGGTTACATTCTCAATGTAGAAAGAATAAAGATTAAGTTAGTTAAATAAGAATTAAGCTGAAATAGTTGGCAAAAGTTGTACATGCCTGAAGTTTAAAAATTTTCACCTTATTTTCAAGTTTAAAAGCTCTCCGAGTTCTCCGAGTGTATGTGGGAATTATGTCCATATTGGAGGATTCTGCACCTCACAATTTACTTCTATCATCAACATTTTGTGCCAATGCAAGATGTAGTGTGCTCGTTACACAGCAAGGCGGAAAGTTAGGGTGTGGAGGTTGGGCAGGTGGATGGGTATCACTGGCAGGAGACCAGAGCGTCCCATCAGAGACCTGAAATTAACATCATTAAACGTAACCACGATCTTTCCCTAACCTTAAAGCTGCAAATTAATATTTATGTATCAACAATGGCTTAAATGACTACCCAGGGCTCCAGCGTGCGATAAAAAATGTCTCAAGTGCAAACTAAACATTTTCATTGGTCGCACTAGTGCGCCTGAAATTTAGGAGTTCTGATAAACGCTTTAAAAACTAGCTATCCAAGATTGGTTAACAAGTGGACAATCTCCCTTAACTCTACCTCCCCTCCTGTGCGGACTACTGATCATCGCACATGCTCTTTAGAGAAATGCAGAGAGAGAGAGAGTCTCCTGTTTAATGTAGGCCTACATATTCCGTTGTTTTGTTAAA
The DNA here is from genome assembly GCA_011952105.1 of Coreoperca whiteheadi. NCBI lineage: Eukaryota > Metazoa > Chordata > Actinopteri > Centrarchiformes > Sinipercidae > Coreoperca > Coreoperca whiteheadi. The sequence continues at coordinate 18,899,357 of CM022474.1, read as the reverse complement.
GCTTGTAAGTGCACCTCCGGTATACAACTTTGGTTTAGATTGTTTCCTCCTCTTTGTGAAAACGGAATCGCAGGTGAAAAAATCCAAAACGCCAGTTGGGTTTCTTTTATATAAAACACAGGCTACTGCTGTCGAAGAAAGTTAACAGAGCAGCAACAGAAACAGGTTAGCCAGGGCAAGCTGGTGTGTGTGCGGGAGTCCAGAGGTGTGTGGAGAGAAAAAAAAGAGTGTTTTTAACATGGCACTGGTAGCTTAAAGATTGCACACATATACTTCGATTTGGCCTCAAACACATCACACAGGCGGAGATAAACTTTAAAGTTCCGGCTTCACATGCTTTCTTTGTTTTTCGAACCACGTGTGTTCATGCTCGTGCACGCGAGACATACGAAGGCAGAACAAAGGAACATACACGCATGCTTTTGTTCATTAGTTAGTGCATTTTAGTTAGGTTTCATCTTGTGCGTTTTGCTTTTGATATACATGCTGGTTTCTTTAATGTTGTTTAAGAGTGACCAATTTGCCAAACTTTTCAATGTAGAACTCCAAATCCTTCAACCTACAAGCTATCGATGGTAATTTTGGTTATAGTTTTTTATTTAATTATTAATCAGAGTTCCAAATTGATAGTTTAGTATATTTTAGGAGAATAAATTAATTAATTGGCTATCAATTTTGTCTTCTTTAAGAGTAGTGTCCCCACATGAATTCAGCACAAGTTAAATTATGTTATTAATTATTCATAATAGTCATAATAATAATTATTGTTATTAATTATTTCACATAAATATGAATGCCATAATTCCCTACAGCAGAGAGATGGACAGCAGAGGCATGGTGTGTTGAGGTGTCTTCAGCCTTCATTTCAGCTTTTCCGTTTATTTATTTTATTTATTTATTTATATAGCGCCAATTCATAATGGAAGTCATCTCATTGCGCTGTTCTGCTCTGTTCCTTTAATCACTCTCTTTTTCTCTGGATTACTGTCTCTCCGTGGATTAAAATCATTACAACTCTCTGATTTATGGGACATAATGTACAATAATGGGACATTACATGAAATATCATGGACATGATGATTGATCTTCTGAATGAACCATATACACTTACCTGTACTTGAGATTTGATATTGTACATAACATAGCCACTTCTCATACATAGATTTGCAACTCACCAAGAAGCAACCTTACCGTTAACCTTGTTTATATTTTTGGCATTGTGTATATTTAGGATTTTGGATATCTCTTTACAGATATTTTTATACTTGCACCTTTATTGAAATGTTATATTTGCACTCTTTCCTACTTTGCACTGCAACTCCTGCACAATTCCCCTTGGCATGAATATAGTCCTATATTATCTTTTTTTTTTTAACTCTGAAAACCCACTGCACACAACCTGGCCAGCACCAAACTACAGGAAGACAAAGATAGCAAATAACAGGTGAACATAGTGGCTAAAAGGCAATATGTTGCGCTCGGGAGTTGGTGGAGACCAAAAGGGAGCTTAAAGGAGAGTAAATATTAGACTTACATTAGTAAGGTGGACAGAACCACAACTCCAAATGAATGCTAATGTGACTTCATGTCTTCGGGATGTGTAAATAAGCACTCCTAGTGTGGTGCTCTCAAGTTTGTCATATCAACTTAAAAGTGCATCATATGCCAATGTTGTGCTTACTGCTTTTTTTCTACTGCTTCCAAGTGGCCAGAAACATCACTCAGTGCAGGTTTAACTATACTGTAGAAGCTTAGAATTGTAAAATCGTTGGCATTGGACATAAAAAAAACAACAAAGAATGTAATCTGTAATTTAGCAGAATTGTTCAATATCAACATTCTTTTCAGGCAATAGGGTATGAGAACTTACATAACATGAAGACAATACTGTAGCCATGTGCGTAGTAGGAAGAGTGGAACCTAAAAAGTATGACTATTTAAGCTTTTGTTGCCTTTTTGACCAGTAATCTAAATAAAAACAAAACACAAGTATAGCCAGTTATGGTGTATCATTTTCACAAAAGCTATATTTATAAGAATTATATTTGACTGCCAAAACAATAGGAGCTGCAAATCCTCTTTAATATACAGTATGTTGAACAGAGAATGCTACCATTTTCCAGTGATTTTCCTGTACCAACATATCACATGTCTCTGATATGAACTTGACATCCATTCTGCTTGCATGTATTTAACAAGGAAATATGCAGTAAAGGAAAACACATTTTAATCTCTCTGGGACTCCATGCTTTAGAGTCTATGTAATATTTCTTGATTACTGGGTCTACAGGAGGCTTAGTTTGTTTGCCCAGAATAGGGTGATCATCCATGACAAGCAGGTGTATCTGCCAGTCTCCAGCTTGCTACAGCATTAACAAGATTCACACTTGGGAGCCAAACACACATCATACACAAGGGAGTTGAGGGCTGCTGATTGAAGCCAATATGCATCCACGTAAGTCCGGCCATGTCATTGCTAAGACAAATGATGCATAACGTGCAGAAAAACATATGTTTTGAAAGCTTTCATCTGGATTTTTACAAAGGTCGAACTCCCTAAAAAGGAACAAATGCTTGTCTATGTGTCTTGAAGGCAACAGACATTTGATGATGACTCTCATTGTCACAACAGAAAGGGGAGGTTAAAGCGGATGTGCATGGAAAAGAAGAAAGAGTTGTGTGGGGTCCTTTTTCCCTGTGTTGACAATTGTTCCATGTGCTTACCAGTGTGCTGCAAGTTGAATTCACCATCGATTCAGCGCCTTTGTAGAATGGATACAATACAGTTGCAAAAGTAGTATTCAGTGAATGTAGTATGCAGTGATTTAAACTGCCTACACATGATCTCTAACAGTCTGCAGCTTAATGTATTTCAGTCCTCTCATAGCCCTGTATCAGCACTTGGTATTACCTTCAGTGTGTCAGTGAAAAGCCTTCTTCGTGGCACCATCAAAGGGGCCCAGGACTTCTGAATCCTGCCTGTCAAAATTCAAATGGACCCTTTGGGAGCAGTGTCATTCATCTCTCCTCAGTCAATAGCTGGCAGCTCTGTCCCTCCATTGATTATGAACTGCGAGGGAGGCGGAGAGGGACGACAGGCAGGCCTTTTGTTCCCTCTCTTGAAGGAGGACTGCCAGCGAAATAACTCGCCACAATTAAAATCTCAATACATCAGCTGGAGTTTACTTTATGGTGGAGCCCAGCTGTTATCTAAAGCACTCGATGAAAATAGACAGAAGAGGTCCAGATGCATACAAACGCTTATGGTGCCAAATATGGATACCTGCTCAATTTATATTGGTTCCTGTTTCATGTACTGCTTCTTCGGTCCGTCTTCTGCTTTGTGTGTGTGTGTGTGTGTGTGTGTGTGTGTGTGTGTGTGTGTGCAGAAAAGGTTTGTCTTTTATCTACAAGACTTAGACTTGTATTTGTTTACAAAATAGAAATTACTTTCAAATCTTGAAGAACTGATCATTCCACGACAACAGAGGAATTGCTCATCTGACAAAGTGGAACCATCATACAGGGGTTGAGTTCAAGGTTACAGGTTAAAGACAGCTCAGTGGCAGAGGGCAACAAAAAGGTTGTTGCACTTTAGCCCCACAGATGATTACTCATCATGATGAATTAAGTCTCCTTGACAAAGCAGGGAACCAAGTGGACAAGGGTAGAGCCTGGAGACATGAACTTCAGCTCACTCTGTCAACTTCCATAGCCTCCTGCAGAATGAATAAGTTAACAAGCTGTCATGATATTAGCAAGTGAATATCTGGAGGTTTGGATTCCGAATGCATCGCCCTGATTTGCCGGTATTCTGCTGAATGTTTCCCGACAGTCCCATCAATGTGATGTGAACACAAATAGAGTTGGTGAAAACATACAAAAGTGCACGGTCCGGTTTGTCAGTCTTTTACTTTAAGAACTTTTTCGACTATATGAATATAACATTTCACTCACACAAAAACATACAGTGAATACCTCCACAGCAATGAGCCACAGCAAAATGGACCTGGAAATGAGGTCAGATTTCACCCTGCATTCATTCAGCGAGGCACCGTACCTGTGTTTAATGTGAGCAGTATACAGAAAGAGGGACTTTAATGGATAGATGCAGCAAGTAATTCAGGCACTGCATGGAACCTAATGAGGGATAGAATTCAGAGAAACCAATCTTTTTTTCTCCATTGGTGGCATCAGGTTTTTTCATAGAGCTATACTGCCCTCTGAAAGGTCTGAGAGGTACTGCAGCATAGGATTGGACACACTCGGGCTCTGATAATGTCCCTTTTTCTGTAGTCTAAAAATTTTGATAAAATAAAAGCTTCATTGTGTTAGCACCACTGACCAGTAGATTCCACTGCCTCCATGTTGCAAAATGCTAAACTTGAAGGTTTGCCACACTGCACAGCCTTCAAATATGCCTGAGGGGAAGCCAAGGAAAGCACAAATGTGAATTGATCTCTCCAATCAACATGATGAACGAGGAATGCCAGGCGTTCTTTCTGCAATGCCAGGTCTCGCTCTGCAGTATTTTTCATTCCATTGTGTTTTGGGAGAGGATCAGGGTTTTGAAGTCAATATGCTTTTAGCCATTAAGTGAGGCTCTGCTTTTATTACACAGGTCAAGACAGTATTTACATGGAGGTTTTTGCAGATTTGTTGCTCCAGTCTCTCTTTGGATTTATCTCGTTAAAACAGACTGAGGAATGCAATTTTCATCACACATAACTGAAAAGGGTAGTCTGCATTCTTGCATCTCAGTGTTTCTTTTCATTAAATTTTTATGGACCATAAATGCAGTGAGAGGAACAGGTATTTAAAACGTGGGTTGTCGAGTGGTTACAAAACGTTTCAAATGATACACATTCAGATTTGAAAAAGAACTTGCATGAATCCCAGAGCTATGTTTTCTTTACCTGCAGATCACATGTGCATCCAGTACATCACATACATAATTTCTTTATATCACTGAATTATTCTTGCCACCTTTTCTGAGAAATACATATTGTTCATATCAAAACAGGTCCACACAGTATGAGGCTTGTTTTCTAGCAACATGTCTAAATTTAATACTTAATGCACCTATTTTTTCTCCAGTCCTCGCACTCTCGACAACAGGGAGAATCACAGCAAATTGTAACATCTGTAAACTTTGCCTGAGATTGCACACCATTGGAGGATCTCATTATATCTTGGCTTCATGCATTGCTTTTAATATTCTACATAAACATGGCATTTCTCTCTTTGTCATTGTTACAGCTTCACCAGGCTGCAGGTCGAGTCTTTGCACTTTTAAAGGAAAGGGTTTTCGTACAACCTCATTGCTTTTTTATATTTTTGATCATCATTCCTATCTTTATCGTAACATTTTACTCATCATCTTCACTATAGTGACTTTGGGCAAAAACACCACAAAGTATCATAAACACAGACAAAAAGGTTCAGTTCAGTGAAACTTTAGGAGGTGAGAGGGAAGGTGAACTGTCCATTACAGCAATCTAAAGAATGTACGCACCCTTAATACTGTACAATGTTTCATTTCACCAACAGTGGTTTACAAAGATCAGTTCGGCAGTCAGATTTCTTGGACAGGTAATGAATTGAGGCAGAAAACTGAACAGTCATCACTGGTGGAGAGGGGCAGAATGACAAAAAGTTAGTTTGCACAACACAGAGAATAATCAGACAAACTAGAGCAGAAATATACTCATAATCTTTGGGTATAAATTTAATAATGAGTGACATCTTGCATATTTAAAGATATTTTACTTTTACATTTACATTTACATTTAGTCATTTAGCAGACGCTTTTATCCAAAGCGACTTACATATGAGGAAGACAATGGAAGCAATTATAACAACGCAAGGTAACAAAAAGCATAAGGGCATCAAAAACTAGTCTGATTAAAGGCCAGCACAGTATACAAAGCTAAGGATAGGAAGGGTTTTTTTGGGGGGGGGGGATTTAAATGAGAATGAGATAGAAAGGAAGAAGAAGTTAGTGATTGTCAGTTAGGTGTTTCAGGTGCTTTTTAAAGGTGGCTACAGAATCTGCTGAACTTGTAGGAGCAGGCAGATCATTCCACCAATGTGGAACCGATCCAGGGAAGTGATTCTATCACTTACACAAAAGTTTCACTCATTGTTACGTCACCAGGTACTTTGTAAGTCCACATAAGAATTATAAGAATATGATCTATAAGAAGCTTTTTTATCACATTGATTATATCTGACCAGTGCTTCACCTGGAATCATCTAAGAGCACATATTTCCTATGAATCTGGATCGTATGTAGCCTCCGCTGATTCTTTGGTGATGACCCCAGCTTTTTAGACTTTTAGTGTCAGATGTGCCGATTTAAGCACTGTATGTCAAACTTGCAGAAGATCCTTCTGCGCAGCAAATTAACATTAAAAACCTCTTAGAATATAATCTCATTAAATAAAACCAAGGGGAGTCAAGTGTGTAGTGAAGTGGCTGTGACTGATCTCTTTAGTCTGTATACTTTGATAGGACGGTTGATGCATATATGAGCAATGCAGCACTATTGATTTTGTGATTCCAACAGAGCATAAGCAGTCGAAGGGTGTCCTTTTACCTTGTAAGATGTCATTTAAACAGAGTACCCTTTTTTTCATACAGTTTGTCTTTCCTTTCCTTCCTCGAGAGGTAATGTCACAGGAATGATCCTTTAAAGTTGATCAATTCTGCCACCTGACACCATCATGAGAACAATTAACTCCTGTGCCAGCCCTGGAAGGAGACATGAGGGGAAAGTGAGTTCTGTGGACAGATAGGCTTTGTTCTGAGTGCTGGTTTGTGTGCCAAAATATCCAGTCTCAGTACTATTCTGCAGCCCTGTGTGTAATGTGTCTGGCACTGTTATCAAGTGGGCTCCAGATTTTTATCCACCCAACTATAGTGGCTTTCAAACTTCTCTGGGAGCCCTTTTGTTTTGTGACCCACAATAATTTAATGGACTATTGTGTGGGCTTATTGAGCAAAATATATCCTGTTTTCAGGCTACTACTAACCTGTTACAGTGTTTTATGCAGCTCACCACCCATTGCAAAGACCAGAGAGGGCTTTGGCAACATAACATGGCCATCAATTTGGTATAAGCTTATATAGAATCATTTCCTGACCCAGTTTAATCTCCCTATGAGTCATCTTTGGGTTTCTACCCAAATTCTCTCTAGAATGTTAATTTTGCATGCTGATACTGATGGCAGCCATTTATCTGAGGGACATTAATTATTATTTCATATTACACACAAGTGATGACACTATACAGCATCGAAATAACAGCCTCCAGATGTACCCCAGGGGTGTGCTAATAGGACAGAAAAAAAGGAAGATATACAGAATAACATACAAAGTGACTTTTACTCTCTTTTATTATTTGATGAAGTACCACATCTCCACAAATGTATCCAAGCATTCACACACCATTATATACCTAATACTCTCTTCTGTGTGAGCTTGGGTGGACACATTTCTCCTCTGCGTGGCATCTTCCCATAATCATCTTATACTCTCCGACTCTCTCTCACACACAAGGCAATGTGTGTGCAGAGTGGTCTGGAATATAGGAGAACCACAACTGATGGAAAGACAAAATGAGAGAGAGAGGATGAGCTTACTCATCCAGGCCGTCTCTGCCAAGGCAAAACAAACCCAGAGAGTGAAAATCATCTTATCAGGGCGATAGCAGAGAAATAAAGAGAGACTGTCAAGAAATTATCGCGTTGGTATTCAAGCCATGACTTGCTGTGTCTTGTCACAATAAAAGAGAGGGAATGCAAGTGGAGGCTCAGAGAGTGCAAGGCAGAGAGAGAGAGTGGGACAGACAGAGAGAGAGAGAGTTGTTGATCTGTTTAGCCTGCTTACTTCATGCCACTGCAGTACATCTCCTCTGAAATGGCTGTATTTAAAATCAGCTTTATAGAGTAGAAGACACTGCAGAGCACTGTGTGCCGAAGCATGCCTGTCAGACCCAGGAAGAGTACACTTCACGGATGAATTGTGATTGCTTACATACATAGCTACACACCAAACATTAATCACAGACAGCGGTCTCTTTCCAAAAATACTAAAAAACAGTGGAGGATCAGAGACAGGTGCAAAGCTGTATGGAAAGACAGAGGGCAGGGCGGAGGGAGAACAGAAGAACAAAAAGGGTGGGTGAGACCTGGAGAAAACAAGGCACAGGCTATATGTCGTTTAATATAGAAGCAACACTTTATTTTACCTTGTAGAAAGAAAGAAAGAGTGCAGTGGAGAGATTGTGGGCACTTGACGAGAGCTTTGCTTGCAATTTTAATGCAAAGCACGGCTCTACTGCAACCTGTCTGAGACAGCAGGGACTCTCTCAAGTGGCTCTGACAGGGACCGTCTGTGAACCTGCCTGTGGATCATCATAAACCCTGCACCTGCTCATGACTGTATAACGGTGCCCCACCGCTTTATATGCACATTGCACACGGCTCAACACATGCTGAATATATGCACCATTATGGACCATAATTCATCATGTGTCCAGGGGTATTGATTATGTGTTCAGTGATAAGGCAGTAGAATATGCATATTAAATATGGATAAACACATACGTTTGCATTAATTTGTCCACACATCTAATTACTGATGAATACAGTGACAAATAATCACAAAGGAGCTAACAACTTTAATTAAACAGAAAAAACTCAGGAGGTGAAGGGCAAAGTAAGCAACCCTGCCAAGCCAAAGACATCTTTGGATGAGAAATGTGCACGCCCTATCACTTTTCTTTGTTTGATACAGACTTTTTGCTGCTTTTCGCTCTAATCGACTTTCATGGCAGAATGGATTTGTAATTAATGGTGGTTTTGTAACTCATCTATATCCCTGAACCATGACGAGACCGATCGATACCTCTGCCTGTGGCCTGCTCTGTGTTCAGGCTCTCTCTCTCTCTCACTGCAGCAACAGCTGGGGGCAGCGGAACAATCTGTAAACACATTAACATAATATCACCTTATAAAGTTGATATGGCAACATTAGCACAAATTTGGAGTCATGTTTCCTGCCACCAAATAAATGTAAGTCAAATATTTACTCTCCTTTTATCTTTGGTTTGGTCTCCACCAACTCCAGAGGGAAATATTTGTATCTGCTATATATCTCCACTATGTTACCAGCAGTTGCCAACGTTTTTTCTAAAACGAGGGTAAAATGCTGTGTTGTTCTGAAGGTAACTGGTGAACTGGTGGCCATTCTCTGGGGGTCCATCAAGCAATGCCTTTCACATTACACATTAAATTGGTTATTGGTTATTTTTTATTGGTTAATATATAAATATTAATTAGTGCAGCTTTAAAGTTATCAGAGTTAAAATCTCAGTCCTGGATGATTCGAAACCTGTGGCAAGTGTGTTTTATGGATACAAGCCCCAGAGTTCCATTTGAAATAACACAAAATGCAAACACATTGAATGGCTATTGCTGAAAATAGGCCGGCCACAAATACTGAAGTTAAAAATCGGCTTTGATATTCTGAAAATCTTAAAGAATGCCGATTTTACACATCAAACTCTATTTACAGGTCTTAGGGAGTGCTACTGCATAATGTGCAAAATGTTGTATAAAGTCTTTTGTGGCTCTAGAGGGAGCTGCATGAAGTCTGATAAATTGTCCCTTGCAATATCACTTGAATCAGCGTTGGTTGGGGCTGAAGACTACAAGTTTGAAAATGAAAAACATCTGGGGTTGAGGAGTTAGAAAGAAGTGAAATTACCAAACCTCTGTAGCCCGCTCCTCATCTCTGCTTGAGGCTACATTAGCCACTTCTATCATAACACACCAGAATCTCAGTTTTGACAAGGAAAAAGAATGTGTGGAACAAATAAGATGATATATCTTGTTCTGCTGCATTAATTTTGATCATTTTCTTTTACATTGAAGTGCAGTGCTAAATGAATGGAGTACCATTTCAAGGATTATAACTTCAAGACCTTTAACTGCTTCCTTTCTTTTCTGCCATGCAGAGATATTTACTGTTGCTTCCTTCTGTTCATTGCACTGCTGCTCTTTATTTCATATAGGTCTGCAAAACTCCCAGCTCACTCCCTGGGCTCGTAGTCAGCTCAGGTCTTTATTTGATTTTATGTCTCTTTCAGACAAGTGTCATTCAATCATTCCCCTTAGGGTCATACCCCTGAGTTTTTCACATAAAGAACACTGCGCCACCAAATTTACGCTTCAGTAAAAAAAGGAAAAAAATAAGAAATAAGATGGGGTGAGGGGAAGAGAGAAAGAGAGATGGGGTTAATGTTAGACACTAACCACATTTTTCCTGAAAGGTCACTTCGCAAACAGATGGCAGCCCTGTGTAGTTCTGCTTATGTTCCCCATCATAATCGGTCCTGATTTTCATCTTCAATTCCATTCATTTGGCACTGGGAAACTTTTCCCTCTCCTTGACACAATATCAATCACGCCAGTGTTACAATCAAACAATGCAGGCAGCACCAATGTTAATAACAACCTTATCAGATAAGATGAAAAACAAACCAGCTGCCTCTTATACTTCAGTCTGCAACATGAGATGACGTGAACAGGTTTGCAGGGATGACACAAACAAATTAGAAGAGAAGGAATGTGTGACAGGATGTGCAATCACCTTGTGTTAGGTCCAGGAGGAGTGGCACTGTATTCACTTGTGTCAGCACTCGCACCACACACGCAGACACACATGCTCTGGATAGCTGCTAAGGAGCCCAAAGAGTAGGATGAGGTTGCTGTAAAAGCAATTTCCTCATGAGAGAAAGGTCTCATAATTCTTGCGAGACAAAGCATCTGGGATGATTGGGGACAGATGGGAAAAACTGTATGAAATTCCGCAATGTCCTCATTCGCTGCAATCGTGTTTACGGTAACCTTTCTCTTGAAAGTTTCTCTGATGTATTTCCACTGTTTTAGAGGGACTTCACATTAATCATGGTTGACAAGCAGCAAGGCTTTCCTGTTGACGGCAGTGTTTCAAATGTGGTGTGTGCCTACAGGCATAATGTATTGTGCTGGAAATAATGCATGTATCCAGTCATCTTGTCCACAGCAAGCTTTCTTGATCACTTATCATTGATGAACATACAGTATATTCAGTGCACAACATCTTTTGTGGTATTTGCTAGATATCCATCTGAAGGTTAAAAAAAAATACATTTTGTGCTATGTTTGTTTCACACAATCCTCACCAGAGCATACTTTCCGTGAAAAAATGGGCATATTCTGCAGTATCAAGGAGAAAATATCCAGCCAAGCGAAGGACATAAACCCAGCTATTATGTCCAAACATGGGAATGGTTGGCCTGGCTGAGGCTTGACCTGCTGATTTAAAAAAATGGTTGTTGCAGGTGAAATGCTGGAGCAGAGCCTCTGGGGCAGTGATATTTATGCCTCCACTTTCTCGCTCCCTCCCTCTTACTCTGTTTTGGTTTCAAAACTTAACACAAACAGACCTGTAAAAGGATCACTTTGCTGATTTCCCAGCTGTGCCTTTGGTTGGACTTTCAGTTGCTTGAAATTATCAATCAATATTCCTCGCTTTAAAACCAATGTTTGGAGAAGCATGTGCCTTTTATTTATTTTTACTGGGTCATTTTGCCTTTATATCTAAACCGTTTATATAATGTTTATATTCAACCAACAAATAGAAATACTCTTCTATAGAAATGTTAACATATACATTTATATCAGTGAACATCGGTTTTGTCATGTTACAGTTTCAGCAATGATCAATGCAGCACACAGACCACACTGGATGTGACCAGCCATAGAATGTAGTGGCTTGAATAGTGTAGTATTGCAACTTTGATAATAAACAGAGATAACAAAGAGTAAGTGTCGCCAAGTGAAATATTGTGTTCAATGTCAGGAACAAAACATCCACAAACAGCCTGTCATAATAGAGAAAACTGCCAACAGTGGCACTATAAAGAAGGTCACATACATGGAACAATGGTTTAAACTCACCTGAGAGAAAGAACATATGGTTTTTGATCACCAACCATCAACTCAATTACTACCTCCCACCAACCTCCACTCTTCCTCATTTATCTTCCCTTATGTCACTGTGTTCTTCAACAATCCCTATGCTATGTGGAGCAACACAACAACCATTATGAGGAATGCCAAGATTTTTTTAGGATTTAGGATTCAGTCAGCAACTGGTGTGTAATTTGTACAGTTGTGTACAAGTTTGCATTTTAGCACCACTTTTCAATTAATGGACCATCTTCTTGTCTCATCAAAATTACAGTATTATACTTTAAGCAGCTACAATAATAAACATATTATCACTTTTAAATGTTGTGGCAAACATCAGTAAACAGCTGCTTATTTATACATGCAGCAAACATATAAGCAACATTAGCATTTATTTGGAGTGTTTCTGGCTATCTTAAGAATGTACATCAAATATTTACTTTCCTCTGAACTATGCTTTGGTCTCCACCAACTCCTGAGGGGAATACCTGGCTCTTTGCTCAGTGCTCCACTATGTTGACCAACTAGTTGCTAACTTTGTCTACCTACTGTTCGGTGCTGGGCAGGTAGCATGCAGTGGGTTTTTAGAGCTTTTTCAGTGAAAACAGCTGCCTCCTGTGTGTAGAAACATTGCTGATGAGAGCGGTGAGAGAGAACCAAAATAATAAAGCTGTGGGCCATAAACCCAAAACAATTAAAGACGCTAAAATGCTCCGTAAAGCTGAAGGGATCCTAATTCGGGTGATGAGTCTTTGGGGAGAATTCACAAAGAATGAATGGCGGACGCTGAGAGCAATTGGACCATTGTTTTGCATCTGTTAAATGTCCATCTGCAATGTCCCAGTAATATTTGCTCTTAAGGTGTAGCCTACTGAAGAAGCATATCACATGACATGGTCAAGCAACATTTCAGTCAAAATATTTAACAAATGCAGTTGCCAGAAGAATACTTGAGACGTTTGATTTGAGAGAGAACTTATTCTAATTTTAATTCTAACTATTCTGATTATCTAATAACTCCTTCATTCATTTCCATCTACAGGATGTCTCTTATTGTTCTGTGACTCACTCTGTATGGAGTGATTATGGAGAGCATGGAGAGCTGTTTTCTCTCCTTCTCTGCTCTCTGCTGGAGTGTTACAGTGCGTAGCCACCGTCTCCGTTTCTCACAGCAGCAGGTTTTATGTTGTTTTACAGTTTCATTCCCTCATGGTGAATATCAGGTATTGTACTGTCTCTGTGCCACTTTTGCGCATATGATGTATTGCTTCACAAGTCTGCAATCACTGCTGCCATGGTCACTGGAAAGTCCTGGTGTGACGCCCATTTATAAATGCGCTTCAGTTACCACCTACTCTCCGAAGACGCTAATAATTTCACTCTAACTGCTTGTGGCTATTAGCACTGCAGTTTGTGAATTTGACCTTGTTTTTCTAGGCTCATTTGCATAGAAAGGGGCCAAGTTTGCGCCAAATGTATATATGCATGTTAGCTACCTAATTTACATACCTGCAAATAGCACCCTATTTGCTTGGCAGTGCAGTTACAGGTGCAATGCACCCTTTGCGCGTGCTTTGAGAATTACATGGTTTCTTTTTGTCATATCTATGGAGGATTAGTGGCCACAATCCTTTTGCCCCTCTGTGGGTTTGTCAATACTAACGACCCCTTTGACATTGCATATGGTAATTTAATACACTGATGATATCAAAAATATTGATTAGTGCAGCTTTAAAAATTCAATGATGCCATATATTTAAAACTGAGTGCAATTACATAAATCTGGACACAGTATTGTGCACACATCTGCAAAATCTAAGTTTTGTCGTGTCCTAAAATAGAGGATTGCTTTTTTTAAGTGTTGATGAATAATTTAAAGGTTTGGGCTGCCGAGATTTCAAAGGTCTGGAAGAAATAGATGAAAATGCAAAACAAATGGGTAATGAACTCTTGAACATGTGAGGGTGCATAGGGAGGGGAGTCGAGGTGAGAGTGTGGAGGGAGCTGCTGAGTGGGACAAGCCGATTGGAGTCTATGCGCTGCTACACTGTCAGATCAAAACGCCTTTCTGGGCATCAAAGACACCTGCAGCAGCAGTGTCTCCGGTGATAAAGATGCCACTCTCCCTGCCTTCCCCCTACGATTTTAATTACAAATATTTATAAGCAGCTTAACTGCATGGACAGGGGTTTTTCTTTACCAGGCAAGGGTGTGGGGGTGTCTGGGTATCAACGCAGCTGTTGGATACGATAAGATTATTTACCTTTTTTTTGTTATATTATTTGTTTATTTCCTTTTAATTATTCATACCCCCACACGATCATCAACTCCACTTTCTCCACCTCAATATGTTAAATGGGGGATAACATAAATAAATAAAAATAATAATAAATGAATAAATTATACTTGGGATAAACATTCTCAGTGAAACTCTGGAGGGTAAACTTGTCTCCATGGAAATTAAACTCTTGTCTTGTGAGTCTGAGACTGAGAGAAGGTTTCACATGTCAATTCCTTCAGGATGGTAAACTCCTTACTTAACAACTTTCATATCTTTAAATTTTTCATCTCCCTTTGCACACATCGCATTAGGCACAATGCTGCATGGCTCAAAACCGCACACCTGACACCAGGTTTACTTTAGGATACCTAACATCACCAAAGGTTTAGAGCCAATGAGAGAAAGCGAGAGACAGAGGAGGAGAAGGGGAGAGAAAAAGTATTGCACGCTCGTCTTACACCTCACTACTTTAACATGGCACATTGAAATCCTAGAGAAGTGTGGAAGTCACCTTGTATGAGGAGAATGTAAAAGGGAGACAGGTGGAGGGAGTGTGTGAGAGAAAGAGACAGAGACAACACAGGTGCTTTTTTCTGTTTTTCAGTGCACTTCAGAAACTTCAGAAAGCAAAATACGTTGTTTTCCAGTGAAACAGGCTGACGGGAGTTGAAAGAGGTTGGGGGGGATTTATCTTATTTGGTTCAGATCTCTTCTGACTAAGCAGTTCAGCAAACTGAGTGGAAAGTTTCTATGGGATACTGTTAGAATGTCAATAACTCAACAGCTCCTGTAATTCTCTGTTTTTTTAATCAGTTCATAGATGTCAGGAAGACTATGGTGTCTGAGCCATCAGCTAATGGGAATTGTAATGAAGAGCCTGAGCACTGATCTAAATAGTGACAGGAAAGCCAATTGTAGTGCTGAGTGGTGACGTGAAGAAGGTTTATTCTCATCCCAGTGTTCGAGCCCCAAATGGGAGTGCACAAGGGTTTATTTTGTTTTCAAATCGGAGGTGGACAGTAATTACATTTAGTCTCATTAGTAGTTCCCCTTTACTTTGCATGGTCATCAAGGTAATGTATGTGGCCCTTCCTGTTTGGGCGAAAATGGATTTGTGCTGCATTAGCTGATGAGGCAGGTAAATTACATTATGTCTCCCAGTGTGATCTTAATGTCAGGGATTCTGAAATAGATCAGCCTTGTGGACAGTCTCAGACTTGTTAGCGTACGCATTCACCCCTTTATCTCTATTTCTACGATAACACAGAGTAGATACAGGCTGCTTATCCTTCAAATCCTCATTTCAAAGAACTTAGAAGAGTCACTCAGTAATTGTTTTTCAATTCAGAATTCATTTTGTGCTAAACGGGACTATTGATGAGGTATTACAGAGGCAAAGAAATGACCGTCAGTGAATTACCTAGTAAAGCACATGGTTTGAACGAGTGGCACAAAAAAGGAGAAAAACCTTTTTGGAATAGAATGAAAAAGTAGTTTCATCAATGTTTTCAAACCTTACTGTGTCCTCTCGTTACTTGTCAGGGGAAATAGACTGAGGTTTGCTCTTCTGCAGCTGTATTTCTCATATGTAAATAATATTATTTTGTTTGTGGGAAGCGTGCGTGCCTCTTATAGAGGTCTCCAAACATCAAATTCATACACCAAAAAAAGACATCTATAGCCATGTAGCCATATTCTGCTACATTAAAAAGCTCTGTGGGAAAAGCATCAAGTATTTTTTTGCAAGCAGTCTAACAGAAGCAGCTAATGGAGTTAATTATTTGGCCTGACATTTATCAAGACACTGATCGCTGCCCCATCTGTCAGAGCCGGGTGTTAGGGGTAATTTGGGGTTGAGCATTTATGCAGACATTTCAATATTATTCAAGAGTGTGTGAGTCAGTGTGCTCGTGTGTGTACCTGTCCATGTGTGTGTGGTTATAATGTAATTGTGTTGTGTGATTAAGCGGCTGTGTTTGTTAATATAAGCTGGTGCCTTGTCACATTACCATAATCTTTCATCCATACAGTGCAACTATGAGTTCCGTGTACAGGATGCAAGGGTGGTATGCGCTGTATTCAACAGGTAAACCTAACATTTTAAAACATACTTCAAAATGCCATTAACCCAGACAAAACTTTTTTGTGTTGGTTTTTGTATGAAAACATTGAAATGACTCCCCCTGGGAAGAAAATGAAACTGGGTCCAGACTTGGTCCAGGACCGAGAACAGTAGAGTCCCAATGGTACCAAGACCAAGTCAAGTCTTTTTCTATTTCTTAGTTCTTTTAGTTGAGCATTTATGCAGACAGACATACTGAATGGTATGATCATTTCTAAAGGAGTGGGCAGATTAGCAATTTCAACACATGTTCTGGTTATCCTCTAAATCAAAGTGAGCACGGTGCACATGTCTGTTTTCAGGTTGACTACACCCCTGGAAATGACACCAACTCATATTGAGTTGCAATTAATGTGATATTTCTCAACCTGGACAAAAGCAAAAAAACATCATAAAATGAAAGAGTGCCTGCTGGACACCAAAACTAGTCAGTGCATGGAAGCAAACATATTTAGTAGAAGCACACAGTGAAGAGTCTCTCAGATACAACATCTAACAGAATCAAAATGAGAAACACTCAATCCTCTGATATCTGAAATAGCTGCTTTTACAGTACGCAAAAATCAGCTTTATGAGAAGTGCTATCTCTGCTTTGTTGGGTTTTTGCAATAATGTAAAAGACCCAATTACCAGAAAAATAAGTAAAAAAAATACTCATTACGCAGAATATATGTGAATATATGTATGCCAATTTTCACGTAATCAGTATTTTAATGTAGCTGTTTGAGGTGGATATTATATTCTGTGGGGTAGTTTTATTTACTTTATAACAGTGCATTGTGTTTTAAAGGTTCATTATCGGTTTTTAAAATCTTAATCATTTTAAATCTTAAACTGAAATAGTTAATAAAGCTTTCAAATAAATAGTAGAGTAAAAAGTGCAATGTAGTACAGCACTGAAAGTAAACTGCAGGTCCTTCAGAACTGTATTAGACAATAGAGGTCTCCCAACAGCAAAGTCATACACCAAAAAAAAGTCATGTATAGCCACGCAGCCATATTCTCATTAGTTAAGTCCAGCAGTCATTCAGTAATTACAGCAAAAAGACTGCTCCTTTCTAGCCTTGGATATTGAAGGTCTGCCCAGAAAGCAGTAATGTTACTGTTAATCCTCATAAAAACCAAGCAGAGATATTCTAAAGTTTTGTGTTCTACCTGAGGAACTATAATGTGTTTGGCTGTTTTGTTTGATTTACATTCTGTTAGTTTCTGTTACCTTCAAGGGAAAATATATAGGGATGGGCAGGAAAAAGGGACTCAGTACTTTGTCAAGACCTAAGACTGTGTCTGTGACTATATGAGAC
The DNA here is from genome assembly GCA_011952105.1 of Coreoperca whiteheadi. NCBI lineage: Eukaryota > Metazoa > Chordata > Actinopteri > Centrarchiformes > Sinipercidae > Coreoperca > Coreoperca whiteheadi. The sequence goes on along the minus strand of CM022474.1, from coordinate 18,881,630 downwards.
AAGACCAAAGTTCATGCTATTTTTCAGACCCAAGGTCCTCATGAGAAGCATGAGAAACATAAAAGCCAGAGAAAAAATTTTGAACCAGCCTTAAACCTTGCCTACCTGCCTGTACTGGGAAATTATTTCTTTCTACTGAACCATCTACCCTTAAAAACAAGTCAGATATTATAGAACTATCTGAAACTATTAGCTATAAGAGTTTCACTGAGACCCTCAAGGGATTACGATTGGTCGCAAAGCTTTCAGCCACAAGTTTTCAGAGCAAAAATGTATCAATTGGGACCAAACCAATGAAAACAGCTGTTTGGGGAAAAGGTAATTTCAAGAGAAATTGGGACATATAGCTTTGGGTCCTTCCTCAGTTCTTGAACACTGGATGAGAACCAAAAAACTTTGTAATTCACTAGGAGGTAGTAAACAACCAACCGATCCATTTCTGATTCTTTGTTTATTGTTACCCAACGCTAGCTATCATGGACACCCCATTGGAACATATTCCTGTTATACAGTGTTACCAGCAAGTATAGTGTGGAGCAGCAAGAACAAGTATGTAGAATCCACCCGTTTTCCTTAAATGCATTGCAATTAACCTGTCAAAATATTTGAAATTTTATCTAAATCCTTAATGTAGGCCTGCTTTTGGCTCAGTGTGCACTATGCAGCACTATTGTTTGAAAATATATAACTATCGAGCTGGGACTTGTGTCTGCAGATTCTGATCAGGATTGGGAGAAGAAACAATCAACACATGCCAGATAATTAGATTACGCAACATCACATTTTTCTGTAAATATAGCTGTCAAAGTGTGTCTGAATAGCACATACCACCAATTAATTTGTGACTCCTATAGAACGTTGTCGAGTTACATAATGTTGACACCATTTGTGCCTCCCACAAATATACAACAATAAGCTAATTATACAGATGTCACTCCTTCCCACTTGCATGCTATGTTTTGAATGTTTTCTGTCATCACACAAGATAATTGCTGACAACAAGTTCAGAAAATTATGGGCCAAAACTGACAGTGAGTCACACGAGTGATAAGAAGACTGGGTCACATTTGCAACAGAACAAGGAGGTCTGACCAGAATCTGTGGAGTAACACACAACACATCAATCTATGAGCAACTTTCTCACACAGTTTAGTGGTTTTTTAGATACTCACACTGTACAGTATGCGTGTATGTGTAAGAGGGGAAGATTTCAACAAGTCCTCTAAATAAAACGACAGAAAACATTGTTGTTGTCTAGACCATCATATTTGAGCATTTTGTGATCTGACACCCCTACAGACAGGATGACGTTTGTTTGTGCCTTCCAAAACTGTTACAAATCACTATTGAGAAAATAGATTTGTTATTTGATCTTACACCACTATGGTAAAGTTTTGGTTAGGATATACTACTTTGTTAAGGGTAGGAGACCTCCTTCGTCATACAGTAATAAATACTTGGTTAAAGTTAGGGAACGACCATGGTCATGGTTGAAAGAAACCAACATTGGAAAATGTGGCTGATAAAAATATTGATACACTTATCCAGTCAGGCGGTAAGTAACCTGACGGGAATACCTGCAGACACTACTCAGGGCTGAAGAGGGTTTTACCAACTACTTTTTTCAGGTAAAACAAATCTTTTAACTTAACTTAACTTTTAATCTATGTTTAGGGGAAGGGGGGAGGAAAAATAATGATCAAACATAGAGACATTAAGCTAACAAAAAGACAAAGGGAGCACAGCAAACATACAGGAAGCTTTCTGGAATTGGCCACACCGGTGATGTCTCAAACTCAATAGGCTTTGCCCAGAAAAACCTTCAGCACTGTTCCACACTGGACTTGTCTTGCAGAAAATGGACAGGAAAGAGCAAAAGGTCTATTTTTCTATCAAGTATTCGGTTCTTCTTTCTCCTCCTTTTCAAACTGCAGCCAGAGGATGAAACTGGCCCGTGCACACAGGAGGGCTGTAATGTGGTTTCAGTGTCTGGACTCCTGTGGTATAGTACCCTCAGGTGGAAAACCTCTCAGACTGTGTTGGCACATAACTACTCCAATTATCAACAGCAGGAGTGCCCTTTCATTTCTATTACATCTTTCTTCCTTTCTTCTTTCTGCACCCTTCTTCTGCTTTGCCTGTGCTCTCATCTCTGCCCCCGGCTCCTTCACCTCTACTCACCCGCAACACTTTTCTTCTAATCTTCTGTCTCAACAATCATACCTTTTTTTCCCAAGTCACCACTGCATCATTCTGCACTGAATGACTACCACTCGCACCAAATAATTACTTGCTTTACTCGGCCCAGCCAGGATTTGGCCAGGAAACGTCTCTCTAAATGGAAGCATATTGGACTCTAAAGATGATCAGACTGGAGAGGATCTGATGATTCAACTCATCTGTTGCAGACAAAGGCTATCACTAAAACACTACAATCCACAAGAGAACTATACTATTACATTCAAGTTGGGAGTCTCTAATCAGAAGACCACTCTTATTGATTTCTTTCTCCCTAAGTTCACATCACAAGTCCCCTTCCTCTTCTATTCCCTTGCTTTTTCATTGATTATTCTTTTTTTCTTTCTTTCATTCCAGTTACTTTTTATCTGACCCGACAACCGTCTTCAAGTTTTTCCCATTTCTTTCTGCTCTTCATTCCTCATTGGTGCTGCAACTTTCTGTCTTATATTTACTTAATCTAGCATTTTATAACATGAGCTGTTTGTGCATTGATGAGTAGAACTAGTAATAGTTACGTAGTTACATCCTCATGTTTAGGTAATTAGTAAATTGATATTTAGTTGTGTTATAGAAATTGTTTTGTTAAAATGTTTGTGTATTACCATCTTCTCACCAGCACTAGACAGGTTTTCTGATTGCCGCGACACTTGATTCATCTTCAAATAAATCATTACATTTACCTTATATTAAAGATTCCATAGTATAAAATGTGGAATTTCAAGATACTTGCATTGAAGATTTCACTTGTTAGTTCAGTTGAGGAAGATGTTGCACTGATATAGTGAATGTGACATTTTTTCCAAATAGCAGATAGATACCAAGGTACTGCACTGTTTGGCAGATTACAAATCAGACATCTTGCTTACATTTTCTGCTCCACCAAATCTGCAGTCATATTTATTGGAAATATCTGCAGATTCTAGTAAATCATTTACTGAAGCATCCCCAGGTATGACGAGTGCTACCATCCCTAGAATTAGCCTACCTCTAGATGCCTGTGACATTTGCTTCAACAACCACAATTTCAAGGCGCACTTATCAACTGAAGCTCCGTAGGTGGAATGTGAGGTCCCCCTTGGATAAACTTTACGCTTCGTTTTTTTGATAAAGTCATCAAGACTGAGTAGTATAATGATTTAATATCATAAAGATGATGTTATTGAAGAAATTGTTTGACATTCTGCTCATCTGCTTTCTTGCCGAGAGTTAGATGAGAAGATCAATACCACACTTATGTCTGTAAGTACGACGCTAGAGCCAGGAGGCAGTTATCTTAGCTTAGCATAAAGACTGGAAACAGGGGAAACAGCTAGCCTGGTTCTTTAAATTCAAAAATACGCCAACCACACCTCTGAACTCACTGATTAAAATGTTGTATCCCTGCACAGAAATGTAAAAATGACAATGATGATTTTAGGAGGAGTTACATGCTGCAAAATGGTCTTGACTAATAACAGTTTATCCATCTGCCCAGCAATTCTCCGCTGGTAACCTGGCAACCCCCCCAGTGATCACAAGACTTGGAAAGTCACTGCCCCTGTCTGTTGTTCGCCAAGAAATAGCTATAGCACAACGCTCCCTGAAAAACCACAAATTGTCGTTTTTACATTTAAGCGAGACTAAATGTAGTTTAAGTTTAGTTCCATACTCAAAACACAGATGTGATTGTGGGTTTTACCTTCTCTCATCAAACTCACAAGAAAGTGAATAAGTGTATTTCCCAAAAGGTCAAACTGTACATGTGAGTCCTCTTAAATTACATAGGGTATGATGTTTTATCAGAAATCTTTTATCAATAAGGCAAATATCAAATTCCATAATTAGTAAATAAAACTCGACAGTCAGTATAGTTTAACACACAATTCATCATTTTAGTACCAAATGACTGCATGCTGAGAGCAGTGAGTGATAAAATAATGAACTCTTTGTGGCTGTGGAACTAAAAGACATGATTCATCATTTTGGTGATCCTACTATATTTCTCTTTACTTGCCCGCTGGGGAGACTTTGTCTTCCCATTATAATTAGCATCAAGGCTCCCTCTGTCTAGAAGCCAGCCAGCAAGGGCACTCAGGGATGGTTGAGTCAATACGTCTTCTCTGCACTTTTAATACAGAAGTGCAGACTGACTGACAAGTCATTTCAGCAGGGCTTGATTCCCAGATTCCCAGCACTTCTCACAGTGCAGTCTCTTATGGATGTAACTGACACAAAGCAGCTGCTTCAACTTACCTTCAACACATTTTCAAGGACTGAGAAAAACTTACAAAACTGACGGGGAAAATATGCACCCTTTTCAGTCACTGTAGTGTGCATTAGTAATATTACACTTGATTTTACAGTAGTTACAGACAGCTAAACTGGTTTTAAACAGCTGTAAATTTATGTTGATGTGGAATCTTATGGATGGCAATTTTGGACAAATCATTCCATCAGTAAAAAAAATGTCTTTGTGGAGTTTTGACAGTCTTGCCATTCAATTCAAACTTGTGTAAAATTGTAACACAATGCGAAGAATATGCACTACAAAAAAGAAGAAAGGTAATGACTCAACAAAAACAAACAACTTCCCACAGAAGGCTTCAATAAATGCTTGACAAAAGGCAAGAAATATATTCTGCATTCTCCTTTGTTTCATACACTAAATTATATATTATTAAATTATATAATAGCACATAACTCTTAACCTAAAAGCTACAAATGATATTGTTTACAAAACCTTTTACAAAGTCAATGGTCTGTGATTTGCAGCAGTAAACGTGCAATCTCTCTCAAGTTATAGCCTAAATTTGCTTTTGCAAAATACCATTGGAAGTGGTCTGCTAGGAATATAATTGCTGCCTGGATTGAGTTCAGTGGCAATGTTTTATCCAGGAAGTGAAACATTCTTATACTGAACAGAGGGAGGAAATTTGGGATGGGGGAGAAGAACATTAATCCCGAAGGCCGGTGTTTGTAGCTTCATCCTGAGAGGTCATAGATTTAGGTTAAAGTTAGGGAGAGATCATGGTTGTGGTTAAATATCAAAAAGGTTAATACAATTAAACAATAAAACAGGCTTTTTTATTATTAACAAAGGAGCGGACACTGGACACTGATTTGTGTGTTTTCAACTATGCTGGCAGCGTGGCTCTAAAGATGGCAACCACTTTTTGTCAAGTGTTGAATCTATTAACTGAATTGTCATGACATTTTGTACAGAAATTCATGGTTCCAAATTACTTTTTCTGATTCCGTGACTTTTCCTTTAGTGATAATTAGCATGTTAGTACACTAAAACAAGATACGTAGATCTGTAGTCTTTTCTTGCATTTTGCAGATATGTTCACTCTAAATGTTTCCTTTTTTCCTCTTATATTGACAAAAATAAAATGATTCAGTCAGCATTATGTTTCACCCAACACATATTTGCTTTTGCAAATAAAGTGTGTATGAACAATTTAAGGAAACTAGGTTGCTCAGCAATGTTGTAAAACTGTAGGACAGCACCTATTGTATCTCATTGTATGTAATGTTGTATCTATTGTCAGTGTAGCTAGTACTCCCTGAGAGTACAGTAAATGGTCATCTCAGTAGACATCTTAGCATCTGGTCAATAGTGAGAACATCGTGTACTGCAAGTTTGCCATTTTTTGTAATATTGTGTTTCCTGTATGGAATAAGGGAAACTTGTCACTACTAAATGCAAATAACATATACAAATACAATACATCTAAAAAATAAAATAACATAATTATCTACCCTTTATCATCAAAAAACAGAACTTTCACAATTTAAAAAGTGTGTCTGTGATGGCTCCACTTCAGTGGTATGAAATTCTGAAACAGTGCCCAAGCCCCCTTTCCCTGCCACCTTTACAAAAATGGAGAGTTCAGATAATCACTCAAATAGTTAGAAGTGAAATGTTAGAAGTGATTGAAACTGAACACTTTGCCCTTTAGGAGAGTCAAAATCATACGAGAAAAAGCAGCACAGCATTTTGAATGCCACCATTAGTGGCAGAATTATTTTGTAGACGTGTTGCCATTAATGTGGCCACGCCCTGCATTTTTCAGGTATCCTGCATGCACTCCACGCCCTCTTGGTGCTGTGCTGCGACTCCAGACGCATCTACGGTGGTGGCCTATTGCCTTTTCCTTCCACTGTGTTATTGTCCATCCTGCCACTGTAATGTCTCTGAGAGTGTAATGAAAACGAATAACACAAAACAGCTACTTCACTGGAGTTCAGTAATGAGAAAGTGTGGGTATAAAGGATGGATTGGTGTAGTTGTTTAAAGGTAACACAAGTGGAGCAGCTCTTTCTTTCCCTCTGAAGGTTACAGAACAATAAGATTAAAGGAGTGTCAGTCTGCAACCTTAAATGGCTGGCAATGAATGCATCTCCGTGAAGAAAATGAGGGAGCGACTGGGAGAGAAAATGGGAGGGTGTGCAAGGGATAGTCGAAGAGGAGGAACAATGGAGTGAAAAGTGAGAGAGATACTGGGGGAGTTTGGTGAGACATTTAGGAGGAGATGACAGTGTGATGATGGGTGAAGAAGCAAGTGATGGATGAGACAGAGAGAGAGGGAAACAGAAAGAGAGAGGGAGGATGGGGGAGAGCAATTGTGCTGTTCTTGACACCTCCACAGAAAACACCTTGGCAAGCTGTCAATCAGACAGGCTCGCTTGATTGATTTTCTCCTCTTTTCAATCAGCATTTCACTTTGCGTCCCTCTCCTCCTTCAGAATGTGCCCAGATGCCAACGTTCTGCTTTTTTACATCCTATATGCTACAAGCAAAGGCCAAACGCTGACTGTCAGTTGTCCTGAAGCAGCAACATAAATTAGGTTAGAAATAAAAAAATATGGGCTTGTTTATATTACCTCTACACAACTAATCACAGCAAATTTTAAAAAAATGACGTGACATGTGCACCAGGGAAATGCTGAAATGGGACTAGCAGGAAGGTCTTCCGAGCATTTTGTGATAACTATATTCACAATAAGTGAAATGACTCTGGAGTAGTTTGACAGTTAAAGTCTAGCCTAAAGTAAAGACCCCCCTTTTAAACCACAAGATACAGTACACATATGCATCTGGATATGACGCAAATGAGAGCAGTGAAAGTGGATCAAAACATTGAAGTTTCAGGTAGCCTGTGCAGTCTGGTTCTAAGATGATATGTCAGCGCTGCAGGAAGAGGTTGTATGAAGAGTAATGGCTTCTCCTTGTTAGGACACATGTGTACACTCATATTCCTGTTAATAATGGTTTCTAAGGAGAATGAAAAGGACATGAAACACATAAAAACAGACTACCGAATATGAAAGAAGCTGTAACTGACAGCTGGTTAAAACTGAAGAAGCAGGTTGGTGGGAAGGTCAATTTCAGTTTCTCTCCCTTTCCATTAAATTTAATATTTATCAAGAACTGAATAAACTCCAAGAAGGGGAAAACACCATCGCTGTATGGTACGATTTCTAAAGGCTCCTCTACAGGCTGTTATTTCTATCCGAATGATGCAACGCATAGAGCAGACCCAAACTGAGTCCCTGGGTTAAGGACAGCTAGTCTCTCTTGCTCTCTGTCTCCTATTATGTCCAAGTACAAAACATAATAGAAGAAAAGCAGGTCAAAGGTCACAGTTCCTCAGGTTGAAACCAGTGTGGTGAAGATCTCAGGCTAGCCAACATCTCCCGTTTCTGTGGCCTATTCAGAGTTAATCAGGAACACACAAACGACTCGTTAAGAAAGTGGTTAGTATGCAGATTCAGAGATATTTCTCTCTGATTTACAATCTAATCATTACATATTGTTTACCGCTTGAAGTCTGCTCTCAATTAACTTACTCCATAGAGCTGGATCAAGAGTTAGGAACATCATGATAATACTCTTGATTGTGCTGTTGCATAATGTATCTTTCACAATATCATCCGCATAATATACTGCTCAACAATACTACGCCTATGAAGAGGTGACAGTCTCCTGCTTTTGATAGCTTATAGCACAAGCAGATGTACAGTTTGGGCACCTGCTGCGCCTCTACAAATAAACATACAGGAGTGTAAACTTGTAAACCAGAGGGGAGAAAAACAATGAGCAGAGTAACCTTTTCAGTGCCATCTAAAAGGTTAACAAGCAGCCAATAAAGCCCGGAGCAAAGCTGCTAGTCTCATTTGGAGAGGAACAAAACATGCAGTGTGTTGTAGCTACACAACGGCTATACAGTATACCTAAATAAGCTTTGTAAAACTTCACAGCTGCCAATCTATCTCTCAGTCCCTCCTCTTCATACTCAAATTGTTCTAATCTTGTTTCACAGCAAGATTTCTGATACTGGGGATTTACTAAGGAATAATGGTCTTTTATCTTTAAATGTGTAATCATATCATTTGAATTTATTCAGATGACAGTGTTTATTGCAACAGCGAGACTCAACACCCCTGCCGGTGTCCACTTTAAACTTGTGCAGCAGACTCAGATGGTGGGCAGAATTCCTGTGGTAAAAAAGAGAGCGTGGACAGTGGGGGTGTGTCAATGAGAGAGAGCCCATTGATTTCCATGCGGATGGATGAATAGATCAAATGCTTTCGCTTTTTCTCCTCAATTCCCCCAGCATCCATGAAGGCCAAGGCCAATCAAATAGCAACCAATTGTTTTGGTTTTTCAATGAAATAGTGGGGCAAGTGGGAGCAGGTTTTATATTAATCAAAGACAAATGGGAGAGGGCATGTGGGAGGCATCTTGGGAGAGAAATTCTGCAGTAATTAAGAGCAAGTGGAAGGAAAAGCTGACAGCAAATAAGGAACAAAGAAGAGGAGTAAATATGAAATGACTGCACAGCACATGACAGGTGCAGTTTTTAATGTAAAGGACAACCCCCCACATAAAAAGCTGCTTGTACTGCTTGTATGCTAAAAAGAAAATGAAGAGTGATGCATGGAAAAAATACATGGATGCATGGATTCGAAAACAAATTCAATAGAAAAGAGAGAAAGTGCAAGCAGAGAAAGCGGGAAATGACTTGAGAATGAGAGATGTGCAATTTGCCCCGCCGCCAGCCGCAACAACATAATAAGGTGATAATTTCAGACAGCTTTGCTTGTTACTTCAGCATTGACATCTATCCATAATTCAGCATGCATTTTCACAGCTTAATGACTGGTCAGTTACTCCATTCTTCTCACATCCCACCAGTACCAGTGTCCAGAAAGCGAAATCAATTATGTTACCAGTCATTTTGCCCCCCTGAGCTCTTGACCCTGTTGCTATTTAGCATTTACCATGAATATGAAATCCTTGATGTAGATTACATGCCTGATTACAGAACTGCTGTCTTCCTTTTGCAATGTGAATAGTAGGTAGATGTAATCGGGCCTGGTGAAATAGGGGTCCTTATTTAGTTTGTGAGCGAAGATAGCAACAGGGAAATGAAAAACCCTGTCTCATTTCCTGTCTGCTACAGCCGCTATGAGGTTTTAAAGCACAAAATGTTCCTCTGGTGATACATATCGCTCAGCTCTTAGACTCCAACCGTAAACCAAACACAAAATTGCTTTTTTTTTCACTTTCTCTGTAGGCCACCATGAGGGTATGTGTTGAGGAGGGCTTGTGAGGGGCCCATTATGCAAGGAGCCATGCGTTTTACAATTTCCTTTTCTCCTCAGCACACTGGCCAGGCCTGGAAATCTCATTTACCAGGGTCACACTGATAGCCATGACTCCAGGCCTAATTAGTCCAGAGGAAATATAGTAGCATTTATTGCATTTTATATCCTGTCTGCAACAGATACATGCTTCATAAATATTTTAAATTCGAGATACCCAGACGCCAGACGGTTATTAAAAATGAAAGGAATGGTTGACCTCCAAACACAACATACATTTCTTCTCATTGTGTCCTGCACTGAGCCTGCATGAGGCCTCCCAGTGAAGAGAAGGATGAGTGGACTTAGAGGAGCCTCGGCGTCATATCAAAGATCCCTCGCTGCTCATTTCGCTCCAACAGAAACAAGAGTTGATATTCCTGAGCCTGCAAAGAGCCACCTGGGAGAAAGGTTAGAGGTAAGGCTGACAAGTCAGCGCCCACTTGTGAGAGAAAACATGTTACAACATACAACAGTGTCACAATAAAATGACTCCCTGGTATAGAAGGACAATGCTGAATTGCTGAATTTTAAGACAGCCGTCCTGTTTTGTATTACAGCAGGTCTCTGGATGTCTCGTGTTATTGGGCAAGAACACAGTCATGTCACAGCTGCAGTCAGTCATTTAATTTCCCCTGATTGACAATATTAAATGATTGAGAGTCATGAAAAAAAATGTAATCAATAGGAGAAATTAGGGGTATTTAAAAAGTATTTCCAAGAAACTGCAACAAGAAGCTGTGTGGTTCAGTATGAGATTTCTGGTTAATGTAAATTAACACAGAGTCTGTCTTTGTACAGGGTATCACATGTGACTATGTCTTTCCGTCCTGGGAGAGGGATCCCTCTTCTGTTGCTCTTCCTGAGGTTTCTATCATTTCTTTTCCATTTTTTTTGGGGTAGTTTTTCCTTAGCTGAATCGAGGGTCTAAAGACAGAGGTCGTATGTTACAGATTGTAAAGCCCTTTGAGGCAAAATTGTGATTTGTGATATTGGGCTATACAAATAAAATGTAATTGAACCTCTTTACGGTTTAAAGTGGGTGTGAGGGAGGCGATTACAGTGAGCCAGAAGTTGGTGTTGTGAGCCTAATTCAATTGTCTGATCAGAGCTGTCTAGTTTATTAGGTCAGTAAATGACCTGCTCTCACCCTTTTCCTCTAACATTCAATCTGGGTGCTTCTATATAGGTGCTATCTCAGTGTGGCACAATAGCAACAGGGATAGTTACTGGATACTGTGGGGATGTAACAATATGAACAGGTTATGTACTCTAAATTAAAGCAGCAATATAAAAAATTTTTCTTGTTTGTTTGTTTCACTGTGTGAACCTGTAACAATGTTTTCATTTTATTGCAAGAAGAAAACCTTAAGTTCAAACGCAGACTATTCTATCCCTAATTCTCCCTACAGTGTATCTATTACTTTAACAGTGAGTAGGTTGTGTGTGTGTGTGTGTGTGTGTGCGCGTGTGTGTGTGTGTGTGTGTGTGTGTGTGTGTGTTAGACGAAAAAATTGCAAGGAGATAACTTCTGGTATGAATTGGTGCTATATAAATAAAACTGAATTGAACTGAATTAAACGTATACACTTGCAACTAATTCATATGAATGTGAGAGTTGTTCACTCCCGAAAGAGTTAATGATGCTTACAAGCTGTGTTTTACTGCATGCCGGTGTTTTGGGTGACAGAATCTGATGGGTCACAGATTTTTGAAAAGGCACATTGTGCTGAAGCATCCGACCAGGATTGGGAAATATATGCGACCGCAAGTGAATGAGGATCACAACAAATCATTAAAGGGTAAGATCACAAGCCAACAGGCACAGTTTCTACACCAAAATCAAACTCACAAAATGTTTTAAATAAAAAAAACGAAAGAAATTAAATGAAATAGTTCATTTTTAGGTACCGGGAAAAAAATTTGGTGATCCCTTAACATTTCATCTAAAACCATCATCAGGTCAAAATTCGAATTCGTCCAATACTTTGATTCATAAGCAAATAACTGCAAAACAGCTGATTCTCCCCTCAGCTGTCTATTGTGTTTAGGGCTTATTATCAGGGGGGGGGGGATACAGATACTGATTGTAGCTTTGCTTCACTCCCCTGATATGTGCATGGTTGCACAAGGTTAAGAAAAGGTTGTGTCATAATGTCATGACAAGGACTGCCGTCTAATCTCCTTTGATCCTCATTAATGACCAAAGCTTTTGCTTTATATGTAAAGGTCAAGTTCATTAGACATGATACAAGCTGCAATAAAAATCAAGTTCATATCTTATTAAAATCCTACCTTCTGAATCATCTGGCAAGAGCCAGAAATAGCAATTTTTTTCCACCTGGAAAGTGCTGAATCACTACTGATGTTGATTTGAACATGAAATACCCTCTCTCTGTTGCTTTTCTGCCATCTCTCTACTGTCCCCGTCCTTGTCAGGATTCAAGCAGGTAACGTAGCGATGAGGAGCAGTGCAACCAAATTGAGTTTTCGGCAGCATACATGGAAGTATACAGTGGAAGTCTGTTTGCCCCCATAAATCCCACTGATCCGCCATAAAATCCAGTCTCGACCACCGAGGGCTCTGTCTGGGGCCCAAGGCAAGCCCTGACAGGTGGTGCCGTCCTAAATGTTGGCAAGGTGACTGTCTGCCACAAAAGGACAGTGGGGGTAACTCCTGAAAATATTGCTCAAGAGATCCAAAGCCTGCATGCTGAACCACATTTCCCTCTCTGTATTTCTCTTCCTCTCTCTGTGTATTTATACACTGACTTACTATCATACATTTTTCTAACCGCATCATTACTTTCCAGCATGAATCAGAGCTGCCTGCTCCAAAAGATATATGTACGTTCACATACATATCAACAACAGTAAAAGGACATATGCGTGAATCACACCCACCACAGTCCATTATCTAAAGCTTTGAGTAACATGACAGGCCAGAAATGTCCATCACGACATTAATGCAAAGCTCACTTACACCAGCAGGGCTTCTATTCTATCTTCAAAGCTATGAAATGTACTTACTGTTGCAGCTATTTTAGACCAAATGCTTGGTTGTCTTCCTCTGTTTGTCTAAGAAGTGAAAGCAAAGCCGCAGTTCCGCCTTAACGGACTCTCACACATCGCGTGTAGAGCTTTCTGCTCTCTGTCTCAGTCCTCCCTGCTGTATGCTCACACATGTATTGGGAGCGTGTATGTGTGTCTGATTTTGTGTTTCGTGTTGCAGAAATTTGGTGGTCTGTGTGCAGCCGCCACCATAGCTCATTAGTGCAGTGGGACCATTGGATGAGGCTCAGTGCCTCAGATGTGGTAACAGTGACACCCACAGGAGGAGAAATATCCGGACCTTCTTGCCAGAGGGAAACAAATTCCCACTACCTTCACTGATTATACCCTGGGTGGAAGCAGTTCATGGAGGCATATTGGGCAAGGGTAAAATAATAAAATATTAATATTAATGGCACCAATTTTTTTTAGCCCTATCTTAAATAGGCCAGGAGAAAACTTTCTCAGCAAGAGTATTATAAATGACATGATATGCTTTGACCGCAGGCTGCGTGCTCCACAGTACTGTTTGTACCTTACAGTCGTCTGTCTCTCTCTGCACAAAGCAAATCCGTTCTTTCATTTGGCATCAGGGTATCTCTCGAAGAGACAATTCCCATAGGACAATTCTTGTGATCTCTGTCATCGTTTTACATCTGACACATTATCTTGGGAACTATTAAAACGATCATCAGCTATAGAATTTATTTTTTTTTTCGGGGGGCAAGTGGGACTGCAATATATGAAAAGTATATTTACTAACGTAAGCTGGAGCTCAAGGCTGTAAAAATGGTAACCCATAATTCTGAAAAGCAGAAGGCTCTGTGATTGGTCCAAAGAAGAAGTAAACTTGTTATTCTCTGTGCTCTATACTGAGTAGATATATGAGCCTTTTTATTATTTTAATGTACACATCAGATCAGATTAGCTGAGACATCAACTTCCTTTAATCAAAACACATATCTTCATGACTTGTCTTTTTACCAAGGTTAAGATGTTACTGATGTTTTTGTACTGACGTTACTTTCTTCTCTAAAGAAGGCAGCAGATGTGTTCTGGAGCCAGAAATTCTAGACTTGTAAACTTCTAATTGATTAGGTCCAGCTGCAGTGGTGGAAAGTGACAAAGTACATATACTGAAATAGTGTACTTTAGGGAAAATTCTTAGGTATTTGTACTACACAAATGTTTCTATTTTATGCTAGTTTATACTTGTACTTAACTATATTTCACTGGGAAATAATGTACTTTTTACTCCATTACATTTATTTGACAGCTACTTACCTTGCATATTAAAAGCCATAATAACCATTTAAAATGTGACGCGTTGATTGAGAGTAAACTAGTATGTCAAATATTTGAAACTAGCACCACCTCAAATGGCTAAAATGTTAAAATGCCTCTTGCACATTAATAGATCAGTAACAGTATAATAATGTACCAATAAGTGTGCAGTATGCTGCATAATGAGCACATTTGATAGTTTACGTACATTTTGATGACAGTACCTGTGTACTTTTTGCCAAGATAAAATGTTGAGTGAAAGACTTTTCTTATAATGGAGTATTTTTTCATTGTGGTATTGCTATTTTTGCTTAAGTAAATGAGCTGAATACGCTGTCATCATCATGAGTGCACCGTGGCACTGTACAGCATTTGTACTTGTTTGTTTGTGTTATTATAGACATCAACAAAGGATGTGGGATAGGATTAGGCACATAACAGCAAAGAGAAGATGAAAATAAAGTGAATCATCTGTCACTCTGGTTTCTATCTGCCCATGAAATGGACAAATTACTCTGAACTCCATCCAGGCCTGAAATAACACCAGTCAGGTAAGTTACAGTCGTCACAGAGTACCAAGGTTCTGTGTGTCATCAAACACTTCACTTTCTTACCTATTACCGTGATCCTTATCAATTACCCATCTGGGTAAGCTAAAATGTATTTTGTTGTGAATGTCTTGTGAATGCCAAATGTTGCCTGTACAATTCCAGCATGCTCTCCAGCTGCTGTCTGCTTGGCAGTACATCAGGCTTAACTGGCTAAATGGCAGTGTTGTTTGTTGAATCAGTGTGGTAAATATATATTGCAACAAGCCAAGGCCCAGTGTTTCTCAGTGTTAGCGGCTGTGCTTTTAAGAAAAACATTCCAAAAGTGTCAGCCCATCATGGAAATGGTGCTAATTATATCCGAACCCTAGATTGCCAGAAAATTGACAAGTGTAAAGAATGTTGAATATTTGTGTGTGTGGTGCATCTGTTTTGTTATTGCCTTATGCTTTTCAAGTGCAACTTTATATTAATATTTAAAATTTATAAAAATATTATGTTTGTTGCATTTTATCAGTTTAAATAAGCTTGTTGGTATGGGTCAATTTTAAATTGACTGAATCTGGTTCTTAACAGTAAAGGAACAAAGAGTACTAAAATGTGAACAGCTGTGCCAGATGGAGGCCCTATGTCTCTGTTCTGTTTGATTTGCTCTCTCTCAGCCTTATCACCTGGGTGTTACTGTTGGTGCCCCACTAACAGTGCACCTGCAAACAGCAGTGGGGGTAGGCAGGGGCAGGGGGTGCCCTTTTATCTCAATCCTCATCTCTCCTGTTGGGGTAGCACCAACTGAAAGGCTGTGGTCATGGCCCTTACTTCTCTGCCACCACAGGCAGCGGCACCACCTGGGGGGAGGATGAGCCTGTGCTTTAGTGCTGCAGGACCCCTGCAGTTACTTTCTCGCCCATACAAACAAAAACAGGAGCATGCTAATGCATGTCAGCAAAAGACTGGGCTTAATCAAATCAGAATAGCGTGTAAATTTAGGCAAGACACTACAGGTGAACTGGGTAAAAAATATTTATCTAATACATTACATTGAGACCATTATTTTTTGTATTAAGAGTTGTATGAAATGTTATTTTTAAATATGCAAATGATTTCTTATCTAATTAAATATGCACTAATTTGCATACATTCCCAGAACAGAAATCCGAACATAGGATAAAGCCAGGTTCAAAATTCTTGTTTCATTTTGTTTGACATATTAGAGTTGAAGGTTTATAATGATTACATTTTTGATATACATTTTTATCACTCCATACATAAATAAAAACTGTCAATAGCCATAAAAAATATCAATTTTCGCTATGATTTTAGTTGTTATATAAATCAGGCTGTGAATGATAAAAACCCCTTTGTAAAAACCTTCAGAATATACATAGGAATATCTATTATTTTGGTGTATTCAAGTGCTACTGAAGTGGAGATTTTTGGCTGAAAGTATGAGAAAAAACTCTTTTGAGAAAAAAGCTTTTAAAGATATGTAATGTAAAACTCAATACATTTTTTATTGGAAACCACTAATTACATATAGAATATCTATTTAAGCATGCTATACCTATATTATTTAGCCTACTTATATCCTATACCCTTGGGAGAAATCTACATCTTCTTTCCACTAGTCTGAAAGACGACTTGTAAGCGAAATAGCCCAAAATCTCAAAATTGTACCAGTGCATGAACGAACAATATTTTTGCCTGCTGTGCTGTGTCTTAAAATGCATCTTCCTCAATAAAATGTGCTGCTTTTAATTTAAAAAAGACAGAGTTCTTTGGGAGTATGAATTCATAATATCAGATGTATAGATGATCTTCAGAAAGTTTCTTTGTCTAATGCAGATGTAAATCACACATGGATAAGAATTTTGCCAAAGAAATGTTTGTAAATGCAATGAGATTTTTTCTTTTGTTCTGAAAGTATACTATAACCCTGAGAAGGTCTTGTCCTTTTGGTATTGCTTCCCTGTGTCCTCCACCAATTAAATGTGCGTTGACAGGAACAGACATCAAATATGCATTGCTTCAGACTGAGCATGCAAATGTGAACGCATTCTTCTTAATGTTTTGAAGTAAAGTAAACCAACATGCGTGCTGGAAAAATGTGTTCCAATTTTCTGCAGTATGAACTCTAGCCAAATCCTGTCAAGCAAGCTTAGTTTCTCTTTCTAGCAAACTATTGCATTTATTTTCCCTTCTTCTCCACTCAACAACACATATACATATTGTACAGGCAAACACACTTCCAGGTACATAAGAGTACAACATCAGAGAGTGACTCATAAAACTGATGACAGAGTACAGAGAGCCTTTGCAACCTATAGTCAGCTAAAGGAAAAAAGCTGGAGCATTCTATAGTGCTAAAAATTTCATTGCAAAGTCATATCATTAAGGAGGTGCTAACACACAAATCTAACCTACATTAAATTAGCTAACAGACTTTTTCCCATTACCTCCCAGGTTTACAGCCTTTGTAAGTCATTTGTTTCTACAGAAAAGCACAGACACAGACTGTAGGGACATGAAATTAATTACAGTACTGCATGTTCACCCAGTGGGCTACAAACACTGAAAAGCTGACAACTGTACCCAGCTAACACCTTCCGCCCAAACCACACACAACAAACACACACACACACTCCCGTTCCCTCTTGCACAAGCTTTTTTTAAAGGACTGTTTTACCTGCATTTAATCTACCTGCATTTAATCCACATTAAGATTCACTGACCCAAAATTGATTCATTTGCCAAATATACACAAAATATGTGGATATCTCATCCATCTATTCATGTGTGTCTTGCACCTGAACGAAGGCTTGAAAGACAATCTGAACATGATCTTTACTTTGTTCTTGTTTTCTTTCTTAATATCTGTTTCACAGCAATGTAGATAATTCTGAAATACTTACTTGTTGTTTTTACTTGGGGGTTTTTTCCTGAGAAAGGCCTGGTCACAGTGGCACAGTGGAATTAATGACCAACCTGCAAATGGTCAACCCTGCAAATTCGGGTGTCAAAGTTCACCAAAGTTTAACTCAACTGATAAAACCCACACAAATTCACTTGTGTGTACCCTGTGAACAAATCCACTAACTGCAGCAATTCCATTGGAGTCAATTCATTTTGCTTGAAATTCACAAATTCTGCTACCAAATATACTGGTGCGACCAGACCTCAAATCTTTTCCAAACATTACTCTCAAAAGTTGACACAGTTATGCAGGCGTGACTGAGGTTTGACGGACAGATGGTGGGTGCAAATATAACTGCAATGACCATTAGGTCAGTTGGTCATTATTTATTTTCAGGAATGCGTGGACAGAAAAGTGGCCGGGAAGCATAGTAAAGCCAAAGCTGGAATCACATTATGTATATTAATCACATGTAAACCGTAGTCAGCGTTCTGATTTGTTGAAATTGTTGGCTTTGTATTCACAGAGATTAACTACCTTGAAATTTACAATGCTATGTTGTTATTGTGGTGCATGGATGTAAAAAGTCAGCATTAACATTATGCCAGCTTTTTGCCAAAACTCTTCCTCAACAACATTATGTAGACATCAAACTTAATTAAACAGACAGCATTTTACAGATACTTTATCATTATTATCATTGTCATTTCATCATAAGATTTGTGGCTGCCAGGTGTCATTATTGCTTTCAGTTGTGCTGTGACATTTTGTTTCTGTCCTCAGGCCCCTGGCAGTGAGGGTCAGTTACAGCTGCGTCAGGTGACAGAAGCAGGTGAGTTGGTGCAACATCATCCTCACCTTCCTGTTCTTCCAAACAGACAAGTCCTACCTTTTCCTGCTTCTCTTATTTGACACATGAAAGCATTATGGATACATAATGTGTGCACAGAAATGTAAATGCTTTCACCTCAAGTCACTCCAGGTACGTCGACATCGTAATGAATGTCAGCACGTGAGGACACTTAATTGCATTCAGACAGGCACATGGTGAGATGTGGAAAGACACATCCATTAAGTCCTTTTCCAGCTTTTCCCAATTTTGTGTTGGATGCTCCACTGGCTTGACCTGATTTGGAATGACTGTGTCTCTTACCTGCTGCTGTATTCCTTTAGATTAAAATAAGTACAGCATCACACTGGAAATGATTATCTCATTGGCTTTGTTTTGCGCAATAATCAAACGCAATTCAGGAGTGTGGCAATCAAATTAGTGGAAATAAGAGCTGACTCCGCTGTTCAATTAAAATCAGGCTCCAGTTGTTTCTGAAAGGGCTGCTTGTCAATGTAATTGAATTGCATCACTGGGAAATCATGCGTGGAAATGATACTTTCTCAAAGTAATTATTTTACCTTCCCAAATTCTCATCCAGTGGATGTTGCAAGCAGTGCATTTTATAACCTTTAGGAATGGAAAGTGGCAGAGTGCTGGCAGGGCCTGCCAAACACAACACTTTTGTTTGAAGCAATCTGTCTCTCAGCTCCACCCACAGCCCAAGCAAACAGTTCTGTCTCGCTTAGAGAAAACCCAGGCTTCTGCCAGTACGCCTGCATGGAGAGAGAATTCCATCAAAATGAAAGGCCTTATTAGTTGTGTCAAATACTGATATTCACCATGGCAAAGTGCACAAAATACAGATAGCATTACAGGAGCATACAGCAGGCCATATCAACAGCTCAAGGGAAAGGTCCCCAGACAATAACTTGAAGGATGGTGTGATGGCAGGCATTTGAAAGGCATCACAGATGACGTCTAATCTGTATTAAAAGTCCTGGGCTGGCTCTAATCACCTCTTTGTCAATGTGCTAATGGAATCCAAAGGCATATAACACACAAGAGAGCAAGGAGGGTCAAAAACAGTGCAACAAAAAGCAAAAAAAAAAGACACAAAAAAAATGCTGATAATAGCAGCCAGACAAAAACATCACAGCATTTGCAAAGGCCAAGACAGAGCAGACTGTAAGGCAGAAGGCAACTGTCAAAGACAGGCTACGATTATGTACTCCCTTGTGTTCATAAAAGGGAATTTCAATCAATTTGAAGGAGCCAACACCATTAAATATTGACACTCTCCTGCTTGCCTGCTAACCCTTCCTCCTCCTCGGTTTTGTTTTGGCAATCATAGACATGATGTTGATCATAATTAATCAGCCAGCCCTTCTTTCCCTTTTGACTTGTTTGTGCCTTTAATTAGGCTGCCACAATTTTCCCATCCACAAGTTAAATGCTGCTAAAAAACGTCACCAGTAGCTCTCAAGTGCACTACAACATTACATTACTATAACATTAGTAGAAGTAAACGTTCCTTCAAAAGCTTAATTAATACCCTGTTAGTAATGCCCTGTTTAAAAATGCCTGTTGAAAAGGGCGCCTACAGGACAAAAAGAGTAATTTTCATTGTGTAAGAACATTTCCTTTCAGTCAGGGGTGGTGGTCCCCATTTAAAGAGGCACTTGAGCTGCAGAACATCTCTTCATAATCAGCAAGGCATATTAAACATAACCAGTTCTACTAATTAAATCATTAAATAAGTTTACTAGCAAGTACGATATAGAAAATCAGCACAGTATAGACTACAGACATTTGACAGCAGGTGTATAACATCTTTGACAGTAATTGTAATCTGTGGGCAGGACTGCAACATGTTTAGGACATTTTCAACTTTTAGAGAGCAGTGTGGAATAACTTGGAATAAATACTTTTATAGTTTGAAATATGTTCTTATGTGTGGCCTTCTTTCCATGAGCTTTTTGGACAAGTTATGGTAGAGGGGATCAATAGATTGAGGTTAGGTTTTAGCAGTAATGCAGTAATGCGCCACAAAGGTGAGGAGAAATGGCACAGTGATTTGTGACAAGCTGAGGAGCTCACTGAGCAGGGAGCTGTACTGCTGTGTTTTTTGGGTCACCTCCTCCCAGTAAGCAGTTACTGGTCCACCAGAAAGCACTGGAGGAAATCTGTGGGGAAAAGGACATTTTCCAGATTGATGGATGGACAGATGCATGGGTGAATTGTGTCATGATAAGCTCAGAGTTTATGCACCTTTCCACCTTGAAGTATGAAGTGTATTGTTAGTCTCCCTTGTCACTCCTCTTGATGAACTGTCTACCTTAAAAATGGCTTCCGGGCTGCTGCATCCACAGAGCAAGAAGCAGAGATGAGCACAGACACAGACAATACAATACAAAATGCTGATGTATATTTCGTTTTGCTGTTCTTTAAAATCTTAAATATAACTAAGCTTAGTGTTTTTAGCACCCCAAAAATGTCCTGAACATCACAGACAAGACCATTTCTGGCATGCACTCTATGAGAGCCCCTAAAGACTGTACTGTCATTTTAATCATTTAAGATTTTCATGAGCCAGAAAAGAAAATCAGCTCTTGACATGTTTTAGTCTACAGGTAGCTACAATACATGTTTGACACCCTCAACCACAGATGGGGAAGTGGGAAATTGACAGGGGGGAGGAATTGTCAGGAAAATACACATACAGCAGAAGGAGGGACAAGTGTCATACCGAGCAAACGCTGACATGTGTTGTAGTATCATGGGGAGTCCCTCACTCAGCACTGGTTGCTATCCACCATGTCACAACAAATAGAATATGATTGTTCTTGAAACTTATTTTCATTCTTAACACGCCACCCATGTAACCACACATCCATGTCTGTCAACATGAGCTATTATCGGGCTGATACAGCCTAGATAGATCCTTAGACATGCACACACAGAATCATAATGTGATTATGTTTTAATTTTGCCCATTTATTTGTTATTTGTTGTGTTTTCAATGCCAAAAAATTTGCTAAAGTAGAGAGCACGCGCCCCATGAGTCCTTACAACAGTGGCTAGGGTTCAAATCCAGCCCACGGCCCATTGCTGCATGTCATCCCCCCTCTCTTGCTTTCCCTTTCCTGTCTATCTTCAGCTGTACTATCAAATAAAAAATAGGCACCAAAGCCCCCAAAAAATAATAATTAAAAAATAAAATGTCTATAGACTATGCAGTACATGTCGAATTGTTTAGGTATATGCGCTAGTTATAAATTATTGAAATAAAACATAACTCCTACAGCTTGGCCCAAATCCCCCCAAATAATCCAGACAGGCTGATTCATACAGATGCCAAATGTTGAGCAGTCATTGATCGTGTGGTTGAGGCAATTACAGGCCGCTCAGTGTCAAAGAGACACAGCCACTTTCCAGAACACCTCCTTTCTCTGCGATTTTACGCTTACGGCAGCGTATTTATAATTACACATGCTAATCAAGGTGGGGGTTCACAGTAAGCCATTCCATTATGTCAGCATCTCTGAATGGCAACAGAGAGTCAAGCCAAATCACTTCTGTACCATTTGGCACAGATTTGACAGAGACCCCCATCACTTCACAATCCTTCCCTTAACATCAAATCACACACATGCTGTTTATTGAGCAGGTCTACATTACACAGATCGTGTATGAGCTAAGCACACTCACAGTAAATTAATATTGCCAGGCTTTTAAGACAGTGATCAAGGTTAGAGCTTTATTATGGAAGGTGTACTGAGAATAAAAAGCGAGCAGAGCTGTACCTTCAACACTAACAGCAGGACAGCTATGCAATCTGCATGTTGATTATGGATACAAATGGTAATACAGACTATTTAACAGGAAATGACTTCTTTAATCACACACATAATATACATTTAACATTATCTATATCCTACAAAATTTAAGGTTGACACATAAATACCTTTCAAAGGCTTACTGAGGAATTGTATACTTTCATGGATTAAGAAATATTTGACTTTCATTGAGTTTTCCATTTTTTGGTACAAATTGTTAAAACTCAGTGAATGGAATTTACTGTCAGAGCCTCGATTAAAAGAACCATTCTCCGTGAAATAGCATTGTGGCCGTTTTAAAGCTCATATCAATACAGCATGGCAAAATATACCTCTATAATTCCAGTATTATCAGAAAAAAAAATTAGGGTAAATTGATATTAATAAAGATCCATACACACAATTAAACAACCTAATATTCAAATAAGAATATCATTACTATGTTCTTCTCAAAGAACACCTGCCTTAATATGCTAATTCTGATAAGAAAAGAGGGAAAAGTTTTTTGAGTGGAAACAGAAGATTCCTCAAAGGTGAGCTACAGTTAAACATGTACCTCAATAACTGTTGGTGACTGAAGTCAAACTCTTTCATTGACAAAAACATGAATAAGAGCCAACAGCCATACTAGAAGCTCTGTTAGGCTGTAGGCCTACATAGGCACAGCTGTGCTTTGAGCTAACATCAGCATGCTAACTTGCTGTTGTAAAGCAGTACAATATCTACAATTGCTTTGAAGTTTCAGACCTTACAGTGCTATAGAGGTTTGCCAACCTGCTGTTAAACTGATTGTCGCCATCTAATTGTTGCCATCTAAGTGCAGCATGCTAGCATGCTAACATTAGCACTACAAAGTGAGGCTGACAGGACCGTAATTAGTTTTGCATTTGGTGTTAAACCACAGTTTCATCAAAATCTTGACCTAATTTGGCTACTAGATGACATTACAAGATCAAAATCACCAACAATTTATCCTGTGGGTACTACGAATGTCTGTGACAAAATGTATGGTAATCGATTTATTTATAGTTTTATATCTATAGGCTATATATATATTTACATTTAATCATTTAGCGGATGCTTTTATCCAAAGCGACTTAGATATGAAAACATTCACAAACCGAAGGCGCAGCTTCGGGAGCATTTTGGGGTTCAGTATCTTGCTCAAGGATGCTTCGATGGCATGGCTGAGGGATCGAACCGTCAACCTTCCTATTGGCAGGCGACCACTCTGGCACCAAGCCACAGCCGCCCAAATTATTTCAATTTCATTCAGATATATATATATATATATAATGAAATTGAAATGAAATTGAAATTATTTGCTTAGTAAATAACATATTAGCTATATTATACATTGTAAATAATACCTGGTGCAAAATCACGACCATCAAACTGGCCTTCAGCACTATAGCACACATTCTTACAGCTGCTTTCATTACATTAAGATAATAAGACACTCAGTGAAAGAGATCTGTATGAGAGGAATATCTTTCATCAAACTCTTAGCATACAGTGTATTGTGTCTAGCAGCCCATAAAATGTAATCATGATGATCAAGTGGTGTTATTGACTGTAGTTGTGTAGTTGTTGCATACAGTTTCCGATGTGTTTGGACAGTTGAGAGCCTGTCATGCTGAAATGTTTTTTAATGCTAGGGATTTGTGCTCACTCAACTGCCTTTTAATCTTAAAATTAATCAACAGCGTGATTAAGTGGAAACCAAATATGGGATCCTATCTGGGACCATCAGTTTCACTGTGCAATTCACTGATGTATGGCATCGATTACAACAGGGAGACCTCTAATCAGAATCATGGTAAAATCAATAGCTGGCATTGCCTGAGGTCCTGTTCATGCTTCAGTCTACGCATCTGAAGTAAACTCCCCTGCGCTGAAACAGTCCGGCCATTTGCTTAGACTCACTGCAATAGGGAGGACTGCGAAAAGAAACAGGAGGAGACAGAGATAAAGGAAGAAAAAACTGAGAGGGATGAAGGACAGAATTTAGAGAGGTTATTCAACGAGAGGATTCAGTGTGATTGAAAACTATTCTGCAGGTTTTCTTACTCAAAGCTTAAATCCATCAATCTTCCAGGGTGCAGTGGAGGATCAACAAGCCACTGACCTCAACCCGATCCACAAGCGAGATCCAACCACAGAGCTGTCCTGCTGTTGTCACATCCCGCTCCCTCTGTGCTCTGACTGCTCTGTTCCTCCTCTGTCTCTTGATCCCTCTATCTCCCTCTGGAGAAAGTTAAGTTGCAGAGCCACAGTTGCCCTGCCTGCAGCATACCCTGTTGAGAGAACGGAGTGGCAGGGTGAGGGCAGATCTGAGTTTATCAGCTTAAAACATGGCTTCAGGTTCCCTGTTCAACATATAACAGCCAAAACCCATGAACTCTGACACTGTCCTGAAAAGAGCTAAATGAAGCAGACATAGAAGAGCTCAGAGGAGCCACAGAAAGACTCCAGGGTTTCCACCAGCATCTGGTCTGGTGCCAGGATCTGAGGCATTCTGCACTCCTGGCATCCTGCCACATACCAAGGCAACCAAACCTTTCTGCTTACCTACACAGAGAGAGGACAACAGAGGAGAAACATATTTAGTAGAGCAGGAAATCCAAGAACAAGAGGAAGGAACAAGATGAAAGTAAAAGAGGGATTTGGAGCAAAGGAAATTGAGCATGGAAGGCACTATTTCTTACAAAATTCTCTTATATCCTAGTGATTGCTTTGCCAAATATTTTTTGGAGGAAATGTATTCTACCTGGATTCCGTTAATTGGCAGCGCTTTTTACAATTCAGGAAGTCAGACAGAGGTAATAGGTTGAGGGTTTTTTGTGGGCTTATTGGCACAGGACCTTGACAAGACCTTGAGATCATGATTTGCATACTGTGTCCCACACATGAGGTTAAGGCTACTAAAACAAGGTTATAGTTAGGCTTATATATAGAAAAGGTCAATGTGTCCCACCTTGTGCTTCAAGACAATTTTTCAAAATGTAAACCTGCCAAAGTTGATTTCTTGGATTTGGGGGCAGCACAACACAACTGTGAACACTTGTGAAGTTGATATGACTAACTATGTCAGCAAACAGCTCCCTATTAACATACAAGCAGCAAACATGGAGAACATTAGCATTTAAATTGAGTCATATTTATGGCCATCAAATGAATGTAAGTCTAATATGTGTTTTAGTCTCCAATAACTCCTGAGGGAAACATCTGTTTTTTTCAACTGCTAAATGCTTCACTATTGCTATCAGTTAGTTGTTAACCTTGCCTGTCTGTTTTTTGGTGCTGGGCAAGAAGTGTACATTTAGTGTATTAAAGCTTTTTCAGTGAAAACAGCTATGACTGGAAACAAGGTTGATGAGAATGAACCAGAACATTAAAGTTGCAGACCCTGAAACCAGAGCAACAAGTGGAAAGATGCTCAAAAACTCGGAGATCAGGTGATAATTGTGACTCCTTTCATATTACATGAAGTCATTTTTTCAATTGTTAATACGAAAATATTGATTAGTGCCAGCTTTAACCAACACCAAGTGCTTTGATTTCCTTAAACATAACTACATTAACATTAATGCTATGTCCAAGTTCCCAGGAGCAAATATTGTAGTAAAAAACAAATCAGTGAATGTTTTGCTACACTGTACATTCAGTTGGCAGTGAACAGTCGTATATTTAGATACATTCAATAAAAAGTCATAATGTTAACTAATAGCATAAACTTAGGGGCATTAGGTTTCATACAAAATTATTTTTATACAGGACTGGGATTCAAATAAGTGTTGCAGTGTGAAAACAATGATTCTGTGTGTAAAATCTGAACTGTGGTATTACAGGTCTCACCAGATAATAACCACCATACCACAGCAACATTAACCAGAGTGATGAGGAACTGCTCCACCGCCACTCAGTACCAATCACCACAAGGGGAGCAATTACCGTAACATTAAATAGTGATAAACACGACTGCACAGTGATCATCAGAACATCAGAGCTGTCACCTTCGTCATCCGTCAAAACCACGCTTCAGGGTAGAAACAGTCAGGTAGTGATACATTACAAGGGACAGAAACAGGTGCTACCATAGATTCTAATTACTTTGTTCTATCAATTATGTACAAATCCTTGCATGGCCTGGGGTCTGCCACAAACTGCTGTGCCTCGTACTCACTCTCTGCACCATCCCAGTTACGGCTACATTGTAGGGAGTACTTTTCAACAGTGCTTTGTGAGGATGCCTTGAGGTGACTAAAAAGGTTTATTTTTCCAAGGCTGAATTCATACGGATGGAACAGTTCTCAAAAAATAAAGAGAAATAAACCCATTCTGCATATCCTACTGACATCTGAATTCATGCGTTATATCCTCTCTAGTAAAAGAAGTAAATTCTTTTCTCTTCCACTCCCTGTAAGCATCAGTTTAGACACACAGGTGCTCTGCTCTTTTGTGTTTTCAAGCTGTAACGGTCTTCCAGGCACTTGTGGTTTCTGCCTTTGTTTTGCACACTCCTCAAGTTTTCTCTCAGCAGCTCAGTGCACAAAAACATTATGCTAATGAGTTGGCAGACATCTGCTTCCAGCTCAGTTTTTCTCTAGGTATGTGTCATTCATATAGGGGATCGGCTTTTACCTACTGTAGGTCAAATCTTTAAAACTGAGGCATAAAGGAAGGAATTTCAGACTTAACCAGCCGGTAGAATGTATTCATCATTGTTAAAGAATGATGTTTTGTTTCTCCTTTCAGTTACCCTCCCCTTGTGAAACAGCATCACAATATGATAATGCAATAGGTTCAGTGTACTGTGTGAATTAATGACTCAGCATGTCATTCAGCGTTGATGGAGAGCATTTGTGTATAAGGCATGCAGCAACTGTTAGCCATATTTGTTCAAATGTGTATGGGGCTTTTACAGTAAGCTATAAGCGTTTAAAGGATCAGATCATTTTTGATGCCTAAAATAAGTCAAACCATGAGGGTAAAGGAGAAGGAAAAGGCTTTAAATGAATGCAAGACACAAGAAAAATAAGGGGAAGGGAGACATATCAGATACAAAAACAAAGCTTTTAATTGATGCTATAGTAGCAAAGCTGAAAATGTTAATACAAGCTACGGAACAGGAAATACTGTACACCTATAGAAAACAGGAACACTTATGGCACTATGTTTGAAATAACACACTCTTTTTCATGGAGCAGTGCTGGAATATATGTTTCTGTTTTTGAAGTGGTTGCCCTTGACTTATTTTCCTGAATACCAGTGTAGATCAGTCTATACTGCCTCATAATTGAAGAACAACTCTGATTGGATCCTGTAATCAGCTTTGGAAAGATTGTATGAATTAAGAGGTCAATATCAATCCTCTACATGAAGTTAATTATCTCAGAATTTCAATTATTTGAAAATGGTTTGGCTTGAGGAAGAAATGATTTTTGAAAAAGTTCATTAATTAAAAGAGTTTAAGGAATTTCAGTTTCCAAATGAATGTTGAAAGCATATTAATAAACTTTAAATGTAACTAAATGCAATTAAATGGCTGTTTGCATCTGCATCAGTTAATATAATAATTAAGATAATATGGTTAAATAGGGGATTTTTCCAAACATTGCTGTTTTGTCTCAAAATAGTTGTCTCTGGTGAATGTATGAGTATTTATTTTTCCAGAAATAACTATAACAAAACCAATTAAGTTTGTCTGGTAGACTTCATAGCATAGAGAGCACACACACAGTGGCTTCCTATGTATTTGTGTCTACTTTCTAAACTCCTCACAAACAATTCACATCAGAGGCATGTAATTTAAAAGATTTTTTCATCATGTATTTCCTCCACAATGTAGGTCATATTTCCCACCAAGGTTGTTATCTGGACTGTTTAAATTATTTATTGTATCACTTAATTCAAGTCAGTTGTGGATGTGTATTACACAGTTTATTAATTTAATGTAAAAATGCAATCTCTTAAAAGAAAGCAATGTGGTAAAGCCTTGGGACATTTAAAATTTCATAAACTACTGGACAATAAAAACATATAATGCATTTACTCCATTTTCTTAAGGTGTTATACAGGTTAGGATTGTCTAACAGACAGTCTCACAATAGCCTGTTGTACCTTCTTTGGTATAAGTGATATCCACTGAAATGCATTCAGGCAGCACACCTGCCAGTGAGCAGCAGTCACAGACTGTTAACCTCAAGATCTGGAAGTGTTTGTGAGTCAATGAAGCTTCACAAACTCTGTCACTGTCTGCCTTTGTCAAAATACGGCGCACATAAAGAGCAATTTAGGTTCATCTTAGTGATTGCAAGATTCACACTAAAGTGAGCTCAAGCACTGCATCCTGGCACTGGCTGTAAGGTAAGCAAACAAAAAATTATGATTCTACATCAATGTAGGAATGAACAGTTACCAGGCTTTTTAAATCAATATTGTGCTACTGTAATTCTTAGCTGACTTGTAGATTATATGTCACCATCATTCTGAATGTAAAATATAGTCAAACACTGTCTGTATTGAAGTGACTCATACTGTCCACAGCAGTGTTCATAATTCTGTTAAAGTTAATGAATTTACATTATATTGTTATACAAGTCAGTTGAAGTAATGATGGCATGGCAGACTCAGACAGACTAACTCAGAATAAACTCTAAAAGGTACATCCTGTCTCCCTGTAAACATTCCCATGTCTCATGCTGGCTTAAAGTAGACCGTTTACGGTTCTGATTCAATGATAGAAAGTTTAAATATGAGGTTTTCTTTGCGGTTGATAATAATAAGGTTCCCCCACGAAGAGGTATATCTTATCTTACTTATTTGTGTGTGTAATTATATATTGTTGCTGAATCAAAAAACACAACGCAGCAGCAGCATACATACAGCACACAATATATTGTAATAGTAGTAGTAAGTTAACCTAAAACATTGTTAGTGTTGATAGGTGTGTCAGTGGTGTTTCATGGTTGTTGTGCTCATCATCCCCAAAATGTAACATCCTCACAAAATTAGTCTTAGAAATGTCCAGATTACATCCTACAATTTTCATAACTCCTATTTTCAATATGAAAATACCAAACTAATAACATGTAGTAGTAGTATTTGTATTAAGATTTTTCAATGGTATTAATTTCATGTCATTCCTTTATTATTCCCATTATTATTATTTCTTTATTATGCCATATATCTGTTTTATTACTGTCATACTGTTGGTAACCATTATGTATGTCATCTTTCATAAATTTAAAAAGAGATAATGTCTTGCAGAAAAGCTGAATGACTGCATGCCCTTTCCTATACATTTCTGGGGTCTATATAGCATATTCTGATTACGTGGATTGTGATCCTCCAGGTGTTACTGTAATAAACAGGAAGTAAAAATTTAAAACCCCTGACTGAAAACAATCACCAGCTGACTGACATATTGTGTTTGTGTGTCTGTGTGCTGTTTTGACGCAGGCACCTTCTGGAACATGACCCTGCAACCAATAAATCCAGTGAACTGTGCAAGCCTACTTCAGCCTGGCTGCTCTCTGCTACAGCTGGATGGTGAAGTTGTCCTGTTTGGCCAAAAAGGTTGGCCCAGGCGCTCATGTCCAACAGGGGTGTTTGGGGTGCGCTTTAAACATGGTGAGATGAAGTTGAGGCCCATTTCCTTCTCCAATGACTCATGCTACATTCCTCCGTTACGTTGTCCAGCTGTTTGTCGCCTCGACCCCTATGACGGGCTTCCAGAGAGCTATCTCATCCACGGTGGCCGCACCCCAAATAATGAGATCTCATCGAGCCTGTACCTGCTAACCATGGATAGCCGTGGCTGCAATCGTAAACTGACCTTGTGCTGCAAAGAGAAAGAACTGGTGGGAGAAGTGCCGGGGGCCAGATACGGCCACACAATGAACGTGGTTCAAAGCCGTGGGAAGACAGCTTGTGTATTGTTTGGAGGAAGATCCTACATGCCTGCAGGAGAGCGGACTACAGAGAGCTGGAACAGCGTCGTAGACTGTCCTCCTCAGGTGTTCCTGTTTGACTTGGAGTTTGGTTGCTCCTCTGCTCACACTTTACCTGAGCTCAGCGATGGACACTCTTTCCATTTGGCCCTTGCCAGAGAAGACTGTGTCTACATCCTCGGGGGTCACTCCCTCACCTCTGACTCCCGCCCCCCTCGACTCTTTCGCCTGCGTGTTGAGCTTCTGCAGGGCAGCCCCTTGCTTTCCTGTGAGACTCTAGACACTGGGATATCCATCTCTAGTGCCATAATCACCCGTACAGGTCCCACTCACAGATATATCATCTTAGGTGGGTATCAGGCAGACTCTCAGAAGAGGATGGAGTGCAGCACTGTGATTCTGGATGAGAAAGGGATCCACTTTGAGCCCATGGAACCACCTAAGTGGACACCAGATATCATCCATAGTCGCACTTGGTTTGGTGGCATTGGCGGGGAGGGAAGCATCCTACTTGGTGTACCTACTGAGGGAAGGCCAGCCCAACCAGATATACATTACTTTTATCAGGTGAGCTTCCAGACAGAGGGAGAAGGCAAAGAGGAAGAAGGAACCCAGGGCTGCAGCCAAGAGTCAACAGATTATGACGACTCCACTCCTCTTGAAGACTCTGAGGAGCTCTACTTTGGTCGTGAGCCACATGAGCTGGAGGACAGTAGTGAAGGAGAGGGGGATATTTACAATGAGGAAGATGAGGAGGACGAATCACAAACAGGCTACTGGATCAAATGCAGCCTTGGCTGTCAGGTGAACCATAACACTTGGGAGCCATACTACTCCACTGAGCTCCACCGGCCAGCCATGATCTTCTGCTCCAGAGGGGAGGGGGGGCACTGGGTCCATGCCCAGTGCATGGAGCTGTCTGAGACCCTGCTGCTCAGGCTCTCTCAGGGCAGAAAAAAGTACTTCTGCCTGGACCACGGAGGCCTGCCCTACCAGGAGATGACCCCACCTCGACAGATCATGCCTCTGAAGCGTACCCCCATGAAAGTGAAGGACAGGAAAACTCCTCCAATCATCAAGATGTCCCCTGCCAAAAAAAGCTTTTTCAGAAGGCTTTTTGACTGAATCCAGTTTTAATTATGACACACGTAGATGGTCACTATTAAAAATGTTACGTATATGTAGGATATGTCTTGTTTATATTTAGTGAATATATGATTAATGGAAAAAACTGTACATAATATGCTGCTCCGTACTCAGTCTGGAAGATTGTGAAGAGAATAAACAATAAAATTACAACCTGATGTTTTATGTATATTTTCATTACAATTCCACATTGTTTGACAAAAAAATAAGTTATATTTTAGCAAGTCCGTCTACCGTGTTTCTGGTTTGTGTTTTCATCAGCTGTATTACAGTTAATTGTAATTTTGTATTCCATTAAGTACTACAGGTTCTTTTTTTCCGAACACTTTATTCCATGGCCATATGGAGCTGAATTCTTTATACAATTAAAATTATGATTATTGAATGAAAAACACCTCATATGCTATCTGTACTCAATGAAATCAACAATAAACAGCCTCAAATGCTATGTCATCATACATGTTTATTTCTGTTTTCATAAACCTTTTATGTGACAAACATTTGTCACATTTAAGCTAGTCTGTCAGTGTTTATAGATTGCATTTTTATCAATTGTGTATCAGTTTGCAGTTTTTTTGTGTTGCATCAAGGACCACCATGAAAATAATGGGTTAAATTAACAGTGCTTGGCTTTCAGGGACTAATGTACCTAAACTTCGACAGATTTTACAATTAAATACACAATAATAGATAAATAATACCTAATATACAAATCTGTAGACAGTTAAATCTGTAAATAAATCAAATAATAAAAATGCAATCAAATGATCTGAATGAAAAACCTGAACCTAAATGTCTTTAGCGTTGTATCTTTTAAAAGGGCTTTCACAATCTTTAAATGTGACAGAAAATCTTAATGTTAGCATCTCTCTGCAGTGTTTCTAGTTTGGGTTTCCATTAGCTTTATATAAATTATTGTTATTTGGTATTGTAGGACCACAGTGAAAACAAGAAGTTATGAGTGCTGTCTTCCAGGACCAAATACGCCTGAACACAAAATCAAATACAAATTGTTAAATGAAACAATCCAACAAAGGCTTAAGTCAGATTTTGAATTTATTTATTCTTGAGAGGAAACAAGAAAAAAAACTTCCTCCTCCATGAAGTCTGTTAGCAGAAATATCTCAATACTGTATAGCATTTAAAAACAAATAAAAATTGTTA
Source organism: Coreoperca whiteheadi (assembly GCA_011952105.1). NCBI lineage: Eukaryota > Metazoa > Chordata > Actinopteri > Centrarchiformes > Sinipercidae > Coreoperca > Coreoperca whiteheadi. The sequence continues at coordinate 18,849,033 of CM022474.1, read as the reverse complement.
AAAAAGTAGTGGAACTGCACGGTAATACTGTACTAGAATGCAATATAAATCAACACTGAAAGTCTCCAGTAAACAGTTTACCTGATATTTAGTGTAATATGGAAACACAAAATGAGTAGAAGTCTGTGAATCATCCATCATCCATTACTTTGGAAATGCAATTCATTATGGGACAAGTTTCAATATAATGCACTCTAAAAACATGATGTTATTGTAGGGCTGTGACAACTCTCGAATGAAATGTGAATATTTCACAGCTGTCATGTGGTTAAACTTGTGACAGTAAAATCAAATCAAACATTCAATCAAATAAGAAAACCAAATTGCCTGTCTCAATTCAAAATTGTGAGGGCAGAAAAATAAAATATATATCAATCACTCTAACAAATAAAGTTGCCAACAAATCAGTTTACATCAAGTCTTTTTAGCTCCCGCCCATCCCTCTCCTCTGTCAACCGTGCCAACGAAGAAATATCAGCAGAAAAAGAGCCAGGTTATATACAGCACTTAAGAAAAATCCCTGCCTGCTGGAAAGTCCATGGGGTATTAGGCTTCGTAATGGACCATACTGTATTCTTATGATATCAACAAAAAGGTCAGTATATGTTTTATTTTATGTGAAGAATTCGAATAAGTATCATCTATCCTCCACTGTGCAAAAACTAAAAGAGATAAAAATTGGTTCAAAGTGACCTGGCATCTATTCTGCCCCTAAGGGATCCCAAGATAAAGCACTAAAGTAATTTTTTTCAGAGGGCACTCATGAAACAAAGAACATTTGGTTCTCTGTGATTGCATTTTGCTCCAGCTCAAATGATATATTAATACAGTGGCCACAAATGTGGTCTTTTTAACACAGTTTCCCTCCATGACTTACAGCGCTTTCATCTGTTTCCATAAATATCCTCTCTGTATAAATTCATAAATGTGTCATATCCTGGCAATACAATAAACTGCACCATATTTCACGTGCGGTAAAGGTAAAAAAAAAAACTTTCCTGCTAAGAGCAAGAGAAAAGTTACTTCTATATTTCTCTGCTGTCCCATCTTTGGCACAGCGAACAATGCAAGGCAAGTAAACATTCAAAACAAGTAAAACACACATTTAAAAATATGTTGTAAGAACAACATTTTTTTCCATTGCATTTTGGAAATTACTATGTTCACATGCAAGAAATTGGTTATTAATGGAAAGGTCTTTATACTTTAATCACAAAACAATATGAAAAATCATAGAAAATATTGGCTTTAAGTCCAGCCTTTGTTATGACATTGGTTCCATTACCCCGCCATTCTAAATATCAATCAATGGGTATAGAAAGTAAATTAGGAATTTTAAAACAAGTTCATATTACTGATAGAGGCAATTAAAATATTATACAAGTATCTTGAAATCAATCAATTGTTAATAGACATTAAAAGAAAAATCAAAAATCATTAACTTCCTGAGACACGTCCTCATCATCATGGCTCTCTATTGGGTCAATAGTAGCTTGCAGAGCTTTGACAGAGTCTTTGTGAGCTTCCATAAACTTCTGCAAGTACTTGGAGGTGTAGAGCCAGTGATGTTTCAGCACATCCTCTAGCTCAAAGGCCTTTGACTGACGTGCATTCATCTTCCGGAAACGCCTGAACAGTTTGTTTGCTGACTCGTTACCCTCGCTAGCCCAGGCTCCTATGGATCCCTCTCTCTCTATGATTTCAGGCACATGGGCCAGGGTCTTGTGTAGGTAATTGGTTATCTTTCCATTGTACCTATATTTGAAGGTAGAGGAGAGGAGGTCGGCAAAGCTCTGGGAGTTAAAGCTGTAGCGGCACAGCTGGTCGGGGCACTCCTTGGCTGGGCAGGTGGCGCGCCACACAGGCTTCATCTGGAGGTAGAGCCTCATAAGCTCCCTCAGGGCCTCCCTCCTCCCCTCTGAGGGCACCAGCTCACACACCACCTCCACAGCCTCCTGGGTCATTAGCCTGCGGGCATAGTTCCCATTCATCCTCATCACCGGTTTAAGCTTCATCTTCTTCCTCAGCTGTTTATCTAGGGCTGCCCTCCAGCTGCGCCGTTCCTCCCGGCTGGGGTTGACCTTTTGGTACACCTCCCCGATCTCGTCCTGGAAGATTTTGTAGAACTCAGTGGCATTTCCAATGTCACAGTGTAATGCATCTAGTGTGGGCTGGGTCTCCATGAAGGGCTTGGCAGAGACACCTTTGACTCTGTCTCGCAGCTCATCTACAGACTCAGAAAAGGGGTTGGTTCTCCATATTTCATAACGTTCAAGGTTTTCTTCATGACTGCGTGTGATGGAGTGTAGCACCATGTTTTGAGAGGCCTCTGCCCGACTGGAGTCACAAAGAGTGCAGATATAGGTGGACCCTGAGGCCTCAAGACCCTCCATCTCACGCACCATCTTCTCATCGTATCCTGTGCTTCTGAAGTGGAAGCGAAAAGAGCGAGGTAGTCCACCTATGGATAGGATGAGCCTGCTCTCTTTCATTGCAGTACGCTCTGCAACTATAGGGCTCAGGACAGCTGTGAGTGTCTCATGGTCTGACTCATCCACAAACATCAGGCAAAGGGGCTTACAGGACAGTTCTGAGTTTGGCTTTGGCTCAGTGAAGATGGTAACCTCTTCCTTCTCACCGTCTGCCAGGACAGAGACAGACATAACAGTGAAAGAGAAACGTACAGCCTTCTCAGGAACAATTGGTCCTCCACCGTGCTTCTCGCTGACATCGCCCATGCCATCACAGGATTCCTTGATCATGACTCTGAAACCGGAGGTGCAAGCACTGTCTTCCATCCCAGTCTCTCTCAGCCCCTCCATGATGTCCTCCTCCAGATCCTTTAATGCTGACACCAGTGCCACATCATAGCGAAACCGCCGAGTGATGGTGTCAGCTGGAGCGTCATCCACCGAGGAAGCCCATCCAGAGAGCCCGTTAAGAATGCCAACATTGCAAGATGTAGACACATTCTTCAGAGCTGGCTGCCATTCAAACTGGTGAAAGCCAGGGAGAAGCTCTTTCTCTGCAGCTCGCAGGGTGTGCAGGGGCTGAAAGATCTGGCGGCCACTGGTGGCTTTGACAGTCCGGTACATCTTGTGATACTGGCTGCAACTCAGGAAAGTGTTGACCCGAATGGCCAAGCAAACAGCAGGATGCAACCCAAAGCCTCTGCCTGCAGAAAGGAGAAAATAAAAAGTGAGGAAGAGTCAGAGAGAGAGACATATGTTAATCCCAAACTTCACAGAACTAGATGACAACAGATTATATCAGGAGAAGGACATGCAGCATACTTAGCTGCATAATATCTGACTGCATGTCACAAAGTGAGGGACATATCATTAACACAACATCACTGAATATGACAAAATATTACCATGACATAGCCTACCACACATACAGACACACACACAAAGATACATATACACATTAATTTTGATGGTATACACAGTTTTGATGTTATATACTTTTTTTTATCTATTTTGTTCTATTTCAAATATGTATTTGTTTTTTAATACTGTTTGTGTGTTTTTGTTGTTTTTTTGATATACATATTTTTTTTAATATTACTGTTTTTATGTATTGTCCAAACATTTGATTAATTTGTACTTGGATGCTTTGGCAAAATTGTTTTCAAAATGTTCATGCCAATAAAGCCATTGAATTGAACTTAACTGAATTGACTTGACAGAAAGAGGCAAAATTTTAAAAAAAGTCAAGTGAGAAGAAAGAATTGTGACATGAAGAGAATTATTCAACACCAAACTGTGGGAGCCCATTTCTAGTGCTTTGAAAAGAACTGCAGTATTTAACATTTCCTCATTTGATATCCCGCATTTGGAGTCATTTATACTATGAGACAGAGAGAATCGCAAATTTAACACCCAAATGTGAATGTATCATTGTCAAAAGCCCACAAGCCCATGATTACAAAATCCAATATTTCCTAATTTCCAAATGTTATAAGGGGACAGAGGGTGAATCAGTGAAACTGGCAAAAGTGATGTATTGGCTGCAGATGAAAACAGACACCAGCTGGCTTCTATTCCCCAGAGAGGAGGATGGTGCTGTCTGTGTAATTTGCAGATACAAGAGCTGCTGATGTTGTTTTGATTCTAACGGCCCCTTCACAAGAGTTGTTATTGTGCATTAAAGGGAGTGTGAGACTCAGAGACTGACAGACAAGCAGACAGAGAGTGGGAGAGAATCAGAGAGGGGTTCAGCGCATAACAGCGGTGGTTCAATAAACCGAGATGGACAATGATGAAATGCTTTTCAATCAAAATCACAGAAAACCTTCTTCTCAACAGTGATCTTTTTGACTCATTGTTATTTATGAGATGACTATATTCCTCAGAGATTATTAATTATTAGAATTATTAATGAGAAAAAAAACATCATTATTTTCATTTGTTTGTGTCCTTCTTTCTTGCTAATTGAACAAAAGCCTTGTAATAGCCTCTTACCTTGCATCATGGCCTCTAGCTCATCTGCCTGCCGGTGCTCATTTCCAGATCTCAGTGCAAGCAGAAACAGAGTCAGACACACAGACTTCAGGTCGCCACCTTCCTCTTTGTCTGCAAACACCTTCACCTGGTTCTTCAGATCCCTCAGCCGATGCTTCTGGGCACGGCGGGTTAGCGATAGCAAGTGCTGACGGGGTCTTCCCCCTTTATTGGTTAGCAGGTAAAAGTCAAGTTCTGATGACTGCTGGTTTGCATCCTGTTCATCTAGCTCATGGCCCAGACAATGAGCTTTGAATGAGTCTAGCCTTACCTGCTTGCCACAGCCACTTTTGGGGCAGAGAACAGGCAGGGAAAGTAGGGCTGATAAGAAGGCACTGGCAGGTGGGGTGAGATCATCAGGGGCACAGGGCAAGTTGCAGGCCGGGCAGTGAGGTCCCAGAACGTGGGTATATTTTATAATACAGCTGCGGCAGAAGAGGTGCCCACAACGGGACTGGACTGGATCAGAGAGCAGGTGGTCACACACTAGGCAGGTGAAAGAAAAGAGGAAGTCTACAGGTAGTTTCTCAGAGATCAGCTTGGTACTCAGGTGGTCTTTCTGGCAATGGGTGATATTCCTCACCCAGTGCTCTCTCTGGGTGCTGGGTTTCCTCCAGGCCCTGAGCACCGGAGTATGATGACAGTCTCCAAATGGTCTCAGAGCCCTCCTCTCGCCAACGGCAATGCTGTCGCTGTGGTCCCACCTGGTCCTTTTTGCCAGGCTCTGGGCTCTGGGAATGGATTTCCGCCTCTTCCTCCCAGTTCGCTGGAAGGAAGGTTTTCTAGGGGAGCAAAGGTGGCAGAGGGAAGAGTGGGGTTTCCACTCAGGGACTCTTGTTCTGGAGAAGCTGCAGACGCCCCCTCCTCGTATGGCAGCCATCCAGCAGCGATGGCAGAAGGAAAGAGGGTGAGCAGATTCTGTGTCCTCTGTCACGTCCACTTTGAAGACTTTGAGGATGACCTCTGGCCAGCTTGTAAACCTGCAGCCCATTTTACGCAGGGCACCTTTGCTTGCCTCATCCAGAGCCCCATGAACATTGTGCACTGGTCCTTTGACTTTTCTCAGGGCCATTCCACAGAGACGGCACAAGCACCTTTATAGAGGAAAAACAATGTTGTCAAATTCTTAGAAAGAAATGCATATAACATGTTGTAGTTGATATAGTATAGTGACATTTGATCACCTGAGGTGGTTCATGTGGGTGTCCATTTCCTGTAGCTTCATATCTATCCTCTGGCCCGAGCCCTCCACATTTTCCTTGCTTTTTCCCCCTAGGCACAATTTCATAACACTCCCAGGAGCCACACCATTATCTAACTCTATATCTGGGGCTGCAGGAGGTGAGATCCCTAACAGGGCTTCTTTCTCAGGCTGTGTCTCGCTGGGCAGAGGGGCCTTCTCCATGGACCTCACCCTGAACAGTTTAAACTTCCACTGAGAGTACTTAGAGTGGGGATGGTGGAGCTCAGCCGGCATGGAGGATCTGGGGCCATCTGTCTCCGAGCTCTCCTGTGCCATGATGCAACTTAGACCTTACACACTGGAGAGGAGAAGGGAAGAGAGGAGAGCTCATTTTGATGTATCACAAAAGTATGAAAATAAATTCAGCTGTCCATTAGAGGCCCATTAATGGATACAGAGAAAAGATTTGAAGGTTCAAATGCTCAGATATCCCCAGTTTCTTCTCAGCGTTGAGCCCATGACACAATCTAACAGCTTTACTTGATTCCTGTTGAATTTATACACCCAAGTACCCTGAAATCCCACTGAACAGAGAGTAGTGAGCCCTGACCTAGAGTGCTGTATTATACCATAAGTGGCATTTAGATCTTGTGTAAAATGCATGAGACAAGCATTGGGGGGATCGATACAGCACCAAAATCTTCATTTCTCTCATCTCCAATCCCATCGCTCAGGGAGCCATTGTGACTTTATTCCTTTGACACAGCGAGTTTGCTAAATGGGAGACCTTATCCCTGCAAGGCTGTCAATCATTTATATTGGCTAGAGAAAGAATTGGAGCCCCGGGAGCCTCTGACTGGCATTTTAAATGCAGTGGAAAAAATCGTAGATGCAGGAAACTTATTTCATCATACACAGATATTGACCAAACAGGAGGGAAAAGAAAACAAGAAACCATCATATTGAATAAAAATCATAAAGAATTATTCCAAACCCAACATTGTTCAATTTAGGAGGCGTATTTCAGCAGCCATGTGCTCTCATGATATGGCACAGGTAAGATCAATGATTCTGCTGCACTGACAGACCTAATTTCATCTCCTCCCATACTATCTAGGCTCCATTACCACAGCAGACAATAAAGCAGTCAAACAATCTTACCATAGCACACCTATAATAGTGCACACACTCTAGCATCTTCCGTCTATCCATCTTTCAGTGTTGTCACTATGTTTTCTCCCCTGGGTGGCTTGAATCTGGCAGTCTCCTTCATTTCCAGGCTCTCTGTGTACTTCACATGCTGAACTCTCCTTTGAGACAAACAGCTGAGCCTGTGTGCATCTGTGTCAGCTGGGCTCTTACCTTGTTTTTCAGTCTCAGCTGGCGTCAGCTCCCCTGGGGGTCCTCTCCGCATGGGAGCACAAGGGAAGCCCTGGAGCCAAGCCCTACACACTACATATACTGTATATGTCTAAGTCTGTTACAACTTGAAGCATCTGGAGTTGCAGCTCTATACAGTGGGATTGCTCCTGTGTGACTCCTTATGTCTTGTATTTATACCCTGTCTTTGATGGGATCCCAACAGTCAACTCCTGACACCTGATACATGCAGCTGATTTGAAAAAAACAAGGTCAACCCCAAAGCACAGTGGCAAATGTGTATGTACAGAATCCAACAGCATACCCCAAACAAGTCTGGTTCTACCACACCACACTGATCCTCAGCTGGAAACACTTCTATGTCACCTTTATCTCCCATTTCTCATATCATCTGCAGGCTCACCTCATCCAGGTGGCCTCTCTCTGACAGAAAGAGAGATACTGTTAAACTTATGAAAAGACAACTAGCGCAGAGACACAACATATCATAGAAAAAATGCATTTTCTTGTCCTACAGACAAAGAAAAAGACTCCCTAACATTGTTTTACAAATATTTTTATAATAGTAACAGTCCAAATTTAGAATTTGCCTAAGACCAAACATTTAAACACAGACACAAGAGCTGATTACAAGTCAGTGCAAAAGCAACTTGTTGAAGCTGATATATTTGATTGTATGTGTGACTGTCAGGAGTGTTGAGGTTTCCAACTCAAAGATCACTAATAATGCCATATTTGGGAGCAGTTTTAAGCAAATATTCTGTTAATGTAAGTGTCTTTATTTCTTACATTAGTGTGATCTGTCAAAGCATGTAAAGTGACATTATGTTATGCCTTAAACAGACATGATGTCTACAAATGATGCAGACATCAAGAGAGAACAATTACAGTGATACAAAGAAAGCGAAGGTTATGAATTGATCTGATGAATTGAGCTGTTGACAGGAGAACCAATTATATGTTTTCTGTGTGTTAGTAAGTGTGTGTTTAAAGGCAGCAGGGATAAAGAGACACGTGTTAGAATGTGAAAGATTGTGAAGACGGCAATAGATATACGAGAAATACAACAGGAAACTGAATAATGATTTAAAACGGGCAGAAATCAATGAACAAAAGTAGTAAATAATAGTACTCACTTTTTTACTTTGATATGCCCTTACTAATAAAGGCATTTTAACTACATCCTTGGCTTGGTGTGAGTGTGCCTGAAGTAAGCCCAGAAGCTTCCCCTTTTTCTATAGAAAATAATAGTAATTATAGTAATAACAATGACTGTTATTGTAATTATTGTCATTTTTATGACTGTATTATTGAGACTTTTCCCCTTGCTTCACTTTCCCCACTTCACATCATCTTTAAGTGTTTGCGACTGATGCACCAGCAATTCAGGTAGTGACTGCTGTGAATCAAAATGAAAAAGGCAGCGACACAAGTGAGTCATATTAGGTTGAATACCAATTAACAGTGTGTGTTAGCTGTTAGAATCTCAGTGTTCATCTGGCAATAACCTATTTTATAAGTGAGTCTTCAAGGCAACATAAGGCAACCTACAGAGGTGCAATTGTTGATGTATGGGTTGAACAAACTACAAAATATATGTTAGGTTTACCAAAATGTTCTTTGTTATTCCAAGGAAACTACATTTTGTTGTATGTATTGTGCGACTTTCATGTTGTCCCTTGTGGTTTTTCTCTGCAGCTCTTCTCTCTATACAGTGTCAGCACTTTGCATTCATTTCTTTGAATGTTGTTTCTCTGTCACCATTCAGAATGAGTTTTAATTAGACAGCATCATTTGATGTAATGTCTCAGTAGGTATGGGGAGTATTTGCCCAAGATCCTTCTTGTTTGTAATTATCCAGGGGATTAATCTGGTGTATTCGCTACAGGAGCCTATTGCTGTTGCGTTGGATTTGCCAGCCAAGTCATTAGATACACAGTCAGTGGGCACCCAACAACAGTTGGGTCTCTCCCACTCTTGTCAGCTTAACAGGAGAGCAGGATGAATACCGTCAGGCTTTGCAGCTTATACTTGGTGGATATGGTCAAGTGTGACCTTAGACAGTAATAGTAGGGTTGTTTTTATTTCTTTGATACAAGCACTCTTATTCACAAGAAATGCTCAAGTGCAAATACACAGAAAAGTTGCTGACAAAAAAGGCTGTTTTCTAGGCCTATTCCATCAGACACAGCTGGGAGATTTGAAGCACACAATACTTGATACATTACTTATCCAACAACAAGCAAATGATGGATTGTAGCAAGATGTTCCAAGCCTATTTATAGTTGATATTTAGATTTATGATAGCCAGGTAGCCACATGTTTCCAAGTCAAACGGCACACCTAGCTTCATGGCAGACAGGGACGGAGCTGCAGATGTCTGTCTGACAAACAAGCGGTGACCCCCTGAGACCCTCATCTCTCAGCGCCTGCTAATTGACTTGTTATTGATCAACTCAAAGACAGTCTGATTTATGGGAAAGAGGACTTGTGGAGACAGCCACCTGGCATGGAGCGGAGTGTTATGAATGTGAGGAGCAGGCCCTGGGGGACTAGAGGCTGCAGTTTAGGAGGACATACAGGAGTTTGCAATGCACCAGTGAGCTGACACCTTGCACAAGGAGGGGGTGTTTTTTCTAATATGACAAATCCAAACAACATCAGTGAGCAATGTGTGTGTGTATGAGCGTAGTGCAGCTGTGTGCAGTGGGAGGGATGAGTGGGAGTATGAGTATGTGTTTGGGGAAAGGGGGTTGGAGGAGAAAAAGGGGTTTGGGAGGGGCTGTGTGTCTGTGTTTTTGAGTCTGTGCTGGTGTGTAGGTGATGCCCATGAACAAGGCTAAATAAATAGGAAGTAGTCTTACTAATCCATTCTTGAGAAACTTCAGAATCATCACTTTTGGGTCTCATCTCATCTCATTTTCTACCGCTTTTCCCCGTTGGGCGTCGCGGGTGACTGGGGCCTATCCCTTTTGGGGTGCACACGTTGCAGGGCTGACCCATAACTGAAGACCATTCACTCGGGGAAATTTTAGAGTTGTCAATTATCCTACACATGCATGTCTTTGGAGGGTGGGAGGAGGCCGGAGAGCCTCCCACCACGGTAGCACAGGGAGGACACTCAGACTCTACCTAGAGAGATTGTGTGATGTTGGTCTGGGCCAGGATTCGAACCCACAATTTCCTTGTTGGGAGGCAGGGGCTCTTGCCGCGCTGCCACCGGGCACCCACACTTTTGGGTCTCTGTGTGTAAAACAAAGAAACAGACAGACAGAAAGGGAATGAGAGGGAAGGTGTAAGAGGTGAAAAACAGAGATGGGGGATATAGTAGTGATCTTGTGTAAAGGAGTTGCACAGGATAACAGGCTTAGCTTAGAGTGGAGAACACAAAAGGGCTTAAGGCTGATTGCAAGCTGTGACAAGGAAAGGGGAGAAGAGATCAAGCCTTCCAGGCAGAACTATGTAAGCCAAAGGTCCAAAACAGACCCTCTGACAGCTCAAGCCACATGGCAGCTTAAGGGAAAGTGTCAATAGCAGAAATGGCCAATAAATGAATTCCACAGCAGTGTCGCTATCTTGCTCACAGGGAATAAAATGTCAGCATCGTCCACATTTGAATAGTCAGACCAAAATTGCTGCATGATATTTCTAAATGTCATGAAGAATGTGGGCATCTTTGTGATTGTACTCAGGGTAAAGAGGGCATTTCACTCTCATATTTCCACTGAGTGTTATGCAATATATTGAGCATTTGGTATGCTCACTTTTAATTGCATTTTCATAGGATGTTCAACAACTTCTTCAGGCTCGCCCAGCCAATTCTCAGTGAATCGCCTCCCACTGTCCACCTCTTCCATCCCTCATCTGGAGACATGATTTGGTATATTAATACTCAAAGAGGTAGACTTCAATGCAGAGCTATTTTTCAAAGCTACCTGGCAGAACAAACCCCTTACCCCACTACTCAAACTCCCCCTCATTCATCTCCCCCTGTCTCTCCCTCTAAAAGTCTCGTTTCCCTCATCTCGCCTCTCTCCTCTCACCCTCACCATTTTGTTAATAATCAATTATGTGATTTTTCCAATGAGGTGATTAATTACTGGTTCTCCCTCCCTCTGTACCACAGGTTAGCGTGCGTATAATCACACAGAGACAGCCAGGGGACAGCTGAGTTGAGTGATGCTGTCTTGAGGCCTCGTGTGACCCTGTGTGACTCGGCTGCGTTTGTTGTCGGCTCATCCTGACTGATGGAGCTTTAACAGAGAGCAGAGACACAACACAACATCACAGCTTCTACAAATAACATCCCCCACAAGCTACTGACAGGCTGACACCACAATATCTTCCATGTCCAGCTATCCAAATATTCATTTTATTGGATAGTCTAGTCCTGGGACCGCATTAATTCGTTCCAAGTCTTGCATTATAACTCTCCCTGAGGCGCTGCAGAGTTATTTTGGTTTTGGACCGGTTCCATTCATCTCTTCTGTTCTGGTGAGTTAGACAATATGAAGAACAACTTAAGCTACAGCAACCGCGAGTGTCAATTTTAAGAGCCGCTTCTCTTTTTTTTTTTTTACAATCCTATTACCATAGCGTGGTAGGCCACATAGAGGTCAATATCATGCAGAGATTGCAGGGAATACATAGTATGAGTTTGCTGGAGTTTAAAGTATAGCCCTCCAAAAAGCAAGACCTGCATCTGAGCAGACAATCCAGATGGATGTTGATCCACTCGAAGTAAACCAAATGAAATTAAACCCTAAGCCGGATTCAGGAGCACTAGAGTAGAGTGGGGAATCAAGACCAGTGAGTTTAATCAAAATAACAATGCTCTTTAATTCTATGTTAATTAAATGTAGATTTTCCTGATTGAGGAGCAGTTCCCTTAATGCCAGGGGACCTCCAGTCACGTAAACATCCACTCACTGGATTTGTCTTGTTTAACCATGTATTAGACCTCTTTTCCCAAACTGTCTGGTGCTGGTTTACACAGAAGGTCTGTCAGCTGAGGGATAGTAGCTTGCAAACAACTCCTCAAGATTTTAAACGTTCAGCATCCTTGAAGGGAGGATTTCTTGGTAAGTTGTTAAACACCTTAATAAGTGGGTTACATCTGTACAGTTCTCAAATGAAATGAGAGTAATAGTGAATTCCAAACTATTACTATTACTAATAACTATTACTAAATTTCACACTATTTGTCTCTTGACTGGTCATTCTCTCTCTTTTCCTTCCCCACTCCCTCCCTCAGTCCCCCTCCATCAATGTAATGAGCAAATCATGGCCACTAGGGAGAGATGTAGAGAGAAAAATTGGTTCCATTATGTGTCAAGGGGTGTGAAAAGAGCAGCGTTGTTGTCTGTCAACTCTAACCCCCAACTGTCCCTGGTCTTAAGTTCCCACCAAACACAAAAAGCTCTTTTCCCACATGTAGATCTGCTTATTATTTCCCTGTCTTTTAACTACAAAGTCCATTTCAGGAAATGCCAGGACAGCCCTGCCCTTTTCTGCACTAGCTCTGCCAGAGTTCAGACAAGGGAACAATGGACACAGTAACACGCGCCGATTCAAAGCTGATTTAGAGTGACTGGTCTTAAACCCGACTTATAGAGTACAGTAATTATAGGAGGTGATGGGAGGGGCTGTGGGAAATGCTGTGGATAGGTGTGGGCTTGGGGAGGGGGGGTTGTTGTCAGTTGGCAGCCAGTCCAGTTAGAGAGAAAAATTCCAACTGGAGTCAGAGCCTGGGTGGTGGAGTATTTTTCAACCATTCATTGCAATGATTCACACGATCCAGCAGCGAGCCATTATTTTACCACCCCGGTCTCTCACGGCAATCTGGTGGTGGCGAGGATGATGATAGCTATGGGCTTTATGAGCACAGGAGCAGACATATACAGTAATTGTTTGAGAACAATGGTTTGTGAATTTGGAAAAGAGATGGGACTTTCAAGAGTCATATGTAGTCTGAGGATTGGACTACACTTGCAAAGAATCGAGCAGTTGAGCCCAACTCAGGGGCATATGGCGTTTGTTCACTGCACCAGAACACAGAGATGCCTCAGGAAGGGACTGACAAACATGTGGTCCCTGTAGTTGGAGGGGAGAATAACTAGCACTGAATACATAAAGATCACAAATAAATACACCATCCACTTGCTGGGCAAGTGCTTTGGGACCAGGTAGATCCCAAGGCACTGATACAGTTATGCATTTGCTGGTCTGCCTGTACAAGCAAGTATAACAGTCTCTGCATAAGCAAATGAATTCCTAAATGAATAGGGAATAAGGGAAAGAGGCAAGGGAGGCCTGTGATGGCCTTCTCATAATAACAATGATAAAAATGCTATTCTTCAATTCATACTCCCCTCACTCTTTCTTTACCAACTTTCCCTTTTGGCTCCCCTGGGAGTCACATCATTCTAATACACAGGTTTTCATTCCTTCCCTTTTTGTGAGACCTGTATGAGAGACAGGGAGAGGGAGAGGGAGAGAGATGGGGACTGTTTATTCACTCAGATGGTCTAACGTGTGTGGAATAGATTTGAGCTGAAGAGGAAGCTGTCTACAGAATGGCAGTTGGCATCAGTGAGTGAGTGAATGATGCTGTGTCCGAAATCACTCCCTCGTTCACTTTACTCAATAGAGCAACAGTAAATTGAGATTTTGGACACATCATCACTGACAGTAGTGTTGTGTTGCATAATGGCAGCGACACATCTATTAAGGCGAAACATTGCATGGTGGTATATCTAGCAACAAGAATAAGAGTCTGCCATGCTGTTGTCACATATACTCTTGATAATCTGTTGAACATTTACAGACAAAGCTAAACAGTTGACATTTTACACTTACTCTAACTAACTATATAAATATAACTCTAAACGTTTTCACCATGTTCACAATCTTAGTTTGGTGTGGTAGCATGCTAATTCTAGCTAATTAGCACTACACACAAGTATAGCTGTGGCTGATAGAATTGTCATTAGTTTTGTAGGTAAGCAGTGGACCTTTTTGAACTGATAATGGTGCTATATGGAATAATTAGGGGATCACTAAAGATACTGCAATTTATTCAGACATGATCATTTGTACCAATTTCACTGCAATTCATCCAACAGTGGGATGGGACTATGGTTGTCTGGTCAAAGTTGTTCAAAATTTGATATGAATCTAACAAGTAGATGTTGAGATTTTTCACAGGAGTGAACTTTGACCTGATGGCAAAGTATGAAAAGTCAGGGGATCCCTAAAGTCAATAGAATTCTGTGGACCATGAATGTGTGCACAAAAGTCCATGCCAATCCATTCAATAGTGGTGGACCAATCTACTGACAGACCAATATTGCCGGAGTCACACCATTATTGTGGTTAAAAAGTACTAGTGTGCATGCTATGAAAACTTTTTTTTGTGAGGACTATATAGTGCATACATTTTGGACATAGAATTCAAATAAAAGTAAATATAGTACACTGGGTAGCAAAGGAGGAGTGATTTCAGACACAGCATGACTGAGTGTTTGCCTATTTGTCTACTCCTTTTGACAGATCTCTTTCGCTTTTCAGATTATTCACCCATGCAAAATAATTTTCCCAAGGTTGTAACTATGTCTCCATGTCTCTCTTTTATACTCTTCTTTCCTTAGTCTACTCTCCCTTCACTTTCTCGTGCCATTCACTGTCATTGTGAAAAGGTGTGTGTGACTCCACTAGTAGAGCAGAGCCCATTATCGTAAATAGGCCAATAAGTAACTTCACACAACGTGTCTCCAAAGCAAGCACACTCTATATGCAAAGCAGAGGCACACTGGCGCCAAGTGATTATATTTGTAATTTAATTTCCTTGGTCACACAGAGATAAGAGAAGGGAGCGGCTACAGTTGGCCAGGGATGAATGGAGTGACGAGAATGGAACTACAGCTCCATTGTCTGGACTGAGATGTCCAAGGCGACACCACTTACAAACAAGGGTACCGGCGGGCAGATATGGTACATACACAGGGATTCACAAGTCTAAACTCAAAGACACAAAAACAATGTTAGTACCAGAGACAGCAGCGAGAGTTCGTCTATGCAAAAAACACGTGCACTCTCAAATCGAAAGGATGAATGTAAATGCATGATAATCAAGAAACTCTGATGCAAGCTCTGTCTCTCTCCTTTCTGTCTGTCTCCTTCGCACTCACTTCTGCTGAACAAATGTAATCATAAGGGTGGTCTGGGTGGGATGTCAGTCACAAAGAGCAATGGCTCATTGCAGATTCTACAGGCGAGATGAACTGGGTCCCTGCAAGAAAGACGACTGAAGGACATAGTGTGTACTCTCATCCTCTCGCTGTTTCCCCTCCCCTCTGTCTGCTTTTTCTGAGATTGTAGGACTGCAGACATGTACATTTCCTGACTTTCCATTTTCAAAGAGTTTCCACTTATACTGATGACAATGCAGTGGAGAGCACAATACTACAATGGTCAAACTCTGATTTTCACTACATCAGAACATTCAGGGCTATAGAGAGCTGGCGGTGAGCGATGGGGAGAAAGAGAAAGGTACAAAGTTCATCAAAATCTGACACCACACATCGCTGTACAGAATCCAGGGACAGTGTGAAACTATTTTATGGCATCTCAAATCCTCTCTCCCCCTTTGTTCTTTGTTCACTCCTCCTCTCATCTTTGTGTCTGTTTCTCCCCTGCTGTCTTGTCTTTCTGCACATTTCCTCAGTGTCTTCTCTTTGAACCCAAAAGCATTAACCTGTCAGGAAAGTTACAAATGTTCTGAGTGAATTATGTAAACCACAGAGAAATAAAACTGTAAAAAGCATGGAGTTCTAGCTTTATTTCATAATTCATCATGCACCTAGATCGAGCCAAATCAAACTTGACTTATTAAGTAGTCAAGCACATCCTGGCTCAAAATCCTCTGAAATATGCTTGATAATATTAATCACACTTTGTCTCCCTTGTAAATAAAAATCAAACTCACGCACACATGCATACATGCTTAGATGTTTTTGTGATTTCATTACTCATCAAATGAGAGCACTGTCTCCCACATTTCCCCAATTTCATTGCAAGAGGCAAAGCAATAGATGTTACACCAGCGCCACCAAAAGGTTAAGCAGAAAACAACAGTTTTTTGCTTGCTTTCTCTCTTTTTCTTCCCCTCCAAAATACAACCTCACGGCACTAAAAATCAGATTAAGGATGCTTGCCTTGGCAGCCAGCAAGTTTATTTATTTATCTAAATGAACACAACCACAGACTCACAGGAGAGAGGAGAAACACACACATTATACTGGGGGAATGGATAGTGGCAGTGCAGCATAATTAGTAGGACATGGTTATATAATTGGTCTCTAATTGATATGAAGAGCAGTGGTGTAGCCCAGGTTGTGTTCGACACATGCTGCCGGCCGCAGGCAGGAAACGCTGGCGGCCAGCTCAATCTTGGTGCCATCTTCTGATTGATGTCTGTGTAGCAAATGCCCTTCAACAATCAGGATCCACAATCTCTCTGAGTCTATCAGATCACCTGTCTATCTGTGTATAACATCTTCTACCATTCATCTGTCATTTCTTTCTTTGTAACTCAACGTCTCTGTATCGCTTTCTTTCTATCTCCACATTGATTTGGCCTGTCTTTCTCTGAAGGCATTCTCAACCTTTGGTCTGTTTCTCTCAGGGAGGTGAAAAAGCGGTGTTTTTGTGGTGCTGGAAGGTGAAAAGTGGAGGGTTTGTTCATGAGACACTGACAGCCATAAAAGCCTGCGTGCTTTTAGTGGCCCAGACAGCACCCACCGGGCAAAATAAAAGCAACTTGAGATGAAAAGGAAATCAATTTTAAAAGTACTTGTATTTACAAAAGAACATGGTTTACATGCTCTCAATTTAGCAAATGAGGTTTTAAGAGGTTTCTTTCAAAAATGAGAATTGAACTAAAATACCATTCACTGCTGAGAGGCACAGTTGGACACAAGAGGTCAACACATGGTGAACTGAGTGGTTTTGAAGTTTGGATGGGGAAGCTCTTTGGAAGAATTCTGTTCATGGATCGCACGCTGACGCAAGACGACCTTCAAGGACATTCCCCTCATTTACACAGCAATTAAGCACTACCCTGTTGGTAAATTGAAAAAGAGACAAAATTCCTCTGTGGATTTAATAACAAACTCATTACCAGGGCCCAACAGGGCGGAACTGCCTTTTAATTAGAGCAACACCTGATTAACGCCCAATTAACAGAGCCAGAGCCACTTAATTCTCCCCCACTTTGGCAGGTTGAGAACATAAACATAAGCAGTCCAGCATCTGAGCGCTTCCTATCCCCCTGGGAATGTGTGAGAGAAAAGTAAATAATCACTTTGGAGGCAGTCTGTTGTCGGGAGGTCCAAATGCTCTACAGAGCTGGGAACTGTACACTGGAAATGCACAAAGTAAGTATTTCAAAAAGGAGACAGATGTGGGAATGGATGGCAAAAACTCTGCATCACTACACATGCAACTCCTGGTGGGCTGATGTAGGACAACTGTCCAAGCAGTGAACCATCATGCTCAGCCACAAAATAAGAGCTCTCATTCCTTTTAAAACTTTTATCCACCCATGGAAGGGACTGGACAGCCCATGATCAGCATAGTCAAACTAAGCTTAGTTGAACATACCGTACATGCAGTACATTTTGGTATCCATCTGACTGCAATTGGTAATAAAATAAGGGATAATTTGAGCACAGATTTTCATGCTATTTATTACTCATCATCAGCAAACTGGACATCTTTTATAAAACAACAAAGGAACACAATGTGCATTTGCCATTAGTATTTGACAATAATTGTGATGTTTTTCTTTTGTTGAGAACTGTCAAAAGTGTCACATGGTCATCACAAGATCCAACAACTACATTGCAGCACAGAGTGAAACGCTCAGTTAAAGGTAGTAATTGAATGTCTTGTGACAGTGTTTTGTTTCCATAAATTCAACTGAAAGCCCTCCACAACTGGATCTGTCCCCGGCCCAGAAGCAAACCTGGACAAAACTTTATGAACTCTGCAAACACACGTCTACACAGTCCTCATGTTACATTGCTTACATTGCTGGTCATTAGTGTGTTTTTATTTTATTTCAGTCCATACTAGAGCCTTCAGTCCCCCGGCCTTTAGGATTCAGAATCTTAATTCTAAACTCCAAACACAGTTAATCAATATTCAGTCTGGTTGTTCATGTCTATAAAGCAGCGAGGAATTGCTGGGTCCTCATTTTAGTCTTTGTGCTTTAATGTGTAACTTACACATTCAAACACATTTTGTCTGTCAAGTCCGTATTTCTGCTCTCCACTCAAGGTGCTGACATATACCTCTTTGGAGCCTTGTTGCTTTTGCTGTAACCAGGCTGATAAGTATCGCTGAAAGAGCGTTTAGCAGCCTTAAGTTGAGAGGAAATCCGCCATGACTCTACAGCCTTCTCTATGTCTGGTAGAATATCTGGCACAACAGCTTGTTCAGTTATAAAGACTATCATCTCCACAACCAACAGCAGGACCCATCCTAACGCCCCGAGCCAATAGGAGGAGCCGAGGCTGGAGAAGTCTTGATGGATTTCTTCCCAGTGCTGATAGGTGAAAAGAGACCAGCTGAGGAGGAAGAAGAAACCTGTAGACAGAAGAGAAAAACGAGTCAAATCAAGTATCATTGCGAAGAAAAGAAAAAAGTCATTAAAGGTCAATTATCACATGCCTGGAGCTTTAGAAAAGAGTTTGTATGATAATGAACTGCAATTCCAAGGAAAGTAAAAAGTCTCTTTAAAAACTGCTGCCCTGCAGGGTATGTAAATGAGTAGCACATAAAAGAATTTCTGGAGGTGTGGGTTTGACGTGAACTACAAACCAAAAGGCTATTTGGAGGTTAATTGGAAATGAGGCTGATTTTTACTTCTTTGCTGGGAATTCATATATTATTTTAACAATAACAGTGAAATAATTAATAAAGCGAAACACAAAAACATGGTGTGTGGCTCTGGCAAACAAGTGTTTCGCATATTTTGAGCAGTGCAGTGGTGCTACCTGTAGAGGCCATGGTGAGGAGCAGCAGTGTGGCGGGGTAGAGGGTCTGTCCTGCCATGAGAAGAGAGCGAGTGTTGGAGTAGGAGCGCACCGTCTCAGATGTCCAGCAGAGGGCAAACACCAGACACAGAGCACCAGTGCTCACAGCCATCAGGAAGGAGAGAACTCCAAATACTCTCTCTGCCTCCAGGGCTAGAAGACAGTCCAAAATGAGAAAGGTAAACTCGACTTATTGGTATTCAGTTTAGATTGCAGCAGTAATATCACGTTTCTACTATAAATAGTCAGCATGATGAAGTGAGACATGTTGGAGTGATGACACACTCCTGTGGATGCCCTCACAAACATGCCCCTGCCTAAAACTGAAACCAGAAGAGTAAAATCAAGAGTTTGTGTACTTTTAGGTAGTTTTCATGCACATGGAGCTGATCTCACACTATTTTAGATTCATTCTGAAAGTGAAATGCATTGGATACAACAAACGCTGACAGGGAACAATTCTTTTTTGTTAACAATTACCAGCAGTTGGTTTCAGTTGTCTGTTATCTGTGACCAAGCAAAAATTGATAAGAATCTTTTAGCTACAACTTCAAATGCCCTTGCTAAAGCATTATCTGTAGGTACACGTACTATTACAGCGGTTTTGTGACTGTTCCCTATGTTCCCAGGGTCCTATATCAAAGATCTATAAGTATCTAAGTATCTTAACAGTTCAAATTGCAAAAGAACGAAGGTGAGATGGATGCTTCGAATGCAGTTTGAATAGTACAAATCTGTTCAGCCAGTCAAGAAAAATTCCACTGCCTGCAAATTTGAGGGAGTATAACATCAGTAGGGTATAAGCTGTAGGTGGGTGATTTGAACATACTGACCCAGGGAAACATACATTGAACTTTTGACCCAGGGAATAACATTGCTGAGAACATAAAATCCCTTGAAAGGTCTCCTGAGCTGGGGAACATAGAGCCCTGGGAGCATAGAACCCTATGCTAGCTGTCTGAGGTTAACAGGTTGCAAAAATAACAAACAACTAGCAAACAGTTCAAGTAATTACTGCTGGGCTAACTTTATTGTATTCTACTCTTTTTTTCTTTTTCTTTTGTGGACTCTATATGTTTGTTTCCTTACTAGATTAAGCACTGAGTTGTACTTCCTGTGAGGACTAAATGTTGATTTTTCACTGGTGATAATTTGTTTCTTCCTGGCATGAGGGACAGGTTAATTAATTTGACAGCTAGCATAGTCTATACTTTCTGATTCCAGTTTAGTTACTTGTTACTGTGCTAATTAATTTTCCAATACCTTTGGTGTAACTTTAATTTCTAATTTTCATTGATGTCATAAATGTCATTTTTCATAGTTTAACAATAGCTTCCACTTGAACAGGACAACAGCTGTATAGTGAGGGCAGAAGACTACTTTAGCTTCATTCTAAAAGTGTGTTTGCATGAAAAAAACGTCAGCGGAATACAACAAACTGTCAGGGGGCCTAATAGTTAACTATGACAAGAAACAAGATGTAGCTGACAAAGACTAGGTTTCGCCCGGCCAACATTGCAGCACATTTGCCTTCAGCCAAGTGTGAGAGCTTCAGCAGATACAAAGAATGCACTTCTCTGCTACAGCAGCATGCTCAAACTTGCTTACTGCTGCTGAGAACCTCCTCTGCAACCCACTGTATTTCCAAATGTTCCTCCTGATGTTGCATCTCTGTAGAGATTCAGGGGTGTAAAAAAGTCTCCCTAAGGGCGATTTCTAGCAGAACCAGTGCCTTATCAACACAGCACAGCAAAGACATGTTTATCCCTCATTAAATATGTAGTCCTGCCTCATACATTTTATTCAACATGTTATATAGTATTTCAGTCAAACCTTTAACCTAAGGACAGCGGACATATTTAATTTATTGACTGCAGAAAAATGTCAAAGAGATGAATGCGGCTTGTTGCTCACCATTGAAGACAGTGTCATCTTTACGATTTGTCGGGTCACTTTCAGTGTTATTCCACTCTGTCCAGAGTCCCCTCTCCTTCAGCCAGAACGGTGTCCAGACTGCGTAGCACACACACAGGCAACCTGCCAACCCCACACAGGACTGAGAAAACCTGAAGCGACTGATAGAGTCCCCCAGCTCCAGGAACTTCATATTTCTTCACCACTGAGGGAGAGGCAGGGAAAACAGAAGAGATTAGAGTGCATTGAAATTGAGTAACAGAAGGAAAATCCCTCAAAACTAACCTTGTTGTTTAGTTAATATAAATCAGCTTTAGGAATGTAGAATTGTAATTAAGTACTGTCTTACCTTTGTAGTTGTAGAGAACAGAAAGGAAAGTTCTGGGCACGAGTCGAATAAAGTTTAGACTACAGGTACTACTTATGTCTACTGCTGTACAAATACTACTGTACAAACACCTTTAACACCCTGACAGATTATGACTTGTACTGTTCATGACCACAGCCGCACATTTGCAAATTAAACCCTTCAGTCTTACCCCGCCTCTGCTGCAATGGAAAATCCCCCAGCCAGCGGCTAAATTTCCCCATGAATTCTCCACTGTGACAAACCAACCCACACTGTAGAGATAGTGAAAGCACCAACAACCATTCAATATTTAAGGAACCAGACATTTGTGTGGCCAATATTAGGCAACAAGGAATAAAGATTAACTGGACAGTAACATGAAGTTAAAAAGTGTAAAATCACTTGATACTTGAGAGACACTCTGTAACAGCAGTATACCACTCAGACATTTAACTGTAGAAACTGTATGGGGGAGGGTGTCAGCAGGCCATTACACACGACAACACATTTAAGGAAATCCCACTCTCACTTTATCACAGCAGGGCAAGATGTGTTGTTGTTGATCGCGTCTTTAACCACAGATGTCGGTCGTATTCGTCACATAGCTACTTCCCCCTTTGCTTTCCTTTGTTGCAACGGAACGGCGCCCACAGCCCACCCAAACGCAAGCTTTAAAAAAATAAAAAAAAGTCACACTGAAATGCCTTCAGAGCATGTTTCGAAAAAAAAAAAAAAAAAAAGGTAGCAGGTACCTCGAAAACATCTGAACGTGCAAAATATTTATCACCAGCTGATTCAGATTTACTCTACATGAAAGATTGTAGTCAAATAAAAACATAATAATTAATTCATTTATTCACAGATCATTAACTTTACAGAAAGTACAATACATTCTGATAAAATAAAGTGCATATGACCAAATAATAAAAGATGTACAATTCAGATTAAGAGACTTTAAATGTTTAAGAATAGATCGTGATGGATTTTGGTTGATTTACATTTGGCATTCACTTAGAATTTTGTAGTTAATAAATGTAAATCTTTTGAGTCTGGATTACAAAAAAGCAAGGCCATCTCTCTCTTAGCAGCTTAAAAATAAGGCCTCAAGATACAGATAGAAAAGTACTTTGCCCTGTTCTTCCATCCTGGCCTTGACTGCATTACGTTTCTTCTTCGCTCCTCTTTAGCCTGCTCTCAGGTAATGTTTCCTCTTCACCCAGAAATAGGCCTCAGATTTGACCTTGTGTCAGGTGTTTGTGTCGAGCTTTTCACCATAAAAGCAGCGAGTAAGAGGGATGCTTAAGTACTGCCTCTTGAAATTTGGCAGCTACAATCGCGCCTGTTTATCCTAAGTTTACTTTCTGGCTCTTTGCAGCAGGGCCTTGAATACGTCAAGAATCTCTGGGTCCTCCCCGGCAGACAGCTCTGGAGTGTTTTTCTCCAGCCAATCAGAGGAGCGGATCTGGTGCCTGAGAGTACCAATCAAAGAGTCCAGACCCTCTGCGGGTTTCGATGCTTGGCAGTCCAGCAACACAAACTCCTCAGTGGCCAGCGAGCCTGTGTCAGGAACAGGGCTATCCTTCTCCTTCAGCTGGTCGGATGACTTGCTCTGGGGTGATGATGTTGAATTGACAATCGTTGCATTGTCTGAATCTGCACTGTCCTCTTTCACTGATTTTTTGCCCTGCTTACTGGCTTCTTTGATGGAGTGTGAATCAGGGCTGCTGTTTTTTTCTTCAATTCCTTTCAAAGCCTCCTTAATTCGCTTCAGGCCTGAAATAACACAAAACAGTAAAAGAACAAGTCAGGAACTATTATTCAATCAATACCTGGGTTAAGACACAAAGCAGGAGATGACCTGGAATAAAAAAATCATTGACTGAATAAATGAAATAACAGATATGATCTAATCAATGCCTAGTTTAAGGCAGAAAATTGGAATTAGAAGGAATAACATAACACACTATTTCAAAACTTGAAAAATAGATATTAACTTTTCAACACATAATTTAAGACAGAGAGTACCTGAACAAGTGAGTGTGCATAACATTTTTTTGTAAAAATGAAGGAAACACTATGTTGTGTGTGTTTATTACATTACACTATATTTCACAACAGACTGACCAAGCTGAATGTGGTGCTGTTGGTCTGCGAAGACAATGCGGAACCAGCCGGGGGTGGAGCAGGAGAAGGCCTGACCACAGCTCAACACCACCTTGTGCCTGAGGAAACACTTCCACAGAGACAACTCCTCCTCAAATGATGACTCTCTGAGGTACTAACAAAATGGAGAGACAGAGGTGACACATCAAGTCTACAGGAATGTGCACACGATTTCAAAAAATAACCATGTGGCGATATTTGTATTGCGATTAGCTATGTACAACTAGGAACTGAAATATCAGCCCCCTAGTGGTGTAACGGATCACAAAACTCGCATTACGGATTTTGAGTCACGGATCGGATCATTTTTCGGATCAGAAAAAAAAAAAAAGGTCAGGAGACAATTTTTCTATTTGCATTTCAATTTATTACATAAAAACTTACAGACTGCAACTTGTCCACCACCCTTATTCCGTCCTCATTATATTTTACGGGGAAGCCAAAATGCTCCCATACATGCGATTTAAATGATGCGGGAGGCTTTTCAAGTTCTTCTGCTCCGCCGCTAAGCCATTGTTGACTTATTACCATGCCCTGTTCACGTGAACACATGACATGAAACTCAGCATCGAGTTTAAAATAACGCAATTACTTTAAAAGCAATATCAGCAGAAAAACTCTCTTTCACTCTGCTAAACAATTTAGATTAATACGCAAGTAAAAAAAAAAAAAAAAAAGCAATTAATCCGCAGGTCACGTGCGTGCCGAACCGTGGGTCATCAACTGCGATCCGTTACACCCCAACAGCCCCCGCATCTTAGCCTGACTGATCTTGGTACCTTTCTGAGGTCGGCCCAGACATACAGTGCAGCAGGCCTGTCCAGGTAGGGGATGCCCATACTCTGAAGCTCTCCTGTCAGGTAACTGTGAGCTGCTTTCAGTCTGCACTTGTTCTCAGGCAAAAATTCCTTGCTGATCCACTCTAGAACATGAGAGTGTGAAGTGACAACAGATGTGTAAGTGTAAATTAAATGTTACAAGTCTTTGTGAAGCAGAACTCCATGCTGTTCTCCTGCCACTTCAGAGGAAGCCAAAAAAGGGGTTATCTCTCAGAAGCAGGGAAACCGCTGGGAAACACGTTAAAATAGTTATAGAAAAGCTCGCATTCAAAATAATTTGCATGTATGAACTCTACCAAGCAGGCTGCTTGCTTCGTACAAGGGGAGCCGATTGTATTGGTGTGAATTTTGACTGGTCTTTACTAAAACATATTAATGTGAAGATTATTTTCCCATTACATTGTGTTTGCAAAAGCACACGTGAAGTGTGGATCCATACCTCTGTCCTGAAGCAGTTGTGCTACCTGGTGCTGGGTGGTTCCAGAGATACCGTGGAATGAGCCCAGCTGGGCCAAAGCCTCCACGAGGTCTCTGTTCTCAGTATACAGAGTGCCTATTCTGATTCCTGCCATTGCAAAGTCCTAGAAACGACAAGACGAAGTAAATGAAAAGGAACTGTGAAAGCAAAGACCCACTGAAAAAAAACGGAGCTGTCACTGTACTGTTGGCAGGGATATGAAAAGTCAAACAGTCTCACACTTTCATAGAGCTCAGCACACTACGTACCTTGCTCATCCCCCAGATTACATGCGTCCTTTGCGGGTCGGGCAAACTGAAATTAGAGCACATCATTAGCAGTTAAAAGGCTGTCTTCAGCCACAATTGCTATGATTAAGGGTCTAATGGAGTAATTATGCAGAGGTTAGGGTCATGCAGTACCTGTCTATGCTGAGGACACTGTGAAAGGTGACAGCTTCATCAAAGACTGTCAACATGTACACTTCATCTACGATGGCATGGAGCTCATTTCTAAAGCGGGAAATGGGGGAGAGAAAGATTATATAAATATATACAGTGCAGCATTAATAAACCTTGGCTTTATACTGTTAATGATTGTTTAGAACAAAGAAAAGGTAACATAAATGTACAATGGTTCCTTCACTGTCCTACGTCAGTGTAAAACCACTTTGGTTTATGGTTACAGCTCAGTGCCTGCAAGGGTCTGTGGAAGGAATTACTCTGGCAAGATCATTTAGAAAACAATAGATGGTGCAGAAGACTCCTTGGCACACGGCTGCACTTGAAAATATGCTGATGGTTAAGAAAGGTGATAAAGCTCCATCAAGAATGCTTGATATTCCACACACGGGACAGAGCTCTTGGTCGTAAAATAAAAGAGTTCACACTAGGAACTGTATGCAGTGCCATGGTAATGTGCTTAAAGGAGCCACAGGACTGTGGGAGGACTCCAGAGTTAGGCCACAGCGTGAGATAATAGTAGGGCAAACATACCTTTTGGCAAATTCCAAGAAGGCAATCATCTCCTTCAGGGTGTAGATCTCAGCCAAAGGGTTGTGGGGGTTCATCAGTATCACAGCTCGGATGATCAACCCCTAAAAGAAACGGCCAGTTTCTAAGTAACTATAAACTGATGTACTGTATCTTCACAGTCTTTAAAGATAAAGCTGCAAAACAAATCACTGAAAAATAGTGGCGTTTATCTTAACCAAGAACTTTGCCCAAGCATTTCTGGAGTGGTTCGGTCTTTCTTTAAATATTCATTAAGGGCAAGTGCTTAAGATAAAATGCATTCAAGAATTACCTCTTGTTTAGCCTTTTTCAGACCTTCTTCTAGTTTGCCAACAGTAAGGTGGAAGGGTCGACTGTCTTTGCCATCGGCCTATAAATAAAAAATGACAAGTGGAAAAGGAAAAATACATCAACGTCCAAATTGGACAGCTGACAATACACCTTAGTGCGTGCGATCACGTGATGCACTTAAAGGTCATATTGAATGTATACAATCAGTAAGGCACAAAAAGTACATATCGAAAAAACATAAACACAAATACATAGTAAGCAGTGCAAGTAAATCAGGCTCTGTAGTCCTACCTCACAGTCAAGCGGAACATGAAAGAGTTTTACATCACTATACAATTGTAGATCCTCAGCGATAACACCGTAGAAAGGAGTAGGGATGAGAATGACATCTACAATATGAAAAACAAAATGACCACATGACATCATCTCCTTGCAAATGATCAGTATGAATGACTCTTTGTGTATATACGCATACAAACCTACCACACATGTTTAATAGATGTATTAATGACCAATCTTTAATGACACATATAAAGCAACTACTTAGGTCATTTTACTAATTTGGACACAAATTTGCTTATCTAAATTTGTCAGGCATATGCGCACAAATGAATGGCTAACTATCAAAGTGATCTAATTTGGTAGTAAACAGATGAATGTGGGCTGCTTTTCAGGCTTATGATTTTTATATTAAAGGCAGTTATTGAGCAAAACAAATATGCTACATTGCTTAAAATGAAGCCTTGCTTGCATTGGCACTAAAGATTAAGAAATGTATGTAGCCGCCTAAATAACTTTGAAAAAGTGTTATGCTTAAAGGGTTATGCTACGGCTTCTCCATTCTCTGTTATACTTTATACGGTGATCATTTTGAATACAAAACAGACCGAAACAGAAAACTGGCCAGATTCCCTGCTGCTATTGTACACATATTGTAGTCCTACAGTCTAGATATGGATGTATTGTGTGTGCATGTCAGTGTATTCTGAACCTACCTTTAGGGTCACAAATTACTGCAGCAATACATGAGAAGAAGGAACCACAGCCATTCATCACCACAACCTGAACAAACACACACATCCACTGTGTATGAAAGACCCAATTAATGCACAGAAGGAGGCCTGATAAATATGCTACAAATTCATCCACATACTAAAACAGCCATTCATTACATCTGCAAATTAAGTTGATTGCCCTAAAAAAATCTGTTTGCATTTGGCATCTATATAATCATTACAGAGTTAATCAAATGAATTAATTGAATCCACTGCCTTGATTTTTTAGAATGAATGGCTATAATCCACAGTGTCTTTTGTAGCAGCAGCAGCATGACACGTTTAAAAAAAAACACAAAGAAAAACAATGCTTTTTTTTTTGTCAGTAATTACATAATTTGAGGATCTGTATCAGTCATGGGAAGGGAACTTTCTTTACACAAAGGAATGTATTGTGGTGAAAAATGAATTTAAATAGTTTCCTTAAAGCTAGGGTAGGTAACAGCTAGATTTTGAAAAAATGTCACCTCCTCCCTTCAGGCCTCCCTCCAAAGCCACTCCCCCACAGGCAGAGTGTGCCTGCCAAAGAATAACTATGCTTACTGTACATACAGTGTGTGACTGATTGTTTGTCGTTACATTTTCCACCTCTGCTATTGATATGCTTTCCACAAACTCTCTAATCTTCACTCACATTGTCGCCTCTCAGTGGGTTTGGAGAACAGCAGTAGTGAGTCAGGAACTTTGCAACCTCCTCTCTCAGGCTGAAAGAGAGCAACATGGAAAGGTTGTAAGAGGGTTAATGTATAATTTGAAGGGTCTTGTTAAAAAAACTTTACTAGAAGCCACATCACAAATTTGCTTCTCATTTAAGATGAAAACAAAGGTCCACTTTAATATCGTACAATGCGTGTCCCCTCATGTCTGAATACTGCAACAAGGATGGGTCAATATGTAGCATGTCAGGCTTGGTCAGCTGTAGCAGAAAGGAAAATGAAATCATTTTTAATAATTAATTTGTGAATGCAGGCAGAATCATTTTGAATAATGTTAAGTGGCAAATACACATTATAGTGCATTACACTCTACAGCATTGCATCATTACCAGGACGTGACTGTTAATCTTACCCGTTTATGAAGAAGATCATAGCATAGTTTGTTTTCACTGGTACCCATGTTGATTATACCCTGCAAGTGACAAAGAGGAGGACTTATTAATAATTCTTATGGTGTCTTTTTTTGACACATCAGAGCTGTCTAACAGCTGTAACGGATATTTACTACATGACACAGACTCACATCAGGGTTATCTGTGTCATGGTGTTTGTCCATTCCATATTGGGCATAGCCCTCCTGGAGAATGCCTTGATGCTGTCGGATGCTATTACCCCGGTTGGACAGGTACACGCTAGTGCAGGGACTTTCTGCAGCTTTCAGTGTTGCCAAAACATTCTCAGACATTTTGCAGGCCTTGACAGAAGTAGGCGGTGTTGACTTTATTATCTCCTGAGTGGAAACAGCCTGTGCTGTGGGAGCTTCTGAAGGTGGCTGAGAGAAAGATGACGAGACAGAGGGGGCGGCTGTGGTCATCAGTGAAGCTGACAGATGAGCAAGGGGTGAGAAGGACGAGTCAGTCGATGTTGTTGCAGCGGTCGGAGCACCCTGTCTGACAGCAATCAATGCCCCCGTGAGCATGCTGAACAGGCGGAGCTCATGCTGGCGCTCCTGTTCCGCCCTCCTCTCCTCGCGCTGTTCCCTGCGCTCCTCGGCTTGCAGCTCTCTCTCCAGCTGCGCCTCCTCCAGGGAGAGGAGGCGCTCCTCTGCTGACTGCTGCCAGCTCAGGAAGCTGGCCAGGGCTTTATCCAGGCGCCCCTGACTGCCACATCTAGCACCCGCATGGCCCCATGATGTTTTGCCACCATGGCGACGCTTCCTCTGTCTCATAGAGGTTGGGGGATGAGAACCCTCCTTACTGGGCCGCTCAGACGTGTCCCGTGGCACGGGACCACCAACAGCCTGGGTGGCAGCTGTGGCAGAGCCAGCAATGTTCAGGTCACTAAAACCTGGGGATATGAAAAAGAGAAACAGCTTTTCAACTACCTATCACCTTCTAACCGTATGTTAGTAGGGTAGGGTCAAAGATGAAAAAAGGGGTTTCCAAGCATCAAAAAAATAAAAATGTAATACAATTTAGTTCTGTTTTTCTTCACATTAGAATGGATCCAGTTTAATTTAAATATTTTCTGAGCAAAATATAATGGTTATCATGTTTTTACAACAATTTACTGAAGACACCCTCTAAAATGTCATTCAGAATAACGACAGTATATACAAAAAAAAACTAGTGATATAAACTAGGCATATTAAGAGCAACTATTACTAGAGGACATATTAAAAGACTATTTAAGGATCACAATGCAGGCCCCAAATACTAATTAATCATCATTTTAAATCTGTAAACTTTACCAATATCCTTCCAACTACTAAGTTTTATCTCAATGTCAGCAATACGTTTTCGTAAGGAAGTGAAATTAATTTAAAACACAATTAAATTGAGTTTGATCACATATTCTTTTTAGGTTCTGTAATAGGTACAGGTCAGTATGAACGTATATTGTTTAATTTTTACATAAATATATCGAATGTCAGAGTAACAAACATCTTGGTATTATTACCATTATTGCAATGTTTTAGTATTAGTCTGGATCATTAAATCAGTTTTAATAACATGCCTAAGTAAATGACAGCAGAAGCAGATGATGAAAAAGAATAAGTATTTTATTCATAGACTGAGGCAGTGGAACTGCCCTAATACGTTTCCTTTTCGCTCTGCCTTAGGTCCTGGGACTGTATTTATTTTGTGTCAGTGCTTTGTAACTCTCACTTTGCTCGAGGGCATCTAGAAAAATCGATAGCACAAATATTAAAAACTGACAAAAATGCACTAAAATATTTTTCAGTTTTAAACAATTTGTCAACACTAAACGTCCCTCATTTATATGAAATACAAATAAGATGCTAAAATTGTCATCTATACAGTGATACTATCATTCAGTGTAATGTATGACACTGATTTAGTAGAGAAGTTGCTGACGAAATCTTTACACCGAATGACGAAACTTCCACTTCAACATACCGCAGGCAAGCAACTGACCACCTGTGTCAAACAATGACCGCGACCAGAAAGCTCATTACAGTTATTCAAAATATATATTTATCTTTCTCAAAATCTAACAATACGAGTGTTTTTAAGCATTTCACTATCATCATCAGCTACAAAATATGTATAACTTTTATTGAAAATTATTATTAATTATCAAATATTTAAGAGAATCTCACCCTGCTGCAGTTGGTCTTCAGGGCTCATTTTGATGATGTCACAGACCGTCACGTGACCATCAGTGTTCGATATGATTTCAAAATGGTTTCTTGATCTGGACACTGAATGACCTCCAATGAATTATATATCACATTTTTAGGCGTCAAGGTTAAAAAACACCGACGGCACCCAAAAACAAGTTCATGTCTGGTTCCATATGCACGGTCGCCTCTATCCTGATTGACTGGTTGCCATGGTAGCAACAAGGTAGCCAAGGCCAAAAGCATACCTTGCTTTATCGTCTATTTTACGCTAAATGGCACCATAATTTAGTAAATTAGCATAAGGCTGTATTGAAGAAGATTTGAAGCTAGCAATTACGTGTTTACTGATGTTTACCTATCATCGGTAGGAGTAGGGGTGCCCCCTGCTGGCCATTAAAATGTATGCAGGTTTCAGGCACTTTCGCATTAGTTTCACTTTTCAGACCCGGAGGTTGCCGCTTGTTTGGAAGAATTATTTCATCCACATTAGAGTAGATGCTGTAGTTTTATTTAATGTTTTCTATGTATATAAACTCATTCAATTTAGCAACAGTAATAATAGTATTTGGATTGCCAACCTGAAGGGGAGATTCTTGCATTTTTTGAGCTCTCTCCTCGACCCTGAGTGTCCTCTGGCCCCAAGAGGGACTGCCCGTCAGTTTCCTGGTCATCTCCAGATCCATAATACATCTCGGGGGGTGCAGCGCCTGAGTTCAGCATGCTTTCCTCAACGTCCTCGCATTTAATATCCAGTGGATCTCCAGTTTTTGGAGGCTGACCAAACAGAAACCCACCCGAGGAAGAGGGACCAAAGGAGCCTGCTGGGAGTCCTTGCAGGTATGCGTCAGGCCCACCCGGGCTCTGAAACACCTGTTGAGCTACGACAGCTCCGCCCAGGGACGAGTAGGTAATCGCCGGCCGGTTAGCCAGCACCCTGTCCATCACATCATAGAACTTCCAAGACCTCATTTTGTGGTTGTCCTTGATGCGGCGGTACTCCAGCTTCATCTTTTTGATCTTCTCCCGGCACTGGTCACCCGTGCGGTAGATGCCCTTTTCACGCAGGATGTGGGCTATTCGGTCAAAGACACGCTGGTTGCGCAATGAACTCTCCAACTCAATCTGGACCGACTCGTCGGACCACAGCTGGAGCAGCTCCACTATCTCCGGGTCGGTCCAGTTGCTGCCTCGCTCGTGCCTCCTGCCGCGAAAGTCCATCCTGTAAGTTACAGGACGTATTCTGCAACACGGGAATAGCGGATAATAAGAGCTGAGGAAAAAATAGCAGCCTTCCTGTGGTCACAACGGGGCTTAACGTGGGCACGTGTAGCCTTTTTTATGTCCATAGTTTTAGTAAACGGTAAATAAATGCACGTTATTTTACCCACTTGTGCTCGCGCCGTAAATCAAGAGTGCGGCTCTTCGGAGACAGATGGCTGCGGAGCTGTCATTCAGATGTGTCATCCGCATGAGTCATGTCACGGCTGGTTAGCCCGCTTTGGACTGGTTTGGAATGGCAACGCTTTGTCCACCCGGTGCTAAGATATATAATTCATTCTTAACAGCACATTTGTCATAACTTGGTGAAATGGGGCGTACAAAACATATCTACATCCGGGTTGACGGCACATGCGTGCTGTCCTTATTCCGGGATAACTTTGGTCCGTGTTAACGGGGGAGCTGGCGCTGCTGAAAGCGGGCTGGATTTCACTTACATTAGGCTGTAGCCGAGAAGACACCACCATGCAGGTCAGAGTCAGACTAAGAGCGCTGTGTTATGGCCCCCTCTACCGTACGATGTGCTGTTTTATCCACGAGTGTAAGTTCAATAGATATCCAGAAGATGGCGGTCACACACAGCTGCACAACGCTGCTATCTGGAAACTAAGGGCGCGTGTTTTGGGTACAGGCGTGGCCCGGAATTCCTTTGGAACGCTAAAATAACCATGCCAGCGGTTGATAACAACGCAAACAACCACCATTCTGGAAGAAAACAATGTTTATTTTTACCATTAGAAACGCTGTAGTCGAAGTTTTGTCATTAAAGATCATTTCCTTGTATACATGTTTACTTTTTACTTTTATACACCAGAGATTCAACATTTTGTATTGCGCCACGAATTAATTAATTTCACCTGCTCAATACGGTGAACCGTTGACTTCGAACAAAAAGCGGATAAACGCGACGTTAGGTAAGTGCATTCCTGATTCGGGCTATATAAAAACAGTAACCCGCCCCTTTCAACGACTACGGGGAGGAGAATCAAGCGCACGTTGTAGTCCGGTCTCTGAACGTGACGTATTTCCTGGAGAAAAGGGTTTGTGGCAGTTTGTTGTCATCTTCATCCAGTAGTGAACCGTTCAATTGTATTGGCTCGTGGCCCCCTATTCTCCCCCTTTTTCTATCCGTGTATTTACTTTGCGCGTGTGAATTACTGCCAGCATACTCTAGCTAACGAGCCACGTGAAATAACCGTTAGAAGAAACCGTTAAAGACATATCTGGGTGCGACGGTTGAAGTTAACTGGCAAAATCTAACGTTAACCATGGTGGTGGTGGCAAGTTGGTGGCGGATGACAAGCAAGGCGGGGTAGTTGAATTCAGCGCTTTTGGAGGAGGATGGGTGTGTGTGGATAGCATTACTATTCATCTCTTGGACCAAGTAGAGGACGTACAGCGTCAGTTTAGATGTAAAGTTGAAAGTCGACCCGTTGGAGAAAAGGGAGTCTCCGCCCGGAGGGAGAAGAAGAGGATGAGGAGACATGACGTCTCGGTCCATGTTGGCATCTTAGTTTTTGGAAAAGCAACGCACGAGTTAGATGTGTTTAAAGCAGGGAGGGGAACTGTGGCAGAGTGGGAGGGAACAACAGGGATATATGCGGAAAGCATGACGGCTGTTGTAGCATAAAGTCTCTGCCAGCGCTGCCGACAGCTCTCACCAGTCTTCCCAGTCAGGTGAATCCTTCCTTCCCCAGTCAGGAAAACAGGCTTTCTTCATCCAGCATCGTGTGGACGCCTTTGTTGAAGGAGACATGACAGCCCGATAATTGACCAGCTTTGGGTCCGCAGCGCTTCCTCTCTGAAGTTTATTGTTGGTAAGATAACAGCATGTTTGTTGTAACAGATTTATTTACAGTGTTGTTTTCTGCAGCGTGTCTCATTTGAATCTGTTAAATCCGATTTATGCTCTGCTATCATCCCTCCCCTCTGTCTCTCTTGCGCCCGCTCTCTTACATTTTCTTTTTCTCTTGCTTATTCACCCTGAAGCCTTAATAGGCTAAACCCCTCATCAAGTACTTTTATCTGTGTAGTGTGGGAATTGCTGTAATATATTTCAGTTAGTTCAGCTTCTCAGGCAAGGCAGAAATTGTTTAGACCCAGCTACGCACTATTCCTCTTCACACTGGCGTCAGTTGTATGTGCCAATTTTACGAAAAGCAAAGTGTGCTCAGTTTAAACCAACAAGCTGAAAAACTAAACTTTAAGTGATCCAACTCATGCTGTCCTGTCCTCTGGTTCCCGTTGTTATTTTATGTTTCTAGTGCAACTCCCACTGGGATCTCAACAAGGATGGAAGTCAAGGTCACCAGCAATTGAGGCAACCAGCCCGGCTCCAAGCTTTCCTCCTCAATCGGATTACACTATCTCACCACATCAAAGATTACCCTACAAAACTAAACCACGCACTTTTGTTTCTGTCTTTGCGAGGCCTCAATCTTGCCCAGGCCAGTTAAGAGATCAAAGCTATTAAAAGGGTTGGTCCTGCGTTATGTTTACGTTGCCAGAGGAAGTCGGGACTGAGGGGCTCACATAAACACTTTGCCCTAGACACCACCTTTCCAGCTCTGTCACTTCCTCACCAGTGCTGGGTTTAACAATACTGGTAATTCTTTAGTTGACAATTGACACATTTTATAAGAGGCATAAAGTAGGGAATGCAGTGGAGGAGAAAGAAGCAGGAAGACAAACTTGTCAACAATATAAGTCATCTATAAACTGGGGCAGAGAGTGTTGTGGATGCGAGGAAGTTTGACACAGGGAACAATGCCAAGATTCAGGCGGCTGTTAAAAATTGGGTTGGATCTCTCTGTGGGACATTACTTGCAGAATTGATTCTTTCTCCCAGGGACATTGCTGCTGCCCTAGACAATATTTTATCAGGCTTTTCCATCTCCGTAGCTCGTAGACAGAGGGAGCTAAGATGGATCGGGCTTTAGTGGTACTCCGTCACTGCGTTCTCACTCGCTTCACAGTGTGTCTCAGATGATCGCCGTACAGCTCACTTCCAGCTGTGTTCCGCTGTCCTGACAGAGCACAACAAGGCTGTGCATCGTCTCTGCTTTTCCATTCGAACTCTAACTTGGAGCAATTTTCCCTCTCAGGAGAGGATGCTCGGCTGTCAGTGGTACTTCACAAATGCTGCAGTTCTCTCCTGTGCCTTGGTTTTCTATGCGAGGGCAGCCCAGAGCACATGGTGGGTGTCGATTTGGCTGCTGGGCAGCCTGAAATAGAGCTGGAGTGCTTCATATGGTCTGTCACAGCTTTGTGTGCCTGTCATTACCAATGGAAATTGCCTGTTCATCCCCATCAAGACTAGATCTGATATTCTCTCACATCATGTTTATCACATCTCCCTGGAGTGATACTAAAGTTAACTAAATGCATGTGCTGTTTGTCAGAAACATCACATTTGCACTATTGGACACATTCATTTAACTGTAGGCTCCTGTTGCTGTTCACTAAGCAGCTTCTCTGGTGCAGCTGAGGGTAAAGTGTTTTACAGGTCATAGACATTTTCCAGATGGGTAGGAAAGTCAAATTGGCAACTTCCTGGTCTCAAGCCCACTTCTCTCAACTCCAACTCTTTAGTACCAGTACTTTTATTAGAGGTAGAGCTGGAGCTGGGCTATACAGGCTGTCGGCCTGTCACAATAGCTACTTTTGTTGAACGATAATAACATTAATAATGTAATAATGAAAGTACACCCTTTCAAAGAGCAATGTTTTTTTAAGCTAGCTGTGCCCCGCCCATGGCGTAACTTAGACAGAGAGCAGACGACGAGAGGACAGAAGCAGCGCGACCAGAAATTACAGCAAAATTTTGTCTCGGACTCAGCATAGTTTTTTTTTTACTTTATTCAACTTATTCGCTGTGAAATAAAAGGCGGCCCAAGTCTTATAATGTAGGGAAAACCCTGCTGTATATTCGGGCGTCATGTTGGTTAAAATGTTGTTGACGTCCTTATACGAATAAACATGCATGTAAACAAAACGGGCAATATTGTAGGATATTTGGGCATTACCTCGATCATTTTTGCTGACCTCGATCATACGATAAAGTAATCATCGTGACAGGCCTAGCTATACTTATACAATCAAATATTATAATGTGTTTGTCTCAGTACCATGATTTTGATAATGTGGTGACATTATTGATGTAACTGTTGTTATTTTAGTCAGCAGTGGAAATGATGGCCAAGCTGATAGTCGTTCATTAATCATTTCACTTAGCTACAACTGACTGATACTGGAGTTCTGAGGCCAATACCGATATGGATATTTGAGAGTGTTTAAAGAACTAATGATGTATTTTTTATGTAAACTCTTTGCCAAGGATCTCTCATATTTGGTTTTCAAAGATTTGTTTGCTGAGGCCAGATATTTAACAGTTGTACAATAAGCTTCATTATCTAACATGGCAGTAACTGTAAATATAAGATTTGAAGGCAATGTACAGTAAGCTTAATTTGAAATTGAATTGTTGAATTATTATAAAGAACTATAAATCAAAAAACAAATACAGCCATCATAAAATCAATAAACATATTTAAATTATAATAAAAATCAGGGTCACTTATTCTTGCAGTATATAAAAATGTATGTACTACAATGGTCTTTTGCACACCTTTGAAAATATGCCAGAACCACCATCGACATTAATGTGTCTGTGGTAAGCCAGTATTGGCCAATAATATTCCTCCTGCTGATGTGTCTGTCGGGCTGTAGCTGTAGCTCACGATACAGTTTAGACCATTGTATCGTAACGCTACAACACAGCTTGTAAGTTCAACAAAAGACAACATTTGGATACAGTATTAATATTACCATATTTATATTAATGTATATCAAAATTCTCTCCCATATCTTGCTAGATTTTCTTTGTGTAATCAGTTTCCAGCCGTCTGACTCATAACAGATCTTAAAAGCTAGTGTTGGGGGTGAAGTGCGCTCCTCAAGGGCACCTCAGCTGTCGCTGCTGAGGCAGAGGAGAGGATTGCTCATTATGAATTTTCTAGACAAACCGTCTAAGCAAAGTGTTTTGATAGGGACAACCTGTTGTCGCTGCTGCTGTTTTGTTCCATAAGTGAGTGGTTTTTGAAAAACAGGAATATTTGATCAAGATTTCTCACCATCCTTATCACCATGAGATACTAAACTACATTTGGAGGTTTGTCAATAGCTTCAAAGCTGTTGTGTTATTGTAGCGTACCGCAGGTCACTTATCCACCCCTGCATTTCCACTGGCTCACTTACTCGAGTGTGGTACTAATCTTAAAAGAGGTTATGCAACAGACTTAGTTTTTTCATTGTAGTTTAGAGACTTA
This sequence comes from Coreoperca whiteheadi, assembly GCA_011952105.1. NCBI lineage: Eukaryota > Metazoa > Chordata > Actinopteri > Centrarchiformes > Sinipercidae > Coreoperca > Coreoperca whiteheadi. Next base: position 18,811,878 of record CM022474.1, on the reverse strand, counting down.
AGTTCTCCCATGGTTTGAAGGATGAAGTTTTATCTCTGTTTTAGGCCTTTGATGTATATTGTAAGAGTAAGCAGCCTCTTGTTAACTCCTCTCCAGGCTGTGTTTTGAGAGAAGGTGTTTTGGGCGTTGAGTTATTATGTGCTCGTTATTTTCCACAATGCTGTATGGGGGAGGCATAACCCCCTCTCTTCTTCTCTCTCCATCTATTCCTCCCAGTGACAGCAGACCCCCTGCTCCTCTTTTTGTGACTCTGGCATAGCATCTAATGAGCTCAGAAGAATTGCTCCACAGGAAGAGTGACAGCCCCTGGTCATGTTTCCACCACCTCTCCTGCTGTGCTCAAATCACACCCACTCCTAAATGTATCTGTGAAGCCACAGATGTATTCAGTGAGGTTCTCCTATTTGAATAGTTTGGATATGCATTACTCCCCAGAAGCAGGAGATAATTGTTTGAGTGAATGAAGAGCAAGGTCATCCTCTGTGTGGTTAAAAACTTCTGAAATGTTTCCCTGTTTTGGACAATGGATTTTAGGGAGAACTTAAGGCAAAGACAACAGCTTAACTGCAAACCAATCACCTTGTTGCAAATTGCCCACTCCCAATAGGCATTCTTTCAATTAGAAGGAGTAGGTTTTATTTTCCAAGTCCTCAAGAAATGGCCAGTTATTTGACAGGACCCTTCCAATACTGGAAGATTTTATTTCAGTGATATGTTTAACGTGATCGAAGCTTAAGCAGTTGTGACAAACCTTGGTCCTGTTTCCCAAAGGTATCTAAAGGCTATGCTTTTAGTCGTATTTTATGTCGGTGGGCTAAGGTCATCTTAAGATATACTGCACTTGGACAGTAACATGTCATCATATCCCTAAATTGTTCCCTAGTATGACCGGAGTGTCTGTGCTGTCATGTGCTGTTTTTTTGTTGTTGTTGTTATTTTCAACTTATGTTATGTCCCATCTATATTACCAGTACAGTGGTGTCAGGAGCTGAACAGACTTATGCTGTTAGACGCTGGCATCTCCAAAATAACCGCCACTTAATTGGAATACATTGTGAAAATACTTCTACGTTTTTCTGCCACCATTAATGCCAAACACACTCAGCCACAGTCAGTGGAACCGTCTGCTCTACTGCAGGTTTTCCTTACCTTGCAGAAGATATAGGCTTCCATTGTTTTTCAAAAATGCATTAACAAGACTGAAAGTCCAAAGCACCATAGCAGCCCCTAAAGCCAGCAGTGTTCATTACCACCACTCAACAATTTGAAACATTTTGACAGAATAAACACCACACTGATGATTTTGCTATTCTCAGAGCCTTAAGGGAGTGGGGATAAAAATGTTAATTTGTCCTGAAGGTGGCCATAGAGGAAAGACCACATGGTCATTAGAATCAAAAGGGTTTTTCTCCTTGGGAGCTTAAAACTGCTGAGCAAAGATCCCGACAATCTGCCTACAAAATCATGATGATATTTTGTGAGCACAACTGACAGTGTGACGAGTGCTCAAAGTAAGAGGATAATCTTTTAGGGAGCATGAATGTGCTCAGTCATAATCATTACCCGTTGGTACTGACATATTCAGGCCTAAATTTGGCCTGGCGGTGGCAGCAGTAAAAAGGAAAGGGCAAGTGCTCACCAAAACATTGGAATTATTCCTCTGGGGTCCGTGAATATCGACAGCATTCCTTGTGTAAAGATATGGTGGCACTTGATGATATGGGAGCGTGTGGATGTGTTGAGTTCGAGTCTTTGCCACAGGATATTGAAGTTGTTCTAGCAGCTTGTGGTGGCTCAACACCTTACTAAGGCACTTTATGTTGTTATTTTTTCTGTAGCTATGTTGTCAAGATATCTTGCTCTAGTCTAAAGGGTTGGACAAACAGATTGATTGACTGACTGATTCACTTACCATCATTGCCAGGTAAAATAAAATACTGAGTAGAACACCCAGTCCATGTACTCAGCTATTTCCCCCATCCTACTTTCCATTCCATACCTGCTAAGAAGGTTTAGATTGGAAATTATTTGAATTTGTAAACTCCCCAGAAAATACAGAAAGAAAGTAATAAGTGAACACAACATACTTAAATGTGTTCAATTCAAAAAGGCTTATGATATATGGTATATTGGTAACTGAAGGTTGCTCCAATTTTCACATCACTTCATGGTGTAGCAGGGATTGACTCACTGAATGGCACTTTGATGCCACGTTGGTGGGATCAGCATTCGGACTCGGCAGACCTGCATCACTTCCCTCCTCTTCATCTTTCTTAGGATGAACTGATATACTTAGCAGATTCCCACACTGTATCATCTTTCTTCTCACTCAGAGTCGGTTAACTTACCAAAAAGCTTTCCTTTTTATGTGTAACTTAATGGGCTCCTTTCCAATGACTCAAACAGCCACAAATCAAAAGCCAGCAGAATAAACGAGTCCGTCAGCTTTTTTTCATTTGAACATCTGCTCAAATAACGGTCCTTTTTATTAATTAGAATATGTTGCACAGTACCTTCTCATACGTAATAAGTAGCTAGTTGAATTGAAATTTTGGAATATCCTGAAATTAAGAGCAGTGTCTGGTGGAGCGTTTAAATTTCCTCTCCCTCAGATGCCTTGCCACAACTGTACTGGTTTGCTTGGAGCTCGTCCTGTATTGCAGCAACATGTTTACTGTATATCGTTATCATATATTACCATTTCGGGTCTAAAAACGATGAGGGAGGATTGAAAAATAATTCCGTTTTTGGCAGAGGCCTTGTCTGTTTTGACCTAATATTTATGCTTAGCACATTAATGAAGACATTTTTTTTTCCTCTGGGTTTGACAGTTGACAGTGAGCTAAGTATGATGCATGATAAGATCTGTGGGTGCGCTGTTTATTTTTGCTGCAGTTTTGGGTTAGTTTTCTGAATGGTACTCGCAGTAGGTAATTCAGGCCCAAGAGTGACCCAGTTAAGAAGGCCATGTTGGTGTTTATAGCTGACTCTGTCCTCTCATCTCTAGGCCACTGTTCTACTTTGCTGCTGTAAGGTAGAGCAGCCCCACTCTGCCTGGGAAGCAGGGACAGACAGACGAATAGACTGCCCTGTGAAGTGTTCTGCTTTTGATGGATGCCAGGGTGGCCCTGCTGCACGTATGGACAGCCCTTGTCCTCCTGACTGCGAAACTGAAGTGGATTGATGCTGCAGAGGTCTACACCAACACCTGGGCTGTCCATATCAATGGGGGGCCAGAGGATGCTGACCGCATCGCCAGGGAACATGGTTTCATCAACCACGGCAATGTAAGTTCTACTTACATTACTCTAGATACTTACTGTATGTGTGGGTGAATGCATTAGTTTGTAGACACCGACGAGGTGTCTCTCATACTTAATAACTCAATGTGAGACTGTATCCATACACGGCTATGGCTTGTAGGGTTAACATCAATGTTAAAAAACTGTACATCAAAGCCGAGCATCAGAGAGCTTGACATGAGACCTCCGGGCAATCCTGTATGTGCAGCGGATTGCAAAAGCGCGGCCTCTTCCACTTCTTGTTGCTTAAGTGGGGCATGCATGACTTTCTAACACACCGACAGACACTTGTGTTTACAGAGTAGTGTTGGGAATAGACAGGAATAATAAGGCTGTTATTGCAGGGTCTCAACGAAGGTTGTTATATTTAATTATGATGGAGCTAGTTTAATTTCATTGCTACCATTTTAGCTTCTGTTTTTGGTATTGCCATGTTATTTTAATTAACAGTTTGTAGATAGGGGAAAGAAAAACAGTTGTCAGAAAAGGTGAAGAACAGTGGGGAGAGAGAGGGAGAAGTAGTTGTGACTTATTGTTCTTATAGTGTTGTGTTAGGTCCCTTGAATATCAAAATGCTTCCAAAGCTAAGCTTTTCCATATTTGTGCTCAGCAGTTGACAGTGAGTTGCTATTTGGTCCCCTCTTCCCCTGTTGCTCCGCTTGAGACTTAACTTCATTTGCATGCATCTTTGTGGAGCTGCCGAAGTGTTGCACACGCCAGTGAACAGCCTTCTGGATTACTTCTTAGGAATATGCGTAGGAGGTTCTGCATATTCCCACCCCACTTCTCCCCACCTCAAATAAAGAGGATTTTCTGAAAGAGAGGTTTGCAAAATTAATTCAGGATTATCTTTGCTTTCTTTATTTTGTCCAAGATAGAGCTTTGTCTGGAGTGCAAAGCCAGATGTTTTTAGTCCCCCTGTTATCATAGTGAACGGTTGTCACATGGGTTAGATGTGTGCCATTATTAAATGCTCTTTGTCGTCCACCCCATTATATTAAATTGTATCCATATGACTTAACATTGAGCTTGTCTAAGGGACTTACTTTCTGCCTGAATCTGGAGTTCATTTAGTATTGATCTGGATAGTTGCAGTTGTTCCACCACTCTAAAACTATTGTACTGCAGAGTGAAAGAAAGTGTACATTAGGTTTAATGGCCCCTAACAGACTTTTACCCTTAATTGCCTCTGTGAATTCTAGATAGTGAATCAATCTTTAGTCTTAGTGAATTGGGTAAAATGAAATGTTCAACATTCTGCTCACAGAACACACATACATATTCTAGGCAGTCACCCAGGGACGTAGTGCTATGTAGCAAAAAATGTCTCTCTTGGTACAAACGAGGCAATTCTTCTTTCTTTCATATTCCCCTTATGGGATCACTCTTCCTAAAAAAACTTTTATGGCTTTCTTTCTCCTGTTTATCTCTCCTTCCCTCATTTCACACAACCACAGATACATCTCCAGCCTCTATTCTGTCAATTAAACCACTAGATTAATGGGGAGCTGTATAGCTTTATTTTTCCCTTCTGTTGATTAGTGATTGCGTCAAAGGAGAAGCGCTAGAAATAGTCAGAGGAACGACTCCTCTAAGACGTCTGTCTGTTACTGAATCTCTGATGCCATATGGCAGCTTGTCATGTTAGTGCATGTGACATTAAGCCGCTCGGGTCCCACAGTGTGAAAGAGGAGTGTAGCCCCAGTGTGTCCTAAGAACAGTCTGCTCACTTCATCCCAGCCAACCAACAGTAGCTTTCTGTGGTTCCGGGTGCATGACACCAGAGCCCACAAGATGTCTGTCTCCTTTACAGATGTGGTGGGTTTTTTCCTGAAGAAATGTTATAGTGGAGCTTCTTCTTGCAGTTTTGATAGGCAGGTATTCGATCAGTGGATATATATATGCAAGTTTAGAGAGGGTGAAGATGGGTGATAAAAGGTTGTGAGGGTGTGTGGGAGACACTAGCAAAAAAGCAAAAAGGAAGTTAGCTAATGGAGTATGGTGTTATGGACCAAAAAGCATGAGTGTTGGATGACTGGAAGGGTGAAATTTGGTATTTTCCACTGTCTGGAATTAGACTTTTTGGGAGTACATCTTCAGTCACAGAGGCACCCAAATAAGTTTCATTTTAGTCTCTAGTCCCTAAGTGGGTGCTATGAGAGAAGGATCATCTACAGGCTTTGTGCAGTGTGCTCTGACAGTACAGTGTGGGTCATGTGAGGCTATGGGTTAGGCAAGGCTTTGTAGGGCTGGGGGCTTAGAGGGGAAACCGCTTAGTCATTTTTCCATCATCTTTGGTGGTTATTCTACAGGGCACTTATAGAGAGCAAGGAGGCTGATGTATTATCAGGAGGTAATGGGATTTTTATCACTAATGTGATTACGGGATCATCACGTAACTGATAATTATTTCACTGCAGTGCTCAGAAATGCCTTTTGTCATGGTGCGTCTTTATGTATTTGCAGATTCACTCATTATGTTTCAGCTTAATTTTCTTTGAGTGGGTGTGAGGGGAAGAACGCGTTTGTGTGTGCATGTGTTCAACACCAGGGTTTAAGTGTAAGTATCATCAAGACTTCCTAGTGTGCATCCGCATTTTACAAGCGAGCATTGTTATATTTTCTTCTCTGTAATTTGTTCAGTAGTGTTTTTTCTTCCAATAATGCTTTTGTGTCTGCGTGGGAGAGCCAGACCAGGGATTTAAGCTAAATGTCATGTTGTGTTCTTGGTGAGCCGAGTCAGAATCATTGTTTTTATGGGGATGGGCAGGATATGTGGTCGCTGACAGACTGAATCACCCCGCTCTGTGGAATAGACGTCTAATGCCAAAGCCTCTCTGCGTCTGTATGTCTTTCTATCGCTCTCTCTACGTCTCTCCATCTGGGTCTCTTGGTCTCTTTCTATGTATAGATAACTTACTCAAAAAATGTGGCTATAGTGTAATCTGAAGTAAAAAACACAGGTTTTGTTATCTAACTTCTGCTTCATCTGTTCCGGCTGATGTGGCCCTCTTCAAAAACTGCAGGAAAGCACTGCACTGGCTCTTGTGTTGCAGAGGTAACAGGTCATTTTCAGGTAGTGAGCACCCTGTGTCAGCTGATTGTACTATAATATTACTTCAAAATCCAATATTCCTGCTGCAATCTTTCATTTTTTAAGACCACTGTTGTCCAATTTCATACCATCACAACCCCGAACACACACAAACACATAACCGCTCTGTGCTAGGCAGAATGTAATGCCCTCCGAGGCCAGTGTCCATTACGCTGCACGTGATACCCTGCCAACTGTGTGATGCACCAGCCTACTTGCCAATTCTCTCTCTCTCTTTGTCGATCAATTCAGTTCAAATGAGCTGTATTGGCATGAAATGTAACAAAATAAAAACATGAAATACATCTCGCTCTCACTCTCACTCACTCTCTTTCTCTCTCTGGTCTACTTATCTGGTGGCTGTGAGAGATGGTCACAGTACGTCAGGATTGAGTTAATGTTGTATTGCTAAAGAAATGACACTGATGCTTTTAAGAATGTACATGGGCAGTTTGCTCTGTGGCTGAGGACAGTTTGATTATTTTACGTTCGAATGTGATTTGTAAAGCGAACTGTGTCAGGCTGATTATATCAGATGGTGTCATTGCTTTTATCTTGCCTCCATTTGCCTAGAGTGCGATCAGGAGGCGTTTGTTTTCTTGCGTGTGTGTTGTCATTTGTTTGCTTGCTGATGAGGTCATAGTTTATTAAAAGGAACATCAAAAGTGTCTCTCGCTCTCACTCTCACTCTCTCTCGCTCTCTCTCTCTCTCTCTCTCTCTCTCGCTCTCTCTTGCCCTCTCTCTCTCTCTCTCTCTCTCGCTCGCTCTCTCTCTCTTGCCCTCTCACTCTCTGGTTCTCCATCTCAGTCTCTGCCTGAGGTTTTCTCTCCAGTGCATACCCATCCTGAGATGTTCACATCCTCACACTTCAACACTCTGGTTTCACTCATAAACCCATACTACACTGTTCTGCAGCTTACAGACAGGCAATGCCTACACCTGCAGTATTTTCTGTCTTCTATTTCCCACAGGACATTTTTGAAGGGAAAATACAGAGTGCCTCTCTGAATAAAAGCTGTGAAGTCTTGCCATTGGCACTAACGAATCTCAATAGAAAGAGTCTGTGGAGGTGCTAATATATTATAATGGTACCAGGAGATTATTATAAGAAAGAGTGAGATTCTCTCTCAGCAGAATTCCAAGCTTCTTTTGCTTTATCTCACTGCTGTCCCAAGTCATTTTCAGAATGATTTGTTTTGTTGTTTGTTTTCTTTATTTTTTCATAGGTACACATTTTGTCACTCCAATAAATATTCACTTTGGATGAATGAAAATTATATTCTTTTGTTTTTAGATCATGCAGAACGGATTCATCTCACATTGTCTGATCCCCAGTATAAACAAACATTCATATTCAAGCCAGGTAAAACAAATCTTTGGCATCCTTGGACTTATTTGTAGTAAATAACTTCTTTATGTCATTGTAGTCACCAAAATGGACACAATCATGACAAAACTGACAAAATCAACAAAATTGTGAAGAAAGCGGAGGAGGTCTTGGACGAGGTAAAACAAAGATGATAATTCGTGTAACAGGAACTTGGTTTGATGTCATCTGTGGTAATAAACTGACATAGTATTGGGTCATCATAGCAAACTAGCGTTATACATATAGCTATGAAATCTAACATTTCACTTTATGAGTTTATAAATGTTGTCTTACACATAGAGATGATTACTGTATTTGGATTGTGTTTTCTGTTTTCTAGTGGAGCTAAGAAATGTACAATATGCAGCATTGCTCTTAGGGTCACATTTTGAACTTTTTCAAAATTTGCACCATTTCCTCCCAAACACCATTAAGCTGCATGAAATTGTCCAAAACCCCGCACATTTCAAGATGTTTTCAGTCATAAACATCTTATTTTTCTTTCTTTCCATCTTTGTTCTGGCTGAACGTTCTTTTTTCTTCTGAAACGTCTAATCCTCATAAAGTCAAACAGATTGAGGTCTTTGTCATGTGTAAGGCTGTAACTGCACATCACCTCTTAATTAACTAGAAATGGAGACGTGCATACACCAACATCCAAAAAGCTTGGACAAATGGCTCTAGAAGGTTTATAGAAGTGTGACTAAAAGACATTAGTATTTACACATTTAATGTGGCTCAGTCGTGTCTCACCATTACCCAATCCATTCAACAGATAGCAATCCAATACTACAGCATCACTAGCATTGCGTTTGTGCTACCGCACAACTGAATTTTAATCAGAATTTGTGAATACTTTGTGAAATGAAAATGGCTGTGAATTTGAATGGTCATTTTAGTCAGAAGCTGTATTTTGTAATTTCAGTCTTATTCAGTGTGTTGAAAAACAGCATGGTTATGGAGCCCTTGTTGGTAAATCAATAGTGGAAAAATGCATGGAATGTATATGTATCCCTTGAGAATTTTGAAGAAAGGTTCTCTTTTCCATAATAGCGAGATTATTTTTGCAAATCACATCTTTTTCTTAATACCCAGATGATGGCTCATTCTGAAGTATTTTCAACAAATTTGAATTAGTGGATTCAAAAGATTGACCAGAGGTTGCGAATGTGTCTTACATTGGGTGGTAAAAAAAGTTTGTTCAAATAAAAATAAAAAATAGATTTTCAGTTATGGCACAAAAATGTATAAGAAATTAATCAAACTAGTTTGTCTTCTGGCTAATGAATGTAAATAACGCATAAGTTTTCATAAGTAAAATACATCAATCATCAAAAAATAAATTATTTATAAAAATCTGACATGTGGGGACATTTTTTCGGAGCTTATAAAATACTCCACAAATATAAGACCAAGTCATGTTAGACTAACTAACATAAACCAGTTGTTACAGCTTTATATCTCCCTGTTTTAAGACATATAATCCTTTTTAAATCCACTTTTAACATGCAAACATTAACATGGAAATAGAGGTATGGACTGGTGTAGAATTTATTGACATTAATCGTCGTTTAAATTTCAAATGAGTAACCAAGTTCTTAGATGCCTCCTGGCATCACAAATCTTCATTAATTTCTTTAATCTTATTTTCTGCCTTGGTTGTTGTTTCTGTATTGGTTGCTACATGCCCTTTTCTCCTGCTCTCTTTCTTTTTCTCTTGCTCTGTGTGTGTGTTTGTGTGCACATTTGTTTTTCTGATGGTTAGTTATCTTAGTGTTTGGTGTAACCTGCTCCAGTCACTGCCTCACAGCCATACTGTGAAGCCCTTATGACTGTCTGCCCGCTGGCACACCAATCTACAGCCTGTTCTGGCATTAGGTTGCCATGGAGAAAATTGCCAGAATTTTATTGCCAGTAGATTGACTCCAGTGTTGGGAGAGGGGGGGTCATTTTTTGTTGCCAATACAATACCATGCAATTTCCTAGATCTCAAGGCCACATGATATTTAAAAACGCAGTCCTCTTCCTACTATTATTAACAGTTTGGACACAGCTTTAGTCTATTTTGTTTTTCTTTTGTTACAGGTATATGAGGTATTTAATACCTGCATCATAATCATCTCGCTACCACACTCACCTATAAAATCCACTGGGAAATGTTGCTTTACAATCTTCTCATTTCCCTTTGTGACTTGTCATTCACCTCCTATCCTCTTTTATCTCGTCCTCTCTTAAAACATACAATATTTGCAGGTTGTTTTCAGGTCTGGTCTCCAGTCAGTGTCCCTTCTTCTTCTTCTCATTACTTTCTTTCCTCTGTGCTCTCTCTCTCTTCTTTTAGTTGTCCCCTTCTCCCTTTCTTCCTCCTCTAGCTTCCACTTTATGTCAGTGTTTACTGATCTGAGTGAAGTGTACCTCCTCGCCTCAGAGCTGTCTCTCATTTAAATGCACTACTTCGTTATATGGAGCCTGCAGCCACAGACCTTTCAGCTGTTTCCAAAAATGTCTTCTAGAAATGGGTTGGTGCTCTGCCAGAGATCCACAGGAATCATTACTCAAAAGGTTCTCAAGACTATGTTTTATAACCAAAAAATCTTTGACCTATAAAATTCTGACTTTAGTTACGCCTGCTACTAACAGTGCATTGGTAACATGTTTGCAGTCAGGTTTTGGATTGGAAGGTTAGAAAGAGGGCTGTTGTTTTAGTTGAAAGGATGGCTCAAAGACCAGACAGTATAGATCAAGTGTGGGGAAAAGGATAAAGTCTATCAGACTGCTCTCTGCTCCTCTGAGATATGGAGCCAGCCATGCATGTGCATTATCTGCCTCATTCAAGTCTCTTTTCTTCAGGGAGGTCTTTTTTTAAGACTACTCACATTCATAATCTGCCCATTATTGACTCAGGATGGCTTTGAGTAAATTGAAGATGGAACTTTCCTCTTGTAAGAAATTGAGTTTTGTTCACAGGGAAGAAGCTCCAATATAATCTAGCCTCGGCTTTAGCTACAATAGCCACCACTTCACTAGTTTTTGGTGTTCTTCAGCTACAATATTTCACTCCCACAACTGTTTTCAATATATATATTATATAGCTACAATTCATAACAGAAGTTATATCATTGCACTTTTCCTATACAGCAGGTCTAGACTGTACTTTTTATATTATTTACAGAGACCCAACAATTCCCACCATGAGCAAGAACTTGGCAACAGTGGCCAGGAAAAACTACCTTTTAAGAGACAGAAACCTCAAGCAGAACCAGACTCAGGGTGGGCCGCCATCCGGTGCTGCCGGTTTGGGTGAGCGGGAGTGACATCAGTTTTATAGTACGGTACGGTGTAAACAACATATTGTCATGACTTGTGACTAAATAAACATACCATTGTGATGTGCAAGCCCAGTTTGTTGTTTTCTTTCATATCTGTTCATTCACTTATATATATATATATATATATATATATACACGTATATCAGTTGTTGGCCCTTTGAGAAACTAAGAGAGAGTAAAAACAACTGAACCTTTAATTCCAGCTCATCAGCAGCTATCGTCAGAAGTAACAATTAGCTTTGAAACTGAGCTAGCAGGGCTTCTTGACTGTTTTATCTTCCAGGGTTTTTTAAATAATTATAAATCATAAGTTTGATGGTCAAAAAAAAAACACATGACCAAACACCATTTTTATCAGATTGGCACACTTAATTACATACTATCAATATGGCAATCTAATTAATACCTATTTAATATTATTTTTACATTACAATTTGTCCAAGAAATTTATTGTGAATAAGAGTATTTTTGTGAGGATCCTGCGTATCAATCTATTGTAGAGCTCTTTCTGTTTCTGATTTAACATTAAAGAATATCTCTTCCTATCTGCGTTTGTATTACTGCATATTTATTGTTTACTTCAATGAAAATAATGCTAATGTATATGTGCAACTCAATAAAAGAGCCTGATAAATGATAACCTGTATGGTAATGTAGGAGTTTTTAGTTTGTGTTGTTGATTTGCAGAGGTAGGGTTGGACAGGGTTAGCTTTAGAAAATAGGTCCTCTAAACTCATTACACTAATTACTCTAATTGACCATTTTAAGTTTCAGAAAGGTAGTACTTGTTGCAGGGCTACTGTATTACATTAGATATTACTTCTAACCCTTTTCGTCCTTGTTGGTTGTCTTCAATTAATTTCTGGAAGGCTCCTTTGCAATGGAGAAGGGCTATATGTATGTGAGCAGACTATCAGAGGTGTAAATCAGATGTAATATGTGTGTGCAGGTCTTGTGTGTGACATTATTCGTACAAAACCTTGATGGTTGCACATTTGTACATTTGTGCTGTCAGGATGTTTTCCTGTACCGTACGTGCAGCACTCAGGTGTACATTGCAGAATAATTTGTGTAACAGCCAACGACAGCACGAACAGTTTAAAAGTAGGATGACGTGCAGTCAGATATGTTTCGCTGCAGTGGCTCAGGCTTGAACTCCATCGTGTCAGGCTGTCTCGATACATTTACAATATTGCTGTGAAGCACTCAGAGAGGTACTACCTCTGAATTTCTCTGTAGGTGAGTAATGATTCATTCATTGCATTGATGCCAATTAAATGAATGGATCTGCTAAAAGAAATAATCAAATTACTCCAACTTTAACAACAATTGATATGAAACACTTTGAATTGCAATAACCAAATTGAAATTAAAATAGGATTGAAAAGTGGATACTGACACTATCACTGCTACTGCCATTACTACCACTACTATTGCTGCCACTGACAATATAAATGCTAAGACAAACTACTGCTGCTAATGTCACTACTACTTAGGCCACTGCTGCTGCCGTCACAACTACAAGTAATATTACTGCTCAAAGTAAATGTGTGCCAAACCCAGTTTAGGCTATCGTATGTAAACACATTTCTTTTACGTGTGCAACTGTTAATTTTTCATCCATATAGAAGAAACAGGTTTGGTTCATTGTTACTGAATCAATTTGTGTTTCCCAAAATCAAACTGAATCACATCAAGAAAAAAATAAAATAATAATCCCTCTTGAAACGAATTGCCAGCTTGAATAATTAAATTAAATCGCTGTCAAAGCCAGCAATCCTCACACCTACTAAGTATTTTTTAATGTAAAATGTTGTCGTTTGCAATCCTACTATAGAGCTTGGGAGCTTATCCTTTATGCTGCCCACAGGTTAAAAAAAACAATGCACAGACCTTGAGTCAGCCTTGGGCTCTCCATATGGGGAATAACCTCCAAGCACTGTGCATGGCAAACAGCAGGACTGTTCAAGCAATGCGAGCAAAGAGTTAACTCGCTGCTCAGCTATGGGGGGGCAATCCTGGCTTTGAGATAATATTACTAGAAATGTAATATGTTTGGGTATCAAGAAGGATATAAATGAAAATAAGAATTAGTAATAAAACAATACAGTTATAGGTGAGGGGAAAAGAGGTGCGAGTGAGAGATCAGATTAGTGCTCAGCCAGTATTACATTCTGCTGGGAGAACCCCTGAACACCTCTTTTTATCCCAGCTCCATTAAAGCATGATACAGCAAAGACAGTCTGAAGGCTGCAAGTGTACAAACAATAAGTAATTTGACTGTGACTGAGGACATGAGACAAGTTATTAAGAAGTTATTAGTTTCTTCTGCTGTGTGTCCGGACTCTGTTTATCATGAAATGTCTTATCTTTGGATAACTTGCAATGTTTTCTTGTATTTGATATTTTAGCATTACTTTTTTTCATTTTTTATATTTGATATCCTGTTTGGATGCCAGTATAATGCCTTGGATTTTTTTTTATCGCGCAACCGGTCAATTTGGCATGAATATTTTAAGACCCCATGAAATGTAAATCAGAGCTCAGTACACAGAGTTAATTTTGATGAAAGGGAGTTATAGACAGCATTTCAGCAGGGGTCCATGGTTGAATGTCTGCATTGCATTCATAGTGCTTAGTTTTCTTTTAATTTGACAAGATATTGATAAAAACCAGCATTGATGAAATACTGTAGGTAAATGTATTATTCCCATAGTTTCTATGGAAACGTACTGGGACTACTGGCTGTGAATTGAAGATATTTTCGCATATATTTACTTGGAAACCCTCTTATGGTACATGTCTGCTCCACTGTGATGCATTCAATTGCCAAATGAATCATCAAATTTAACAATTACTTTAGAAGAAAAGTGGGTTTCGCATGTCAGGCCATTTCAATTATGGATTTCCACCACGCGTGTTATTTCTATTATTTTGGCCTCCTGTGATGTTCCACAAGAGACTGGTGTATCAATCAAGGACCAGCATGCCATATTTTTTATTTTACTTCAGGGGTCTTTTAATGTAAGAGAAGCAGAAAATCAGTCATTGAGCATTACTTTTTCTCTGGGAGCATACAAATGACCACGTTTCCTGACCTCCCTGCTGTGTTCTGCTGTGTTTCAGGGATTACGTGGGAAGGTAAAATACTGTTCATTTTACATTGATAAGTAAAAGACAAATGAAGGGTAACTTTTATCAACCAGCACCAAAAATATCTACAAGCATTGTCATACACAGCCAGGCCCCAGACCATGGTCCATGAACTTTTTTTCTCTCTTTTTTCGATCTTATCCTACAGAAAAGCCTGACAAGCTGATTTGATGCCAGAAAAAGTTGTGCAGAGCAACGTGTACTTTGTGCTGCTCTAAAAGTATGACCTTTTGAGGAAAACAGAACGGAGAAGTAAAATGTTTGTGTAGGCTGGAGAAATAAGGCTCCCCTCTGAAGCATGACACTTGGTCAATTGCAGGCTGATGCGATTTAGCAGAGACTGATGGTGAAATAACAAGGCAGCTGGGCCTCCCCGACTGAGGCACCGTTGGTGATCAGGTAGCTTCTTTGTGGAGTTTACAGAAAGTTGGTGGTTTAGTCTTTCATCAATAACTCTTCTGGATTAAAGTTACTCTCTAAAATGTATTGGATTTTAAATCCAACTATGAACATTTGTGTAATTAGTGGTTAATGATCCATGTGGAGCCATTAGAGAGTTCTTATGTATGGGTGGATGGGTGCGTGGGTGCTATCATGCAGCTCCTCACCCAGAGATGGGAATTGTGTGTAGTAGTTACATTATAGTGCAGCCAGATCATTCTCACCCTGAATAATGTAGAAAGAGTGCCTGCCATGTGGAAAGAATACCGTTCACAGTAGAAGATGAGTGCAGAATACTTTCACAGTCTTCGCTCCATTTTCATTCTCCTTTAGAATCCTTTGTGGGCAAAGACCGAGCGCTGTGCCGCATGAGCAGCTCCACCTAAAATTTAAACGATGCCGGGGTCCTTCGAATTGTATTCTCTAAAATATAACTGACATGAAAGAATGGAGCAGTTGACCCAGAACATACCCGGGGCTTTTCGTTCAAATGGTACTTACAACCTTCTGGTTCTTAGCCCTTGATAAAGAGTTTGTCTCAGATAAACAGTAATTTAAGCTGGGACTGTTGAAAATGGGCGCTATTGGTCTATCGCAGAACCTTCTGTCTGTATTCACATGAAGTTCTTAGAAAATGATGCTCATTCTTTGTGACTCGAAACCTGTTTTTTCTTCTGCACACCGATGCCTGTGCCAACAAAAACATACTTTTATTTCAGACTGATTTCCTTATCTGATAATAGAAAGACACTTTCCTCATCTTTTGATTTATGCTTTGATTCCAGAGGCTGGACAAGCTACTTTATTTATGTATACTACTTGGTCATAACAAGGAGTAATGCACCCTCTACTTAAATGCCTCCTCATTAAGAGGTTGCAGAGAATAGGGAGCACTATACATTTCTAGTCTACATTATACAGTAATGGGAAAGAGGACTGCATTAGCCTTCAAGAAAATGTCTGTGTCTCTGTTCTGAGTGAATGAGAGGAAATTGAAAAACAAAATAAGGTTAAAAATATATAAAGGTTCCAAAGGTGTTAATCCCTAGTTCTGTTTTGCAGAAAGCCTTCCCAGTGTGCTCCCATCCTAAACGTAAGAGAAAAAGTCCTAAAGGCGGTTGTCATATGATGTAGCTTAGTAGAATGCTTCAGCCATTTATCATTGTTATGAAGGCTATCATGGGACCTTGCACAAGAGTCCTTTATAATAAGTGCTCTGTTCTCTCATATTTTCAGTGCTGCCACAGAAATGCATACACCCCACACAGCAAATATGAGTGGTAGTTTATACCGTATGTTTCTGCATTAGATTTATATACCCTGCTGCAATATAATATCTTTAAACTGTTAAATCATAAAGAAAAGGGTTCCATGGCTGAACTCTGTTTTCCCCTTCTCACAAATAATTGTCTTCTAAATCCTTTTCAAATTATTTAAATTTTCTCTTGTCCTTTAGACTGTGTTTCGGGTTTTTTTGTAAAATGATTATAGACCTTTAGTCTAGAAATCCTTGCTTCACTGATCACACTGTGTTGTGTTGAGATGAAATGGTTGTAAATGTCATGCCCTTTGCAGCACAGGGATGTTTGCCTTGAATAGAACTATAAAAAATGGCTGAATGCCATGCCAGATAGCTTCATTTATGCTTGGTCGCTTAATACTTTGACCGTTGTCTTAACAATACTATCAGCCGCATGTTTATGCCTTGCTGACAGTAAATAGAAACACAGAGAAATTACTAAATGGAATGATCACACAATTAAAATCTTCCACCCTGCCAGTTCTGGTGTGGGTGGAAGACGAGGGGCACCAGTTACACTCATGGACAAGCATAGCTATAAAGAGAAATAAAATATATGTCTATGTAACACTCATGTATATGACTATATTTCCCTACTTTTTTGCCAGCCATTAAGGAAGTGGCAAGTGTGACCTTCAATAACACTGCACAACACTCTTTGATGTTACCTGCTTCTTTTCAAAATTCTGTATGCACACAACAGTGACAGTTATTCCCTGTGACACTTTTGGAAATGTGTGAGATTTTTTTTTTCATGGCAGAAGTGTTGAGAGTGTTAAGTGACCAATATTTATACAGATTTTGTTTGATATTAATAATAAATCATACATTTGCTAACATGGTTGATATTATGATGAAGTTGTCTTGCCTTTTGCTTCTGATGCATTTGTGCAGAGACTCATAGTAGTCCCTTGCTTTCAACTGCTCCACCAACCCTTTGAGATTTGGGCACAAAGCCAGCTCCCTTACAGAGGTTATTTCAGGTTCTCAGGAAGCTATGCAAAGCTCAGGTTCCCATTCTCAATAGACAGAGACCCAAATTTTCAAACTCTGAAGACACTACGTTTTGATGTCCTCAACTGTCTGTGCTTTTGAGGTTCAAGGAAGGAGCTTAATGTTCCATGAATTTAGAATGAGGCCTGGTTCAAAGTCTCACACACCCCTCCACTCTTGTAGTCAGGTTGCCTCTCTAGTTCCATGGCGGCGGCACGTTGTGTCCTGGGCCCCGAACAAACGGAGGGGGCTGCAGACTTTAGTCTTGAGAGTCTTGCTCTTGATCTATGAGGCCACTGTGAAAGATCTACTTTTTCTGGTGTGTACAAATAATGTAAGAATATGTTGTGTGAGACTGTAACATATATCATATCCTATACAATACAGTTATTTTAAATCAAACCACATAATACTTTGAACAGTACACCATGTATTTAGGTGTAGACCCGTGGAGCTGCGATGATACTTTTTCTTGTTTTTTGATCACATCTTGTTTTCATCACGTCTGGTTGGTTTTGTTATACTTCAATTTTGTTGTCATGTACTGTATATGAAACCGAGAAATCACTTTAATGGTTCAGGCCAAATTGACTTGTCTTTTGTCTAAAGTCCAAAATATTATACGTAAAATGTAAACGTTTTAATAAATAAAGATAAACATCAAACTAGAACACATTTTCAGGCACTTTTTACCTTGCTTTTAGGAAAATTAATGTAATAAATCAATTATACTGTGAATGTTATTAAATATTATACATCTGCTGTACATAGATGTGCACGTATGTTTAAATCTGCGATAGCACAGGTTGAAAGAAGAAGTGGGTGTGTCAGGTGTTTGAACGATCAATAACAATGGTAAAAATAGTAATCACATATACAGTATTTGCAGTTAGAAGTAACATTGTTGTGAAAAAATGTCAGCCTAATTAGGTTGGATTTACTTTTTGATCAGACACTGCCAATTCTTCTGGCATTATTGGCTCAATCAGAATACAAATTATTTATTTCTTTGCAATTAGATGTTTCTACTGGCTGAAGAATGCATAATGAAAGTGAAACAGCCACACAAATCAAAAGGGGTTGATGTGGGTTTTTGAGATGTTTACATGGTGTGGGCCTCCATCTATTAAAATGACAAAAAGAATAGAGGTGTGCTGTGCACATAGTGCTGATGACCCTATCTGAGCAGACAGGCAAGAGACAGCACAATCTTGACACCAAAATATCGGTGCACCACTGACACACCTAATCGACTGCACCTTTCGACCCACTGCAGTGCATGACAAGTCACCAAAATGCTGAACTGTGCAGGCAAAGTAAAAAACATCACTGTAGCTCAACAAAGTGTTGCATAGAATCCACAATGTACTGAAATACATACAGCGCAGTATACTGTAGATAGATGTGATAATTTGTCATACGTTCACATGAAGCCTGAATCTGTCAGGCTTTCTACGCAGTTTATATTGGGGAGATGGGAAGCCATGAAGCATTTTAGGGTCTCAACATGAGGAGAGGGATAAAATGTTCGCACAGAACGTGTCGGTATTAATAGACGGAACCAGAGGAAGAGTCGCAGGGGGGTGAGTGAAAGACACAGAGTACCGGAATTAAACTGGCGAGTGCTGAATGGAAATGAGAGTGGAACCTATTTACTTCAATTCCAGAAAACTAGGGTGGCGGAGCCTGACACAGGCTCATCTGCCACCAGGGAATTCAGCATAGGTGATGTGGAAACGAGCAGTGGGCTGAGTTACACTCAGCAAATGAATAATCCAGCAGCCTCTCAGAATCCGGGCGCTCTTAAACAGGCCACCGTCTGAGGAATGAGCCGAAGGGGACAGCTGGAGGCTCGAGTTGTCTTTATTTTATTTTTTTATTGACCTCATCACACACAGAGAGTGGAAGACAGCGAGATAGAGGTGTGAGTGTGTTGGTGAGCGTGCAGGTGTTTCTTCGTCGCTCTGTGATGTTTAAGTGAGAGTGCAACGTGATTTTTCTCTCTAGGGTTTTGTTTTCCCATGCAGTTCGGTTGCATCTTCCCGTATGTCTCAAGGTGCTGACAGCTTCCATTTTCCTGGGTGAGCCCTTGAAGTGAAGGGCACATACTATGCAGAGGACATTTTGCACATTCCTTTTCAGTAGTCCATCACTGCTGCTGTACACCCACGGCGCCTCTCTCAATGCTCCTGCCTCCCCACTTGCGACCATTGATAGATTGACTGATCTGAGTCTATGAAAAATCAATAGGACAACCCTTTGAGTGCTCTTCACATTGATTTTTCATGGACTGCAGTTACTGTACTAACAAGTAGCAGGCTTTTCATTCCTTGGGAAAGTGTGCCCTGTCATGACTCTGCGGACAACAGGTTGAAACAAAATCATGTAGGAGCACAAGGGCGCTATTAACATAATTGAGTGAAGGAGAAGAGAAAGATTGTTTTGCATGATAGTCAAGTGTAGCTTTTAGTCCCTTCAGATAAGAATTGCTTTTTAAATTTTTATGACATGGCAATCAAGGCGACATGCTGCCTCCAGGCATAAACTAAAGGCCAACAGCACTCAGGTTGTACTGCATAACACCATTGAATACTAAACACTGTAACATACTCAATATTTCAGAAGATTTCCAGTTGCTGTGAGCTTTTTTTCTTTTTTAAATTCACTCTCCAGCAGTTGTTCTTGTCTCCCTCCTCATTTGCATAATGCTATGCTTCATTGCCGATACTCTTTGTGGGATGCACTCACCGTGGTGGCACATGTTTTTCCATAGCTTCCTTAGATCCAAAGAGCACTGATCCTCTTCATCTGTTCAAATCTCTGTTTACTCTACCCCTCTCCCAGTTGCTTGAAAATTAACCCAGTTTGATCTCAATCCTTTGCTTTCCACTGAAGTTGTTTTCATATATCATCAAGTGTTCTGCTGCTTTTCCTCATGGCAAGACAAAGAGGCCCCTTGTGGCCCCAGTTTCAGCGCAGATTCTGTTTACCAATGCATCTGAATCATATGTTAGTCTATCTCTCATCCTCTCTCCTCTTTTTTTTCTCCTCTTGTTTGTTCACCATCTCTCTTTCTTGCTCAATAAATGGTAACAGGAGCTTTACATGGAGAGATGCCTAGCTTCCTTCACCCCGAAGACTTGACAGACCATTGCTCTGTAATATCAGAGCAGGTTAACAATATGGTTACCAATACAAAGAGAAAGCAGCCGCGCTGCTGTGCTGGAACACTGCAAAAAGCAATGGATTCAACTCTCCCTTGACTCCACGAAGATTTGACTCTCAGGTGAAGGAAAGTTAAAGTTGTGTGTTTACTCATTTAGTTAGCACATTTCTCCAACCTAGACAGAGATTTGAGACTTAAGAGTCAGCCCAGTGGGATAAATCTAAAATTAAAAAGGCAAGGAGCGATGTGAAATATTTAATATCTCTCTCTCACACACACACACACACACTCCCTTACATGCAAGGACTTTTTATCTGTCTCAGTCTCCCTGTCTCAAGGCCATAGTTCCAAATCTTTGGTCTTGGGGTGGGGTGGGGGGGGGCGTATGTGCGTGGGTGCACATGTGTGAATTACTTTGAACACCAGCATGTTTGTGAGTTTGAAATGCTGGCTGGATGTATCACTGCCACTCTGAGCAAGGTTTGGCTGAGTGATGATGTACCTTTACTCTGTGTGTGTGTGTGTGTGTGTGTGTGTGTGTGTGTGTGTGTGTGTGTGTGTGTGTGAGTGAGTGTGTGGTTTTTGATAAGACCCCTCTCCCTGCTCTGTCCCTTATCTGTTCTCTGAAAAATCACACCGCAGAGATAAGTTACATCAGGAAGGCTACTTTTTCCCAATACTTTATGTTTGCAGCAAATGCATGAGATTCGTGTACTCAGGCCATTTAATTTTCTGCTCTAATCTAACTGAACCCATTGCATAGAGATATAAGAGATGCGGTGTAGATTCACCATGTTTTATTCAGGCATAGAATCACAGAGGGTGATACCATCATTGGTTCGAATTACAAAGCAGTAGTCATTTACAGTGACAGAACTGTATAAATTTAGTTTTATGGTAATGTTAGCCAAAGGTCAGGCATCAGTGGGGGCTCTATATATCTGCTCTCTTAGTGTCTTCCATGACATATGCCTTTTGTAGCCATTTCCTACTTCACCTTCTCCACTCCTCTATTCTCCTGTGATAAGTTTCTTTCTCCTGCTTCACTTTCATTTCCCTCCTTTCTTTCATATTCCACTGTACTCTCCCAGAATAGGAATAGGTCTGGCCGGACACACCGTGATTTAGAATGCCTTTACCTTCAAGGTCTTTGTGCTTTCCCCACAGCTGCTGGAATAAAATCTATTCAGTGGCCCAAATCGGTTTTCGTACCTTTCATGCTGCCTCTGTCTTCTTACTTCACCACTACTAGAGGGACGGTCTTCATGGGTATTTTGTTAAATCGTTGCTATTCAGCCACATAATTAGCCAAAACAGTTTTTCGTGGCTCAGCGTTTCCCAAGACAATAAGTCCCCTGCGCTAGTGAATGCAGTCGAGGCGGGCAACATGCAGAATCAGAGCTAAGATGCAAACAAATAATTACCCTTCATTTGAAAACACTCAATTAGCCTCTATTTCAGAGTGAAATAATGAGCTTCTCCCACTAAACGGAACCCCAGAGTTTCAGCTGTAATTAGTCCAGAAGATGGCAGCCCAGTGGCTCAGTAGATGATAACAATATGACTGTTTTATTAGCCCAACAGCACGTATCGCATCATACCAACACATTTGCTGTGTATATAACGGTAAGCAACAAAGAAAGCACCCATTTCTGTTGGGTTTTGTATCGATGTCTGTTTTGTGTGAATAAGCAACATAAATAAAAGGAAAAGTGGAAGAGGAGGAAGGGTTAGTAGGCTTTGTGGCAATCAATGAACTCTGCTGTGCCGCTGACATTTCTATCAGATGTGCAACAGAAGCTGCCTCTGAGTGCCTTCCTACTGTACAACGGAGCAGGAGAGCATTGTGTGCCTTTCTGTGTGGCTCGCACATGTATGTACCTAGCGTAGCATCTTCCATCAAGGTTAGTGGAATCATGTATCACAGGCTGTGAATTAAGGTGCTAAGTGTTTAGAGTGAATTACTATCACTGCTGTGTCTCTAACCAACGATTGATGCTAGTGTTTTTCCCTTAAAGATGGGTCTGATTGACTCCAAGTCCAATGAGGCGGATTTGCCTCTGTGCACTTTTCCCAAGCTTAAGGGAAATACACTTAATGTGGAACTTTGTCACAGTCAATACCAGCATAGTGCACCTTTAAGCTCCCATGTTCAATGCATACGAACATTCATGCGCACACACACACACACACACACACATGCACACTGTATCGTTGCATTAGTCTGCTGGAATCCACACACATACTCTCATTTTCCACTGCCTCTTCACTACCACTTCTCTGAATATTGGAATTCTTTTGAGTCTCTCTGCAGAATTTCAGTTCGGTGATGAGAAAAATTTTATTTTATTGTGTACCTTTTCCATCGCCTATCACTTGAGACAAGCACAGCGTGTCTGGCATGAAACAAATTTCAGGCATATTTCTCGACAAGTGCAGTGCATAATTTTATCCTCAGTAGTTTGATGAGAGTGAAAAGAAAATTTCCCCTCGTTTTAAATCAGTTTGTAACACTGGAGAGTTGCCTTAACACTTGTATACACATACACTGCAATGTGAAATAACATTAGGTTATAGCCCAGTGAAAGCTTGCTACATTTCTCTTTTCGGCACCACTGATCTGAAGCCAATCCCCTGTGGCCAATATTGACTTAACAGCTGTGGCAGGAGGTGGCTGGAGACCAAGGCAGCCACCATAGAAGAGACCAGGACAGGACACGGCAGAATATGGGATATAGGAGACACACCGTGACATTACATTTAGTCACATTGAAGTATAACCACTCTTACTGATAACGTCAGCAGATATCTTGAATTACCCGGTAGCGTGTAGAAAAATACTGAAAGTATGACTACCTGATATGGAATGCTGTGGTAACAGTGTCTTTTAACTCTCATAGCCCAACAGTGAGTGGTGGGTAGAGAAAATAGGCTAGGTAAAGGATTATTAGAGAAATAAAAATCAAAAGTGAAACATTGATGTGGTGAGTGGGCTGAAGAAATGGTGAAAACTGGTTGGTGCGTCTTTGATGCTTCACATAGCTCTTGGGCTGACAGAAAGCTTTTGATAAGCGATCTTAACGTCACTTGCACTCAAACTCAGCCAACGTGTAGTCTCCCACATCTGTCTGTCTCACATAAGTACACGCTCTCTTGTAAGTTCAGTTGTTCAAATGACAAGCTTGGAATTCTTGACTTTCACATCAGATGAACCCAATTTAGACAAATCTCAGTTCATAAATAATGTAATTTTAAAAAGTCACAGAATTCAAGTTATTCTTGCAGCTGTACAGGGAATTCCAACCAAGAGCAGACGTAGAGAAATATTTTTTCTATGCTAAATGCTAATTGCCATAATAGCGCAGATCTAAGAGGGTTCAGTCTCAGTGTCCACGCTTGCAGACTCAGAGATGTACAATGTCCACTGCAAGAGAGGGCTGTCCCATTGTGGAAGCTACAGCTGCATTGGGGCTTTTGTGCAGTCTTTTTGTACCTTTAATTTTGAAGAATATAGTTAAAGAAAAACAGGGTTTGCAGAAATATGTACAGTACGTCTCTTGTGTCATCGAGCTTTATTGAGCCAGAGAGAAATATTTATACCCCTTCTGATATCTGATTTTACACTAAGTACAAGTTCTGAAAACTGATATCTATTAAAAATGTTTAATCCTCAGTAAAATGTAGATTCTCAGCCAACAAAAATCAGCACCACTTAACAGAATTTCAGTGGATTTTAGAATTTAAGACATGAACACTGTTAAATGTGAGGTTCACTTATTGATGGCCTTGGACCTCAGGTCTTTCAAAGAAAGGAAAAAAGTAAATTCTTATGCTCCATATATTATATCTGAATATACATTACAATTGCTGCTTTTACTGGAGTTGACAAGGACTTTTTTACTGTAACTTTCACTATCTACTGCTTTTACTATCTGGGAACATACACTTTACTGAAATGTTCTTTTGGACAATGTAAAAAGGAGATGATATTTGTTTCTTTGAAACCTGAGTGCGTGGACTCCAAAGCCTTTCATAAGTGAAACACTCATTTAACAACCTATTTTCTGTGATTTACTGTGAATGGTCCTTCAAGTATGCGATGTGCAGATTTCAATTTGGCCGGAGGGAATCCCCTGGGCACGTCTTAAAAACCCAACATTTGCCGCAACTTCCCTCTGCTCTCTCACAGAGCTGACAAAGGTTCATTTTCATTCTTCTGTGTGTATATACATATTTTAGAGATCACAGCAAGATCTAAGCTCGTACTGTATAATAAAAGAACATATTAAACCGTACGCAAGTGGAATCATCTTATATTTATTCATTTAGTTTTAAAATTATTTGAACTCTTTTTTTATTGTAAAAGGATTATCTAGTGCTGACTAGCCAAGACTTTCTGACTTCATCCAAATAAATGTCACTTCCCCTGGGAGATGAAACAATTAATCTAGTCAATCCTCAGAGCTGCTAATCGGTAACATTTCATTTTAAATAATTTTTTGATCAAATATTCACTGGATGTACCCTCTTAAATGTGAGGATTTTCTACTTTTTAAATTAAATATCTGTGGGTTTTGGACTGTTGGTGAGACACAATAAGCAACATGAAGACGACACCTTGGGCTCTTGGAATTTATTTACTATTTTTTGACATATTTAGGACTAAACAACTAACGAATGAATCAACAAAACAATGGTTAGATTAATTGGTAATGAAAAAAATCGTTAGTTGCTTGGCTTGTCTTGATTAGCAGTTTTGTCTTTGGGTTATCTATAGTCATATACAATACAGACTTCTGTTAAAGATTTACCTCAAAGCTGCATGAAGGCATAGGCAGGATGTAGATGAGAGCGAAACAACTAAAGTAAGAAGCACATGAGAGAGGAGTGTAAAGGGCAGTATTGCTCTAATGCAGACTCAGAGCATAGTGGCAGGGTGACTAATGACCCACAGTGCTCTCAATTATTATCGCTGACACTCATGCACACATACACACACACACACACACACCACATGATTCATTCTGGTTCAGACTGTAGAGGCATGACTCAGCCACACTCATGGGCAGCTACACCAACATTTCTATCTCCATCTCAATTTCCCGAGACCCGTAGACTCTTGGTCTAAATGAGGACATCAGCAATCTAGGAAATAGGTTTGTCCCGCAGAAAAGCCACCCCGGTGCAGCACAAATTAGCTTTCTGCCCCGCCGCAATCAATGTGAAAGTGAGTCTCATTAATTTCTCAGGGTCACATCCTTCATCCCACCTCTATCTTGCATCATTCGGAGGCCATTTTCTTTTGCGTGGCTTTGACGTTCTTTTCGAGACGGGGTGTCTGTAAGGTCAGTCGCTGATCATCTAATTTACTGAAGATGTCACAAAATCTGCATCAACTGAGGTCCTGGCACAGTGTCTCCAAGGAGAGTATCCTGTTATAGTTAATATCAATTCACCTTTCTGTCCAGTGTTAACTATATTACCTAAGCTATACTACATTGCCTATTTGGCATATTTATATCAGTTTGATACCTGGGAGTCTAATTATCAAGTATTGCTTGACCTGAACACATAAGCTATTTTACGCATGTCTATGTTAAGTTTAAATCAGTAAAGAAATCTTATTTGATGTTAAGATGTTTGATGTTTTCTTGTACTTACTAAGATTGTCCTTTTGCAAAGCTGTCTCCTCGCAAAAGCGCTCACATTTTCCACACATAATTGTGTGCAAAGCATTTTGTATAACACAGAGTAATTTAAGACTGATGTTCACTCAGTGTATGTGGAAAATATCACAGCGAGTGATTTTAAAATCAAGTCTTAATTACAAATATTCAGACAAAGGAAATCCAATTGGCCGGCACTAGGCTGGCAGCTTTATATCAGTGCTTCCAGACTAGGCCTCTGCGCTCCAGCCTCCAGTCTGGCCGGCTCGCAGACAGCCAGGCTGCAGCCCCAGGAGAGCCTTCCATCCTGCTGCGTCTGCTCTTCTCCTTCCTCGCACACATCTATCCTCCCTGGTCGGCCTGTCAAACCCTGCATGTCCACCACCCCCACCCCCCGCCCGCTTTCTGTTATTACCCCCCCCCCGACACACACACACCCACACACACACACACCTTCCTCCGCTCCACTGGGCTTGTGAAGGTGAGCCAGTCCCCATTGGCACAACTGTACAGATTGCAATGCTTCCTCTTCAAATGGAGGCTGCTGTCTTGTGAATACCCATGTAATGAGTGGCTGGGCTGCTCCTCGTCTTCCTCGTTCTGCACCTTTTGTGTCTTTATTTTTGATCCTCTTTTTACTGTGCACTTAGCTCTAGATGTCTGTATTATATAGACTCTTTCTTGCTCTCAAGTCCGCTGTCCTTGACCATGACTAGGGGAGGCAGAGGCTGCTCCGTGTGTCACTTAAGAGCAAGGCTGACAAACAGAAATCCCTCCCTGAGGTTTTAAGCCAGTTTGGTGACAGCTGTCACCCAATTGCTTGTCCTTAAAAGCTCTTTTATGAACGAGACATGTGACGGAACAATGACAGTGGCACAAGGAATGCTTCAGTATAGCTCTGAAGTGACTCTAATGGATGCATCTAATCATTTTTGATGGATAGTGTCCATCTGCAGCTGTGTAACAGATGTGTTTCTGTTGGTGCACTTCTGTGTATGTGTGTGTGTAACATTTTCTCCAATCTGCTGAGCTGAAGTCTCTTCACTCCACTTTCAGGTTAGCTCCTGTTTTGATGCCCTTTGGAATACACAGGTTCTTTTATCATTCTTTCTGAATACATTTCTGAAAAGTTCTGATTGAATTTCCTAAGCTAAATAGATATTGAACACTGTAGTGTTTAGTCCTAGGGAAAATTTAACTCCGATGTCCAAATGGACGTGTTAGTTTTTAGCCCTTTCTGAAATGAACACACTACCTGCACATTTGTTCGTGTGCACATGAATGCCTTGGTGAGCACGGAGTGTTATCTGGCCATCCTGTTGCTGCAGGTGAACTCATTGCCTTTCCCTTTGTGTTTGTGCAGGTTTTTGGAGATTATTATCACTTCAGGCATCATGCCGTGGAGAAGAGGGCTTTGTCTGGCCACAGGGGGATGCACATCAGACTGCAAAAAGAACCACAGGTAAGACTTGTGTCAGCTCTCACAGAGCTCATTGCAGCACTCCATGTTGGAAACAAAAGGCCAAAAGACAGATTGAATTACACAGAGAGAGTGTGTATATCAGAAGAGAAAAGGATGCCAGCATCAATAACAGCTTGTCAAATTCTGTATTCTTTTCAGTCCATACTGGTCCTTCCATCTGTCCCCATGACCCAATCTTAGGTCCCACATAGCTGTAAATATGCAAAATAAACCCTGCCAAACAACTCACCAGCTGGGAGTGTCTCTGTGTTTGGCCTTGCTTTTTCTCCAGTCTTATGAAATCATTATTTGCACCTCAATGTTAACTAGAGAGGAAAATTGGCATTCATTAGTCTAACATCCCAAACAGGAACATTTTCCATCCCTGAATATTTGGACATCTGGTTGCACACAGCCCAACGACCACTTTATACCTGGCATACTGTAACTCTGCAAAATCTCAGTTTCTGGGTATACCAGATGTAGTTAAGTCAGCGTGGAAATGCCAACATAGTGGAAGCAAGTGTGTTTTTTTTTCTTGCTAAGGTTTAAGAGATAAGCAGTCTCACATTGCCAGACCTATATCCACACTATGTTTGTACTGTTTCTACACTGGAGGTTAAAGAAACCTGTATTGATTTTTATTTCTTAACCCGAAGACAATTAAACTCTTGTCAAATTTGGGGAAAGTTGCTTTTTCAGAAAGTGTTGTAAATCAGCCTTCATGAATAAACAAGATTTGGGTTCCTTTGCATAATGAAGTTCATGCTCTGGCTGGAAACAAATTTGTCTGTTAATTTTGGTTAACATTCTTTCCATTGATTACATTCACATTAAACACATTACTCTTGAACCTTCATTACAACTAAGCGCACACAATCCAGCAGCCTTCAGATTAAAGCACATCAACCTGAGCCGCCTCACACTGCAGGAAAAATGATTGAGGAAATGCTAGATATGATCTTTAAAAAAAAGACACTTCTTTGTGCATAAAAATGGTAGTTAGATGTGTAATTTAGATTATTACTTGTGAAGGTAACAGGAGATATGCTAACAACAGGCCTATTTGAAAAAAATCGAATTTTACTCACTATGAGAAGCTCACATTATTTAGGATATATTATATAATCAACAATACACAGAAGGGATTCTGTAGGAAAAAAGCAAATACACTTTTCAAATGACTCTGCACTTCTTCAGTTTGTGGGGTGGGAGTGGGGGCAAGAACTGGGACAAATATAACAAATATAAAGGTTAATATAGTACGTTTTAGGTCTAAGAATGCCATAACCTTTTGCAAGCTGTGTGCATGGGCTTTGCTGCATTTATTCACAACTGAGCTGTTAAGGTGGGAAATGTCGTTTGGACCTGAGTGGGCAAAATAAGGTCTGTTGATAGTGAAACTGAACAGGAAGCTAGGAAAGTTGAGTAACCGTCAACCCAGCAGCAAATAACTATGAGTGCACATGAGTGATGTAGGCACCCTCTCTTTCAGGGTTGCTGCCACCTGACTCAGAAACACACTGCTGCCATGTTTACATTGGAAACACTGGAGGTAGCAGTGGTAATTGCTGCTATTTAAAAGCATCTTAAGAGGTACCTGACTGGTGCTAAAAAGGGGGAAGTTATGAAGTGAGAACAGACTTGTGCTATCTGTAGTGAGGTAGTCCTGCTAAGTAGAGCCCAAGGACTACTCTCTAGCTTTTCCTAAGCACAAGTCAAGCTGGCTAAGGAGAGGACTGATGTTGTCTGACAAGTGCTAAGGCCCCAAGACATTCTTAGTGAGATATGGTGACATTCACTGAGGCCAGTGGTGTCAGGGGTCAGGCTAAATGGATGTTAACAAGGTTCTGAGAGCATATGGGTTCGGGGGGTCTGCCTGGGAGTACTGTGGCACCCAAATGGTTATAAGATCTGCTCTGAGATCACCAAAATCAACATCAAATGAGATTTAGTATGGGCAGTGACAAAGTCAATTTTATCATTGTTACCAAGGAGGATTTAATGAATAGAATAAAAAATAATCTGGAAGATGGAAAGTGAGGCTTAGTGTGTGGCTAGATTGCCTCTTTCCTTTATACTGTGTGTGCCATTTGGCAATACCCAATGAGAGAGAAAGCATCTTGAATTTAAAACTGAAACAGCACAGGGAGCTAAAGACTTATCTAATACAAATACATTTTTGACAGAAGAGATTCCATCTCACTTGTTCATAGCAGTCAGAAGGTCCGTAGTTCAAGTTAACACTGTGCTTGAACCCCCAGCTGTTTAGGGCATCGGGTTTCTGGCTAAGGAATAACAGTTTGTCCCTGCGTTACCTACCCACCCACACAAACCAGAAACAGACCAAACCTCAGGCAAAGCATGACCACTGCCAAAAATCACCACAGCGTAAGTGAGTGGGTTTGTGTTTACATGTGTTTATTTATGTGCATTTGTGTATTCATGTGTTTGTGAGACCATCTGATCCCTGGAAAAGGGGACAGAAAAGGTTCTGCTTCACTTGGTTCAAAGAAAACAACCTTAAAGGCAGTGAAAACATAATGGTTGGATTTGGATTAGTCATTGCTAAGCTTTGAGCTTGTTACAGTGTTTCCTCTCTGTAATCCGGCTGCTGTCTCTCACTTTACCCCCATTGTCTCTTTTCCTCTGCGCCATGGTACTAACATGCCGCTTATCACCATCCCCTTTGAATAATCACACAGTAGCAAGATGACATTGGCAGCTGCATAAGCTTTTACCATTATGCATGCGAGGGTTGTTTGTCATCTCCTCTCCACACCCCACACCTTCTCTATGAGGGGAAGAATCGATTTGTTTTGGAGTGGCTGCTGTTGGTTTTGCACAAACCGCAGTGTAAGGCAGCTTACTGCATGCTGTGTTTCAAAGGGACGTTACCATACTCCCTTACACTCTCTCTCTCTTTCTCTCTCTCTCTCTCTACTGTTAAAGGATGAGGTTGGCGATATTTTTTATCTTTGTTTTTGTCAACAAATCCCACGAATAGACCAAAAACAACAATGCCTTAGTTCGTCTCTCAATACTTTTCGGACTTACCCAGCTTGTCTGTGGCACTCAGCCTCAAGCCTGTTGGTTTCTGCTGAAGATATCAACATTAAAATATGAGTAACGAGAGGAAATAATGTATTTGTTGGGGACAATTTTCAGCAGTGGATTTGGTGCACTAGCGCGTGTTTAAGGCACAGTGTTTGTCACAGGTTACATATGTCCATGGGTTCCTAGCAGTTCAGCTGATGACAAAGAGTGAGTCTTCCCTCTCAGATTGTTGTATTTGAATTATTTTTAGAGGCCCGAAGAAATAAAATTGGTCATGGGATTTGTTGATAATAACAAAGAAAGTGAACATCACCAGACTTTTCCTTTAACATATCTTCTTTCTCCATAAACTGCGTGAACACAGATTCACAGATCAAAGCAGGGGTTGTCTCTCTGCGCTACAAACAATACCAGCATTGCTTCTCCTTAGTCATCAGACAAGCCCTCAGGACACTGTGAGAGAGAGAGATGGAGCAAATTGTTTATTGCTCAAGTGGATTACAGACTTAGGCCATGTTGAGTCCTCCTTCTTGTCTCATGATTACTCATTTGTGTGATTGTGTTTGGCTACTCTTTGTCCTTGTCCCAGCCCTCAGTGTGGTGCTTATACTACATCTCTGTGTTCTTATTAGTTCTCCATCACTGACTTGGTCTTCAGGAAGATATTGATTACACCGTGTTTTTCTCAGCCATTAACAGTGGATGATCTGGCTTAAATGTTGCATTCCACGCTTTTCGCACATATACAAAAAACTTTACACAATTTTCCATAATTAAAAAGATTACAATACATTACATCAATAACATTGAATGTCAGTTTTCCTAAGGTAACATTGTATAAGTAAGCTGTGAGTTGAATGTGCTAACATTTAAGCATTTGCATTAATTAGCTATATAAATGAAACTCTAAATATCCTACAGTAGACAGCTAT
Organism: Coreoperca whiteheadi; assembly: GCA_011952105.1. Lineage (NCBI taxonomy): Eukaryota > Metazoa > Chordata > Actinopteri > Centrarchiformes > Sinipercidae > Coreoperca > Coreoperca whiteheadi. Next base: position 18,780,613 of record CM022474.1, on the reverse strand, counting down.
ATCCAGACCATCATAATAATGTGGTGCAGTACAACGAGGTCAGCCATGTGCAGTTACAAATATAATCATGTTAGATAAATGTTAATTAGCCTGGGGTCACTTGAATGAGGTTAATGGCTTCATTCTCTGAGGCAAAGTTTTCAACTAGGTTAGGAGTTCCACTCCGGTAACTGTACTGAACTCGTTTTCATTCAGACCACGTGTTTTATAAGAGCATGTAATCATGCAATCAAGCAAGTAGAGACGCCTCACTAATAACAAGTTGTACTTTTAGAATCTGCTGGGCATTGTAAAGGAAATTCATAATTTTAGACACGCTTAGCTTGAGTGTTCTTGACACAAAAGTGGAACCAGTTTAAGCTTTGTCACCTTCAGCAAAAGTACAGCAAAGGATGCATTTATCACTGACAATAAAAATGCACAACAGCATTTGCTTAAACTGCTGTAGAAGATAAGTGTCACTAACATAAGTTTGACTCCATCTATTCAGATCCCCACTGCTAAAGTGGGGATCTGAATTTGAACGTGTCGCTCCTTAATTTACATTTTTCGTATTTGCCTATTGCTCTATTAGAACTAAGTGTAGTGTTGGTTAAAGCAATACCACAGGTCCTTCACTCTAAGATTCACCTTTCTCTCTGGTTTCCTAATGGGTTCACCTCACATCTGTAACTAATTTATTTTTGTAAAAAATCATTGTATTATAGCAAGACATGAAAGCATTGTTGACCTGCTCATCTAGGACATAAAGTCGAATACTGCTCCCTCTGCGAGAGTGTATGGACATTCACGGTTGTGTGTTCTATGTTGAAACTGACCAGTGGAAAGTTAAAAATGGATGTACTTTTGACCACAGTTTTGAGGAGGTGCTCCTTATTAAGGTTACAAAGTGACAGCCTTTATCTGATTTTGTCTCACAACTTGAATATGAAATTCTCAGTTATCAGTACACATAATGAAATGTGCCAAATATATATTTTGCAGTCTGGACAATGTTCACAGATTGGTGGTGACTTGTGAGGCGTCTGCTGATGACAGGGATGTTGAAGAACAACTGTAGTTCCTACATCTGGAGCACCCTTAGGTTCGCCTGTGTAACATGTCAAAATAGATGCTCATAAAGAAGGGTTTTTTTATCATCAAATTTTTAAGTTGTGTGTGTTAAAATATTTAACCATAAATGAAAACGTCAAATTCTGTGGGTGTCTTTAATCATTCTTACTACTGGCAATCATGCTAACAAAGCAAAATCCCTGTCACAATATATAGATACAAGCATGAAAGAAGAACAGAAAAATGCTTAGTGGACCAGTCAGTTTAACTGGCAATTGGACAGATATTCAATTATGTGGTATTGTGTAGCTTTTGGCATGGAGGTTTGGAACTGTTTTTTGCAACTTCAGAAACAAAACTATAAAATTACATTTACTATGTGTGATATTAGCATTTACTGTCACCCACCCTTACCAATCCTGTGCATATCCCAGCAGCCTCCAGGACTTCAAAGGCCCCTACTCTGGCACAGTGTACAGTAGCCACTTTCCTTCTGCACAGGAATGAAATAAATTAGATTAGCTTCACATCTCTGCCTCTCTTTCTAGTTATTACTTTTTGAACACAGCTGGGACCGTGTTTTTCCACATCTATAGTCCGTGGGACATTGCAACAATTTCTGAAATTGGAACATTAGTAATGACACAATAGCATGTGAGGATAACTGTGTAAACTATGAATTTCCTCTGTGTGTGTGTGTGTGTGTGTGTGTGTGTGTGTGTATGTGTGTGTGTGTGTGTGTGTATTGGCACACCAGGTCCTGTGGGCGGAGCAGCAAGTGGTGAAAAAAAGGAAGAAGAGAGATGTTTATGAAGACCCAACAGACCCTGATTTCCCCAAGCAGTGGTACCTGGTGCGTTATGGTCTCTTTATCTTTATAGCCTATTCAATTCAGTTTTATTTATATAGCCCAATATCACAAATCACAATTTGCCTCAAAGGGCTTTACAATCTGTGCAACGTACGACACCCTCTGTCCTTAGACTCTCCATTCGAATACGGAAAAACTCCTCCAAAAAACAACCCTTTTTAAAAGGAGCAAAGAAATGATCGAAACCTCAGGAAGAGGCAGAAATACCTGCTGAAAGTGACATTAAGAGAGAAGAGAGAGACGAGAAAGCACAAAACTACGGGAGATAGAAAATATCCCTTTATGGGATAAGAATGCATATAGATGGAGAGGGAGAGGAGGAGAGAGGTGCATCATGGGAAGTCTCCCAGCAGTCTAGGCCTATAGCAACATAACTAAGGGATGGTTCAAGAATCACCTGAGCCAGCCAGCCTAGACCCCATTAGTCATTATGTCAAATATGTTACAAATGTCAAACATTCAGTTTATGTGTATTATTTCTAAAATACAAAGTGCAGTTTGAAGTAGCATGCTTATAGTTTAATTTACCATCAAAGAAGGAGCAGAGTAAGTAGAATATACTGTATAATGATTTTTCATGTTTTTGTATTCCATTCAGAATGACACTTTATTCAGAGAAGCTCCTTCTCTGCATTCAGATCTGTTAATAGCAAAGTTTTGTTCTGGACATTTTTCAGTATCTGCTACGCAATCATGTCTGAATAATTGTTGAAGGCATCATTATTCAGCCCTTTCTGAGCAGTACAGAACTCAATAGTTTCAGCTCTGCAGAGGCTTGTGAGGATACCTGATGTATTGCAGTGGCAGAAGTTATTAATATGGTCAGTCAGATAAGCATAAATTGAATTGCCGTCTTTTGGAGCTTCCTCACCAACACAAAGTTTCCTCAGCGAAATTTATAATACAATGCATGATCCCAGGATGCTGGGTTGAATGTAAAATTAAATGTCAGGACAGATCGACTGCTAAACTGCATCACCTGTGAAACATTGATAGCAAATCGTCCTGGCTCTGTGTCTGTTTTGTTTTTCACAGCTTTTCTCAGAGATGCTTCAATTTGCCCTAATATCCCCTTTTTTCAATGCACGAAACCTCTGTCACTGCAACGGATTAATAACAACATTGACTATCCCAGACATAAATCAGTGACATAACCAGTGAATAAAAGTTGTGAAACCACCTCTGCCATTCAGCATTAGACCTCTAATCATCTAAGGACTTAAACCCCTTTTCTCCTAGTTAAAGTACTCTACACAGCTCTGGCTAAACCAAACAAAGATGGTTTAGTTTAAGGCTTATGCCACCAGTGCTGAAGTTTTGTCTTGGTAGTACAACCAATGTATTGTATTTAGAAGGCTTTTATATTGGTTTATTTGTTTGTAGCAAAACATTTACTTAAAAATATGTATTGAATGGTGAACCAGTTCAAAGCCTACATCCAGGAATTTAAGCAACTTACCTAAGCATCCTCACAGAACTGCAGAAGCAGGAGTTGTGCCCTGTGGAGGAAAATCAGCAGGAAACAGGAGGGGGCAGAGAAGTTTGTCTGATGTTTTTCTATTCCTCCATCTAACTGTGTTTATCTGTAACCATCTCTTTCACCTCCAGCGTTCACTTTTCTTCATACTTCTCTCTGTAATCTCACTATAGTTATTCATCCAAATCAAGTTTTACCACCCTGTATCCCCTATTTGTCTCCCTGCCCCTCATCTCAGATATTGGTGTATCTTCTACGAGAGAAACAAATACTCTCAGCAGATTTCTGACCCGCAACAAGTAGTCTGTCTTTTTTCTGACAGCGTAACTACAGTAGGATGCTCACACTGGGTAGCTCAGCCTGAGGAGGCAGACATGTCAGGGTGATGCATTAAAATTGAATTTTAAGTGTTCATGAACCACCTCTGATCTTCCCTTTTATCTCTTGGTGTTTATTTTTGTATTGAGCATTTCTCTTTTCATTTTTAACGTAACAGTTTGCAGCGAGTACAAGGTCTTTGCAGACGATTTAAGCTGTTCTCTCACGGATAGACCCTTTCTATTGGTTTTTCTGGGAAGTGTCAGTCACAGCTGATTGACAGCTGAACAAAAGCCTTGTGTCTCTTCCAGTCCACCCCGACACATCAAGACCTGAATACCAAAGTAGCCTGGGCTCAAGGCTACACAGGAAGAGGTATAGTGGTGACTATCCTGGATGATGGCATTGAGAAAGACCATCCTGACCTCTTCAGCAATTATGTAAGTCAAAAATACAACGAAGTACAAAGTCGTTTGTAAAAAAAAAAAAACATTTACAGTTACAGAACATATTCAGAGAAGAATGATAGTTAAGTTAAATGAGCGCTTAAAGAGCAAGTTCTGACCTTTTTCATGTCTGTCTTAGGACCCTGAGGCCAGCTATGATGTTAATGACGGAGACGCTGACCCCCAACCAAGATACACACAGCGAAACGAGAACAGGTAATTTGGGAAAAGCAGCAATGTGGCAACACCATGACAAGGAATTGGTCTTACAAATGGTCTCCAAATGAGCTTTTAAGCCTGATGAAAATTTGGCAAACAGGCACAGACATGATTAATTTTCATTATGAGAGTGGGCTAGTACATCCGTAAACTGAGGAATAATTTGGACTGAGATTATCTTTTTTACCAATCAACCCGTGTCCAACCCTTGTTGTTTTTTTGACTAGCTTCCTTTAAATGTTAGTTGACAGGGAATGAGACTGGTGAGAAAGCGCTGAGTCTATACGACTTTTGGTCCAGTGCTTTTGGCTGGAGCATTTACATTTAGAAACCAATTATATAAAGTTTGAAAGCACTGGTGCAGTCATTCTTGCAAAGTAGTCTTGAAAGATTGTTCCCTTTTTTTCTTTTCTTTTTTTTTTTTGCTTCAGTACACAAGCCAAGCTGCTGTAGCTGCATTTCAAGGTCCAGCCTGTACAGCCCCACAGCCACTTTGGCACTTATTTGTTGCTAATACAATACTTGTTTACTTGCCATCAGTGATTCCCTTCCAGTCTTTGGTGATCGCATTAAAACATGTTCGCTCCAGTTTCATGATGGAACACTAAAGCTCCAATGAGGGCGAATCCTGAACCTTCATCCTCTCCTCTTTTCTCCAAACACCACGGCCCTCTGCTTTAGTCCAATCCCCTTGGAGCAGATGAGAAGCTACAACCCACCTCTGAAATGCACAGCAGGATTTGTCTCACATCTCTCTCTTTTCTGGGACGACTGCCACTAAGTCTTTTTGTAGTTGTTTGTTTTTGTTCTTTATTTTGGTTTCAAAGCACAGCATCCACTTGCAGTTGGTCAGAGGGAGACGCTAAATAAGCTTAACAAGTTTCCATGAGATTGGAGAAACTATTGTATGAGAATAGAATCATTTCTGTGCAGTTGTTCTGATTTGAACTTTCCCATTGTTTATCTCTCTAAGACGCTTCTGTTGTACAGGTAGTGTTTTTCAGTCCTCATCTGAAATATGATCTATTCATCTGCATCGTTTACGTATCTTAAAAGAGGTTAGCATCAGCAGTGTTTTGAGCAGAGGCCTTGTTTCTAGCCCTTGCCGACAGCTCGAGCAGCCATGCAGGGCGACCGCAGCCCTTTCTGTCAGCGTAAAGTAGATCCCACTCTGTCCTGCTGATGGAACAAAGCACTACTGGAGGGGATTACTCCTGCCACTGGTTAACTTCAGCTCCCCAACTGCACCGTGCTATAACTTCAGAAAGAGACTCACACATACACACATAATAAAAACACAAAGTGCAGAGATTAGTTCTCACACACACTCTACTACACATGTCAGTGGAATTGCCAAATCACATATCTTGGACTGGATCAATGTATGGGCATGGAAATGAAAAGCAAGGGTGTGTCTCTGTGTCTACAGCATGGAGCTGCGGAGTTTCAAGTGACCTGTGGTCAAATTATATCCAATGAGTTATGTAAATCACATAAAAAGGAGAATCAGAGGCGAGCATTTTCCATAGCCATGTAGGCCAGTTCATTTGTAATGATGACACGCAAGACTGATTTCTGAATTCTCATCTCTGGGTTTTTGCATAGAGATGCTCTGTACTCTTGAGTTGGCAGCTCAGGCAGATATTGTTGAAGGGGTGCAGACTAAGTTGAAGGCTGGTTGAAGTCTGGCTAAGTAGGTATTTAATTTGTGCTTCATCATGACATCTCTACTTTCTTCCACTTTTCCTCCATTATGCCATTATGATGAAACGATAAGAGCATATCAAATGATCACAACATGATTTCACTCAAATTTGTACACGATACAATAATAGTAGTGATAAACATACTATAATTTATAATGTAATGGGAAAGTATTCATCCTGTATCCAATTTTGTTGTGATTTAAATGCATTCAGTACAATCTTGTATACACAATATAATCCATAATGCTTAAACATTTTTTAACTTGCAGATCTTTAAAAGTCAATCAATTAAAAACCTAAATGTTTGTAAGTTAATTGATACTCATTCATATTTACTTTACTGAGACTTCTGGAGTCCTGTGTGACTGATACTGAGGGATAAAGGGTCATTATCTTGCCATGCTACATTTATAACTGCTACCATATTCACATCAGACCATATTCATTACCCATCCGAACTACAAGCTGCTGTGGAGATTTTCAGCTGAATAATTTTAATTTGGGTGAGATCTTTGGTGTAGTGATTTCAGGTTGTATATGGTAGCCTATATTAATCTCCAAAATGTATACAGACGAATAGAGAAAATCATTGGACTTTCTTGAAGCACGTATGTATAACCAAACCGTTCACTTCACCTGTTTACTGCCCCCTCTTTGCTGTCTCTGTCCCTCTAACTTCCCTGTGGACACTTATTAGCTCCTGTAGGTAACTTTTCACAGGGGTCCATTAATTGAGATCAACATGCACCTGCACCTTACGATTGTGTAGTGACGGCCTTTATAAGGAAATCATTTGGCATGCTACACAGCCTTGTGTGTCCTTCACTCCAAACCGACCCATCAGCACCTGAATAAACTCAAGGCTAGGAAGATGAAGGAAAAGCTGTGGTGGCTAATCTGGTTGATGGAATTGAAAAGACCAAGAAAAGTGTTTGCACACTTCTCTCGCTTTGTCCTTGCTAGCACCCACATGGCTATTTGTTTCTCTGACCATGAAAGTGCTTCTTCAGCAGAACTGTACTAGATAGGAAAAAACGGTAAAATCACCTGCACAAGTTGCTGCAGAAGACACACATGTTAAGTTTAATTTCATGAATTTCTTATGACATTAATCAGGGTTTTGCAGGCTTCCCTTGCTGATAGTTGGACGAAGCCATGTATTTAATAAAAGGTAAAGTAGTTGGTGACTTTCAGTAGGGTACTTTTTTTAATTTAATCCAATTAAATGTTTTTGAAAGGTTTTACTGTGTAGAAATTATTTTTAAAATATCTTCATCCCTCATCAGTGATTTACTGATTATTAGACATTAATTCATGATTTTATCTCTTACATCATCCAAACACATTGCTTAAATCAAAATGTGACACGTCACTGACTCTGGAGGTTAAATGTTTCTGTGCACATTTTAAAGGTCCGATGTGTAGGATTTAGTGGCATCTAGCATTGGAATTGCACTTTGCAACCATATGAATACCGCTCAAATCACCCTTCCAAGCATGTAGGAGAGACTACGGTGGCCACGAAACTCACAAAAAAACTTGAAAGGCCTAAATCTAGGCTCAGTGATTGGTTTGCCCGTTCTGGGCTACTGTAGAAACATAGTGGTGCAACATGGCGACCTCCGTGGAAGGGGCCTGCTCCCTCTGTTGATTAAAAACCTTATTCTAAGGTAAAGAAAACACAAGGATTCTTATTTTCAGCCGATCATTACACTATTGAAAACATTAAATATTACATACTGGACCTTTAAATGTGGCACTGTGGAGTATTTTGTGTACTTAGTTGAAAGAAAAGAAATCTCAGTCTAATTTAAATTCAGGCTGCAACACCAGAAAAATGGAAAATGGCAACAGGTAAATTATATCTGCAGGCACTGTGTCTTTGGCCAAACGCTGCCAGACAAGTGGCTTCTTAGGCCTGAGACGTAGCCTATTAAGTATGTGAATGCAAATTAAACGTCTGTCCTGGGCTCTGCAAATCCGCAGCCCTGCTGTACATACACTGCATGTATATCTACGTCTGTATTGAGGTTATAAACCTGAGTCATCAAGGCGGTGATACAGGACGAGTCAGACTGAAGGACAGCACAAATCAAAGAAGACAGCTTCCTCCTGCGTCGTCTGCTTTAGCGCCTCTGTCACAGTGTTTGACACAGCAGGTCGCGCCGGTGCTGCGTTGACTTTGCTGATGACACGTTTTAGAACACAGCACTGTATGGAATTCACATTCCGCAAGCATCCGCATTCATGCCCTTATGTCGAGAATGTTTTTTGAGATAAGATAAGTAGTTTTCCCTCAGTGGTTTAAGGAGCAGAAGACCTTTTTAAACCGACAAACGTCAGGCAGTGCAGTGCTTGTGTGGCTAAATAGCGGCAATTGTCTCCCAATCCGCTATTGCTTGTAGAACAGTCTATCTACCAGATAAACAAGTAAACTCTGTTTTCAGTAGGTAGAAAGTGAACATACTTTAGTAAAAAGGAAACTTGTGTTAGGAGACTTCATTTCTCATTCAAGCATGATAGTTTGACAAAGGTTTTCTCTTAAGTGGACTGTTGGCAGTGTGAATGGAAAAAGAACAATGAGAAAACAAGGAAAGAGTAAGGAACCTGCACACAATTTGTTTTTTTCTCCGTGTACTCTGGCCATCACATGCTGCAGATAAATCCCATCCACTGTTTACACTGAGTTTATCAATTATTGTTTACAAAGCTGCCACCATTTGTCAAGCCTGAATAATGTAATTCCGCTTCCCCTCGTCTTGTTTATTCTGTCGGGGACGTCTTGTTTATTTTCCTGACAGCCAGGCAGACTTTTCGGAGGTGATGTTGGCAGGGACCTCACTCTTAAACCCGATTCCTCTGGCTTTTTGTCTGCTTTCCTGCTATTTTTGCCAAAGAAAAGGACAGTGTGAGTGAAAGCTGCTATTTCCACGAGGTATAGCCCATCACGGGTGATAGCCCAGGTATCACCCGAGGTGATTGGAGGTGGCAGTCCTAAGCCAACACATTGCTTATCCCCTGGAGTCCGTCAATATTACCCTACTCTGTTGACTGGATACTGTTGAATGGGGATGTTAAAGCAGTTGTGTGTGAAAATAGTCCAGTTTAGACATGCTAGGCGATGTGGAGCAATTTGTTTATTTTCCCATCAGGGTACTTTGATCGTTTTAAGCCATTTAAAATCATTTAAACATGCTTTATTGTTTGACAGACTGTATCTAATTTGTATTCAGTAACCCACACTGAGTCGCTGTACATCTCCTTATTTTCATTTATGTCCTTTTCAGATACCTTATAACAACCCCATTAAAAGAGTTCTCCTCTCCTACTATAGTGCTCCATATAGCAGAGTAATAATACATTTTCAGAGAGTAGCAGAGCTGTTACTGTGTTGCCTCACAGTAAAAAAGACATTTCGATTTCTGGCCCCCTTCTTTGTAGAGTCAGAGATGTTTCCCTCCATGTCCACATGACTTTCCTCCCACATTAGGACATGACAGTCAGATTGATGGGAGACTCTAAATTGACTATAGGTATAAATGGTGAGGACGTGATTACTGTGTCTATCTATGTTTGCCTGATAATGGACTGACAACTTTTCCAAAGTGTTTCCCTGCCTTCTGCCAATTGTATTGTAAAGAAAGGGAGTTGTCCCTGTAAGTAAGCAGAAATGTAAAATTATTTAATGTATGTGGTTTTTTCAAACCCAAGACATTCAAATCTGGAATTTGAAACAAAAGCATCTTCTTTACAAGGCTGGAGATAGCACCTCCGTGTTTGGCCACACAATGAAAAGATCTCCACTTCACACTCCAGTGTAACCATTTGAACAAACCTGCCTGAGGCTACAGCTGAGTTGAGCTGAGCAGAAAATAGCCTAATCCTTTTGGCAGCTCCAATGAACGGACCCTATTCAGTCCCTCTAAAAACAGATATAAACCAACAGAGCAATGCCAAGAGAGAGATCCTACAGTTAAGCCAAGCATGGGTTAGTCAGTCACACTTGGTGATGCATATTTCAACACACATGCTCTATACAACACAGTGTGTATGTGTGATCGCATTCGCCTGCCATCTGTGAACATACATTCTCGGTGCTTGAATACATGTCTTTCTGTTTCACGCACTGTATGAGAAAGTATGCCATGTCAGCATGGACAAATAAGGTGCTTTTCTCTCTCATCTGGTAATAGTAACACCTACAGAACTATAAGACATTTTGTCATTTGGGTCCACTTATTTAGCTTAAAGGGCACTCCACCGATAAACAAAAAAAAACAAACTCTGATGATGTCACCAGGGTTATCTCGGTTTTGGCTTGAAACCTAAAATTTGTCTGTTGTGAGTCCCCCAACTTGATGGAAGAGCAATACTAAATCGCTGGAGCACCCCTTTAAGGTGGATTTATGGTTTTGCAATAAGGGGTTACGCATGTGGCTACACCGAAGGCTATGCCATATCTGACATTAGCCTTCTCAAAACTGTAACTACACATCGGGGCTACTGAGCCTACAGAGATACTACGTGGAGACCCCAAGAACTGGCATTGGTTGGCATCGGTTGCTTGTGTTGTTACTCCAAGTTTTCCAATACCGGTAGATATTGTTGAGAGAATGAGAGTAAAGACAAAATGAGAAATGTGAAGAAAGACTCCGTTATCTGTTCCTTTTCAGAAGCCAAGCTTTCTGTCACAGTGAATGAAACAACGTAAATCCTTCTGCATGGAAATAATCTTATATTCAGTAATGACACAAGGCGAACCTTCCCACCATCACTCATATTACAAAGTAATCGAAACAATGTAAACGCAGTTATTGTGTGGAATAAAATTAAACCTTAATACAGCCTGATCAAATACAATACATCCGTCTAGTGCTGCCATGGTGATTTCAACTGGGGAAATCCATCAAGTATACATCCAGCTCTGGCTCTAATGCACTTTCTGTACTTGAGTATAATGTCATATTTTACCTCTTCCAACTGCTCACTATTCCATGTCACAGTGTCTTATTGTGATAACAATAAATAATTAATAAATAATTTTAGTGACAAAATCATGGAGTCACGAGCAAATAAACAAGGAGTTTTATTGTTTATTTATTAACATTATTGAGAATTACATAATTAGTCATTTAAGTGTCACCTTCAATAAGATTATACCATTTTTGCAATGTAGAATGCTGTAAGTATGTAAATGCTGGATTTGTCTTTATTCTGTACATCAGTGGACTGTACTGTAGACTGTTACATTCATTTTCAGAGAGATTGTGTTAGGTGACATGTCTACATTCTCCAGTAAATGGCAGTGCAATGACTTGACCAAATATGGTGCCTTGTCCGGAGGAGGAGAGATAAAAGCATTACCTCACTCTGTCCCTTCGCTCCTTCGGATAAGATAAGGGAGGTCACATTGGCTGTGTGAATAGAGCGACTCTAGTTCAGCACCCCTTTATCTAAGCTTTGTTGGGTCTTTTCTCCACAGTTTGTCTTTTGGACAAAGCATGTAGCTTTTCCCATCCTCCAGCTCACATATTAAAGATTTATTTACTGTCATTCTCCGAGATGAGGCCGCACTATTTTTAAAGTCTTTTGTTGTTTTCCCACGTCTCTTGGATAAAGTTTCATCTTTCAAACTATACTTAACGCCTGACCTCGGGAGTTGTTGTGTCTGACATCTGAGGCATTCAGTAAAGCCTCTCGGAAATCATTTCATTTCACGGACATTTGACAGATAAAATTGTGGCTTCGTCTCAAACCCTTTTGTGTGCTCTGGCGCGTCTGAGCCTCCCTGGATATATTAAGCTGTCTGGCTGTTTCAGCTGAATTCAATCCAGGTCAATCACTCATTCGCACACATACGCACACACATGCATGTGCACATGTAGATAGTATTCAAAACAGCTGCATCTTGGTGTGTACGACCTCTCTATGAATGTCTTCCCAGGCCTTAGGTTCTGTGTTCACTCGGCCGTCCTGGCTGAATCCCCTGCCTGGCATCACATGTGACCACATCGCCTTGGTCTGAGGACAAAAGTCTTTTTTTTACCATGCTGTGGATGAAACAATAACAGTATGTGCAGATAGTTGTAGCTAACAGCATTGCAGACCTCTTGTCAAAGTATTAGTAGATTTTCATTTGAATTTTGAAAATAATGCTCCTCATTGTTTTCGGTTGAGCTGTTATTGTTTGTTTGAATCACAGCATCGCTAATCAGATATAAAAATAAAAAAATAAACGAAAATTTATTTCCCTGACACAAATTCAGAGCATTTGTCTCAAATTGCGTAGCTGTGAGCCAAGCTTTTTGTTTGTTTGTTTTTAAACAAAAGTCATTGACAGATGACATTTGAAGCTGCTATTTGCAGTGTAATTCAACTGCAAATGTCTGCACAGTGCAAGCATGATGTATTCTCGGCCAAGCCATCTGGCTGGCCACGGTGCTGACTATGTGTGTGGATGTTGGTTGCAAGCTCCCTGGCCTGTGTATTAAAGCATAGTGAAAGAATGTGTTCCCATTAGAAATTAGGGTTTCCTCTGTGTTTACTCAGTCAGGTTCCACCGCAAGAAAATTAACTGCACGTGAAAATGTGTAAATTGCTTTAAAATGTAGCGAAACTTCAAACTAAAACAAACAAGTGCAAACCTAAAGTTGAGTTTATCATTTTTAAGTATCATTTCCCAAGAAATATAGCTCATAAATTGGAACCTGCACAGGATCCATACACATTAAAACAGAGAATGGTGTGCAGCAGTGACCCACTGCTACATTAAATTACAGAGGAAGCTCTTAGTGCCTTGTACGTCTTCAAATGTTGGACCTCATCTACGTTTGTTTTTATGTTTTATGTTAAGTAGATACATTAAAATATAAAAATGGAGTAGGTTAAATTGTGCCTGGTCTGTCCTGAGTAGCACTGATGCCAGGCTTTCTCAGTCTCATTAAATAGATCTATGCCACCAAGAATAAAGTCTTCTCACTCATAATTTTGTGGTGAGGGAAAGAATATAAATGCTAGTCACTTGCAGTAAGGATAGTGCTCCTATAGCTACATTTTTGTCTGGCTTGAAATGACTGACAGCCACCATTCAGCACCCACTCTGTAGTGTTTCAGCACATAATAACATGATTGATTTGTGTGGACGAGCCAGTCAATCAGACACTGTCAAGCGCGCAGTGGTGAGCTAAAATGTAATGAGTGGGCAGGTCTGTTCCTATTTAGTGTTCTGATTAAACAATAAACACTCGCTAAAAGGCCTGCTTGCCACTTAAAATGCAGACAGAGATGTCCTGCTGTACAGAGGTCAACATATCTAGAATGTGAATAACTGAGACTGTGGACACCTAAAGCTTTTTCATACGCTAGATGTTTCTTTAATAACCGCATAAACGGACTGATTTTATGTATGTGAATTGTAATGGTTCTCTAATGCTTATTAGGTCATTACGGTGTTGGAAGCAGCATTTTTTCACAAAAATACCCTGCTGCTACATAACACTGCCAAGAAATCTGCTCCCCACATAATAAGTCCCAGTTTAACCCCAGAGTACATATACTGTTCTTGAGGGAGCCGTCAACTCAACCATCGACTGCTGCCATTTAAACAAAATGAAAAGAGCTAGTTAGCAGTAAAACAATGTAGTTTAACCTGTTGATAGCAATGGTAACATTTGAATTGCATTTGTGATGTATTACACCCTGCCATATGGTGTGCCAATGTCATTGTGTGAGGGCATATCCGTCAGTGAAAAATAAGCCCTGTCAGGCCCGTTGATTGCCTGTTTAAAAACCACTTTAATGCTTGTAGTTGTTGACAGCCCAGGTCATGTAATAAATGATTTGTTAGGAAGCAAGATTGAACTGAAATCCACGCCATCCTTTTTTTTTTCTCTTTTGTTCTTTGACGCTGCAAATCCTGAGCTTGTAAAAAAAAAAAACAGACAGTGAATTAGGAAGGAAACCTCTTGTAAAATGTTTTAGATTGAAAAAACTGAGAATTAGCGGGTGGGTAATATATCACAGAGCTACACAGAGTCTAATCAGGATCCCAGCTGGAGGCGTAGCTGTGCTCTGACCCTGTGAAACCATTTTGTCCTCTGCCCCATCATCAGGGAGGTTGGGAGATCAAACAGGAAGTCATTTTTGGCTCTTCCAAAACAACACTGTGGGTGTAATTAGCTTTGTTCCGATAACATTCACACAGCTCGTCCCAGAGACAGGTGTGAAACTGTACACACCTAATCCGATATCTGCACTGTAATCAGGAGACAATTTTAATGACCTCTGTTAAATGCCAAATGTTCATTCTGCTCCATCCGTTCAAAGTCTGATCACACCGCTTCGACCCCAGAAGTCAATGAAACAAATTAAATCTATTTCACTAACGATTCGTTTTTTGTGTGGAATGATCCAAAGCTGTAAAGGTTTCCATTTAGTCTTTTCATTGTCTTTTATAAAACCGTATCTGTACTTGTTAAAGCACGCTTTTTGGGGTTGGAGTGGTTTTCATTTGTGAAGTGTATTTGACATCTAGACATCCCTCTTATGGGAGAACCTGTCTGTTCTCTGAAACTCCGGAATGGTTGAAGGTATTAATGAGGGACTCTGAATAATTCATGTACATCGATAACATCCCCTATCTCATTTGGATGGCCTGTGGCCAGTGAGTGTCAAGGTAAAGTTAGTTTTAGACAGGTCTTTGAATTTGTCTTCAGGTTTCACCTCAGTTATTTTTGATTGGAAGCACCTGTTGCCTGTAACCTTTTAGCCTGTGTACCAAGAGAAAAGATTTCCCATATTTTTTCTCAGAAAATGAGTAGAAGTGAAAAGAGGAGCCGTGAGTAAAGAAGATTGTGGAAGTACTGTATGTTCACTTTATTCAAAGTTAAAATACTTAGTTATTATTTTCAGAGAATTAAGCACTTAAAACCTCAATCAAATCTGCTTCATCCGGACTGTGTGGGTGTGTTTGGTCAGACTTTTATGTAACTAAATTGTGATTGGTGCAAGGAAGTGCGTAACATCACCTTTTTTTTACTGTAAAACAGTAGATAGTAACTACACCAGGGGTATACTGGGAAGGAAATTCAGCCCTGGACTTATCCATTTGGGGGGTAATAACATGTTATGTTTTTATTTTAGTCTTTTGATTTGTTGTCAGTAAGTAAGAATTATAGAAAGATAATAAAATCAGTAAAAATAAAAATTTCTGGAGTGTTATTTACCTTAAAACATGTCCAAATGTGATAAACAATTTAACGTCCATCTTACCGCTTCAGTCTGCTCCTCAAAAGTGCTGCTGGCCACTTAAGGATGCTGATGCCCAGACAGTATGTCAATTTTTATTTAAATTTGGAAGCCTGTGCCTCTAATGCCGGCTTCCTTTTTGTCTCTAATTTCTTCAGCCCCTCCATACTTTTTCACATTTTTCTTTATTCATCCTTCTGGTTGGCCATCTCACTGCTGCATGCTACTTTTACAGAATGCGCACCAGACTTTCGCCAGCCAAGACGGCTAACTTCCGGTTTACCCCTCCACTCACTTGAACGGTGATAAAACATTTCAATCGTGTGGCTCTGGTAGGCTTTCCAAATGTTACCGGACCAAATGGATCAAATAATGGTTATGAAATTATTCATTTTGCGGAGGTTGTGACGCTCAAAACATTTTATCCACCATTTTACAGTAGCAACAGAGTAGGCTATGGTGGAGCCTATGACGTAAGCACAAGTTTAACTAACTTGGTTGTTGTTGGCCAGTGAGCCCAGTCCGTAACACGCATGCACCCTGAATGACGGTACAAACCTTTTGATTTTTTTAACGGCCCACCGATGCGGCGGCCCACTGGGATTTGTCCCAGATGGCCAGTACACCACTGAACTACACTTTACTAAAACTACATATGGAATTCTCTAATGTGAAATATATAGTCTATTTTAGTTTATCTTAGGTTTTCAGTTTTATCACAGTGTGTGTGATACTGCTGCTTTACTACTGTACCCCTGCTGTCGCTAAATGCAATTTCCCCACTGAGGGACAAAAAAAGGCTTAACTTACTTTCTTACTTACTTACTTAAACAACAGAAACTATTTAGACTTTGGCACAAAATGGTGTGTTGTGGAATCCCATCGAAGTTGATGAAGAATATATTGTTCAAGGCCTGTCATATAATCATCAGGTGACAGTTTCACTGCTCTACACAATCTAATGCTCCACGTGATTTCCTTTGATTGTGGTCCTCTACGTTTGACAGAGCACCGGTACAGAGCAGTGAAGTTTTTACACTGAATTTGCTTGTTGCTGCTTGTGCTGTGTGAAGAAGTCGTTCCTCCCTGTGTTGTTATAAGTCTGGAAATCTAAAACTATTCAAATGAATAGCCCTTTAATTCAGAAGGCATGTCAGGCTTTCTGGCACTTATTGTTGGGACTCTAATACGAGTCTGCTGCAGTTACAAAAGGGCCACTGGGTTTATGCTTCCCTTTTGACTGTGGTGTATTTTTAGCAACACTTCAGCTACAGTATTGTCTAAAAGACCAGCTCAGTTCAGGGTGTTACAAACAATCGCTGCTTTTTTACTGCATTTCGTTGAGTTATTGTGATGCTCCTGCTTGATGTGTACAGTAAATTGTTTCTTTGTAATCTTCCTCCTTCTCTTGTTCCTCTCCTTTGTGACTTTATCTTTGGCTCTTTTCTCCTCCCAGACACGGAACTCGATGTGCAGGAGAAGTCGCAGCTTCAGCCAACAACGGGGTGTGTGGTGTAGGTGTGGCCTATAATGCTAAAATTGGAGGTGAGTCAAGCACACCATTGGGATTTTTAATTGGGAACAGTGTTGAATTAGAAATTATATTAATTTAAATTTGTTTAATATTATTTTAATTAGAAAAAATAAACACATAATATTCACACATTCAAACTAATTAACTTGGAAGTGAATTTCTTTCAGCTAGTCTGGGACCTGAATCAGAATCACAGATTTAGTCTTCACATTTTTTTATAGACACAGTAATATGGACCATTGACTGGACTCCCTAGTCAGTCTAATGACTCGCGTGTCATAAAGATAGAAACAACCGAACAAATGTGAAATGCCTCAAATTGAAATCTGAAATCTATACGTTTCTCTGCATTGTCAGCGATGAGCCATGATCTCAATACGTTCTTGGTTGAATATGTTTTTTGGTTGTTTTTTTTTATTGTTATTCAAACCAGCACATTTTAAAACTTACCCCACCTTTATTTGGCACTTGGCTTGAATCTCCAGTCTTCCTTTCAATTAGATAAAAAGCAAGTTCAATTTTTTTAAGTGTTTAGTGGATTTCTTTGTGATGAAGGAACAACCTAAATATTGCATTATGTTGTTGCCAAGTAAACTGACTTCACAACCCAGTGGGCATCTTTTCATACCACTGTGTAAATCATCTGCCAAAAAAGCTGGTCAAAATAAGACTCTCAAGGCAAGCTCTTGTAATGAAGCTGTCAGCATGTGCAGATATGCATTAAGAAAGAGGATATTCAGAGAGGTTAATTTAAATTAAACCTGTGATCTCAAATGAAGTCTCAAAAGTTTTGTTGTTTTTGGTTTGTTTTGTTTTTTTGTCTCCCGAAAGTGTTTGCACTTGATAAAGTATTCCAAGGAGGCTCTTAGTAACGTTAGTCACCGAACAATCTGTCAATGACATGATGGCAGCCAACAAGACTCAGCGGAGCCTGCGGAGCCCTGAGCAGGCCCGTTCACAGATGTTACTCATAACTCTCCTTCTTTGTCTTCATTACCATTCATCTCCCGATGGAGCCACACATTGGCCCTGTTCTCATAAATTACTCCTCTGCGTATCTGCTCGTGTCATGGGGTCAGTGGATTGTTTATAAACAGCTGCGACTTGCTCCTAAATACTAACGGTGTGTGTGGGTGTGTGTACATGTGAGCACACGTAGTCCCATTCATGGGAACGCCTAAATGTGTGTCCTTAGGTAGCAATGATTAGTGATAAGTGTTCAAAACCTGTAATTGACCTACTTGGCTCAATCGGTGTTTCCTTCCACCTACTATACCTGTTTTCCCTCTGCCAACACACACACACACACACTTATAGCTGCGTTGCTACCTGCTACTCCTGACTTGCTGGAGGTGCAGGGACTCGCACAGCAGCGTTTTAATAAGGAATCGTCGAGCCGCAGGAAGTTGATGAGAATTGTTACGACAGCGATTATCATTACTGCTGCAGTACAGCCTGCGCATAATGATCGCTGAGCTAACATTGTGCTCTATGTCGCATGTTTAGGCCAGTTATGTTTTGATTTTTTTCAGGCTGATTAGTATTCAAAGTTGTGTTACGCCGAATCCCCACACCAACAGAGTAATTACTGCTTTGGCTACATCCCTACTGGCATGTGTTTGTGCCTGCAGGGCCAGGCAGGTTGTCTAGAATGGATTATTGAAGTCTTAATGTGGACGTCGTCAGTCGTAGTGTTGCCTCTGAGGTCCGGGGTTCCTCTCCCAGTAATGGACCTTATTTGAGGGTGGTTCATTTCACGCCTCTCTACAGCCATTAATGTTCAGAGGAGTGATCTGAGGCTGCTCACTTCAAAGACTCAGACAGGGTTGCGTTCAGGTATGATGAAAGGTGACATTTGGTGCTACCCTGTGGACACGCCAGTCGGTTGAAGGCGCTGTAAACTCTCAGCTCATTTATATCTGTGTGAGTGTGTATGTCTGCCTTTCTCTCTTCTGCGATCTCTTACATTTGTCTACTTGTCTTCTGTGTGTTTGGTGGGGTCAGGAAATGGCCTTTCATGATTTTACAATCAGCTGTGTTTTTGTGTGTGTAATGGTAAAATAGTGTAGTATCCATCGGAGCATCTGTGGGTGAAGCTTTGAACGCTTACTCATTAAAAATGGAACTCTGTGAAGTCTTTGGTTTTTCCTGTGAAGTCTTTTGTTTCTCCTGGGGGTTTTTTTGTTGTTGTTTTTGTGGCAGGAGATAAATCCGACCGATTTCTTTCAGTCTTTTTATGACAAGTTTTGTCTTCTTGTCATCTCATGCTCTGTTTTTTCCCCTCAGACTCTGACACCTCTCCACCCATCTGAAGCTAAAATTCATATGCTCACCCGTCGCTTTTGGTAACCTAATCTGCATTGCGTGTTCATTTTACAGGAGTTCGTATGTTGGATGGGGAGGTGACAGACGTGGTGGAGGCCCACTCTCTTAGCCTCAACCCTCAGCACATCCACATTTATAGTGCCAGCTGGGGCCCAGAAGACGACGGCAAGTCACTAGACGGCCCTGCCAAGCTGGCTAAGGAGGCTTTCTTCCAGGGAATCACCAAGGTCAGTCAGAGCAAAAGCTTGGACTTTTAATCTACTAATATCTTCCCTGTTTCTTACTTCTAGCATCACTATCAAACTCACATCAAGAGAAGATTGATACCACTCTCATGTCTGTATGGTAAATATGACACTGCCAGATAACAGTTAGCTTAGCTTAGCACAAAAACTGCACACTATATCTTGTTTGTTTAATCCATACAAAAACCAAAGTATTTTACAGCGATTTGTGTGCCCTCCACAGTGGGGGTTAGGGCAAAGGTTAAATTATGGTTAGCGATCGCTGAGATAACTGGTTGGGGTTAAAGTTGTAATCAGTGCTGGTTGATTTGGCGACACCTGTGGGCAGCAAAACAAGCTGTTGTTGCTGTAATAATGAAGTCAGGCAATAATTGGTTACCTGAGAAGTTGGAGGTGTGCGGCCTTTGTGTCGCAACCCTTCTTCTAACAGCTCACTGTGGCTGCTCCTTCTGCTCCTTTACTCCCTGCAACATTTCAAACTGTCGATAAATTCTGAAAATGACCGTTGTCTTTTTTTTGTAGCTGCAATTTTAGCGGTCAGTGCTAATTTCACTCACAAGCACATTACATTTGCTGGGACTACTTCATGATAAAATAATAATAATAAAGTTTCTTTGTATAGTATTTATCAAAATCAGTGTAACAAAGTGCTTTACACATAAAACCCAACAATTAAATATACAGTAATGTATGAATTAGCAGGCAGGCATAGGGAATAAAACTTAAAAACAATGGATGATTTAAAAACCCTAAATTAAACACCAAGGATAAAATGTAAAGACAATGGGTGAGTTAAAACCGAAAATAGAGCAGTGCAAGACGTAAGTGGAGCATCAAGAATAAAGTATAGTGTAACTCAATAGTTAAATATTAAAATAAACCTAAAAATTAAAAGACAAAATTATAAGAAGGCCTTTCGATTAGTCTTCAAAGGTGATTTACTGTAAGTCAGCTCGTGTTTCGCCAGTTAAATGCCTTTAGTTTGAAGCTGCTGCAGTAGGAAATGTTCGGTTTGCATTAGCAGTAACTTAAAACAGCATTTGTCCATGAATATCGCCACCGAAACCCTGTTCGTAATACTGCAAATGCAAGGGCGTTCATCAGTGGTGCATATGCTCAATCACTATTGTGTCGTCATTCGGCAATAGATAGTGACTTAACAGACATTTATTTAAATGAATATCTTCAAGATTATTACTTGTAGGTAAGGTCGAGTTGAGGTTAAGCATTGCAGAAAATGACTGGTTGGATGGAGTTAGGGATAAGTTTGGACTCAGGTTAAGGTGGCGGAAACTCAAATTGATGGGGAAACTGGGGAGACTTTGACACAACACCAGGAACAGTAACTCCCTGTAGTCTTCAATGGTAGCCTGGCAACTGGTCCCAGACAAGAAATGGTCTGGCATATAACCCCGCAGAAAAGGACAAGAACAAACTCAAGGTGAGTTTGTTAATTGCCCTCTGACTAGTCCTTTAGGGTTGGATAGAGTAAGACATTAAAGAGTATGACATACAATATCATCTAAGGCTAATGTCATAATTTCTCATGTGTCAGCATGCCACATCAAAAGACGTTAGTGGAACAGCTAAATGATAAATGTGAAATTGGAGAAAATAGAAATGGAGCAGCAGTCACTGATGCAAAACAATAGTTAGATTCAAAGATGGCAGTAATTAGTGTATAAACGAGTGAAACTGCAAATTTTCTGTCGAAATAAATGACTCATATGTCACATCCCTAAATGTGAAATGCCCCACATATCACTGTGTTAGTAAGAAAAAATTGCCTGACAGCAGCAGAACAGGATCTTTCTGGTTCAGCGTATGTTCTCCTGGCAGTGAGATAACCCCTGGCACTGAAGTGGTATCGTCTGGCCACTGTAACCTGCAGCAAAGGCAGCATCAGGTCATAAATTGGGCTGGAAGGGTTAGGAGTATTAGCTAGAGCTTAAAAGACTAGGATATAGTACGATTCAGAAAGCAGGAGAATGATATTTTTCCCCCAAATCTGAACAGAGGAAATTTGTGAGATGGAGATATAGGAATCCATAAAGAAAATCCTATTCAAAAACCTCTGAACAAACTCATATAAAGTCTCTGTTCAGGTCAAATCGAGTTCCCTTTGTACATTTAAAATGTGATTAACAGCGCAGAGAAAACTGTGTCGCAACAACTGTGATAAGGAAGCAAAGATTCCAGCATCTTTCAGTTTGTCGGGACTATGAAGCCAAAATACTGGAACTGATGATGTGGCAGGACTTTTATTTTTGTAACAGCCAGACTCAAGCAGGCAGAGAGCCGAACAGACAGACAATCCCAACATTTAACAACAGGAGTAGCAAACATTCGTGCAGCTTTTTCCATCAAGCACTCTGAAAACAGCAAGTTTTTACGTAGTTTTGTTTGTGTAAGTGACTGAGAGGAAGGAAGTAATGTATACATGTTTTCTCTCACCTTATTAATTTCTTGCTTACGCTCGACAGTTTCATTGTTCCTGCTCTCTGTTATGTTTCCTTTATCATATGTATTTCTTAGTTTCTTGTTTTGTTTTTGTTCTCCAAAATGAATAAGTTATCCGCCCACTTGGTTTAAACTGTAGGTGGAAGAAGAATAGTTTTAATCTTTCAGTTTTATTCTGAATGTCACAGCGTCTGGGTTGCCGCTTTCACACTTTGATGAAAAAGAAATTCATTTAATTGTTTAATTAACGTTTGAATGACAGGGTGTAATTAATGCTGAATAGATATGCGAGTTGTGAGTAAATTATGATAATAACATTTATTCATTTGGCGCTTTTCAAAAAACACTAATAAAGTGCTTCACAGAAGAACAAATCAAAGACGGAGAGATAACAAGGTCTAACAAATAAGAAAAAGTACTTGCTAAATATATTTGTAGACGAAGAAAAGCATTTAAAAAATGAAAGCAAAAGTAAAACTAATTAAAAGCCTATTTTAAATAATATGATTTTTTTTGTAATAAAAATATGTCTGTAAGACTTTAACAAAAGACACTGAGGTTGTTCTTCACCCGGAGGCTATTTCAGAGCTGAAGAGCCCTGATTGCAGATGCCCTGCTGCCCTCTGTCTCTGTCTCCGGCCCGGCCCCGGGGACAGTCAGCAACAACTGGTCAGCAGACCTCAGGCAACTATCAGCTATGTATTGAGAGAAAGAAGGTCAGCTGTGTAGGAAGGGGGCAGACCAACCCCTGCCTTAGAAATAAGCCGTACAATTTAAAAACCTATTCTAAAGGCCATAGGTACCCAGTGCATGGAGGCCAAACTTTAGAAAATGTGCTAAAGCTTTCTACAACTTGTGATGTCCCTAGCAGCTGGGTGGTGGTGTTTTTTTTCTACAAGTTGAAGACGGTCCATCGATTTCTGGGGAATATTCAGCGAATAAAGACTTGCAGTAACTAATCAACTGGAGATGGATGCATAAAAACGGACAAATGGAACGAAAGGAACAATCTTAGCAATCTCCCTGAGTTAACAAATTATACCCTTTGTTACTTTGCTAAAATGTTTGGTGAAATTTTAATCCGAGTCATAAACTGCCCCAAGATTTCTAGCCTCCTGTTGGCAGTAAAGACCCAACTGGACTAAATGTCTGTCTCATATAGTGTGTGCATTTTATGAGCATACAATCTCACTGCCAGATTACCATGTTGTCGTTTATCAGGGCCCTAAATTATATTCCGTTTGAGTAGATTTTGTAATTACATTTCTTCTGTTTGTTATCGGATGTTCTGCCGCAATAAGTTGCCTGACATTATGATGTATTAATAAGAGTTGTGCCTACAGCGGTTCACTGCTTCTGAGCGAAAGCCCATAAGTGACAAGTCGTTTAAGCAGTGAGACAAACGTCTTTGTCGAAGGCAGTTTTTCACTCCTCATCCAGCTCTTGTTAGTCTCTTTCTCTTTACCTATTCTGTGCATGTCTGTGGATTACAACAGCGTCCCGGTGTTTCTATACCACAGGGACGTGACGGACGTGGATCCATCTTTGTGTGGGCCTCGGGTAATGGTGGCCGGGAGCAGGACAGCTGTAACTGTGACGGCTACACCAACAGCATTTACACCCTGTCCATCAGCAGCACCACGCAGTCGGGCAATGTGCCGTGGTACAGCGAGCCCTGCTCTTCCACCCTCGCAACCACCTTCAGCTCTGGAAACCCGGGGGAGAAACAGATAGTGGGTGTACACACACTCACACTTTGAACATCTCAGATTTTGTGTAGGATTGTTTTCATACTTCAAAATCTTTAGCACACAGTAAATGCCAGCATTGCTAAACTAACCAAACATCTCATACCACGGCCTTATCAGTCAGCCAAAAGCTGATGCTGGCACATCCAAAACAAACCCTTTTGGAGTGTACATACACATTAATCTTGTCTCTCAAATCAAAAATAGGCATCAAACTGTCAAAATCAAAGCTGACAAACACGGAGAGATGCCTCCTGCTACCTTCAAGCTGCTTGTCATCTGAAGAAAAAATTTACTCAGGGACATAGAATAACATTAAACAACTATGAATCTGCCATTCTCTCCCAAATACACCAGAGGCATGCTGTAGGCAAGTAAACACAACTCATCAAATGGATGAAATTGAAGTCATTTTAAAATGTACCGCAGCAGTCGCTTTGTATTGTTGTGTAGTAGTCAGAAGCTGTCATTTGTTGTATCAGTGAGTTCGTACATCTTTCTTTTATCCAAAACTACTATTTATGTTCACTCTGTCGGATTTTTTTGCGTTTGGTACATTTGTGTCTAGACTGTGAAATTACAAGCAGTCTTTTAAACAAATCCAACGGGGGGCTCTGAAGTAGCTCATTCAGTGGACGGATTTGGTCACCTGACATCTCTTGAGGTACTGGGTATCTGTTACTGGGTATTGTTTGCAAAAGTAAAAAGATAATCAGCTGCAACTAACTATTATTTTCATTATTGATTAATCTCTCGGTT
Source organism: Coreoperca whiteheadi (assembly GCA_011952105.1). NCBI lineage: Eukaryota > Metazoa > Chordata > Actinopteri > Centrarchiformes > Sinipercidae > Coreoperca > Coreoperca whiteheadi. The sequence continues at coordinate 18,756,206 of CM022474.1, read as the reverse complement.
ATTTTTTCTCTGAATTAATTACTTAGTCTTAGTATAAAATGTCAGAATATAGTAAGAAATGCCTATCACAATGTCCTGGGTGACGTCCAACAGTCCAAAACCCAAAAATATTCCATTTATAATGATAGAAAAGCTAGAAAAGTATAAAATGGTCACATTGGAGAAGCTGGAACCAGCAAATATTCTGTCTTTTTTTCTTGACAAATGACTTCACCGATAACTTGATTATTACAATTGACAATTTTCTGTCGATCAGTTAATCGATTAATTGTTTCATCTCAAAATCAGTGAATACAACCAAAAATCAATGAATGAAATATGACAGTGTTGTTTTATCGAGTTCTGAGATCTACCAGTTGGCCTGTGCAGATACCTGCCGTCTCTTTGTTTACTCCTCTGATGACCATTAGTGCCACGATCTGTCAGGCCAAAAGTTTCAAACCAAGAATCAGTCCCCTTACCTTCACAGCTCGTCTTGCCCTCTGGCTTCTTGTCATTTCTGACGTGTCCCCATTGTGATCCAGACAGGCCTCATTAGCTTTCTGGCATTGGCAGAGACAGCGAGCAGAGGTATACACGGAGTGCTAACATACACTGTGTCACCACCGCCCGACCTGGCTGGGCTGATCTGGCTGACATTCACTGCCCGGGCTGTGACCCTTTGGCTGCGATCCACAGACTTGAGACTGAGCCTGCCTGAACATTCTCTCCTCCTCCTCCTCCTCCTCCTCCTCCTCCTCCTTCCCTTCTCCAATTGCTGCTGGCACAGCTCTCATTGTCCCCAGCCCTCTCTCAACTTCTCTCGCTGTGAACTTCCCTCATACTGCAGTGGGAAACCGATTGTGTCATATTAACTGTGTCCAATCGTCTGTATTTATGTGCACTTCACTCTCTTCTCCTGTCTCCAAGGTAACCACAGACCTGAGGCAAAAGTGCACAGACTCTCACACAGGGACGTCCGCTTCGGCCCCATTGGCTGCTGGGATCATTGCTCTGGTTCTGGAGGCCAAGTGAGTGAGAACGACACAGCCTCCTCCAGTAACCACCTGTTTTTGTAGTCGACCCTGTAGCCAATTACCTTTTTACAGTAAAGCAAAAGTAAAGTAAACACTTTTTAAATGTAACTTTATCATGAACGTCATTTGTTATGCTCTACTGCGCACTCGTGGGAGGTGCATGTGTGTACGTGGGTGCACTCGCGTCTGGAAATGCGCACACGCGTCTGGGAGTCAGCGTTGACCTAAATCCCAGCCCAGAAATTCTTTCCTCAGCAAATTAAGCGTTTGATAATCAGTTAATTAGCAAGACAAATCAGCAGCTGCAGCCCACACAGACATCTGAATACCTGTAGGGCCGGTAGTGAAGTTTTTAAACTCCAAAACGTCTCTCATTATCACTCACTCAGGACTCCAGGTTTCTGTCAGCAGCTCCAATGTGTTCTCCATTACGGTCGTATCTTTAGTCATATCTTGTGTGTGGTAAGTCCTCTTATCAGTCAGCCGTCCCCCACTCTGCATAATTCTCTTCATTTCCACATTAGCGTTTAGCTGACAGGTGTCAAATCAAATCCAGTATTACCTCGCAGCCCCGTCTCAGTTCAGGTGTACATCCTCAGAGCCCCAGCTTTATCTCAGCACTGTCACCTCTGATATCATAAGAGAAGTGCACTGACTGACAGATTTAAGGTTTACACCATGTAGACTATCTCTCACTTTCAACACCAAATTAGACTCAGTACTTTGGTGCCTCTCAGTAGTCCGCACCCATCCTGAGCGGCAGCAGTAATAACAGGGTAGCTAGTTTATCAGACTGGGACCACACTGGGATTCACAGAGATGGAATCATTTAATAGGCAGAGTGTTTTGGCTTTCTGGTGTTTTATTATTTTATTATTTTCCCCTTTGCTCTTGGCTGAGGTGACATTGAAGGGATGGGGGAGTCTTGTCCATGAATAACACATGAGAGGATGCGAGATGTGGATGCTGATGCGGAGGTGATGCACCGCAGTGTAATTCTGTGTTTCTATTTCTGTCTATTGTGGTGTAGCACTCAGTAAGCAGTGTGATTCATGGTGTGATTATCTTAACCCACAGTGCCGTTTTGTTTTTTTTCTCATTGGTAACTCAAAGGCATCTCCTCTGAATGCTTCTCTGCTGTGCCTCGTAGTAAATCTATATAAAACAAAAAAAAAACTTTTTTATTGCGCTTCTGCTGTGTGGAAGGTGACTCCATCCCCCAATCCCAGACCTCATTAGAAACTATTATTACAGAGAGGTCTAGACACAGTCCTCCACAGTATTGTAGCCGCTGTTGTACTGTGTTCCCTGACCTTTCAACACAATAGGTTATGATGTACCTTTAATAATGGTGTATTACGACAGTGCTGAAGCCATAATGTGAGGCCATACCTTTTGTTATGGTTGACTGACATATCCCTCAGAGCTTTCTCTATGTCTCTGTGTAATATTTCAGAAGTGTATGCCTGTCCTCACTGTATATGCTCAGGTGGATCACATATCAGGTGTGTCTACAGACTCCTGACCTTTTCCATATCCCATAGCTCCTCACATTTCCTCTGCTGTATTGTCATACAGTTGAGGTTAGCAAACCCTGGCTTTTCTCATAATGTGCATAATGTAGGAAGTAATACCTTCAGCTATTACATGACAGAAAGTCTATACGCTTTCCTTCCTGTATCCCTGCAGCATGAACCTGACCTGGAGGGACATGCAGCACCTGGTGGTGAGAAAGTCCCAGCCCGCACACCTCAGCGCCGGAGACTGGAAGACCAACGGAGTTGGACGCAGAGGTAGAGGCTGGCAGTCCAAATCAAGCACAGATGGTCTCATATGGCGTTTTATTTGTGCCTCAATCCTGTGCGCACAATGGGACATTTTCAGCACAGAAAAATGTTGGGTTTTTTTGCAAGAACATGAATTATATTTTGTAGACAATTTATTGTCATGCAAAGAATCATTTAAGCAAACAAAAATCTATTCTGTGCACAGTAACTGTATTTGAGTGTTTGCTATTATGCACATAAGCACACAATAATAACATCTCCCACTCGGTTTTGAACTCCCTGTTCGGTGCACTTCAAATCCTTCAAGAATTGCATCTTTCACACACTGCGCTCTCAGGTGTCCCTGCGTGCTCGCCCAACCTGACAAAGCATTACAGTATCGATGCCACAGATTCAGCAAACAAATTCATTTGTGATTGGCTGTTTACCTAGTTTTATGAACCTTCATGGAATTCCACTTGAATGTCTCTACTTAGCTATTGTAGTTAGCTAACCTCTGCCAAATAATAAATAATAAACAATGATAAGTTATGACTTGATAATTCGCAGCTACAAAGCCAAGGCATTGTGTTCATTAAGGTCCAACTGAAATTAAATTGTATATTTGTGTCTGCTACAGCATACATATTTTCTCAGTGCATGTCCTGTGTTCTCCTTTGAGAAATAATTAGAAACCAAAAAGAGAGACATTTATATTTTATATGTTTTGGTTTCATGATGGCACCCCATAGTTTTGCATGAATTCATCAGAATGCCATTAGTTGTTTGTGCTTCAATTTAAACCACATATCCGTAAAGCAGTAACGTCAGAGTTCAATCATTGTCAGACAGTCACACTGACTAACAGCCAGACAGCAGCCTGCTACACAACACGGGAGCCACAGACTCTGAACAACAACCCACACTGGCATTCCTGCTAAAGTCTCTTTCTTGTCTAACATACAAACATGAATGAACACATTTCCAAAAAGTCATTCACCGGGGGAAGATGCACTGCTAATGCCATTTTACAGGCTAGAAAGCTAATTAGCTGGTACTCTGCAGCATCAAGTAAACTTCTCATGAAAATGTCCCTGTTGTCCGTTTACATGCTGGTGTGGTCCTTTACTTTTCAGTCCCACTAACAACGTGCTGTCTGCCCATGGCTTGTGTGCTACAGCACACGTTTGTTTACCTTGTCTCTCGTTCGCCTGCTGGGGCTCAGCCTGTCAGCTGCTTTCAATCAAACAGAGACACCGACATGCCCCCCCCCCACCCCACCCCCCCAGCCGGCGGAGA
>CM022474.1:18672526-18752100 GCA_011952105.1 Coreoperca whiteheadi | reverse complement strand
CGGAGACAAAAAGGAGCATTTCGGATATTTCAAGACAAGACCTTTTTTCTTCCTTTTAATAACAAAAAAAGTTTGACAGTAAATAAAAAAAAAACACAATTATATTATTTAGAACTCCAAAAGGGGATGACTTAATTTGATTTCAGTTTGACTTTGTAGTTCCTGAACTTTAACAGGGGCACCGTTAAAATCAGTATATTTGAAGGAACTGCATTTATGATGCAGGATTGAGGAACAAATTTAACGCCAGTATTAATGTCAAGAGTGGATAGTTGCCTGACTGTAGTTTCTCTCTTTGTGATGTTATCTCGTCACCACCAACCTGCCATTCTCGTTATCCCTCCATCTTTTTTCCCCACAGTGAGTCATTCCTATGGTTATGGGCTCCTGGATGCAGGTGCTATGGTGGCATTGGCACAGAACTGGACCACAGTGGGGCCACAGCATCAGTGTGTTCACAACATGCTTACAGAACCAAGGTTAGAAGGGTGAACTGAAGCTCTGTGTGTGTGTAAACTACAGTGCGTTTTAGTCTCTTTATGAGCACTTGCGGTTCTGTCATCCAGCTCAGCCTGATAGATGTCGTCGTATTCCCCTTGGAGGAGGGACGGTTGCGTACATTTGTACAGTGTTATTGTCTGTGTCCATTTCTGCAGCCACACAACATTAACCGCTCTCCCCTCTACTTGTCAAACCTGCAGAGACATCGGGAACAAGCTGGTGTTCAGCAAGAGCGTGGATGCCTGCTGGGGACGACCGGAGTATGTCAGCTCTCTGGAACACGTTCAGGCTCGCCTCACTCTCTCCCACAACCAGAGAGGAAAATTGGCCATTCATCTCATCAGCCCACTGGGCACGCGCTCCACCTTGCTGTTCCCCAGGTACACAGTAAAACACACCAGTACACACACCAACAGCCAGCCCTGATATACATCTCCCCTTGCCTGTGTCTCTTTCTCACACACACAGACAAACACAATGGGCATGTTTGTGTGTACCTCAATTTTAGTTCTACACAGATACTCCCACAAGTATATTCTCTGGGAAAAACACACTTTCTGCTTTCTACCTCAGAATAAATAACACCAACACATCGTCTCCCCTCTTTCAGGCCCAATGACTTCTCCTCAGAGGGATTCAACGACTGGGCCTTTATGACCACCCACTCATGGGATGAGGATCCTCAAGGGGAATGGACCCTGGAAATAGAAAACGTAGCAGCTAATGGACGTGACTATGGTAACCCCACTCATCGCCATTAATTGTTCAGTCTGGTCACATCACATTAAGCCTACATTAATGCCAGCTTTCACTGCCCCCTCATCAACTCAAGTCCTCTTGCATATTTTTCATGCCTCTCTAAGTAGCCTCTCCTCGCTTCCCCTTTTTTCTGTCATATTCCCTCTCTAATGATTCAGTTTGTACCATTTTTGGTACCGTGGGGAGCAGCTCTCAAAAACACATCTGGATTAAAACCTTGCAGCTGCTGGGCAGAGAAATATTCTTTTGCGGGAAAGTGGTTGGCAACCCCTTTTATAATTAACTTTAGCATCTTGAAAATGTTTTGGTTTTATTTTTGACAACTATCGGCCTGCATTTTGTTTGAAAAGGCAAACGGCAGCATATCGTCAAGAAGAGTCAACCGCTCGTTAAGTCCTGGAGCTTTCCTGTGGCGTTGTTTACTCAGAGCAGCCGGGGACATCAGATACTGTGCGAATGTGTCTCTTCCTCTGCTGGTGTTGATCCTCCTCCAGTGTTGTGTTTGGTCCGTTCTCATCGCTTGTTTCCTTTCCTTCCACCCCCATATCCTCTTCTCGGCCAATTCACACTGTTCCCTCTCTGGGAAGTGTTACATTGTTATTCTCTTCCACATCTCCTCAATACACCCCCCCCCCCCCTTCCCTCTCAGGTGTGTTGAGTCAGTTCACCCTCATCCTGTGGGGTACTGGACCCAGCGTCATCAACCCCTCATCATCTGACTTCCCTCGGCCGTCCAACAACAGCTGCAAGACCTTTGATGCCCAGCAGATTTGTATCGGTGAGATCATTTGGGCTTCCACTGACACAAACCTTGAACAGGAGCCACTTAAGTTGAATGGGCTCATTTGTATTGGCGCTGGCACACAGTCATTGTTACAAAACCAGGCTTTTGGTAAGACTATGTTGGGTATTTCAACTTGTGAAAAGTAAGTGTTGTGAATACAGATTGCCCATTTACAAGTCTCTCGTGCATCTGTTTACGCATGCACTATGAATATGCACATTGCCATATGTCATTAGTTTGAGTCAGAGTGTGGGACGTATGGAGCAGCAGCAGGGGAGATTCAAACTGCGTCAGTAGGAAGAGGTGCTACGTTGTCAACAACTGTTGAGGAAGACGACTCCCTCATTAAATGGCAGATGAGGTCGGAAGCTTTGTTCTGCTTCCAAGTATTCAGACATTTTCTTCTTCATTCCAGACTACTCCATAATTTAGTTAAAATCGACACATCAAGAGTTACAGGGGCCCCAGTTTCCTAATAACTTCCTAGAAATGAACTGGATGGTTCCTGGAAAGGACTTGTAACTTGGTGATAATTACAGTATATAGAGAAAAAAAGACAACTTCCATTTCCTGGTTGTGGCCTTCTTTTAACAAATTAACCATTTTTTAGTCAGGAGACAGCTGATCTGTTGAAGATGTTGTCTTTCTGCGTGGTTGTGAATTACAGGCAGTCATACAATTCAACAAATATAAAGAATCGGATTTGTAACAAATAAAAGAATATTTAGATGGGTCATTAAGAAGTTCTTTCAAGGAAATTTCTCTGGAATTCAGCAACTGCTTATAGACTGTGCCTAATTTCTATTTACAGTAAGTATTATAATTTTTTTCGAGTGTATTGTCTTAGAACTCCTTATAACTAGTAAACAAAAAAAAAACATTCATTCATTAGTCAAACAACTGTTATTTTTCACGCAGAAATACCAAACTTTTGTTTCCAGCTTTATTTTATGTGAGAATTTGCTGCTTTTCCTTGTTTTACATTATGTAATAAATCAATGAATCGAGAAAATAATCAGCAGATGAATTGACAATGGAAAACAAATTCTGTTGCAACTTCCAAGTAAACTGTGACAAAATTATGGGATTTGTAAAAGTGTCACCCAATTATTTGTGGATGCCATTTTCATTGTGTTTTATTGGATTGCAAGAGACTTAACTTTTTCCCTTTTATTCTTTTATCTCCCACGCTCCATCCAGAGTGCAGCCCCGGCTTCTCCCTCTTCCTCCAGGGTTGTGTGAAGTTGTGTCCACCAGGGTTCACCTCGGGGCCACAGCTCCTCAACCTCTCCCTGGAGAACTGGGTGGACTTGTCCTCCGTCCAGGCCTGCCTGCCCTGCCACCCCGCCTGCCTCACCTGCTCTGGCACCGGGCCTACAGACTGCCTGTCCTGCCCGCCTCACAGCCACCTGGTCCTCACATCCTGCCTGCACCAGAACCAGGTCCAGCGTAAATCCCCACTAGCTGGGGGACTCCAGGGTGACGGAGCCCAGCCAGAGGGGGGGATTCCAGCAGCAGCAGATAACAGCGGAGATGGCGAGGAACCTCCGGGGCTCAGCGTAGCTCCGTCCACTCAGCTGCCTGCCGTCGTGGCCGTGCTCAGCTGTGCCTTCATCCTGGCTGCCTTCGTCGGGGTCTTCCTCTTGCTGCAGATGCGCTCAGGTGGCGCTTTTTTGGGCTGGAGGACCAAACTGCCCTCTGTGTATTCAGAGACGAGAGGGGTGCGGGTGGGCTTTGGTTTTGGCTTTGGCCAAGGACGGGAGAGGAAGGCGCGGATATGCTACAAGGGGATCCCCACTGTGTGGGGGGATGAGGACATGATCGCCTACCAGTCTGAATCAGACAGCGAGGAAGTGGAGGGTCACGGCGAGCGGACAGCTTTTATCAAGACGCAGAGCTCAATCTAGCTGAATCTGCTGTCGTGGTGTTTGACCCCACGACATCCTGGGCCTCAGCAGCAGTTGGCTCTGACTGTATGGAGCTGATACATGAAGGAGAATAACACAGACTCCGAAAAAACACAAAACGCAGGCCTTACTGCCCTATCAGCACCCCATTCAAATGCATTAAAGAGTTAATCATTTGTTTTGTCATGTATTTATTTACATTTGTTAATTTATCCTATTTGATTAATATTATGTCAGATGTATTTATTATGCATTTGACTGTTTGTCACCAATTGAAGGTGTTATGCAACTGTTTTACTTCATTTTACCTTAATGACCCGTTTGACTAGATTTTGTCCAATTTGTCAAAGGGTTATTACAGAAATTTAGCAAAATCAAAGCAGCAGAGGGAGAGATATCTTGAGTATTAGTCCCAATATAGGTCATGCCTCAAAAACCCATATTCCTACATTTCCCATAATGCAACTCAATCACATCATTCATTAGAGGCCCCCTGCTCAATTAATGCCCATGTCTTTTCAAACTCCACATCCCCATTTTGTGAAAAGAAAAAAAAAAGTAACCAATAACCAATCAGAGCTCAAAATAACAATGACATCATCAGGGTTATTTTTCAGACTTGTTAAAGCTCCTCCAGAACTACAGAAGACATTATCCAACTCTTTTCACAGGCTGAGAAGTACTTTAAAGTAGTATTTTATCAGATTGTGGGCCGGGCATCATGAGGCTGACACGCTGTGTTCATTAATAGTAAGAAAACTTTAAATTCATGATTTCTGCAGTGTACCAGGACAGCATAATAAAACATCCCGCGGGCTGTTTGATAAGCAGGAGACTGTGGAGGATGCTCTGTTTTCAATCAGGACACAGTGGGAATTGCCAGCGTAGCATAGACATATCACTCACAAAATCTCATTGACTTGTAGTAGAATAACACTGTTTTTGAGTTAAATAAAAAAAAAAAAAACTCTTAGCCTGAAGCTGCTTGACTGACCTTTACAGCATTTTTCTACTTGGTGGCTGCTGGTAAGAAATGAGATCATTTGCTCTTAATTTTCCCCACAGAGCATATTGATTGTGGGGCTTCTCTCCCAGAACGTCTTCATCAGGGTAAAGCTCTTTCCCTTTCTGTTGTGAGCGCCATACATTGGAAGACAAATACCTGCTTTATTTCCCACCTAACAGTGCGGACCTTTCGCTACACAAGTTGAATCAAAGGCTTTGCATCTGAAGGCCAGAACGGTTACATGGATTCATGAAGAGCTCTTGTATTGCATTTTCTATGTTTGTTTTATATCCTTTTTTATTTAACTGACAGTGGATGTGAATATTGTGGAGATCAGTTTTATGCTGGAATAAAATGACTTTGGCTGTTGCATAGATAGACTGTCTTTACTGCCAGATTTTATAACTTCAATTCAGCTCCTGACACACAAACACCACCCAAGAGAACAGACGGCCCGTCACTTCTTCAGGGCCATATTTCATTGTTGCAAGTGTGTTTCCTTCACTCAGGCCGTTTAGCTTTAACAGGGCGCCAGCACTCTGCCTTCCCCCTGCTATCCCGTTACAGTGAGCGCGCTGCCAAAAAGCCAAGAAACTGTTTTCTCAAGCTTCAATAAGATGGCCCCTTAAAGTTTAAATTAATATAAATGGAAAAGGTTTGTATGCATGCGGGAAAACAACGCCCGCCGGTAGCAGCGTTGTTCATTAGCAGCTTTCCTCTCACACCCTCTACAGAGGCAGGTAACTGGGTTCATGGGTGAAGGTACATTAATTCTGTGGCCCATAATTAGGTCTGCCGGGAGAACTCGCAGCACAATACAGTGGTCCGCAAACGCATCACGCTTTGCATTATAAGTGCTGCATGTGTGAAAGCAGACGTGTGTGTGTGAGAATTGGCTCATGTAGTTAAAATAGTGGATAAGCTTGAAAGCCTTTTATCTCCTCATTCACACCTCCAATGCATGTTTCTGTGAGCTGTGATCTGGTTTTTCGTTGTCTTTTTTCGCCGTCTGCCCTTTAGCTTGTATTTAATTAGCTGCCATGTTCTGTACAATGCTGCCCACTAACTAGGCTTGGCAGCAAGAAATATTAGATTAATTAAAACAACAACAACAAATCACGCCCCCATTAGCTGATTTCACATTCAAATCAATTGGACACGGAGTTTCCGGTCCCATTACTCCAGCTGGTCAAACATTATTTTGTGTGTTGGTGCTGAGTCTGATGCTCAGGGATAAAGCAGACTGTGTCCCTCCCTTTCCGCACAGAAAGGCTGAGAAACACAGTTGGTACCAACAGAGTCTGGTGGAAAATGCAGAGGCTGAGTGTCCCTAGGGTGCCTCCAGAGGCATCATCACCCCCCCCCCCACACACACACACACACACTTTCTCCTCCACACGTGCAGCGCAGCTCACTCTCAGGCGTCACTGCCGCCATGCTTTCTTTCTTCCTCTATGTGTCCCTGATCCATTTTTATATAGCGTGAACAACCAAACAGTTCTTTTCATGCGCAACTCGCTGTCACAGATACCTTCAACACCTTCGCCTCAGAGAGGAGTAAACATGGGTGAAAACATGCTGCTGTTAACTATAGCCTATGATTTAGAAGTGTGAGCTTCTACACCAGCACCCTGCTTAGTTTAATGTCAGCTTGACTCGCTTGGCAGCCAACCCCTGATAAGTAAAGCAGTGGACAGTCTAAAAGGGCTGCTATCTCAAACACTTATCGAAGACTGACAGCACATGTAGGCATGGGCTGTACTGACTCAATGTTGCCCCCTACTGATGGAGAATAGGTCAAGCTCTTCACTGATACTGAGGAAGACCAAAACACTGCATGAAAATATAGTACAGATTCACTAGTGCATTGAAAAAGACTGAAGAAATTAAATTAATTAAATTTAAAGAGAAGCTTTTTAAAAAGACACCCTTTGTATTTTTATCTTTATTCGCTCCCCATCTCTTCTGAAGCTTTGATCCATCATGAATAAACAAATACAGACGAGACCTTGCCGTCATATATTACCTCTGAACAAACAAAAGCTGCGCTACAACAGATTTCACATTCCAAAAAGAAAAAAAAAGACAGAGATACAGAGAGTCAGACGAATACCGAACCAGCAGAAGAGAAGGTTGAGGCAAGGTTAAAGGACAACAGGAGAAAATGCGATTCAAGATGCACTGAAGTCTGGTGTAACAGAAACAACTGGAGGGGGAGGGAATCCGCAGTGCTCACAGTGAGGGAGAAAGCAGAATGAAGTGAGCTATGGCAGACCAGACATCAGGCCAGAGGAGGAGAGCAACAAAGCAGCAGCCCTCCTGTGGAAAATGAAGATGACAAGCGGTTAAAAGTGATGGGACACAGTGGGGCAGGGTGAGATGGCGGCACCGTACAAAGTGTGACACAGGTGGGCTGTGTGATGTCCGGCCTCAGCTTTGGACACAGGAGACAACATCCTCCACAGATACGCACCAGAGGAAGGCTGAGTGCCTCGGGATAAGAAGCACTGTGGAGCTGAAATAAAAATAAAAACTGCAGCTCATTTGAAGAAAATTATTTTCTTCTGTGTTGAGGATCCCTGTGTATGGTTTGATACATTGATCTTAAAAAGGGTCAGCTCACCGAAATTACAAAAAAATATATATTTTATATAATGTATATATATATATTTTTTTTTTTTCTTTCCTCACCTAAGTCTTTTACTTAACGGTATCTTGAAACGCAGACAGTTTTGGTTTTGTGTAGAACTCTCTCTCTCTCTGAGATTTCTACCATAAATATGGAGTTGAGTGGAATTTTACTCATAGCACACTGAAAAGAAAAAAAAAAAAAAAAAACCCATCTCCTTCCTGTCCCACATACAGTGTTGACAGAGACTATTGTGTCCCAATTTCATACTAGTCATTTTTTTGTATTTAAATAATATATATATATATATATTTCAATTTCACATAACAGACCGCAAAATATTTTTCCAAAAATTCAACTTATTTTGTTTTCTGGGCTGTTCCAGCACCATCCACAGTTCGTTTTAATTTTGTGCAGCTTCAAGCAGCTCCCCCATCTCCTATGTCTTACAGTGTACATCAACTGCACACTCGAGATTCAGGTTTAGTATTCATACTGTCAATATTGGGAATCTTATCACTTTCCCAGTGTGAACACGCTACTTTCTCAAAATGCTTCGAATTAGTATGGAATTGGTACACGTGCTGAAACGATCAAAAGAAAATGAATCGACAGCAATTTTGAAAAATCATTTCAACCATCGTCGGGAATCATTTACCAAGCAAAAATGCCAAATATACTCGGATTTCAGATTCTCAAATAAGCATGTGCTACTTTTCGGTGTAAAATGTATGAAAAATCTCTGGGTTTTGGATTGCTGTTTGTACAAAACAAGTGATTTATAAAAAATAAAAATAAAAAAAAGACATAACCTTGGGCTCTGGGAAATTGTAATGAGCTTTTTTTCACTATTTTATCAACTTAACGATTAATCAGTAATGAAAACAATGATTAGTAGCAGCTGTAGAAGGAGAGATCTCAAAACCCAATCTATCTGCATAACCAGATACCACTGAAGAAAACGTGTCCGTTTTGGAAATTTGGGTGAACTAAGCCTTTATGTTCAGACCTTCAACAGGAAGCTCCCTTTGTCCTGCAACGATGTGACCCACTGCTCGACAGACACCCAACCTGATCGGTGATGATACCCTACACTACTATGAATGGTCCCTGATAGTGTACACTGTAACCTCAATACACCCAAAAACAAAAACCCTCAAGTATTCACATCAACATACTCTACAGACACACACACACACTCTGATATATCTGCCATATGGTATATATGAGGTATAGTCTTTGTTTAGTCTTCAACTGCATACAGCATGGTAAACAAAACCACCCTCCCAGCAGTGAAGTACAAGCACAGGAATGACAGACCTTCCACTGTTTTCACAGCAGCAAAGAGTAAGTTCAGGGGAGGGAAAAGGATGTGAAGGAAAGAAAGTCTTCGGACTATCTACAAGCAAAAACAGCGAGCAGAAGGTAAACAATCATCGGATATGATTAATGATAACATTGTTGTCGCGCAGTGACCGACGTGGGGAGGGTTGGACTCAGACATACGATAGCTTAAAGAGCCACAGCTTGGCTCTCCTCACGTGCTGAGGTGAGGAGACGACACATTCGCGTCGCTGCATTCGAGTCTGTCGAAACAAAAATACAAATTAACTGCAGCCAACGTTAGCTTGACCGGTACAAAACAAAAATCGCTGTGATGTGCGTCTTCTTCACTGCGAACATAAAAACTAAATTTTAAATCCATACACCAAATAAAGCTTTGTAAATTGCACTCGGATGTGGCACGAGTCCCAGGCCCCACCCACCCACCCACCCGTCATTTGGGATATTTACATTCAGTAGTTCAGTCCAGGATGGAGCAAAGATAGAAAAAGACACACGAGTTCTTACAAAGCAAAACTAAATGAGATTTCATTTTCGAATTACAGAGGCAAACAGATACCCGGTTGTATCTGACGAGCGATTCTGGCAGTCTCTCTCGTTTTGGAACAGCTGCGAGTTCACCCGGGTTTTGCTGCTCTCGGAGACGTCCACAGTAACAGCCATCGCCTGCCCCCTGCTGTGCAGTCACTCCTGTTACAGTGGAACCTTCCTCTGCTGTAGTGTTTGTTTTGTAAAGCAGAACCACAGAGAGACCCAGACCCCTGTCTGTGGCCGGCGTGGGCCTGGTTCTTGATCCAAGGAGTCTGGTGGGTTTCTATTGCCTCTTTTAGTCCAGATGGCTCTTAACGCAATTTGAGCTTGAAGGCGGAGATTTCCATGGGATCCAGGCTGATGGTGGAGTCGTTGGCCAGAGGCGTGCTGGAGTGCATCAGAGTCAGGGACACGGGCTGGAGCAGCTGCAGGTCCAGGTTCTTGAAGAGTCCTGATACACTCAGCTGCAGAGAGAGTGAGAAGGCCAGGAAGGCCGGGGCCGTTAGAAACGCAACAAGCCGGTGCAAGTGAGAATGCAAAATATGGGGATGAGGAAATTTCAAGTTTATCCAAATCCAAATGGTGGAAGAAGTATAACACACTTTAATAACATAACCATTACACATAAGCAAAAATCCTGCATTCAAAGTTTCCCTTGAATAAAAGTCGAGAAGTATTAGCAACAAGATGTATTTTAAAAAGGACCAACAGTAAAAGTCCTCATTAGACAGAATGGCCCCTGACAGTGTTGTATTAGATTATTATTGGTGCATTAATATTTAAGCAACACTTTAATACTGTAGACAGTCGAGGTGGAGCTCATTTAAACTGCGTTATATACTTTTTATCCTATAATGAAGGTATCATACTTTATAAACTGATCATGTGTTTTGCATGTGAAATATTCATCTGAAAACTAAATAACAGCGATAGCTGTCAGATAAACGTAGTGGGGTACAATCATTCCTTCTGATATGATGTCGAGTAGAAGTACATAAAGTAGCAGAGAACAGATATATTTTCGGGAAAGTACCTGACTAAATGTACTTAGTTACCCTTTCACAACCAAATAACACTCTGCTCATTCAAAAAGGAGAGTTTGGTGGAAAATACAGCAGACTGGTTTCTGTCTTTTTTTGTTTTTTTTCTTGTGTGTGTGTGTTTTTCTACCCTGACCTGTCCTTGTGTGGTGGTGCAGTTGAAGCCCAGGCTCTGAGCCTCCAGGCCACAGTCCAGCGGCAGACGGTGAAGAAGCAAGGCCGTGTACGGAGACGGAGAGTGGGGGTCCTGCTGCTCGCACGGACACAGAATCACCACAGGAGACACGTGTCAGTTTCAAAGTCAACACGCAGAATGTCTAAAAACCAGGAAGTTAGTGTTTGTGTTCCTGTCTCATCACCTGGCTCTGGATGCTGCGCAGGTTCAGCAGGTGGAAGTCGCAGGGCAGGATGGACTTGAGAGGGGCGAAGGTTTGCAGTGGAGGGATGCCGCGTCTTTTGGGCAGGACGGGCAGCGCCAAGACCTCGTGATTCAGGAAGGCGTGGGTCATGTGACTGAGTATAGACGGGAAGCTATTTGTTGCACTGTCCATCATCTGTTGGCGGGCAGAGACAGATTTAAGCCAGAGCGGTAAATGACAATTTAACTATTACAACACCCATGACTCAACTCTAGAGTCGTTCTTTTGCTATTGCTGCGCTACACGAGGAATAGGCTCTAATTAATTTGTCGCAGTAAGAGGTATATTTCTAATTCTGGTGCAGACAGACACGGTACTACTCGATCATTATTGGGTTTGTTACAGCCGCGGCACTGTGACAGCATTACAGTGTTTCAAACATGATGTTTGATGTTTTGTTGCAGGCCGGAGCAACTTCATACCAAGTACCATCAGCAGTTTTACCACGGAGCTGGATGATGAAACTGCAACCAATGGCTTCCATTCTCTGCCAATGTGTATTCATTTAGTTGATAAATGACATCATTTTTTACTTTCAATGGCGCTGTCGAAAAGATGAACCCATTTGGCTACAGCTATGTGGTGGAGGAACGCAACATTTAGGAACTGGAGCTACAGCACAGTCTGGGATGGGGGCTAACAAGCATCCTCCCTGTTGCCAAGAAAACATTACCTCTTGAACTCCATCAGTCGAGATTTTGGAGAGGAAAGAACGAAACAAGGAGGAGAGTTTGGCAATGAAGCCGTCATACTGAAGGTAATGGAGTGGACGAAGAAGAGAAGGAGAGCAAAGTTAGAGAGGATAACAAAGAGACAGATGGGGTGGTAATGAGTACTTGGAAAGAAAAAAAAAAAAAAGGTATGAAGAAAGGTGTTAATGAACACACAACGAAGGACACAGCATTATCATATTCCACCCACACAGCCTTGCATAGAGGTTATAGAGAGAGTCATTCAGCACTGCAGAGTCAGATGTGGTGTGCTGGGATTTCAGGAGCGCCCACCTCGCTTCAATAACTGCCTGCGCTGTCATCTCACTGACCTTGTTGCCCGTGGATCTCCTCTCCAGCAGCAGTCGGAAGCGGTTAGCCGTCTTCTTGTTGTCCTTCAGGCCCTGACCCAGCCCACGATTATCATCCTGCATCAGCCGCCGGTCCATAATCACTTCAAGCTGGCCTGAGGGAGAGGGAGGAGGAGGAGGAGGAGAATGCACAACAGCTTTAATACCAAGCCTGTGTATTGAACTTTCAGACATCAGTCGATGAAGACAAACAGTTTGAGCTGTTCGTCATTTGCTAACGGAAAGATTAGCTCAGTACATTAACGTGAGAGTATGAACTGTTTTGCTCGCTGAAAACCTCTTGAGGGAGAAAGAGCGCGAGATAAGTGCGTCCATACTATTCCATAAAAGGCTGGAGACATTGAACAAAGAAAAGGAGAGTGCGCATTTAAGGGATAACTTTCATGTAGAAAAAAATGAAATGAAGAAACATGACACTAAATAAAATGTAATAAAATACAGACCACTCTCCAGGCTGCTGACGCCCAGAGACTGAGCTGTGTGCAGCGTGAGGCGGTGATTGCTGTCCTGGATGTACGCCTGGCTGGACATGGGATAGAAGTTGGCCTGCAGGGGAAGCTTTAGGTGGTGGCGACGAGGCTGCATCTGCAAGAAGAGATCCAACAGCGACTGAGACAATATGACAGCGCGAGCAAAGATGTGAAATCAGCATTATTGTCTTTATCAGGTCGGGGATAGCTCCCGTGATGCCTCTACACTCTGTTCAAAAAGATTATCAACAGCTGCGTAATCAGAGATACATGTGTTATATTCTGACAGTATACAAAGAAAGCTATTCTTCTCTTTTGCCGAGGGCGGGACTGACCTGGAAGCCATTGAGGTCTGTGTAGAACTCGTCTCCACTCTGGATGTCAGTGACCAGTCGCATTGCCAGCTCCTTATTGGTCTGATCTCTGATGTCCACCATGGTGGTGATGTCTACAGACCACCCCTCCACCCCTGAACATACAGAACCATGGAGAACCAAACTCAGGTCACAGAGGGAAGTGAATGGAATGATGTGATCTAAAAATAATACTTTGCAAATAGTATTTTGCATTTGCCTGCTTAAAGTAAAAAAATAGGCAACTGACAGGAAGAAAGTACCTAATTTAATTGTAAATTGTCATTTTGTCAAACATATTGGCCCTTGTTGTGTTGTACCATCTGGTGCCTTTAACTAAACAATAAAAGCTTTTTAAAAAGCCATTTGAACTAATTCCATTGAGCAGTTTTGTGTGTTTATTACCTGGCACATTGTGTATTCTAATGGTCTGCTGGAAATGTTGGTAGTGTGCCACCACCTCCGAGAAGAGAGGCCCCTCCACGACGCGCACCACAGGTGGCTCTTTCTGGTTGTAGGGCTGAAAGCACGAAGAGAGAAAGTGGAGTCATGAACAGAATTAAGTGCTGAAAAAGGGCGAGCAAGAATGAGAAAGAGAAGCAGAAGGAGCCACCAGCAGAATAAGTGACTAGGTTCGGTGTGGCAGCTAAGCCCTTAAACTCTGTTGTCTTTAAATCAACAAAAGATGAAGCAGCACCCAGTCTGCCTCGCTTCCTGCCCCGAGCACCCCAGCATGATACAACGACACAATACACAAGGGAGACTCTATCAAAGACACAATCTGAAATACAACAACTCATAGAATACCTTTGCTTTTCCATCGGGTAGGAAGAGGTAAGCTCCACTTTTGTCTTTAGAGGGACGAGTACCGTAGACCATGAACTGCATCTGAACCTTCACTTCCTGAGGATCATCCTTGCGCTTGATACTCTGCAGATGAAAAAGCCATCAAGAGGAAGCCAGCACAGAATAAAAAAACAAAAAACAACAGAATTAGAAAAGAGATGAAAAGATGTTTGAGTAGCAACATGACATGTTCACTTTGATCAAAAAGCCAGGGTTTATTGGGAAACCAAGCTCGTGTTTTTTTCCCCCCTCCAAAAGATCAAAGTTAAAACAGATGAGCAAATCCTTAATTCAGATATCAAGTCAACAGAAGTAAGAGCCAATAAACCACAAACCTCAAGTAGGCCGGTGGTTCCAGAGAAACCCAGCGTGACAGCCTGGCTGCTGATGTAGAAGGCCTGAGGGTCGGACTGCTGAGAGCGGACGGGAAGCGGGTCCGCGGCTCGAGCAGTGGCGCCCCGACCGGACAGCCTGAGCAGGGTGTCAGAGCGGAGCGTCATGGGCGAGTCGGGAGAGTCGTAAAGATGGAACACGGCCAGACCCAGCGGCGGCAGGCGAACCATGAATGTTGCCTGGATGGAGGGACGAAGAATGGTTGGATATGAATAAAGAAAAGCATTCATACGCGCAAACATTTGAACAATAAGATTGTGTTTTACAGTGCTTGTTTCGCTTTCCACGTTAATCTGGACGGCGAGTGTTGACCATAAGGCATTCATTAAAAGTTAAAAGCATTTACACATTAGCAACAGTGTGCCGTAATTAAAATACAGCAACGGTGTTAAGGAAACGGTTTGTATTTCTCTGTTACATTGGAATTCATTACCTTCTGTGGTTGGAGAGAAATGTATTTGGCCACAACAAATTGATGTACAAAGCTGTTGGGAGTAAATGGGATGTTTTTTACTACTGCAGCATCAATACACGATTTGAGCTGACGCAATGGGTGTGTTTTTTTGTTTTGAGAAAGAAAAAACACATCGGTAAACATCAAAAGGAAAGAGGAGACACTGAGGCCTTCCTATTTAAAATTCTGATTTATATTGAGTACTTTTAATCTTATTTCCACATCACATTATATATATATTCTATAGGCAAATGCTAGTTTAAAGCAACCACACACACACACTGAGGAATGGGCTTAAGGGCTCAAGCACCCTTTGACAAGTGGACATAAGGATCCGGGGGTCAAATCACCAACCTTACGACCACCTTTATCCCCTGAGCTATGGCCGCCCCGATTCTATGAGTCAATATTTTGTGTCCAGAAGACTGCTTTGTTTTGGGGGTTTTTATGCATACAAATACTGCCCATCGAAGCTTAATGCACTAGGAAAGATATAATAATGGTACATATAGACAGTTGAAAGAGCACTCTACTCAACATTGCACTCCTATAGCATTGTCGGACTCACGATGGACAAAATTGTTGCGGCAGAACCAGAAATATTGTTTCATTTCATCTATGCATTCTTCTTCCTGGCGCCTGCATTACCCCCAATGCAACTCGACTGCCAAGAGTTCAGTCAAAGACACATAACTGTGAAGTGTCTCTATAGGCTTCACGTCTATTTTCTTCCAATTGAAGCATGCAACCATAATGACTTTGTACTGAGCTGTGTGTCAAAATGATTGAGCGCACAGCAGTTCTCTGACTGTGCAGATCCAGTGTATTTATTATTATTAAGCCTTGATTTAACCAGGTGTCTGCACGCTGTGCTAGTGATACGTCAATCTCACTAAGCGGAAACCAGCAGTGCATAATGAATTTAATCTCTTACCTCAAATACCTCCGCACTAATTTGACTAGCAGAGCTCCACTGAGCACTCAGCTGCACGGGCAGCGTCTGTCCATCCTCGGTGAGCACCCGCACCCTGACCGTGTTGACCAACACAGTCACCACACACAGCCGCTCCTGCTCGATGGGGTTGAACAGAACCAGGTACCTGGTAGAACGAGAGATGAAGAAAGCAATCAGAAGCACAGGGTGGTGGAGGAGTGGCTGAGGGAGGAGGCAGAGGGGATAAAAGACGCGGGGGGGATGCAGGTAATACCTCGGTCCTGCTGGGTCCAGCTCGATTAAAGTGCGCTGAGGCAGAGAGTCTTGAGTGGCACGCCTGTCATCCTACAAAATGATAAAAACATAAAACACCGGAAACACACTGAATACTCACACAAGGAAGAAAATATACAGGTTTTTCAAAAAGATTATTATACAGTGGTGGAAGTGACCCTCCATGTTTACTCTTACTGTCTCCAGGAAGGGCTCCGTTTGGTAAAAGCGATAAAACTCTTTGTTCTTCATGACCAGGAAATGAGCAGCATTGATGATTACTCTCTTCAGACCGATGAGTGAACGCAGTAATCTGGGGGGGGAGAGAATCAATGGCTCACTGCAGAAGGCACAGCAGACGGCTTGCTGTTTTGCTCCAAAGTATTGAACGGGTAAGTATAAAATAGCCACAGAGAAAGAGATTTATATAGTGGAGGCACAGTTTCTTTTTTCATATAAATACAATTTTTGAAGAATTGAATCCATCTGATCCATACTGTCATTTGTTTCTAAACCCTCAGGTCCTTACTTGGTGCCGTAGTCAATGACGACATTCTCCTTCGCAGTGCCAGTGATGGCATCGTGATGTTGGAAGAGGCCAACAGACCGCCTCGCATCGACTAGCAGGGCATAATCTGAGACCGGGTAGCGGCCTTCCATGCCAGCATGGCGAGCGTTCGCAACCGCCAAGCTGTAGAGGATCTCTGCCCCCCTGAAAGGACATTGACAATCAGTTAGCACTGAGGAGCCCTTTAAAGGAAGACGTACTAGCTTCATGTTGTCAGCAGTCTGTTCAAAATGATTACGCTATTTTAAGATGACGGCTGATTCTGTGATTTAGGATTTAAACCACGTTATTTGCTCTGTTCCAGCTAATTGCTCTGAAATCTAATTCTAGCAACTTGCTCATTTGGATACACTTGTTTGCTAATGTAACCCACATTTTAGGTTTTTGCTGTTGCGCCTAATTTTGATTGTTCACAGTAGAAAGAAACGATAAGATATAGAGAAAGGGAAGAGACTTCATTTTTTTTTTCTTTTTTAAAAGGCCCAGGGAATCATTTTACAGCCATATGAACTAAAGGTGGGTTCACTTATCTAATGGAAAATTTTGACATAAAGTATCTATTAAGAAATCAAGCATTTAGTGTTGCATTTTGTAATAAAGGCCTGTTAATCATATGATTTGAATTGTGCCTTTAATTTGTATAAAAGGGATCCTGTTCTTGTTTGCAATGCAAATAGGTAGAACTCACTCACATTAACAGCTACAGTATTATGAATACACCGCAGGTTGTGGGTGTCAGTTATCAGTGAAGTGTGATTAAATCTGCCCCACCTGAGGTGTGACTCTATCACACGGTCCAGGCTCTTGTAAAAGGGCCGAGAGGTGAAATAGCCTGTCCAGTAGTGGTCTTCACGGTCTGCGTAGGCAAAGAAATCTCCACTAAGCACTGGGTAGTCTGCGGGTCTGGATCCCTGAGCTACTCCGTGTGCTTTGTATACAGCGTTGAAGTAGTCAGTGAGAGTCCCAAACTGAGCCTGAGGGGGGGGGGCAGCCAGACAGATGACACATTGTTAAAAAACATACTGTACTCAAAAACAGCGGAACAGCAGACGGCCGAAAGACCACGGCCATCATCACTCTTGAAATTAGAAAATCTCATTATTATGCATGCGTCTTCAATCTTACAGTACATGGCATGTTCTGAACCAAACATCGAGTCACAACAGATTCGTTGTTCTGTCAGCAAGTTAAAATACAACTGCATGATTCATTATCACATGAAAGGTTGTACACTGAGATACTTGGCACACCGCAAGCTGAGAAGCACAAAAACAAAGACAAGGACGCGAAAAACATATATTTGGCAACACACTGTTTGTTACAGACGACAAATTATTTTCTCACTTGTACGTGCATCTCTGGGTGAGAATTCATGTAGTCAAACAGCTTCTGGTAGTTGATGTACTGCTGATCCCACTCCAGGGCCTTGTCGTAGCGGAAGTCATCTCCCAGAGGGACGAGAAGTACCTTGCTGCGGTAGAGTTTGGACTTTTTACGGTACTGATCCAGGAGCAGGTTTGCCCTTAATGTGAAAGAGGCAGAGAGGAAGGGGGGGAGGAAAACCTGAGAGGACACATTTCTTGGCATCCAAGCTGTCCTGCTTTGCATACATCAGTTTTGTAGAAAATCACTATGACCTTGGAAAGAGCAGGATCAAATTAACCCTGGAGGTATTTTCCATAAGCCACTGAAATATCTCCTCTGGAAAGTTCTTTGGGTCCTCTAAAAAAGACAATCTGAAGTCTATGCCTGTTCTGCTCTGGCTGTTGTCATAGAGTGTTGCAGGAATGAGTCCGAAAACCCAGAATTGAGTTAGCATTTTAGCACTTCCGGTTCCCTCGTCTCAAAGTAAATGGGTTCTTGGTTAGATGGCTGAAATAAGGTCTGTGGTTTACACAAGCTTAAGAGATTTTTACATTTTGTTCAACAAAATAAAATACCTCACTCTTGCATTTTGAGGCTTTTAGGTGTCTCAAAAAAAACCGGTTGCTAACATGTGGCTAAATGAGACTACAGAGGTTGTTGGGGACATTAAAACGTCGTCATGCCAAACACGAACACTCATCTACTCACTAGTCCGCCTTCACAGCCTCGTTGTGCGAAGTTGTGTGATGTATTATACATCCGTGGTTTGTACCCGCACTCTCGCAAACTCTTCTAGGTCACGCTAAGAGGAAAGGCTTTTGTAGAAGAGGTAAGGACGCAACATCAAATAACAAGTTGGAAGCTTAGTGGTGGTGACGTTGAAGTCATGCAACCGCGGTGTAGTACGTTTATAGCCTAACGTTAGTTTTTTTTTTTTTTACTTTTGGCGATCCCATTTAACGCTTCAAAAAAAAAAATAAAAATCCGAAAAGTGATGTTGATTAGTAGAGATTATCTTGGTGAACAAAATACTTAACATGCGTATTAAACTTCAGTTTGCCACAGAGTTTATTTTCTTCTTTTTTTCGAGGGAGCCAGGGCGATGCTAACTTCTAAAATACGTCATCTTTGGAACTCTTTATAGGCACAAGTTCAAGTTTAGTTTATTGGTAAGGGACCAATAAAAGATACAGAGTTACAAGAGCAGTCACCAAATTCCAATACTACACAAAAAAGTAATTAGTTATTTGGAGGCGAATACCCTTTTTTACATAATTAATCATTGTTGATCCCTTAACTTTGGGCCAGACCAAGACACATACAGGGAAGGACATTTAATAGTTGAATAATAACCTTGTCAGTGCTCTTTGGTGGACAACCTATGTAATGGAAACACGCTTTCTAAAATATCGATCTAGCTCTAATAGAAATCCTAAAATGTGTTCCCTTAGAAATTCAGGACAGACTCACAGTATCCACTTCGAACCTGTAACATACCCAAATAACAGATAACTAACCTCTCTGCTACATTGGCCTCCACCACAGTTTTTGGTGGCACTTTCCAGGGACAGTTAATCCGACCACCTGGTAACCTCTTAAAATCGAACTGGCAGCAGATCTTCGGGTCGGGCCCACAGGTGTGAGGCACGTCGTAGCTGTAGAACGGCATCATGTGGCAAAAGATGTCTGTGCTCGAGCCAGTGTCTGTCAAGGCAGTAAAGTAAAAATCAAAACATTTGCTTGAGGGACATCCATTGTTGACCACAGCCTCTAAAGACCAGAACGAAATACCTTAATAAGGCATGCTCTGCTCTGAGTAGGGATGGTATTTGTTATCATGGACACACCAGTGCTCATAAACCTGTTGGCAATTTAAGTTCACACCTACAGTGTTCTCTGGGCACTGCCAAAAGTCATTCTGGATAAAGCAGCAAGAAAGTAAATGACATCTATTAATTACAAATGAATTCCCAAAAGAACTGATGATATCTAACAGCGTAATAGAGGGCCCCCCCCCCCCCCAAGAAAAGAGCAAACGGACAGTAAATCTTCAGCAGAAGTCAAATTAAATTTAAAAAATAATAATAATAATAATAATAATAATAATAATAATAATGTAGGCAGCTATTCTGGTTATCCTTCCAAAATGTCCCTCTCTATAAAAAGAGGCCATGACAAGTGGCATGACTCATTCTGCAACGAGCTTAACAAAGACGAGTACATGAATCAGATGACATCGCTGGCTCTGGTCCACTCACCCCAGGCCTGCCTCCACATAAACTCCAGGCTGCGGGTGGAGGCAAAGTGTTTTTTGATGGAGTAGTGGACCCTCTGGATGAGCATGCTGGTCAGGTTGGCCCTCTTCAGCAGATAGGGCATAGTAGCACTGTGACCAAAAGGGTCTACCGCCCACCCACTGCGAGGAGTTACACCTATGACAGCAAGCAGAAAGCAAGGATTTAAGGTTTATGCTCCGATAAAAAAAGGAAGGCCTGCATCTTTTAGAAAATATTCTCCTCAAGCCCTGAGAGCAGCACAAAGTATTTCATCACCCACTGAGTGAGAGGCTACACCTGCTGCATGCGGGATGACAAGCTAAGATTTTATCATCAAGTGTTGAGAGGACTGGTATCTTTAGACATAAACGTAGTGGGGCTAAAATTTCACAGAGACGAGAGCGTTCATTTAACATTTAAGCATCATTTGTCTAAATAGAAATGAAAAGGCTCGAGGAAGGATTCATTTCTGATTGGTTGTGTACCTAGATTTCTCTCCAGCCACTGATGTCCTTCAATGAGCTGGTCTATCATGGCAAAGTAGTGAGCGCTGGCTTCATCCGTCATTACCCAGCCTCCTGTCACGATCTCTAGCTGCCCTCCAAGGATCAGTCTGTTGAAAAGACAGGATTAAGAAAGCAAGGTGAGGATAATCCAACCCCAAAGAGGGAGAGTCACATTAACCAGGTAACACGCTATTTTTGGAGCAACCACTGTCTGCCAGCGGATACTATCTATTGTGTAAAATACTGTACTTAAGGCCAGTAGGCACCACAGAAATCTTAACTAATTCTCAGCGTTAGTAGGGGAAATTAAAAAGGCAAAACTGTGTGCTTCACGGAGTCGTGACTCACTTGCGCATAGCCTCCTGCTTGTGTATGTCTGCAGTCTCCCACCACTTGGAGAAGAATGAAATCTCAGACCAGATGAACTTCCTGCGAGGATCCTCAGCCAGCTTCACCACCATGTTGTTTAAAATATGTTGCGTCTGGTCTGTGAAGTACTTGTCAAAAGTCTTGACCCATCCTAACAAGAGAAGACGATAAATATAAGCCATTTGCACAACAGTTGGCAAACAGACGGTCCACTACAAATTGGACTCTCTGAAACAATAAACCTCTACAACCCCCCACCCCCATCTAGCCGCCTGATACAGAGACAAGACGACAGGGCAGATAAGAGACTCAACGCTGTGGAAAAAGTGCTGTGACGGATCAAAAATAAAACTCATATTTTATTCAAGTAGAGCTGTTCCCCACAGAAAGCTATTTAACAGAGTGGTTTTAAAGAAAGTGACTAAAAAGCACTTTCTCTCCCCTTTTCGTATTCAACAGAGTAGAATACCACAGCCTATAAATATCTTTATCTCACATATTGGAGGCCAATATATTGTACAGAGCTCAATGTTCCACATCATTGTAAGCAATGGCACTGAAATGGTGATAGTTAAGTGAACCAGAGCTCATAGTCAGTTTTGAGGGGCAGGACTATTTACTGCAGTCTTTTTAACATTGCATTACTCATTGTTTGCCCTGCTTACTTGTAGTTTAATAAAGCTCTTAAAATCCCGTCTTCGCATTTAAAGGAATGAGCCTATTACCAGTAAACCTGCTTTCACAAGTCTTCAGTGTGAGCTGAACCGTCTGTTAATCCTGGACACTGAATGCTGCATAAAAATAAATCACTGAAGAACACTTTGCAGCAGAGTTTAATCAAATCCAGCTCCAAATGAAGCCTATTCCCATTGTTGATGGACAAAAGGTGCAGGTCTCTGCAGTCTGTCAACATATCAATAACTGTCAAGTTACCAAGCATGTGGCAGGCTGGTAAACAAGTTTAATGGAAATGTCAGTCTAAAATAAAATCTCAGCCAATCCAAACTATAAATAGCTACAGTTTTCCAAGGAAAATATATTTCTAATTCCATTGTTTGTGGCTAAGCCGTCTATCATGTCAGCATTATGCTAATAATAATTAATCAAATTTTTCCCTATCACTACCCTCCCACTCAGGTAAGACCTCACAGTAGATTCCTATGTGTACAGGCAAGACACTATTTTTGTGCTGAAAAAATAAAAATAAAAACAAAGTGCTCGGATATGTATATTAAGATACAGTTTGATCAGGAACACTTTCAGACTAGCACTGAGAAATGTACGACTGTAAATTGAGTTTTGCTGCGTGTGTTATCCCCTCTCACCTGGATCATTGTGGGAGTGGGGGACCACAAACACTTGCAGCGGTTCATTGTCCCACTCTTCAGGTTCATAAGTAATGTCAAAGCCCTGTTTCCATACGCCGCCATCGGGGTTGTCAAACTTGAGCAGGGAGTACACATCCAGCATCTAAAAATGAAACACAAACTCATCTTTCGCTCGCGAGACACTCCCCAAATATAAGTATGCAATAACTTCTACAATATAGATAACAGAGAAGGGAAGAAACAGTAGTATAATAAGCATACCTGAACGTCTGCTGGACCACGTCTGCCCAAAGCAAATTGACAATCCTGGGGCTTTACGGCGAGGAAAGTGGGGTGGCCGTCGAAGGGTAGGACCCAGGAACCATTGGCACTTCTGAATGGCAGGTGGCCGCTGGGAGACACAGCTCCTGTGTCTGTGAGCTCCATCACAGAGTCCTTTATGTGGCTGATGATTTGGTGGTTTTCCTCCAGGAGCTGCTCCAGCTGCTCTATCCGGTTCTGCAGAACTGAGATTTGGCTCTAAAAACACACACAAAAATAATAAATCACACATCATAAAACATCTGTTGGCCAAACACACATTCTTTTTCTCTGTTACAGTGAACAAACTTCAGTTTTAAGACAAACCTCTGATTCAGCCATGGTAACAAATCGCAGTATGAGAGCAATCAGCCCTAAAGATATCTACATAGTGATGATTTTGTACACAGATGTACCTAATCATGTACAAAAAAAGAATACATATTAAGCCCTGTTCATCAAAACAAAACATGCAAAAATAAGTGCAACAAAAAAACACGCAGAAAGGGCTTTTCACGCAAGATATGTACCACCACTACAGCTATTATTCTTACCCGTGGAAAGTTCCCGCCATTCTGTCGCCTCGCAGGGTCATGTTGGACTCGATCCAACATCAGATACAGCGAGAATACAGCCACACAGAATATGGCCCCTCCACACACCGTCACCTGCTTCCTGAGCTTCATCCTCCTCTGGAGCAGTCTGCTTTCCCGAGTTTAAATTTTAAAATGACCTTGGCTGTGGTGGGGGGTTTTTCCAGCACAGAGGGGGAAAAAAAAGGTCCTTGAAAAGCGAAATGCGATCCTTCACAGTGCAGGAAAAAATGATGGAAAGTAACCAGCTACACCAGTATTAATGGTTCAGTTCCACTCCCACGATGCCTCCAGCCTCCACTCACCATACTGGAGATCTCAGCAAAGGGGGCTACAGCAGTGGTAGCAGTGTACAAGGGTTCCTAATCAGCAATAGCTGGCAAGCAGCATGTCAACTCTGGCCAAACCACAGCCACCGGTGGGCTCCTTCAAAGTAGCCCTTGTGCTCAACCATCCAAACCGATGAGACTGCAAGAAAAGAAAAAAAAAAAAGAAGCGCCACACAGAAGGGGCTCAAACAGGGAGCCTAGTGTCCCTGCAGCATGATGTGTGTCGCTGTGGGCTTGCTCTCCTGGTCCAGTCCCCACTCCCACAGCACAGTCTAATCCTCCAGTATGGCCAGAGTCCACTTTGGCTCAGTTGGCCTTCAGAGCCATAACAGTTTGCAACACTGGGATGCAGTGCAAATAAATAGGCTGAGAAAAAGAACAACTTGGCTCGGAGCTGCAGCTTTTTAATCAAGCCTCAACTCTGCTCGACGGAGCTCCAGGAATTAAAATGAGACAAATGTCATTCTTCTCTCAGCAGCATAGTGACAGCCCATCTACTGTGGCAGCATGGGCAGTGCGTCTGTCCTTGATCACAAGTGCCAAGTTGAAATCACATCAGAGGGTCTTCGTCAGCTGTTAGGAAAATTTCAGATTAATGGAGCATGCAGAAAATATGTATTCAGCCTCCCAGAGAGGGACTGTCTCTGACAAGAAGCACAAGTCAAAAGGAACTGCGTGACAGTGAGAGATACTGTTTTTGATCTGACAAGTAAAGTCAACAGGGGGAAAAAAACGAAAAAGATATCAAGCTGAGCACAGGGGCCTGTGTTTCCTCACAGCACTAATAGGTGTTCCTGTTTCCCTCTGTGTGCAAATCCAACACATCATAATCCGCTCACTTCTCAGGCTGGGACTAGCTCAGCATTACCACATGGAGTTGGGATAATAACCTGGCACTTACATTTGCTTAGACTGACTGAAAAATAGCCTCAGTGACAGCAGGAAGACGATCATTTCTTAGATCATCTGATGAATACATACAACACGAAAGGCTTCGTTAGTTGGCGTGCCTGACAGGTCACTAACGGCTACAGCCGTTCATTTATGGGACTAAATGTAAATGCACCACAGCTGCACAACATGTCTCTGTGTTCACAGACTCGTAGGTAAACAGTCAAAGTCCCCTGACCAGTATTCTTCGGGTTATTGACTCGGAGGTGGCACCTCTGTTAAGCTTTAACTTTAATGACTTCTGGTCAGATATCGATGGGCAGCTAGCCAAGCAACACTGCGTTGCTTCAAACTTAAGCGCACTAAAATAGCTTTAAACATTATCCTGTGCAAACTCTGATACACGGCAGCTAGTTAAAGGGTGTAGCTGGTTAACCCACTTGCCACATTAAAGCACTCTGCCAAACTTTAATAATCTCGGTTAAACTAGATATCTCGAATATGCAGCTAAACAAGCTAGCGCTAGCTACCAGATGTTCCGTTATGAAGTTACCACATCAACGCGACTGGTTTGCGCGCTAGCCTCAAGACTCGGACAACGTCTAAATACGAGGATTGCACTTTGACTTACTGGCAAATGTAGGTGAACAGCAGTCACAGCTGTCGTTCTGCATCTGCGAAAAGCCCGTGCTGCACGGCAGCTCGATGTCTAACGTTGCAGACGATAGCGAGTATCGGCTTGATAACGTTAAGACAATACGTGACCGATTTATTCCTGGCTAACCACTCACGTTACATCTAAACATCGGCTAACCTTCATGTACGAGCTTGGGACCCCGTCTCTTTGTGAACAAAAGGATAAAATCTGACGTTACCCATCAAATGAGTGTAATCCGGAAGAGTGCAGAGCCCAGCAGTGTGCTCCAGGTTGACAGATTACCATCTGAACCAGCTAGCCTAGCAGCTAGCACCGCTGAGCTGCTGCAAAGGCTTATGGGAAGAGGGGAGCTGCACATCAGTCGATGATTGGCTAACAGCTTCAGCATACTGTCGAATAAATGCAGCAGCCTCTCATTTCTCGACTAATAAATGCGTTTGGTAGATGTGATTGTCTGCCATGCAACATACGTTTATGAATGACTGAATTATAATTGTATAAATATGATGACTTAACACACAAGGTGGCGTTAAGCCAGAGTGTCCACCATGTGTTGAACCATGAAACAGATAACAGCATCATTGCAAAAACACAGTGAGTATACAATAGAATTGTTTACAACACAGTAAACAAGAAGATCCAAGCACTTGTATTCACACAGGCGACGTACTTATACCAGGACTGAACGCAACATGAGCTTACGTCTAGTGACCCCGTTAGGCTAGTTATTATTTCTAATTAATGATTGTAATATTTAGCACAATCCAACTTGAAGTTCAGAGACAAAATAGTGTCTATAATGATATATATTAAAGTTAATATAGTGGCTATTAATTATAAAGAAATTGGGAGTAGAAGGTGCTAATGTAAAGGTGTGTCACCATGCAACTTTTATAATGCTCCTGTAGAGGGACTGTGAGCCCTGGAGTGCCCCCCTTCCTGTCTGAGCCACTTGCCTATAGAAAGAGGGGCTCAAGCAGTGCTGCCTATTCTGTCACTATGTCCCCAAAGCTAAAGACCAGAGAAGTTAATACTACTGTGCAGGTAAACAACACTTGAGGAGCCCAGTGTGGAAAATGTAATGATGCTTTGCAGGTGCGTCACATTGTTGTGTTCTTTAGATGAATCGCTCAGGAACTCCTTATGTGTTTATGGAAACAGGAGCTTAGTGGATACCTCAATAATTAATTAACAGATTGTGTGGGACACGACAGGAACAGATGGTGTTATATTGGTTTTCCTAGTCACAAGAGACTTATAACTTTTAAGGGGCTCTACAAAACCATCCATAATGCTGTGTATGATTGGGGTGTATGAGAGTGTTATTTCCTGACTTAAAAAATAGGTTTGGTAGCAGAAAGTACACCAGCCTGTTCTGAAAGCGTAATCTCTCACTAACGAAAGTCGTGAGGAGGAACAAATGTTTACACAGCTGGTTTCGATTTTGATTTCAGAGTGTGCCTCTTCTCTTTGGCTCCCTAATGCTGTTGCTGAGCTTTGTGGATCTCCTGTGGATCTGGTATGTATGAGATTTCACAGCAAGTCCAGCCCGTAGGAAATATTTACCAACTGTTCATGCTGGATATTCTTCTAAAGTCACAAAGCTGCCATGGTAATATGAGAGCCTTAACAGGTGTACCTGAGCACAAGGCCCAAAGGGAACCACCTTGTCTCCACGGCAACAGGTGAAACACAACAACGTGCTCGGCTGACCTGGTAAATGAGAGTCCCCAGGGGACTGATGCAGGAAATACTATAACAGGGCACTTGCTTTTGTAGTTTTGACCTGAAGGGAGACACTGTTGTGGATGTACTGTACATTTTTAAGCTCATATGTCGAGACTCAAAATGCAAATGTCTTTCCCCTATAACTCACTGAAGTGTACATTAGTATGATTTTGATGTAGGTACTTTATTTTGAGTGTTTCCATTTTGTGAGACCTTATAATTTACTGCATTCCAGAAGAAAATATTTGGGTTTTTACTCCACTATATTTGTTGGTAGTTGTATACTAGTTATTTTATTGTATGAAGTTTAACATACTTAAAATGTGCAGCATTGTTCCCCCTAGGTTTGTATTATGTGAAATTGGGGGATTTGTGATTTGTTGTATTTGCGTTGCATGTTTGTAGTATTGTATGATTCTATATCTTATCAAGTATAATCTAGTCTTGTATAGTCTAGTCCAGTGTATGTTTTTAAGGTACTCTTTACAAATGGTGTATAATGACTTTAGTAATGGTAAATAAATAATTTAATAATGCGTTATACATTTGTTAGAAACCATAATTAAGCACAATGTTGTGAAAAAATCCATTTATTTTATTACATAATCAGCTTGGCAAAAGCCCTCTGTGTCTGTGTGGAGTGAAGAAAGCCACAGAATAAAAATGTAACCAAATAAAGCAGCGATGGAGACAGAGCTCCTCTGGCTCCTCTTCCTTTTACGGTAATGGTGCGTGGGGGAGAGGGGCGGGACTACTACCTGAACGTCATCAACGTGCTCCGCGGCACCCGGAAGCGATGCGACATGTTTGGCTGAAGTTAGCAGTGTTTGCGACCAAGTAGAGTACAATTAAACAACATATTCACCACATTTAGTAACGTTGTATTCTGTGTGGCACCGTGAAGATGAGTTTGAATGAAAAAGAAAAGGTGAGGTAACAGCAGTTAGCTAACTTACGTAGCCTCTTTAGCTTAGCAGATTTCATCCAGATACGTTTAACGTTACTCGAAGCGTTTCCGTTATGCTGAGCCATTGATGCCTACTTTTTTCTCTTTAACCCAGGATCCTGCAGCCCTGAAGGAGGAGGGGAATGCCCTTTTCAAGGCAGGAGACATGCAGGGCGCTGTCTGCTGTTACACCAAAGCATTAAAGCTGAGTGACAGCCCGGCAGAGAGTGCTGTTCTGTACCGCAATCGCTCTGCCTGCTACCTGAAACAGGAGGAGTACCACAAGGCAGAGGCTGATGCCTCCAAAGGTAGGCTAAATCGCGGTCAGTTATATTGTAGCGTTCATACATCACTGAGTACAAATGCACGTTATAATCTTAGTTTAAGTGAAGGGACACTTCCCAAATATACAGTTAAGCCTCAATCTACCCACCCAGATAGATCTTCTATGACCTGCCGAGGTTGGCTTACCCCAAACCAGGGACCTGGATGACTTTTGGTTTGTGGTGCATTTGAAAAGCTCAACAGCAGCTCTCTTCAAACATGACCGAGATGCTCACGATGATCTGTAGACCCTTGGGTGAACAGTTTCATTGAGAACCACTTTCAACGCACATACACACACCAACTGTCTTATCTTTGATGGAAGGAACTATTTACAGCTTATCTAAGTCTGTTTAGTTCACATTTCAGGTAAAAGTAAAAACGATTTACTGTACCTTTGCCTGAACTGTCACTCCAGCTGTATTGAGGTTCATGGATGTATGTATTGTACGTGGTTATATTGAATGTCCTATCCGTCACTCTTTTCAGCTCTTGATAATGACCCAGGTGATGTGAAAGCCAGGTTCCGGAGAGCTCAGGCCTTCCAGAAACTCGGTCGGCTTGACCAGGCCTTTCTAGATGCTCAGAGGTGTGCCCAGCTGGAGCCCAAAAACAAAGCCTTCCAAGATCTGCTCCGACAGCTGGGAGCACAGATCCAGCAGAAGGTGATGTGGTTTTCTTTAATAAAGTGGATGAAGGGTAATGGAGGTGTGTCTTGTAGTTGAAATAGTGCCCTGAAGAAAGTGTTGCTAATTTGGGGTATTTTCTCTTGGCCATGTAGTCGGTGCAACTACATTCCACAGATGCTCGTGTGCAGCAAATGTTCTCCCTCCTCTTAGATGCATCTGCTAAAGACTCGGATCGACAAAAGGTAAGGCGGGAAGATAATAAACTGCTGTAATTCACTCTTTTATCATGCGCTTGATATTTATTCATTGTAGTCTGATCTCTCTGTAAAGTTGTATTGCACCAAAATAACGTGGTCCATTATTAAATTTCAGGCTGCTCAGAATCTAGTGGTATTATCTCGCGAAGATGCAGGAGCTGAGCAGATCTTCCGTAACGATGGAGTGAAGCTGATTCAGAAACTCCTTCAGTCAAAGCAGGAGGATGTCGTCCTGTCTGCCCTGAGGACCCTGGTTGGGTTGTGTACCGGGCATCAGTCCAGAGTAAGTGTGACTATTCTCTTTTTAAAGTTATCCATTGTATTATCTTTAAAGTCGTATTTTAACAGGCATGCAAACTTCTACTTTCTTAGAAAACATAGATTAAACCAAGTATATCCATAGTGATGGACCCTATATTTGCGTTTTGTATCTTTTTAATGTCTATGATCTACATCCATGTCTCTCAGGAGACTGTATTCACCATGCCAGTAACACTTATCAATTGCTTTGCTGCTTTGTACCGCTGACATCCACTGTTTTATTCCCAGACTATGGCTATAGTGAATGAGTTGGGAATGGAGCAGCTGTGTGCAGTAATGGGATCAGGAGCCTCCGCTGTGTCTCTGGCTGCCTGCCACCTGCTGCAGGTGATGTTTGAGGCTCTGACGGAGGGCATGAAAATAGAGATCAGAGGGAAAGATGAAGCCATACTTCCTGGTGAGTTTGGACTGTGACCATGTTTGTATTTGGAGTTGGCTACACATGAAAGTTGACCTATAACAAATGCTTTTTTTTGTGTGTGTGTATCAACTTTCAATGGTGATTAACTGTGTGAATTTGACACAGAACCCTCCAAGGAGCTACGCTCAATGTTACGCCACCTCTTGGAAATGATGCCAGCATCTAATGTGTCAGGGCCGGGCAGAGACAGCGCCATCAACCTCCTGGTCAAACAAGTTCCCCGCAAGTCCTTGAAAAACCCAGATAACTCCCTCACATTATGGGTGATAGACCAGGGTATGAAACGCAACTGCACACGATGTAGATTTTCTTGCATTCTTTGGTAAAAAAGAGACATAGACCTTATGCCAAACACACCCATTTCCGTTTTTCAGTATAGTTGCACTACCATGGGAAGGAAAAGTCGGTTTTTACTCTGTTTTCAAATGTCAAATGAAATTTGCCTATGGCCTCAGCTATTCTAAGCCCACTTCAGACATTCTGTCACCAGTTTTATTTGGCTGCAGCCACATTAATGAACTCCTTGTACTACTGCAGGACTGAAGAAAATCCTGGAGGTGGCCGGAACAGTCCCTGAGCTCTCAGAAGGACCACCTCTCACAGAAAACTCCCACATGAGCTGCTCTGTTTTGCTTAGCAAACTCTACAATGACCTAAATAGCGACAAACAGAGGGAGAACTTTAACAAACTGTGTGAAGAATATGTACAGTGAGTTGACCACCGAAACGTGTGCTACTAATTTCACTTGCGCTGCATAATACTGCCATAACTGAAAACAAAAATCCTTATTACAGGCCATAAGCCAAAAAGTGACATTCTTTCACTAACTTTCTAACTCGTGTTTTTCTGGGTAGGCAACACTTTAGCCGAACTGGCCTAGACGCCAAGCTGCGAGCCATCCAGACCGTATCGGTGCTCCTCCAAGGACCAAGCGACGTGGGCAACAGAACTCTGGAGATATCAGGAATGACTGATGCAGTGATCTCTCTGTGTGCCTCTGAATATGTAACTCACCAGCAGGTAGCTGTGGAGGCTCTTATCCATGCTGCAGGCAAGGCCAAGAGAGCCTCCTTCATCACAGCCAACGGCGTGACACTTCTGAAGGACCTCTACAAGAAGAGCGAGAATGACCGGATACGTGTGAGAGCCCTGGTGGTGAGTGCTGCAGCAAAGCAAGTATATGTATTTCAGGCAGTTGGACAAAAGAACATCTCCAAAAAAAAGCTAAATGAACTGTGGTTTCTGATGGTTATTACACACAGGGTTTGTGCAAGCTTGGATCAGCAGGGGGGACAGATTTCAGCATGAAGCAGTTTGCAGAGGGATCCACGCTAAAGCTCGCCAAGCAGTGCAGGAAGTATGTTTGCCTGTGTTGAATATTGAACCTGGGTATAGATTAAGAGAAATGTGTCATGCCTGATCCACATTGTTGCATAACCTGATTGAAAACAACAGATAACGAATGGTTTCTTGGATTTGAAATACAAGCAAGATGTATCTCTTTCTCTTTTAGGTGGCTGTGTAATGAGTCTCTGCCCCCGACCTCTCGCCGGTGGTCTGTGGAAGGCCTGGCCTACCTCACCTTTGATGCTGATGTGAAGGAGGACTTAGTGGAAGACAAGAACGCTCTCCTGGCCATGTTTGAACTAGCAAAGGTTTGACTGCTGATCGTAATTGTAGGTTTTCATACTTGTTACACATGGACTATACGGGGCAATTACAAAGTCAGATTCCTCTCAGAAGAGTGTCATTGTGATATTTATTTTTGTGTAGTTATTTGAAACCACCACCATGAGAATACACACAATCGCTTTGATAGTGTTGACTGGGATAGTTTTGACAAACTTGTTTTTCTTTTGTGTTCCTGCAGTCTGAGGATAAGACGGTGCTCTTTGCTGTGGGCTCCACATTAGTGAACTGCACCAACAGCTATGATGTGGAGAAGCCAGACCCACAGATGGTGGAGCTGGCCAAGTATGCAAAGCAGCACGTGCCCGAGGAGCACCCCAAGGTACCATATAAATGCTCCTTTTTTCATGTAGAGCTAACATCACACGATGTTCCTTTTAATATTGTACAGTAGCTCTGTGACTCTAACTTCACCCTGTATCTTTAGGCTTTCTTCAAAATTATTTTACATGTATAAAAAATATACATGTAAAATAATTTTGACTGGCTGTTTTACATTAACTTGTCTGTCTTGTCATGTGTCAGGATGCACCTTCCTATGTGGAGAAAAGACTGGTGAAGCTGCTGCAGGCTGGTGTGGTGTCTGCGTTGGTGTGTATGGTGAAACAGGAGAGTCCCGCCCTCACTGAGGCTTGCAGGGAGTGCATCGCCAGGTAGGAAAATGGCAGTTAGTCTTTTCCACTCACTGTTCTCCCTGTAGAAATTCTGCTAATAACATTTCTCACGGCAGGGTCTTCTTGGCTTTGGTGGAACGACAGGCAGACAGAGGCACAGTGGTGGCACAGGGTGGGGGAAAGGTAGTGATAAATATACCTAGTTTAGCCTGCACACTGCTCTACACACCTTGCTTTAGGAGGTTTACACGATTTATGTTCACTGTTTTCCTCCACAGGCTTTGATCCCGATGGCCTCTGACAACACAGATGTAGGTAAAGTCAAAGCAGCACAAGCACTGGCAAAAATTACCATCACATCTAACCCGAACATTGCCTTCCCAGGAGAAAGGGTAAGAATTGCATGCTGTAAAAAGCCTCCTCAGTTTAAAAAAAAAACAAGCCCCAAAGAAATGGTCATATTTAACCATGTCTCACATTTTGTTGTCAGATCTATGAGATGGTGCGCCCCCTTGTCAGTCTTCTGAGTCTTGAATGCACCCTGCTGCAGAACTTCGAGGCACTCATGGCTCTCACCAACCTGGCTGGCATCAGTGATAGACTCAGGTTGGCCACTAGGGGACAGTCTCTCCTAAGAATACAACTTATAAAACAGTCCATCATAACGGGACTTGATTCGCAAGTACTTGAATTTGTTTACAGAAACCACACCTCAGAGTGTTTCTTTTGTTTTAACTTAAACAAGTATTACAAATCTACTATCCTCAAAGAAAGGATTTCCTAAATGTAGTTGCAGATATGTGTCATTTTTATGATTAAACAGGATCCTAGTTTGCTTCCTAAAGTAAAAAAAAAAGCCGTTTTAAATATTACCAGAGCTTTTTTTTTTTTAGGACTTTGGGGGCTCTGAATGATGACCATTAAAATGACATTTTTCAAAGCTGTGTTAATAGTTTGACTGTGTTAATACTGTTTTTTGTTGTTGCTTTTTTACATAGCTGAGGCCACATCCTTTCAGTGTATAGGCATATATACCTTTTAAGATGTACAACTATGCCTGCCTGGTGCCATCGTATTCATATTTTTCTTTATTGTTCTTGGATTTTATCAGGTCAAAGCTTCACACTCGAACTTCTCCAGATTCTACTTAATTTCATAATATATCTTTTATTCTGACATCACAGTTTTGGATCAGTGTTTAGAGTATCTGCTTATACTGATGAAGTACGTTGTTTCACAGACAAAAGATCATAAAGGAGAAGGCAGTCCCAAAAATTGAAGGCTACATGTTTGAGGAGCACGACCTGGTCCGAGCTGCTGCCACAGAGTGCATGTGTAATTTGGTTCTAAGCACAGAGGTAAGACACGTATTCATACGTGATTGTATGGCACAAATATGTTAGGTTGAAGTGAACGCAGTGGACGTGCGCTGTGTCCTCAGGTGCAGAAGCTGTACCTGGCCACAGGGAACGATCGCCTGAAGCTGCTTGTGCTCTACAGCGGAGAGGAAGACGAGAGGCTGCGGAAAGCTGCTGCAGGAACTCTGGCCATGCTGACGGCAGAGCAGCCTGAGCTCTGCGCCCGCATCCCTGGAACAGTAAGCATACCACTGCAGCAGTTCGCTGTCCCCACACATCCATCAACTCAGCACTGTCACATACTACAGTGATTCGCTCTATTTTAGCTCACATGACTCCTTGTTGTCTTCTCCTCTCAGACGACCCACTGGCTAGAGATTGTACAGGCGCTATTGCTCACTGAAATATCCGACCTGCGTCATCGTGGAGTGGTCATAGTTCAGAACATGATGCAGGCGGAGAAGAGTCTGGCTGAGACGCTCATGGAGAGTGAAGTTCTGGAGATTCTTTCTGTCATGGCGAAGGGAGGAGAGGGCACACCAGAAGCTGTTTCTAAGATAGCTCAGAACTGTCTGGACAAGGCCGTGGAGTACAACATCATCAGGACCAGGGAAGGGAAGGAAAAGGGCAAAGGAACTGAACCCTGAATACATTGCTGCCTCCTGGCAATGTTATAGTGCTTTGAGTATTATGTGGGACCACTGAAGTGATTTCAATTTTGCAGGAAATCTGATTTGGTCTGGATGGGCACAAGCTGATCCTGAAATGTTGTTTCACATTGATTTTCCACTGAATGTATTTATCTTAATGAGTCTGTATATTCATGAACCTCCACCAAAAATGTATGTTCACCCCTTGGAGACCAATAAGGCTCTATACATTCTTTACTAAACCTAGATATTTGCAACTGTCTTTATTTGTAATTATTATTCCACAAAATACATTATCTTTATTTTCCAAGTTATACACTACTATATTAATTCTTTATATATTTTGCTCTAAGTGACAACACACCAGAAGCACAAACATTTGATTCACATAGTGTAGTGTTGTAGTTTAAATGTCTTTTTCCCTATGTTGCTTTTATGTTTTATGTAAAGCACTTTGAATTGCCTTGTTGTTGAAATGTGCTACACAAATAAACTCGCCTTGCCTTTTGTTTTTAATGTTGTTGTCATCGCTGTTAGTATCCCTCCACTACATCCCCAGTGTCTTAATTGTGTGGTTGGTGGCTTTCTAATGTTGGCTGAGCACTTGGGCAGAAAAATAAAACCTCTGTACCCACATGATGTCCTCTTCTCTCTGCTGAGTTCACCAGATCGCCCCGTCGAGTCATTGTGCGGCAACACCGGAGCGCATGCGCAGCACAAACCCAGTAACTACGCCAGTGGTGAAACTTTGCGGATTACTGCGTTGCGCGGCTGAGCGGCGTTTCCACGAGAAACCAGACGAACCAACCAGAGTTAAGTGTTTCCAATGCGGTGGCTCGGGTTTGGCTTCAACGCATTTGGACAAATATATGCCCATGATAAATTAAGTAAAGGAGAGTGTAGCGACGCTGTCAAGGAAGTCAAAGTGATGACCCCCACGGAGCTAACGTTAGCTAGTCATGTGGGCAGAAGCGACTGCTGCTTGAAGACTGATCGTCAAATTAGAGCAAGCTGGAGTCGAAGAGCATCTTTGCATTTGGATGGTAAGTCTACAAGAGATACAGCAACTTTAACAGCTCTGGTTGGACACTCTTGTGACTTGTATAAACAGACGGCGTCTGTAAAATCACACTCTTTGTGTCACTCTGTTAGGCGACAGCTGCGTGTGCCTAACGTTAGCAGGTTTCGGGGCGGTCGTCGCCAATGAGTCCTGTGGTATTTCTATGAAAGAGAGCCCTGGCTGTAAAGATGCCTTCATCAGTGAGTTGTACTTGACCCTCGCTTTCCCAGACAGAATTGAGTCCTGGGATCTGCAGAAGAAAGAGGAGACTCCATCATGGAGCATGGGAATAAAAACAGAAAGCTCTGGTAATGTATAACTATCCTAATAATCCCCTTTGACAGCTACTAGAAGTAGCCTGTGATAATTGGCTAAACAGCACACTTGTTGCTGCTTTCCAGGACCCCCTTTGAATCTCCCACTGGTCCCTGGGGGTTACATAGCCACAAAACCGCCCTTCTACCGCTCCTTATCACCACAGCTGAAAGCCAAGAGTCTGGCGCTCAGTGCAGAGCATGCCATCCTTCTGAGTGCCTCTGGAGCTGTGTACACCTGGGGACTGGGCAGGTAGACATGATACACATCTGTCTTGTCTTTATTGGGAATCAGCGCGATAATGCCATCAAGCATACCTCGATGTTTTGTGCGTGCGTGTGTTTATTTGACAGCCATGGTCAGTTGGGGCACGGAGACCTCACCTCTGAGGAGCAGCCCAGGGCAGTGGAGGCACTGTGGGGGATGCCCATGAGCTGTGTAGCTACAGGAGGCTGGCACTCTGTATGCATTAGTGGTAAGTGTCAGACAAGATGTTGGCATCTTGGGGGGGGGGGTGACACCTCAAATGACCTCAAATGACCTTTTCTCCAGATGGGGGTGACCTTTATGTCTGGGGCTGGAATGAAAGTGGCCAGCTTGGACTTCCATCACGAAGCCTGAGGAAAGCGCCGCAGCAGCAAAGTTGCCATCAAGCAGGTAAATCTGTTTGCCTATAAAATGGGATGTTTGAAAAATACAGTAAAGGGACATTTCACTCAAAAAAACACCTAGAGTACCTATCTATCTATCAGTCAATCCAAATACTTCTGTATTAGCTGAGGAGTACGTAACCTGACCCCAATACACCGCACTCAGCTGCATTGTTTTTTGTGGCATTTATGATAGTTACTATACTCCGTGCTTCTTCAATATGGACATTTATTTCCACACCATCTATAAAGGATGCTTGTCAAGTGATTAACTCTGAACAACAGGAAAACATTTTCACCATTAGGCCTGAGGATTCACTGTGTGTGTGTGTGTATATATATATATATAGTTACAGTTGATATCTCAATCAAAATCTTTGCAAATTCACAAACCATTTAAGTGCATTGATAGCACTTGTATGTAAGCATGGGAAATGCTTTATATTTTTCCTGGATGAACCAGCCCCTTAACTGTAATATTATATATGTTGCCAGGCATGCTGCTCATAGTAGTCACTGACTTATGTTGTCTTAAGTAGTAAGAACATTAACTGCACTGAACAGGAGCACTGGGCCAAGATGCCAGAACATCTTCCACTGAAGAACCACAAGAGGGAGAGAAACATGAAGATGTATTCATATCGATCCAGGCATTCCCGGCTCTGCTGGATATCACTCCATCATGTGAGCTGAGGACAGTCAGCTGTGGCTGCCGCCACACAGCTGCAGTAACAAGTAAGATACCTTGTGTTGATGCGTTGAGTAATTGCTGCACAATTTCTTGGCAAGTCAATGTCATCTTTATCTCATGTTTTCTAATTTCAGCCACAGGTGACCTCTACACTTGGGGATGGGGTAAGTTTGA
This sequence comes from Coreoperca whiteheadi, assembly GCA_011952105.1. Taxonomy (NCBI): domain Eukaryota; kingdom Metazoa; phylum Chordata; class Actinopteri; order Centrarchiformes; family Sinipercidae; genus Coreoperca; species Coreoperca whiteheadi. The sequence continues at coordinate 18,715,365 of CM022474.1, read as the reverse complement.
ATTTGGAGCTTAACTGACACCTTAACATCTTTAAAAATCTGTTGCAGATGTGTCACATCTTTGTAGCATGATCCCAGTACCAATTAAATTTAAGACGTAATCTTAGCGCACAGCTTGGTTGAACTTTCCCTGTCCATCTTTACTTCTACTACCATTTCAGGTGACTATGGCCAACTTGGACACCAGACTTTAATCAGTTCAGATGAGCCCCAGCTTGTGGAGTTCTTCAGGGAGCAGCAGATGCGTGTGGTTGATGTAGTGTGCGGGGCGTGGAACACTTTTGCTGCTGTCGTCAAGGAGGAAATTGCTTGCTCTTAAAAATATTATGGAATCCCCATGATAAACGTGGACACTGGACTTTGGACAACATACCAGGAAGTGTAAATTTTATTTATATATATATATTTTTAGTAATTTTCACTTGTCTGTATAAAAAAAAAAAAAACCTTCGTAAATGAGTACTTTTTGTAAATATTTAATTTTTAAAAAAGTCAGGTTTTACAACAGTTAAAATCAACCAGTTAAAATCCACGGGTAAATATAATTTAAGGCAAATATCTAAAATGGATATTTTTCAAATAGAACAACCATATGAGAGTTAAAGGGAGATGCATTTCCACAGACTGCTACAGGTCTTCACAGCACAATCTTAAAAGAACTGTGGAGACATCAAAATATAACAGAAGCAGTTGGTGAGAAAAGTAGTGTTGAGTAAAGTGCATAATTATGGGTGATAACAGCATTTAGATTTCTAGTCACCTGACAAAATCTGGCGACCTTGAAATGACATGCTGAAACTCTGAGAGGTTCACGGTTCCATCCTTGTCAATGTCTGACTCTTCAAGAATCTAAACATGCAAAGGAAACAACTGTTAAGCCCACAGACACATCAGTGTTGTTTTAACCATATAGGGTTTCTCTCTACATCTTCAATCAGGAGAAGCCTCAGTGAACTCACATTGCTGATGAGCTGTCTCATTTCTTCGGGTGTTAGTCTTGTTTCATCTGTCTCGCCAGTCAGGCAGTTAACCAGCTTCTCCAGATCAACGACGTCAAGAGTCCCATCATCGTCAAAGTCTGAAAAGATCAATATGCTTTTTCCACCGATGGATAGCCTTACATGTTTTATCAATAACCAGCTAATTTTTTTTTTAAATCAAATTATTTACCAAATATACGGAATGCATAGTGGGATTTGATTTCCAGAGTAGCAGAGTCACTGAAGGCACTCAAGAGGTCCAGAAAGTCCTCAAATGTGAGGCTTCCATCTTTCTGTTCAGATGTTGAGAAAACATGGCAGATTCTTTTCTTGAAAGGGTTGGACTGTGACGGGAACAAGTACAAGGGTCAGTACAGTTTATCAGTACTTGAAGCACTTCCTCCAGAACACACAAAGCACAGGATGATCCTAGTCGTACAGTGAGAACAACCACTAAGCAGCAGTCCACACAATGCCACATTCCCTCTGTTTTGCTATGAAATTCACCTTGAGCTCTGGCAGAGTAAGGATCCTCTCCATTGGTACTCTGGTATTTGGAAGTCCTTTCTCATCTTTTGTGAGCAGTTCTGTGAATCTCTTGTGAGCACTAATAAAAACAAAAGGCTTAATCACGGATTGCAATAAGCAGTTCTAAATCGATTCAAATGCTTAAAACTAGTCACATATTTATAATGTGGCATGCAGCTGATCACTTACAGAAGAATTTCTTGTTTTGACAGGAATGTCAGCTCCTAAAAGTAAAAGGGAGCATTATTAGAATGAAAAACATTCAAAGATTAACCTGAAGCAGTACTTTTTAACCACACTGGAATACTTTTAGAGCCAGACTTCCTATAACACATCCATGATTTGACTAGTGATATTAGCGCCATCAGCTTCTATGCGTAATGGTAAATTGAAGTGGTTGCTGTTATTAACGTTATGTTTGCCGTTATAGGAAAAACTACAATTAACGTTACAGACCGCAGTAAATTATACTGTCGCATTACTTCTGATGACAAGGATGTTCGTTGTCTTTGTCTTAAAGCGTTAGGCTAAGTAACGTTAGCTATGACGTTACCCGTGGTTATTACGTGGCGTAACAACAGTTTTCAACTTCAGCCATTTGGAGACTTTGCATTGGGAACTTCACTTACTTGGTATTCTGAGAGCAAATCCTTCCCAAGTTGACTTGCCGTGGTACCCATCTCGAAACTTTCGACTCGAAAGTGTACCTTTGTTGTTGTAAACCGTGACCCACCGAACTACTAGACAACTAACGTTAGTTGGCTTTGCATCGCTTACTTCCGGTATCTAGGCAAGGAAACTAAAAAAGAAGGCAGAGTCATGACGTCACCCTGTAGCGCGTGAACGGACAGTGTTGCCAAGAGTGAAGGCTTTCAGTTCGGCCGCCATTGAGGTGAATGGCATCTCTATCCCCTCGCTTTTTAACAGGTTATTACCCTGGATGGCAGAATCATCGGTAACTTGTTGTATTGTGAACCAGCCAACGTTTGATATATCGGTGGGTGTAGGCCTACATCTCATAATATAGCTTGCATGTTTTCAGTTTATTTGGCTGTGGCAAGCCCTCAACCAGGCTGAGCAAGTCGAGAGGCGGACATCGTGCTGATAACTAGCTAAATAAGAAAAATAAACACATCAGTCAACATCACGTAATGTGTGCTTTTTATTTTCATTCTGTGGAAGCATTTTTCTTTCAAAGGTGACACAACACAGAAGTTCAATAGAAGTCGCACCAATGCAAAAATCGAACGCTGCTCCTGGCGTAATGTCTTTCCTTGTATCTAGCTGGTGTCCTCTTACCTGTATGGAGCCACGTAACTGTTTCCATAGATGCAAATAGCTCCTATCATGACAAAAGGGCGACAACCAACAGGTGGCCAACTGGGCTAACTTGTGTAGTTTTTAATCCTACAGTATCTTTATTTTGTTTTTTGTTTCCAGTTAACTTGTCAGATGCCAATGATGAAATTCTTGAACTACTTTGTATTTTTTTTTAAGTATGTTGGAGAAATGTGTTGCTTTTGTTTGAGAGTAACAGTTGAGAGGAGAACGAGGACGAGGCTGAATGGGTCCTGGATGGAATCGAACTTGGGACGTTGCAGTCACAGTAGGCATAGACCAACCAAAAGTGCCACCACTGTGCTTTAACTACTTCAGTGTACCACAATATAAAAAGGTTCCAGCAAACGTAAAGCATTAAAAGAATTAACTAAAAGTAAAACTAATAATTGGCAGTGAAATATAAAAACAAAAATTCAAATGTATGTATAGTGTTAATTGAATTATTTAATTCTGGAATTATTGCAGGAGGGTTTTTTTTGCAGTCCTCTACCTCACATTTTATCTGCTTTTTATTTTATCTGCTTTTCTTTTTGTTTTTATATTGTTTGTTTTGTTTAAATTGATTTATTAATCTTTTCTAATTTGTATTATTTTGGAATGTCTTCATGCCATCCAGTGTTAATAACCTTTCTAATCATCTTCATTTTATTGTATATTTGCAACAAACAGCATAACATTTTTGTAGTTAGTTTTTTTTTAACCAAAAAAACAAAAAATTAATTTTCTTTTATAAATAAAATCTGCCATTAATAAGGCTTACTAGTATACAAACATTTAGAAAAGAAATGTAATCATATCTATAAACCCACAGCTTCTGGTAAAGTATTAATTCACATTCGCCAACGGATTTTTCTGATCAACACTGGATGACGATGAGGATCTTGACAGGAAGATTTGGGAGATGATTACTTCAACCCAGGGGAGGGAGACAAACTAAGCTCCTGGATTTGTCTCCCAGTGTATTGTATCTGAAATAATAATTAAAAAAACAGAATTTCTCTCAATGCAGGACATAGAATAATGTGCAAAAAGTGAAGGAAGTTTAAGTGCTTAACATATCTAATCATTCTCTACAATATTTTACATCCTACTTAGCCACTAATCCCATCACAGTAGTTAGGTTTTTATTCCTACTAAATATAACAACTCTTAATGTGTTTATTCTTCACCGATTGTACCTGTCATTTTCGTTCCATCCATGGTCTCCGCTGGAACACCGATCCCGTACTCGTTTTCAGCGGTGACTCTGAAGAAGTAGATTCCTCCCTCCTCCAGGTCGGACACCTTGTAAGAAAGTCGGTGGCATTTGTCCGTTAGTCTTGTCCACCCTTGTCTGCTGATGTCCCGTATATCTACAAAGTAGTTCTTGACCGGGGCTCCTCCCTCATTCTCAGGTATGTCCCAGGAAACAGTGGCAGAGTTCTTGGTCACATCTTTAACTGCTACATGAGTTGGTGGCCCAGGTGAATCCAAAACCCTCACATTCAGCGTCAAAGAGGCAGATCCAGCAACGTTTTGCAGTTTGACTACATATTTCCCGGAGTCATCACGTGTTGCCCCTTCCACTGTGATAGAGGTGATGGAGCTGCTGGTGTTGATCATTCCTCTGACTCTCAGATCTACATCTGCTTTGTCCCATGTCACACTGGGAACAGGTTTGCCTGTGAAAGGCACAGTCAAAGTGAAGGAGCTGCCATCTTTAACAAGCAGGGTCTTCCTCAGCTCGGTGCTAATATCAAACCTGGGCTGCTCCTCTCTCTCCATGGCTACTTGAGGATCTGTTTCAGGACTGGGCTCGCTGATGCCAATCTTGTTTATTGATCTGACAATAAACACGTATTCCATCCCTGAAGTGAGTCCAGTAACTGTAAACTCAGTTTTATCTGTGTTATGGACACCAACAGTCCAGTCTTCTTCTGTTGATTTTCTGAATTCAACTTTGTACCCAATGACTGCTGCTCCACCATCGAACAGTGGCTTGTTCCATGACAGAGTTATGGAGGACCTGGATGAATCCATTATTGTGGGTTTTGCAGGAGGGGACGGTAGAAACTTTGGATCCTCTGCCAGAGTGAGTGGGCATGGGAGACTGGGTTCACTTAACCCTGCAGCATTCTCAGCAAAAACTCTAAATTCATACTCGCATCCCTCGTGCAGGCAGGAGGCTTTGACTCGTAGGTCATAGACTGGTTTCTTATTGACATGAACCCAACGAACACCCTGCTTCTCCCTCTTCTCTATAATGTAACCACTGATGCGGCTGCCGCCATCAGTGGCAGGTCTCTTCCAGCAGATAGTCATAGCATCGCTGGTTGCACTTGTGACCTCAACATCCATTGGAGCAGATGGGATACTAAAGGGATCCATGGCCTTGATAGGGTCACTTTCCAAAGTCTCACCTTCCCCGTACTTGTTCACTGCTCTTACCCTAAACAGGTATTCATTGCCTTTGAGCAGTTTGGTTATTTTGCAAGTAGTTGCCATCACATCACCATACACAAGGATCCAAGCTACACGGCTGGTTTCACACTTCTCAACAATGTAGTACATGATCTCAGCACCGCCAGTCTCATGAGGGGGTCCCCATGACAGTGTGCATTTCTCTGCTGTGAGTCCAGACACTTCCAGAGCTCCAGCAGGTGGACCGGGCCTGTCCAGGACCTTGCAGGTGATAGCCTTAGATGTGGTACCACCTGTATTCTGTAGGGTCAGAGTATACTGTCCAGAGTCTTTCCTAACACTTTCTCTGATAAGTAGAGAGGTATGCGTCTTTGTTGCAGTTATCTCAACCCTTCCCTTAGTGCCAATATTTCTGCCATTCTTCAACCAAAACACTGTAGGGTTGGGGCGGCCAGAGATGTCAGCATCTATTCTTAGGAGCTCTCCTGCTTTGACAACAACCACCTGTTGAAATCTGTCCTCCAAGATAATTTTGGGTGGCTCTACGTCATGCTGCACTGTAACAGGTCCTGTGGTTTCAGAGGAGGCACTGAAGAGCTCAGCTGCATTTTTTGCAATCACACGAAAATCATACTGTTCACCCTCTGTGAGGCCAGTCACTTCCAAGAAGGTGTCCTGTAAGTTGGTGAAGTTACACTTAAGCCAGCAACTATCTGGCAGCTCTTTGCGCTCAACAATGTACCCAGTTATTTTAGCCCCACCATCATATTCTGGCTTGTCCCATGAGAGGGAAACTGAGCTGTTGGTTATATTGGTGACTGTGAGGTTGCGTGGGGGATCGCACTGGTCTCTTGCTGCTACAGGCTCAGACGCCTTACTGCATGGTCCAACACCAGCCATATTCTCAGCACAGACCCGGAACTCATATATCAGACCTTCTTCAACACTTGTTACCTTGAACTGGTTGTCAGTCAATGGGCTTCTGTTTAACTTTGTCCACAAAATACTACTTTGATCTTTGCATTCAATATGATAACCAATAATAGGGCTGCCACCATCACTGTCTGGCTTGCTCCATGCAACCATCATGACAGACTTTGAGGCATCCACAACGTGGAGATTGGTTGGTGGACCAGGGGGCTTAAAGGGATACTGGGCAACAACAGGTTCAGACTCAACAAAGTGGCTTTTGCCATAGCGATTCTCTGCAGCAATACGAAACTGATATTCAGTGCCCTGTGTCAGACGGGAAATTTTGATTGATGTTCTGGCAACTGTAGCTGACACAGTTTGCCATATTGTGCTGCCTGTATCTCTCTTCTCAACAACATAATTACTTATTTGACATCCGCCAGTATAATGTGGGGGCTGCCATGACAAAGACATAAAGTCAGCACTCACTTCATCCACACTGAGGTCACTTGGTGGTCCAGGTCTTTCAAAAACATTAACAAAGATTTCCGCGGATGTGGTTCCAACTGAGTTGGCCAGGGTCACCTCATACATGCCAACGTCTATTCTGGATGCATCTTTGATAATGATCTGAGATGATGTGTCACATGTGTGCACATTTACCCTGCTTGTCTCTTTCAGCAAGTTGCCATCTTTCTTCCAGGCTACTGTTGGCGGTGGTACACCCTTGAATGGAACATCAATCTTCAAATCATTTCCTGCCCTCACACTGAATGTGTTGGACAGCAAATGAATAATGGGCTCTGCATTAGTATAATTTACTGTGACATGTGCCAAAAGGGACTTTGGTTCACTTTTTCCTTTTTCATTCACAGCACTCACTCTAAAGAAATACTCCTTTCCTTTTGCCAGCCCGTTAATAGTCACTTGCAGTGCTTTACTTTTTGAACATTTTGTCCATGTGTCATCTCCCTTAGCCTGCATTTCTACAATATAACATGTGATTTTGCTTCCTCCATCATGGTCAGGCTTCTCCCAAGAGAGTCTTGCACTGTTGCAAGTAACATCACTGAGTGTGATTTTGCCAGGAGGCAGAGGAGCTTCAGACACTTTAACAGCATCAGTGGTCTCTACTGGCAGTCCAGCGCCAAACTCATTCACAGCCAGGACACGGAAATAATAGAAGCATCCTTCCTGGAGATTGTCAATCTTGTATGAGTTTCTCACGCAGTTGCTACAGATGCTTGTGAATGCCTTCCTAGCCTCCTCTCGCTTTTCTACGATGTAATGTGAAATCTTTGCTCCTCCGTCAATGAGAGGTGCATCCCAGGAGAGGGACACTGAGTCTCTCTTTACATCCTTTACCTCTAAGTTTGTTGGTGCGCTGGGAGAGTCTAATACTCTGACATTGATGAATGCTGATTTAGAACCACTGCAATTCTCAGCAGTCACCACATATTTTCCTGTGTCATTTCTATTGACGTTCTCAATCAGTAACTCTGTGTAGGAGCTTGTTACCTCAATTTGAGCACGCTCACTGAGAGTGCCACCTTCCTTAGACCACTTAACCTCAGGCTCTGGCCTTCCTCTGATGGTGACAAAGAGACGTAATGTGGAACAGGCTCGGACACTGACAATCTTCCTCAAGGTAGTGTCCAACTCAATCTCAGGTGCCTCCAGTTTTTCAGCAGCTACCACAGACCCAGGTAGATCCACATGTTCTCCATGTCCAGCGGCGTTCATCGCGCATATACGAAAATTGTACTCTGCATTTTCTCTCAGTCTCTTCACAGTGTAGTTTGTGTCCTCTACACCTGTGCTTGGTGTGCATGTAATCCACTCGTCTTCCGCTGCTTCTTTCATCTCAACTGCAAATCCACTGATGGTTGCTCCACCATCATAGATGGGCTTTGACCAGGTCAGAGACACAGTACTGCTGGAGTAGTCGGTCACTTTGGGGTTGGTAGGGGGACCAGGTGGGTAAGTAGCTTCACATACTTTTATATACTCACTTGGCTCACTGGGTGCACCCAGACCGGCAGCATTCTCTGCCGATACTCTAAACTGATAGTAATGTCCCTCAACAAGCCCAGTGCTTCTGAAACGTAAGTCATTTAGTCGCCTCTTGTTGCATTTAGTCCACCTGACACCGTCTTTGTCACGTTTCTCCAGGATATAGCCATCAATCTCTGAGCCTCCATCAGTCTCAGGCCTTTCCCATGTTAGCACTATCGAGTCACCTGTCACAGCGCTGGCTGTAGGGGTAGAAGGTGCACTAGCTGTTGTAAAAGGGTTTTGTGCAATGAAGGGGTCTGATTCCAGAAATTCACCAACACCAAATTTATTCACGGCAGCAATCCTGAAAATATATTCTTTACCAGGCACCAGTTTTGTCACTTTGTAACTGACAGCTTCAACGTGAGGCTCAACCCCTGTCCATGTAACACGGCTTGTCTCTCTTTTTTCAATGATGTAGTGGGAAACACTGGCACCGCCATCATTTACAGGGGGGTTCCAGTGAAGATTACACTTCTCTGCACTGACAACTTTCACCTTCAGAGGTCCATCTGCAGGACCAGGTCTATCCAGCACCTTCACATTAACTGGGATAGATGTAGTTCCACCAATGTTACTGAGGCTCAAGACAAAGTGTCCTCCATCCACTCGTGTACAGTCTCTGATGGTCAGAGTTGTATGAGTGAGGGTATTTTTGACCTCCATTCTCGGTGTAGCTTTATCAATTTCTTTTCCATCTTTCAGCCACGTTACTTCAGGGAGGGGCTTCCCGAAGTAATCAGCATCAATAACAAATGTCTCACCAGCCGGAACAATAGTAGTACTCTTGAACTTAAGATCAATGAATGCTGTGGGTCCTTCAATAACATCCTGAGCGATGATGGTTACACTTTCTGAAGGGGTGCTCCAAACACCAGCACCGTTCTTAGCAGTTACTCTAAACTCATAACTTTGGCCTCCTGTCAGACCTGTGACTGTGAACTGATTCTCAATAACATTGGTGAAGTTTGCCTTCATCCATCTGCCATCCGGGAGCTCCTTCTTTTCAACAACGTAGCCTGTAATGGTGCTTCCACCATCATACCTGGGTTTTGCCCACTGTAGTGTGATGTTCTCTCTAGTAATGACAACAGCTTCAGGTTTACCAGGTGGATCACAAGGGTCTCTTGCCACATATGACACAGATATCTTGCTAGATGGGCTGAGTCCAGCAATATTCTCAGCAAAGACTCTGAATTCATACTCAATGCCTTCCTGCAGTCCACATGTTTTGAAGCGAGCATCAGGTATAACAAGTTTGTTCAGCTTGGTCCATAAAATGCTGTTCTTCTCTTTGCGTTCAAGGTGATAGCCGATGATGGGGCTGCCTCCATCTTTGGCTGGAGGCTCCCATTCAACCACCATGCTGTACTTTGTCACTGTGGACGCAAAGGGGGTGCCAGGAGCAGTGGGCACACTAAAAGGATATTGTGCAGTTATAAGTGGAGAGGTGATTGCAGTACTCTTTCCATACCTATTTTCTGCAAACACTCTGAATTGGTATTCACTTCCTGTCTTCAGTTTGGTGACTTTGATTGTGGTTCTTACTGTCGTTGCTGACACAATCTGCCATTCTGTACTTGTAGTTTCCCGTTTCTCCACTATGTAGTTGTCTAGCTGACAGCCTCCTGTGTATTCCGGTGGCTCCCAGGAAATGGTAGCGTAGTCAGAACTGACCTCATCAATCCTCACAGGCCCTGTGGGTGGGTCCGGCCTCTCAAGAACAACCACAGTGATTTCTCCTGTATATTTTCCAGCACTGTTGCTTGCTATGATAGAGTATTGACCATAGTGCTCCCTGGCAGCATGTCTGATATGAAGAACAGCTAATGACGTTGTATTTGAAACCTCTAGCCTTGACGTCTCTTTGACTGCCTGACCATCTCTTCTCCATTCAATCTTTGGTGCTGGGTGCCCAACCACTGGGATCTCTACTTTCAGATCTTCACCATTCTTGACAGTAAAAGTGTTAAAGGTTATCTGGAGTTTTGGCTTAATAGCATTTTCCTTATCTGTGACAGGGCCAGGTTGGACCTTAGGTTTGTGTTCTTCGTTCTCAGCAGAAGTGGCAGGCTGAGCTGATGTGAGGAAAGAAAAGCATCAAACAAGTATAACATTAGATGGAATCACTGTGTAGAGTCAGACTAATTGTACAAGATGTATATGGTACTAAGCAAGATCAATCTGTGACTTTTAATCTGACCCATTAATCTGTTAAGTGAATCCATATTAAAATATGGATACATTATTTATTTGCTTAGAATTTATTGTGTATTTTGAAAATTTGGCTTCTCAGAAAAAATATTATGACCTACTGTATATTAAGTAGGTCATAACAAGATATGCCTGAGGACATTTCTTAATCATGTTGTGAGACAATTATAGAATGCCATGAAACAAATTACTTTTAATACAAGCCTATCTGAACACACATTTTATTTTAGACCTTTGGTATGTGACAAATGAATCCATGCTCATCTACATACTAACTAGACCTAGTATCTCTAGCTAGTATCTCAGTAATAACAGCACCATGAGCAGGTGAAAGCTCCAAGTAGATGTTTGAATTTAGATTGTTTTGTTAGTTACTATTTGTTCCACAGATGTATGTTTATACTACATGTCTCTTTTATTTTTTTCTAAATGAGATTTCATTTCAATTTAAAGGACTGTATTAATATTCACTATCTAGACTACACAGTGATAGGATGAATGCATGACATACCTTGGACAATGACTTTGAAGGGTGGCTGGGAATCCTTTGCTGTGAGCTCTGCATCAGTATCTGGTGTCATATTTATATTTAGAGTGTGGGCTTGATCCTCTGCTTTCTTTCCCATCTACAAAAGAGAATGGTACAAGAGAAAATGAAATTAAAGACAAGCTAACACAATCAGGGCAATATGTGTCTTATTTTTCTTCTTTTTTTTTTAAGACTTATGTTGTTTGAAGTAGACTGTAGCTTTATGGCCACATTAAAATTACTATACAATTTCAAACGTAATAGGATTTTTACAAAACTAACTTTAGTGTTTTAAACAAACTTGCATGCAGGCTATCTAAGTGAGTGTGATGCGTTGGTAATATAAACTCTTGATGGTGTTTAAAATAACTAGAGGCACGGCGGACCAGACTGCCATCTGTTCAAATAAACACATACAACATTATTATCTTACTTTTAAAGTTTTCATAAGGCTTAAACCATTTTACTTAAGGAACACAAGAAGAAAATATCATTAATCAAAAAATAATTCTTAGGTGCCTTCAACAATTTCTGTAACATATTATTGCTTAAAAGTCTTACATTTTCAAACACAACTGTACTTACTTCGCTGTTGCTGGCTTGCATCCTTTCCCTTAATTGTCCTTACTTAGGCCTATGTATGAAACATACAATGTTCAGCTTGTTCACTTAATTGGTTAGCTAAGATGCATCAACTGTAGTGAGCTCCAAAACTCTGAGGCAGACATATACAGCTCTGCCAATCACTGCCTGCTTTATCTCCAAAAGCATGCAGTAACTAAAATAACCATGATGCCTGATTGGCCAGCTGCTCATTCTTTCAGTGTTAGTTGAGCCTACATAGGTCAGCTAGGGAAAACTGGAAAGTTGCTCAACAGTAAAATATTGCACACAAACAATTCCAGTTACAAGGGGATTTACCATATGGCTTTACACTTTAGATGTCTCACCTTTTGTGTGTGGAAGAGCTTTCCTGAACAAATGGTCAGCCACTACAATACTATTGATGGTAACATGTACTTTTACTAGTACAAGTGCATGGAATCTGCAGGAATCTGTCTTCAGCAATATGTACAGGATGTAACAGTACCTTGCTTGAAAATAGACTGTAACTGTAGCCTATGTCTCATGTTTTAAATTGATTATGACTGCTATCTCTACAACCATTATCATTACCAACCTATCAAAATACAAATTAATGCATAAATAAAACCATGTTAAAAATGTAGTGTATGTACAGTAGTGTTAACATAAAGGTGTATACAATGTTTGCTGTGGTAACTCCAAGATTATATACAAATAAATAAATGTATTGAAACATTTATTCTGAAAACCCCCCAAAATGAAATACCCCAGTGAATGAAAAGTCAGATAAAGCAGCAAAATGGGCTCTAATGTAAACATCAGTAAGTCAGAAGCTAAAGTGGTGATTAAAGGGCAAATCAAAAAGATGTGGCAGAATCAATGGGACAAGGAAAGTAAAGGAAGACATCTATTCAAAAACAGTCCATTAGTTGGGAGTACAGGGTCTGGAGGACGTAATTAATGAATAGAATCTGAGAATTATAATTGTATTTATTATTTAGGTCTATTTATAATATTTATTATTATTATTAATATTATTATTATATAGATTGGTTTGTTTGATTTTGAAATGTGGGTGTTTGTATAGAATAGATCATTAGTCCATACTCCAGATCAGTGGGTTGCGGTAATGCACCCGAAAGTTGTTTGCCAACCGCCAATACAAACAAAAGAAGAAGAAGAAGAAGAAGAAGAAGAAGAAGCAGGAAATACCCCAGTAAACACCAACGAAGAAGAACAAGCTATAACCAAGAAAGCAAGCTAGCCTAGCAAGCCGATGCTAGGAAGATATAAAACGGAATAAAAACAAATTATGCGAATGTGAATAAGAGTTAGTGGTGCCTTTTAAAGGCGTCTGCCCACTTCACACGGCGATATAGAGTTAAAATAAAAAGGTGAGCACACTGGCAAATCAAATCAACTCATGCTTGTGCCATGGGCAAACAACCAATGAAACAAGCGTGAGTGCAAAAAAATAATAAAATAAGGGTAATAATTGGTAACGTTATGTTGTGCCGACTTGCTCTGTATGATGCAGAGTTTGATAAATAGTTTAAATTGTGGTGTTTGGTTTTTTTTTAGCAAAAATGCCAAAAATTCACCGTTTCCAGCTGTTCAAATGTGAATGTTTTGTGATTTCGTTGTATTCTGTGATAGTAAACGTTAGTATTATTGGGTTTTGGGCCGTTGTTCAGCAAAATTAGCTTTTTGATTACGTTAACCTGGAGTGTGGGAGATTGTGATCGGCATTTTTCACTATTTACTGACATTTTGTCGACTGTAAAATTAATCAATTAATTGATTTATCAATAAAACTATGGGCAGACTAACTGCCAAATGTTATTTGCACCGGGCTCTCTGTCTGATGACACCTGCCTGACCTACCATAGTGAACCCTATTGTCATGCCCCTCTGCTTCACTGTTCACCAGCAGATCCAACCATGCCGCTCCAGTTTGTGTACAGCAACCAGGACTTTGTCACAGATGTGCATCGGAGCAGTGGAAGCAGTCTTGGGATGGCATCTCCGCCTGCAAAGTTTGACACAACCATCCAAGCTGGCTGGGCAGACAGGATGGACAGGGGACTCTTTCGCTACCATCTGGGTGATTTACAAACACGCATCCTGCCGGGCCCACATGGCTATGTGGCCCAACTGAATGTTCAAAGAGGAATAGAGAGAAGAAAGCCTCAGGAGATACTGAGCATTCAGCAGGAGTTCAATGCCAAGCAGTTTAATTTTAACAAAATCAATCCTGAAGAAATCATATTTGAGATGATAAAGGACACTGAGGGAGGAAATGAAAAGGGACATTTGCATCAACCCTGCAGGGTGGCTGTGCTGGTCAATGTCAGCCCTTTGGAGTTTGGGCATTGTCTCTTTGTTCCAGATCCTTTACGCTGTTTCCCACAGGTCCTGACGAGATTCACCATCCAGGTTGGTATTGAAACTGTGCTCCTGAGCTCCAATGCTGGCTTCCGTGTGGGATTCAACAGTCTAGGAGCATTTGCGTCTGTCAATCATTTACACCTACATGGGTATTACCTGGACCATGAGCTCAAGATAGAATCTATGCCAGTCAAGCCGCTGGTTCCTGAAAAGGGGTTTTATCGCTTATTGGGCTTTCCTGGAGGCTTTTTGTTTTACACAGAATCAGAGTGGGCGGGGAAAGTTGCCAAAGCCATCTGTCAAGTCACAGACTTTCTTGTGGTCTCTAATATTGCTCACAACCTGTTCTTGACCAGAGGATGTCCGCCCTGTGATCGCGTACAGAACGAAGAGGCTCACTGTTCAAGAAAAGGTGTTCGTATCGTTGTGTGGCCCAGAGTATCGTGCTTCGGTGCCAAGGAGGAGTCTGCCTTCAATGTTGCTCTCTGTGAGCTGGCTGGACATTTACCATTTAAGAACAAGAAGGACTATGAGCTCACTACTGAGAAAGATGTAATAGGCATCATCAAGAGGTATCTTCTACCTGATGCAGAGTTTCACACATTGGAACAGCAGCTTACTCGTCATTTGATGGATTTATAACATATGGACATCAAGGCCTTGTTCAGTCCTGTGTTCTAGTTCAAATCTACTAGATTGGAAGCTACACATTCTTCACAATTTCAGTGAAAATCAAGGTCGGAAATGTGTTTTTGGTGACATCAAGAGATGTCAGATGTCATTAAGAAAATGAGAGCATATCTTCACCCTGGATTATACTTTGGGAGCTATGTTGAATCTCTACTGCATCGGGCCTAAATATAACATTGGATGTGCGCAAAAAGACTTTCCTACATAAATATATTTATCAATGAGAATACATTTAACGGACTAATGGATGTGTTGTATTTAAACTGGTTTCAAATATAATGCCACAAGTATTTTCGAGTACTCAGATGTATATATGAAATAAGTCATTGCCACTAAATACCTTTTTCTTAAGGTGAGAGGGTTGTTTCAAAATAGAAATGCAATGGAAACTAAATGTGTTCCTTTATTGCTGCTCTCTTGTAGCAACAGGAAACAGCGGCAAGAGCAGGATAATTTAACAGAATTGTTGTGTAAACTGAGACTCACTTGATGATGCTGACAACAGTGTGAATGGTCTCTGTGTATTACAAAGTGTGTGTGTGTGTGTGTGTGTGTGTGTGTGTGTGTGTGTGTGTGTGTGTGATTGAGCTAGCCCAGAGGAAAATGTTGCTGGTCATCAGAAATAAATCATCTTATTCTAATTCTGACTTGTTTCTCCTACACCTTTTTATTGGAGTGTCAGAATTCTCAGTCCATGGCTACTGGACACTACTTTTTGCTAACAAAATCCCAGTCATGCCACACAAAATCTGTCAGTCAAGCGCTGTCTGTACACGCCCACACGCTCCTGAGTAGAAGTGTAATCAGCTACATTATTTGAAAACACCTGTGTGGGTGGGGGCCCTTTGGTTGCCAGGGTTTAAGCAAGAAGCTGTGTAAAACATTTGACCTGGCACAGGTGTAAATGAATGATGGCTGAATTCCATGTAGCTGCTTCAGTTTTGGGGCCCTGGTATTTTGCATGCTGGTTCACTGTCACACTGTCATGGCCTACTGAGATTACTAACACCTGTGCTTTTCCTGTTATGACGAGTCAAAATGACTGCTGTGAGAAAGGACTGTTTGTACTGAGTACATCACCTCATTCACTGTATGCACGTTATGGAAATCCACTGGTAGCTTGTTGGGATGTGGGAGTGTAGTCAACACCTTTTTTTTATTATTCATAGGCACCTGGTACTTCAAACATTGTGCAGCTGACAGTTGAAGTGACACAAAATGACCGGCGTTTATCTCGGGAGTGGTGGCCTAAAGGTTTGAAAAGTGAGCCTGTCACTGGAAGGTGGCCCATTTGATCCCCGGACCTGCCGGATAAATCTGGGTGGGCAAAGTGGAAAAGCAGGCACTTACCCCTCCCTCATTACCACCAGGGACTTCCCTGAAATGTGGATGTGTTTTTCCCTTATTCTAAAGAAAATATTAGATACAAAAGCTGCTTTAACAAGCCTGGCAGCGGTGCTCAGCTCAAGAGGGATCAACTCTGCACATCATCCCTGAAGAGCACATCATCTGCCAGAATTACATCACCAAGGTGGCAGTGCTAAGCCGAGCAGTAAGATCGATGAGCACAGATGCCTGCTCACTCATTTTAATGAGGTTACTCATTGGTGATAACACAACCAGTGCAACGATCATATATGTTTAGCTGCTGACATGCTCGTTTTTCTCTTAGTCAGATAGTGACTCAACAAGAGAGAAGAATTACATCTTGGTTATATCTATATTTTTATCTATATAAATATCTATATTTATAAGTGATTTTCAAGCTTATATGTGCATTTGTTTTTGTCACATAAGTGATTCTTTTACCCATAAAATGATGCCTAGCCTCTTCTGTGCACTAAGTGGTTAGAGGACATGTTTCCTAGGACAGAGGTTTTCAGCTTTGAAAAAAACAAAAACAACAACACGGGCTAGCTTGTTGGTGGCGCCTAGAGGTAAGTGAGGATATCTGGTATGTCCAAAGAGAGTCACCTTCATGGCCATCATCCTGTCACACCTCAGGGGTTGTTGGAGCCACTCAGTGTCTGGTCACTCCCAGGACAACCCTGCATAGATTGTTTGATGGCGTCATGGCTTCATGCTGTGTCTGTTGAGTAAATAATGTGACGTCTACAGCGATTACTCAAAGACGTGTCAGTGTCATTCACTTACGCAGCTCACTCATACTCATACTCACATTTGCTGCATGTGCAGAATGTGTTTGTGGCAATTCGTAACCAAATAGGGCCTGTTCAATTGTATCACATCGAACTCAAAATGCTGGAAATGCATGGATATTAGACTTGAACTATTCCCTTCAAGATGTCCACACTCTGCCACATAAAACAGCTTTCTGTGGATGAAGCAGTAGTTTGCATGATTTTATCACATTCAGCATCTCAATCTGCTGAATCATAATGCCCAAAATACTGGATCTGTTGCAGTTACAACACATTTAAGCAAGGCCCACATCTTATTTCCCACTACAGTGTAAATTCTTGTAAGATAGTGTAGTTTCATGTTTCACTTAATTTTTATGTTTTCTGAATGCTTTGAGCAATGTCAAGAAATGGCTTAAATGATTATATTAAAATTGGCAATGCAAACAGTACAGCAGTGCAGAAAAAACTAGACTTAAGTAAAAAAAACAAACAAAAAAAAAAGAAGTGGACCCCTGTCTCGACCTTGAAACCTGCGACTATGATGGCTGACTGAGTCAAACCTGTTGTAATGGGGCCCAGCATGGATATACATTATTTACAGTCAATGCTTCACAGGAAAATTGTAAGTGTCTAAAAGCATGTCTGTATATTTACTATAAGCTTCACATGTTGTACAAAAATGTTTGTTAAGAGAGGAGGTCCCAAGAACATTTCAAAGCTACCTAATCCCATGTTTTAATTTGTCCAGATTCCCCACCTCATTGTAGCAACAGACAGAAGAGAACCCAAAGGGAATTGAAGGGACAGTCAAAGAGACAGAAAGAGATGGAGAAAGAAACCGTAAACAGCTGCTTCTATGCGCCTCCCCCTGCTGATTTTGAGTGATTATTGTGAATGCTTTGGTTAATAAATAAATAATGCGTTGTGTGTGATGGCGGTTTTGTTAGGTTTTAACAGATAGCACTTAGGCGCTGTCCAATGTGCAAATTAAGCACTGCCTAATCCCTGGATTAGGCTACATCCTAAATAGACTAGTTTAACCGACACAATCTGATTACAGGATGTCCCAAAATAAATATAATTTTTCTTCTGCTTGATCAGGATATGAAGCCAGCTCTATCCTGGCAGTGCCTGACTCTGGCTAATCCAAAAATGAGCAAAGAGGTGGAGCTGAGGCCCTGAGAGGGCACCCACCTGTCACTCAAACCAGGCACGCCCTTAATTAATGCATCATTTTAAGCCTTAATATAACTTCCACAGGTGAGTTACTAAACAAATCCACCCTCACAGTTCTCATGAAGGGGAACATTAACTATAGAGCCCAACACTTTAATACATGGGCTATAATAGGCTACTAGGCTATTTTATCAATGTGAACCCCAATCTTTTTCTAAGCCTAACCAAGTGGTTTTTGTGCCCAAACCTAACCAGACCTTAACCACTGCGTTTGAAACGTAGAGGTTCAACGTTTGAAATAAGGTAGCTTATAGATTCAACGTAGGCCTATCCGTGGTTTGCAGAAAGGTAAATGGCAACATTTTACTGTGGCGAGTGGCTTGATGAAGCATGTTGCCTCAGTCCCTTACCACAAAACCTTAGCAGTGGCAGGACTGTATGTAACAGTACCGCTTTTACATTGTGTTTTGATTTCAAACCAAAATGCTTGGGGAAAAAAATAGCCTACTATATTATTATAAACCATTAAGAGTCAAGTAAGTGAGCTTTTCTCTAACTCAGGAGGTGTAACCACCTGAAGAGCAAGTCTGGTAGATTCCAGGTGCAATGGTGGAGGGAGTGGCTGTGGGAGTGTCCTCGCATTAAAACAGACACCCATCACACCTGCACTTATTAATGTCACTCTACTTTTGCAGGAAGACAGCTCACTTGAACACTTCATCTCTCTTCATCTACTTAGCACAGCACGCAATACCTTTAAAAAAAGAAACCGGTTACAAAGGCTCAAAATTAACCAGAAACAATGGGCTGTGTTCAAAGCTTCAGGGAGTTGTGTGACCGTCCAAAAAATACCAATGTTCGTCTCAGTCTTCCAGCAGTTTGCATCGTGTGGCAAACCGCTATGGTCATCTTGTTTGGGTTTTTTATTCGTTACAATGAAGAATCGAGTCCACACTGGATAGAGCACAGAAAGGCGAACAATATTTCAAGTGACATTGAGAACGATTTCTACTTCAGATATCCAAGTAAGTGAATATATTTTGATTTTTTTTTTTTTTTGTAATACTTTTTTTTCTTCAAAAATGTCTCACATGTCAAACACCACTTATTTCTTAATGTGTCCATCTGGCAGCCGTTCAACTTTTACACATCCGTTTTTTCTATTATAAACTAAACATCTGTCTTTATGCATCCACATTTCTGCACGTTTAGCTTTTTGTTTAATTATTTAATTTTATTAGGCTAATATTTTGGCTGTAAAGTGTCTGTTTTAATTGTAGGGAAACATAGCAGCGGCGTGGCAAAGCTCCAATCCAACAAAACGCCGGTTTTCTTAGTGTGAGCTGGCTCGACAAACCCTAAACTGGCAATCCGAGGTAATTGGTATCACGACGGTGATCATCAATTTAGTTTAACCCAGGCTTTCTTCTTCAGGCTCTGTGCACGTTCCCATAAAAGAGGGCGTTTGAGCGTCATTTGGCTCTGTAAAATGTACCAGCCCCGTCTCCTAGAAATTGCATCAATATGCAACTAATTCGCAGCAGTAAATGCGTTTTAAAGGAAACCTAATCGCTGCCTGGATCATACCGGTCGCGTGCCGCCTACTTTTATTTAAATTGTATTTAATAGGGGCGATGCGATTTAACATAGTTTCAACACTGAGCATGACACAGATGTGCTGCACAGAGTTTCTAGCTGTCTCTAATGTTCACCTCTGGACCCTAGTTGGGCTTCTACATGTAGGCTACAGTGTGATTAAAATATCAGAAATACTTTATTAATCCCCGAGGGGAAACTCTTTGTAACAGCAGCTCACTATCATGTCAGTGCACACAAGAATAGAAGTACTAAGCAAAAATATAATGCAGGTAAGTAGCCTACAAATACACAGCTTTCAGTGGCCTATTATACACAACACATCTCAAATATGGAAACAATAAAAAAAACACAGGCTATTACAATACACATAAAAATGAGCTAAATGTGGCTACAACTTTGCTTTCCTTTTATTCAGGAGTTAAACTTCTGTTGTAAAGGATTGTATCAGTTGTTCCAGGGTTCACATTCCTTTTATGGAGACGCCAACTGTCCAGATTTAGATCTCCGATGTGGTATTTTACAGTTGCCATCACCGTAGTGTCTAGAGTCAAGACCTCTTGTCGGTATCATGGAGAGCTGTGAAGAACAGGCCTATGGAAACGGTTCCCAATAAGGAATGCTGACAGTCAGTGAATATATGTATTTTACCACTCAGTGGTTTCTCACTGCCCGCAGGCCGCTGCACATTCGGAGCTCTGAAACTTTCAAAGTTAACACAGCAGCTCTAAACACGATACTCATTCAGGGCTGACCCTGTCCCATAATGAAGGACATGTGGAAGTCACGTTTGCTCTTGGTCAAAGCGAGGTGAAACGAATTTTATTGATTTGGATATCACCTGTGACATACCAATAGACTAACAAAACACCAAACACTTTCTAACAGATATTCTAGTAGCTGCATTAACTTAAAACGGACTGCAGCTAATGAGGACCAAGACTAAAAACATGATCCAAAGTCATTTATAGTTGCTGAGGCTTCATCATTCTGTTAGTGTTGGATGTTGTGCTGCGTAACATGTGTTAGTTTAATATTACAGATTTCCTGCATCACCAACTGAAGGCATGTAGGGTCCCTTGCCAGCGCGATCCGACTGTAACTAAACGGCTTCGCTGTGGCGTATTAACGTACGGCTCAGCAAGTTTGCATAGGCTATAGAAAATGTTCCCTCAGCCGAGTATCGCTCAGAATATCGTCAGCCACAGAATCAATGGAGGGGCGGCGCTTTTTACAGCCGAAACGCTGAACATAACCGCTCCGGTGCGGGTTATGTGGTCAGCATGGTGATCCAGCCAGGTCGAGAGAGCCGCCTTCGTGACACTGAAAACTCTGGCTTTAGGCTCAACAGAGCTGGCTAATCTCCCTTCGTGGTAAAGCCCTCGGCCCTCACAGATAAATAGTCTTGTGGGCAAACGAGGAACCCGTTTCAACCTTCAGCCATCATCAGCGTAATCATAGTAGCAGAAGTGGCAATTATATAAACAGGTGATGAACACCAATCAGCAAAGAATGTATAGGCCTAGTTGCATAATAGGATCCATCTGTGTGGATATGTAGGCCTATGGACTCTACTTTAAATCAACATTTCAACAGCAGTCAGTTTAAATGTTGAGGGGAAAAAAAATACCAACGAATCAACATTGTTTTTGAGTCTCTTCAACTTTGAAATACTAACAGTTAATCAATATTGTCATACTGCCAACTTTCCATCTGAAACAAGGACTGGGGGCACAACCGTTTAATGGGGGTGTGGGACACTTTTTTGTTTTAGATAAAGCACTTACTTCACCTCGCTACTTCAGCTTGTTTTGGTTTTAGACAACAAAGCAAACAAAATTTATATTTAATAAGGAAACGACCTTAATGTCGATTTTGGAGGGAGATCCAGGCCCTCCTCTAAAGAAGAGAATTCTATATTCAACTGCCCAAAGTTTTCATAATTTCTCTCCAGTCTGTGGAGGAGGTAAGTTACTTTTTTCTTTTAACTATGGAAATGCTATGTCAACTCATAGCTGCATTATTGTCTTGGCAAATTGGTCCATTGATTGTAATTAAAGAGTTTGCTCAACCAAGCAAATGGATGTGGCAAGAAGTTCATTAGAAATGTCCTTTTTTTCAGAGCAAAAGTGGTGGTATTTCATGTTTAAATTTTTTTTTTTTTAAAAGCCAGCTTGCATTAAGCTAATGTCAATAGCATTTGTGATGTTAAAATGTGAAATCGAAAGTCCGTCATGATGAAAAGTTGTGCTGTGATTTTATTTATTTTTTCCGTTGACAGGCGTGTCCATGGTGTCGGATTTTCATGTTTTGTAATGAAACCGGAAGTTGCTGTAATTTCAGTGTACATGGTCAAATCTGCTCCAAAGGTGACTTCTGATAAAAGTCCCGTCCCAAAGACGTCTACGTACAATATTCATATTCATAGCTCCACCTACTGGCAATAGGACGTTACAGGCCCTGTTCTTTGACAGATTACTCCCACCAAGATAACCAGATCAAATTTGTTCACTAAAGTCACAAGATCTTGATGTCTCATTGTGAAGACTGAGTTTTCCATCAAATACCGTTGTCGTGGCGACACATTCACAGTGAAACAGGAAGCTATTGTAACTTGAGTGTACATTGTCCAATCTGCCTGAAATTTCACATGTTAAGAGTCCAGGCCTGAGGACACCTACATGCCAATTAGGACTTTTACTCATCGCGCCACCTACTGGCAACAGGAAGTAAGCCTTGTGACAATTTTGATTTAGGCCTACATGGCATTTTCAAGGTGTGGTAATCACTGGGTGTTCTTGAGTACCACATAGCAGACACAGGAAGTGACATTCACCTCCTCCATGCAGCGCACAAACGTGAAAATTCAGAGCCGCGTCAAAAAACCTCCAGCAAGGCCCAGACGTGCAGTCAGGTGCTTCAGCCCGATCATGGCTGCTTGCAGCTTTAATTATATTTGGTTTATCAAGAACAAGGCTTCAATTTTTAGAAATATGTTGACACCTGAATAGTGACTGTATTCAGTAATGTGAATAACCTGTGACATCAGAACAGTGTTCTGATTTCCTGTTTTGAATTCAGAGTAAAGTCCTGGCCTTTAAGGCTTTAAAATGTAAAACAATGGTCTTTAAGTATTTCACTCAGTTTAAAAGGCATGTAGTGATATTATATTTCACTTTATATATTTGATTCCAAAGCACATTAATCATTTTGTTAGTAAATGTCAATTTAAATTGGTCCCTTTTTTGAGTTGACTTTCTTAGAGCAAAGGTTTTCTTGAACTTCATTTACATGTTGAACAATATCATCTTGTACAAAGGTATAGTGTCATGAAAAGGTTTTATTTCTTGTAGTTAGCACAACATTGTTTCAATATTAAATCCCAGGAACCCTGGGTAAATAAGTGATTCAGTAACATTGTTTCAATATATAATCCTCTAAAATGTAGCTGCAGACTGACTTTTAGGTGCAGTTGAATCAATATGGATTCAGTCAGTTGTTGAAAATCTGACTTTTATTCAACATTGATCATGATGAGCGCTTTCAGTGTGGTTTCAATGTAGTTATATTTCTACCTGACAACATTTAAATGTTTCAATCTGATTTTGCTACCTGGGTTCCACCAACAACCCTCAGTGTCAGGTATCATGAAGTCCTCTCTGATAATGGTGTTGGATGTCACAGGATGACAGTTAGCTGTCAGGTGACCAATAAGACCTCATCTTAAAGGCATGGGACCTTTTCCAACTCACCCATCAGTGTTGACAGTCTGAAATGTTAGATGTCTTTTTGTTAGGATGTAAAAAAATTATGCATTCAGTCTGACCTGACATTTGATTTTGTGGGTTGCACACTTTTTCTATGCAAACTATACTGTTTTCTAGTGCAGTGGGAACCTATGGTGCCCTGAGGCATGTTGGGCGGGCAGTATTATGTTGTAAATGATACTGGGTGGTTTAAGCTGGTAGCCACACACTGTTACAGATATCAACTGTCTCACGAAGAGCCACCTGTTCCAGAAATTCTTCACACATTTGAATTTCCAACAATAGATCAAGCTCTTTGTTACTGCTCTATTTCAAGTCTGTTGTGTTTCTGAAGCTTTCAGCTACATCATCAAATTGTCATTGAGGCATTATAGTATTTCATAACTTTGGCTTTCTAGTATTTTATTGGTGCATTATTACACTCACCTATGTCCAAGTGTTTCAAAGATCTTTAGTTCCTGGAAGCCACAGAGGAATGGTACCTGTATTATAAGTAGCTTGATATAGCTCTGTATCAACATAATCAAGTAACAGTAAACACATTGTCCTTGAGTCATCTTCATGTGATTTCCCCATATCTAATGTACCCTCATGTGTCCCTGAGCTGCAGTGATGTGTGAAATCAAACTCTCTATATTTTCTCCACTGGCATATCAATTCATTCATAAGTACTGTTAATTTGGTGGCTAGCCAAAAAAGAACCCCAATTGCTGAATTAAGAATTTAATGATACAATTATTTAAATCATTATTGTATCTTTTATCTAACCATTCAATTAAAAGTACTTATGAATGAATATGCCAGGGGAGACACTGTATGTAGACGGTTTGCTTTCACACGTCACCACAGCTCCGGGACATGTGAGGGCACATTAGATAAGAAGGGGAAATCACATAGAGAACTCGAGGACACTCTGTGTTTCCTATTATGTTGATACAGAGCTATATCAAGCTACTTATAATACAGGTACCATTCCTCTGTGGCTTCCAGGAACTAATCTTTGAAACATTTTGGATGTATGTAATGTACTAAAAGCCAAAATTATGAAATACTATAATGCCTCAATGATAAGTGACAATTCGATCTGCTGAGGAAGTCAATGAGATGTAGTTGAAAGCTTCAGACTCAAAACTTTTATTCGCTCTATGTATGGCATAGTGGAAACCTATTTGGGAGAGCAGAGATAGCTGTGATAAGGCAATATTGATTTTCTAATAGAGGAAACGCATCAACAAGACAGAAGATGATTTGTGAGCACCAAGTGAAACACATTCATTACTTTTTATTTATCAACATAATTGGTATTCATTCTTAGCAGTCTATCCCAACAAACCCTGGCCAGTGTGTCAACCCTGCAATAGGTTTCCACCATACCACAGAGGCTTTACTCAGTCTTCAAGCCACCTGACTTGTGCATTTGTGTGGAGAAAGGCACTCCAGGACTGGAGAACACGCCAACTCTACACTGAAATGGCTGAAGCTTGAATCTTGGCCTTTCAGCGCAGTGATGAAACGGTTATTCTGATAACTGAGCCGCCATGCTGTTCCTCCCCTTTTCTATTCACTGTGCCATTTCTTATCAGCCCCTTCTCTCCCTCCTTCTGTCTCTGCCATAGGTTTCCAGGATGTCCATGTAATGATCTTCGTTGGTTTTGGTTTCCTGATGACGTTTCTCAAGCGGTACAGCTTTGGTGCAGTGGGTTTCAACTTCCTCATCGCAGCCTTTGGCCTCCAATGGGCGCTGCTTATGCAAGGCTGGTTCCACTCCCTGGACTACACTGATGGAAAGATCAAAATTGGCATTGAAAAGTAATTGTTCAACATCTGAAGCAAGTGATGTTATTCAGCTCTGGTTCTTTGTTTAATTACTGGGAAATATGTTTGACGGAATACATTCCCACCTGCATAGTATCATAGAAATAACACAGGGTCATACAATGAGTTGGAGAAACCAGTCTGACATGTTCCCATAAAGATATTTCTAGGCACATTCGACTTATTGTTTGTGGTTGGAAGGTAAACAGAAACTCAGTAATGAGAAATGATGATACTGCTGAAGTGCAGCTAAGTCACTGACAACAAATATGATGTGGTGGTGATCTGTTTGTAAGAGTAGTATAAATTTATACATGTGATCGAAATGACATAACTGTTCTTGAATGGGTGCATCCTTTGAGCCAAAATGAATATTGTCTCATATTTGGCAGTGCAGATTTACCAATGATCCCATATTGCCTTGTTTGTCCATTACATTTTCCCTCGTTTCCATTCTCAGCCTGATCAATGCTGACTTCTGTGTGGCGGGCTGCTTAATTGCCTACGGCGCGGTGCTTGGTAAAGTCAGTCCAGTCCAGCTGTTGGTTATGACTCTGTTTGGGATCACATTGTTTGCTGTGGAGGAATATATTATCCTGAGTGTCATACATGTAAGTTGAAACAATTAACTGTTATGTTGATGAACCCATGCTTAAATTTACTGTGTATTCAATTCAGCTGCATCAATTAAACACCTCATGGTGTAGCTGATGTTACTCCCCAAACACACCAACAGATTTGTGATTCAGTTGTCTGCAAATTCTGACACTGATTATATGCCCAGATCCTGTGACATACAGGTGGGTACATGGACTTATTTGCTTATGTTTTCAAATGTGTCCCACTGCTAAGTAACAACTCAGCAGCACCCTTGTGATCCCCTAGTATGACACTAACTAAAGAGGAGTTGGGTTGAGAACAACTCAGATTATACTTATGATAAAAAGTGGAGTAGAAATGGGGGGCACAAAACTGGTGATGCTGTACATCAACTGAAATACATAAAAACAATCACCAGAGGAACTATAGCATGCTTTGTGCCAAATAGATTTCATTGTCATTTATTTATCAGACTTTTCATCTGATCTTTCAATATTCAAAATGAAATCTAAATTTTTAAAAATAAAATACAATCAGAAAATAGTGACACTTTTTCAGGAGGAACCCCTGGTGATCAATCGCCTACAAACGGCATCAATTACCAGTAACCACCTAGAAAACAATTCACAACATCTTTGTAGCTATAACTAATGTATCTAATGCTAATCTTCTTACCTGAAGGCCAGAGATGCGGGAGGCTCCATGGTGATCCACACATTTGGAGGTTATTATGGTCTTTCCATTTCGTGGATGCTCTATCGGCCAAACCTGGACCAGAGCAAACGTCTGCAGGGCTCGGTCTACCACTCAGATGTCTTTGCTATGATTGGTGGGTATGATTTTAATTACAAAATGATTTTATTTATTTTTTTACTTTCACAATATGTCCCATTATTCTGGAGGTTTCCTGGATCCACTGGATTTTTAAGGTATTTTCACCAGTATCTCTACCCTGCTTTCTGTGTAGGCACCCTCTTTCTGTGGATGTTCTGGCCCAGCTTCAACTCAGCCATCGCAGACCACGGGGACGGACAGCACAGAGCAGTCATCAACACCTACCTGACTTTGGCTGCAAGTGTGCTCACTACTGTGGCCATCTCAAGCCTCTCCCAGAAGCATGGAAAACTAGACATGGTAACAACCAGCACTGTTTTTGTTTTTTTGTTTTTTGTTACTTACAAACACAAATCATAAAATTAAGTTATTATAATATTAGCTATTATGTATAGAAAGCTAATAATAGAATAGCTGTACATGATTATGATAATAGGCGTGTATATTTGTCAAGTTGACAGTATTTATGCTGAAATAAATCACCTTGTTGAATTGACATGCATGACTAGCCCCACCAGAACAAACTCACACTTCATTTTGCCTTGAAGTGATGGGGTGTGCATACGATGTTTCACCTGATACAGTGAACACATAATTCAGTAAAGTGGGGTCAAGAATGCACAATTTCTTCTGACTAGCAGATAAATTTATTTATTTTTTTCTGCACGTTTCTCAGGTTCACATCCAGAACTCCACTCTTGCTGGAGGCGTTGCAGTGGGAACTGCAGCAGAGTTCATGCTGATGCCCTACGGGTCTCTGATTGTAGGGTTCTGCTGTGGCGTCCTCTCCACACTGGGATACATCTACATCTCGGTATGGTATTTCTCTGGTCTTTCGGAGATGTTTTTTTTTTTTTACGTTTTGAAACGTGTTTATAAGTCAATCTGGGCAATTAGCTAAAAAAATGCACATTTAAATGAAAATAAACACTTTTACTCTCCAGTCATATAACAACGTACTTACCCAAAATATTTTCCAATTTTTTACATTAGACTTTGTCTGTTTTTCATTGTTGGGTTAGTTAACTAGATGCACATAAGGGGTTTTCCTAAATTTGCCACACAGTTACCTGAACACTGCTTTTACTACTCGAATTCAACTGTCAGTCTGTGAAACCTAACTGATCAGTCTCTCTCAGCCATTCATGGAGAAGCACCTGAAGATCCAGGACACATGTGGGATCCATAACCTGCATGCCATGCCAGGAGTCATAGGTGGCATTGTGGGAGCCATTACTGCTGCAGCTGCAACCGAGTCAGTTTATGGCCATGAAGGGTGAGTGGTGCTTGCTTACAAATAGGAAACCAGCAGCCAGAGGTCATAGAAGCTTTAGCCTTTTTAATTAAATAGATATTAGATTATCAACCAGTAAAATATTAGAAGAATAGTGCAGTAATATTTGTGTTCTAGTGGCAAAATATGGACTTTTGTTCTGAAAGAACATTGAGTCCCACTTATTTTTCTTTTTTTGTAGCCTGATAAACACCTTTGACTTCATCGGTCCTTTCAAACACATGGTACCCACACTGCAGGGTGGTCACCAAGCTGCAGGCCTCTGTGTGGCTATCTGCTTTGGTGTAGGTGGAGGCATCATTGTCGGTAAGGAATAACTGCAAATGCATTTCAGTTTCACCATATAACTGAAAATATACAGCATGTATGTAAATAACTGACATTACTGTTTTGAATAAGGGTGCGTTTGCACACAGTGGATGACAGACTACGCGTATTGGGATAACCAATTGTATTCTTCTCAGGTTGTATCCTAAGATTACCTATCTGGGGAGATCCTGAGGATGACCGTTGTTTTGATGATGAGCATTACTGGGAGGTAAGAAAACTCTTTGCAGCCATAACAAAGTTTTTACAGTAGGAAATAGTAATGTCAATATTATTCGTCAGTACATCACACGGAAATTGTGAAGTTGCACAGAATGAATACCAGATATGTCAAAGATCACATACTGTGCGTTTTAAAATATTTGGTTTATGTGGTGGTTTTATAATGGCCAAATGCAGTTCAGTAAAAATGCAATTTACTGAATGAGTTTGGACACGCATCGTTTCGGGCAGCAACTGGACCTTAATTAATCAACTGCTTTGAGGCGGGGCCGGCTATTCAGTTAATCTGATCTGCATGGAAGAATTTCAGTAATTCTTTACTGAGAGCCAATCAGGACCAAGTCCAACTGTGATGCATTACAAGAGATACTCAAAAGATTGAGCTGATGAATCTCCCAGTGTGTGTGTGTGTGTATATATATATATATATAAATGTGGAAACAGGCTTTATTTATGGTCTAGGAATATTATATTTTATGCTATTGTTCAGAAACACTTTACAGTGTTCCTTATCCTGAGGCTTTTTCTACACATTATATCAGTAAGTGATTGGGCTACCGCCATTTTACCACCTCTATTTAAAAAATAATAACAAAATTCACAATCTTCCATTTTATGACATTAACAAGTGCACATAGAAGCATTATTCGTTTTGTTGATCATGTGTTTGGTATTCTCCCCTTGAATCAATATGTTAACAGCTTCCTGAGGAAGAAGAGACCGTCCCACCAGTCACTCAGTACAACAACCACATGCGGAACAAACATGTGTAAGTGCGTTCTGGTTTATCTGACAACAATATTCTGGTCATATGCTATTCTCATACCAAACAAACGAAGCAGGGAGTGCCTTCGTTGTTGTGAAATGTGTTTACATTCAGTGTCCTCTTGGTGGCAGCAGATCCAAATTTGATTACATGTGACTCATTGCAATGAGGTTTGTTGAGAATATCTATTCATAGTGTTGAATACATTATGACCACACAATCAGGGTGCGGCTATAGACAGCATGGCACCGCCACCACCATAACTCAGTGTGGACTAGATTACAAAATGCTGAGGTGGACCCTGTGCTGAAGCTCACATGTTTGTTGGTAGGGGTTTTTCCCAACACAATTCCACATGTGCAGCTCTTCAAGGTCACCTTGAAGTTGTGCAACAGAAGTCACGGTTATTGTAGCATGAAAATGTGGATTCCATATGCATTTAAATGTTAATGACAAGATAATCTTAAGCGTAGAATCAGAGTACACCGGAACATCTACGGGCCAAATCTCAATTAATACTTTTTTTTTTTTCATGTGCAGGACAAAGAAAATACAAAGACAAATACAAAAATTCAAAACCTTGACACCACACTGTTTATTTAAAAATGTTTGATTTTATAATATGTATTGTGAGTATATGAGGTATCATTTTTCACACCTTATGTGAATGGTAAATGAAACTGTACTTGTATAGCACCTTTTTAGTCTTCCAACCACTCAAAACGTTTAACGTTGTCTTTATGTAATGCTTTTTGTTTCAGAGAGGAGTCCCATTTCACCGTGGAGCAGAACTGATACTAGTCCTTGATGCTGATGGATCTGTCTTTATCACACACGGCTGTTTGTTCCGTTTTGTTCTCCTGCTGGACAGAAATATTACATTATTCCCCACCAATCAATAGTTTTTTTTCATACAACAAATATACAGGTGTTTTAGCCTAGAATTAATTGATTTTGAAGTGAGAAAATCTGCCAGTGGTGTAAGATCTTTTCTGTTTTCTCAAGATTTAGTCAGTTTAAATCAATTCATATTTAATCAAATATTATATTAAATGAGTGACATTATCTTGCTACTAGTGGGGAGATTTGCCTCATTTCAACATTGACAGGTAAATTTACATAAACTGTAGAATTTTTCTCTTGTTTTACATTAAGCAGGATGTAATGGATCCATGCTGGAATAAAACTAACTTAAACATGGCTGTGAGAAAATAACAATGGTTCCTTATAGTGGTTGAGAGAAATATAAAATATGCTGTCAGCTTCACTTTTGTATGTTTATTTGCATAGTTGCGTCTTCTCCTTTTTATTATTGTAATTCGATGAATTAAAAACAGAACTTAATGATTGTATCTTTATGGAGAATTTTTACACGGAGATGTAATGAGTGTTATGTATCATGTTTTGATTATGGATTAAAAAAAAAAAAGGTCTGATATTTGTTTTGAATGAAGTTATGCTGTTCTATCAGTGCTACATAAACACTTCAATGGTTTATTAGACACTATAGTGTAGTTGTAAGCAAAAATATATATTTTAAAGTATTAATGTACAGTATTTGTGAAACTTCTCCATGAAAATATTTTATATTACAACAGTTTACAATATTTTCTTTTATCTGTTTATACACCTAGCCTCTAGTTATAGGTGCCAACAGGAGGAGTTATAGTTGCTGAGAAATACATTAATAAACACTGATATATGCTCAACTACTACAGAGTAATATAAACCATTTTAGGGTTTATGTAATGCTTATAAATGCTAAATAGGGGATTTAAAGTGTTACTGATCCGAAAATGAATGCTTTTCATCAAAGCTGATATATCTGTCCATACCTTTTAACCACTTGTAGAAAATAATGGGTTAAAAAGTCAAGATTTACCAATAAAAAGCCTAAGTTCATGTGTTTCCCTTCAGTGTCCCCTCTGAAGTGAGGTCAGACTGAGGTTAAAGGTCACACCCTTATTACTCTCTCGGGACACAGTGGTGACCATAAACAAACTGGAGACCAGCTGCATCATGTCCTCGGGTCAAAGAGAAGTGAAAGGGCTCATATGCTGGAGTCAATCATTTTAAATTGATAGAGAATTCATTGAATATTGGTGCTATTGTATACACATTGATGGGTCGAAATATGAAGGAGTAGATTTATTCCAAGAGAACCAATCTTTCAATTGTTTGTCTATAAATACTGTCATTTCACTACTCAGTTTTTTTGTATCTGATCAACATCCCTTCTGTTCATGATTTTCTGATGACAGCTTCTGTCCACCTGGCTGCGGTGTTTCATTGGTTGAAGGTGGCAGCGGCTCATGGTGGGAGTGTGAATGATTCCCACACATGAGTAGCAGCGAGGAATCCATCTCCTCGTCCAGTCTCCCTGCTAACAAAAGCAGGCTTAGTGCTGTTTTCTTTTGTCATCAGTAACGTGTTTGAGTAAAGGAGGTAATGGTGCCACAAGTGCTCCAATTAAACGAGATGCAGTCCTGCTGGGAAGAAAGGCTCCTCCATTGCCCTTGATACCCCCCCCCCCCCCAATACGCACACAAATCGGGCCTCTTCTCCTTCCCCCATGCAGTTCCCGCCCCAACTTCTACTCATGTTTATTCATCAGGCACTTAAAGGGCAAAAGCAGAGGACTGTTAAAACTAAATCAGACTTATTTATTAATGAAACAAGGCCTTTCCCTCTGAGGCTGAGGGAGCCAAGCCTTGTGGCATCATGACAGCTGTGTTTGAAGAAGTTTACCCCCCTTGGTACAGGTACTGACCACAGATGTGACTTCCACAGGGGGAAAACACAAACTGTACTGGGATAGCATTGGAGGAGAAGGGGACTGAGAGGCCACAGAGAAGGTGAGTTAAAAAAAAAAAAACTTCAGGAGGCAAGGGGGCATGAAAAGGGGGAGGGACAGACAGAGAATGAGGCCTTACTTTCACTGCTGATGACTGACCGCCTGCCATCCGGGCTCAATCATGATCTTTGATTGACAGGTGGAGGGAAGGAGAGGGTGGGAAAGAGGGTGCAGGATGAGAGCTTGGAATGGGAAATGCACAAAATGTACCCCTGTACAGGGGCCTGCAGAGACGCTCATTAATGATAAAGAACATAGCAGGAAAGGCATGTTTTCTCTGCTTGCCAATGATGTTGTTTTTAGGTCAAGATTAGTTTGTAATCTTCTATACAAGGTAATGTAAAATATACAGACCTCTACAGGGCTAAGTACAACGTGGGAGGTCGCGTTAGAATGCCTAGTTGTGGCTATTTGGCCTTTTGTTTTCTTATTTTCACCATTATTCTAAGATGACATATATCTGATGGTGAATGTGTTGTCTGCCAGCGTATTCATATGATTGTTTTAATCTTGCAGTTTAGAGATATGTCAGTCACTATAGTAAAACTCCACTGAATTCACTTTACAGTTACGAGGATTTACAACGTTTAGAGAGGTATTCAGGGATCCATGTTCACTCCCCTATAAAGAGAGTGTTAAAAGCCCCTATTGAAAGCAACCACAAGTCCATAGAACTGTTCATAAACTATTCAAGCCCTTTCTCTTTTCTCTCTATACTTGCTCTCTATACAGCTTCAGTATCCCTTAAAGGTTACTTCTCAGCAGGTGCATGTGACTTCCAAAACAACTCTGAACATTTAGACTAGACTTAGTCTTTTTGATGCCCGTAATTCCCTACCATCAGTCCTGTCCTCATCACCAGTGCTGTAGAGTAACCAGGGTAAAGATACAGGTTAAGATTTTACATAAAAAAATATGATACACTTGTAAAATACAATGTATTGGCTCCCAACCTGTGTGAAGGGCTTGTGACCCTTTACAAAAAAGCAGTGTCCAGCTGGGGCCCCTCGTAACATTTCATGAGTTGTTAGCAGTTCCACCAGTGGTCTCCCTTCTAAACTTTTCAGATTGTTTCATTTAAATCATTTTCGAGCCCCAAAGCGGTAGATAAAACTACCCAACTTTGATACTTTAAGTAGCCTACATTTTGCTGATAATACTTGTGTACTTCTAAGTAAAGTTTGAATGCAGGACTTTTACTTGTAATGGAGTATAGTTACACTGTGGTATTGATACTTTTAAGTAAAGGAGTACTTTGATGGACTGATGAACCTCCCAGCTTTGCCAGTCCCAGGTACCCACAGGCCTCCCCACGCCACTGACCATCCACAGAGGCTGCTTAAGTGTCCCTATCGGACCACAGTGGAGAGGAACAGCAGATTAACCATGATCCTATCCGCTCACCGCTAGTCCCTTCATACGCTCCGTTACACCAGTATTTAGAAGGAGGAGGGGACGCCATTCAGGCCCCTGATATGAATCCCAGACATAGGGACAAGAACAGAGCTTTCACCCCCGTTTCACAGAAAAGACCCCTTTCTGGCACCCTCTAATTCTGGTTGCTACGGGCTTCTGGGTTCAATGGTGGACTCCCGTTGTGAGGGGACAAAGCCCCTCAGTCATCCGGTGATGGTTGCTAGGGGAGGCAGAATGTATGGGGAGGGACGGGCTGCCGTTGTCCCAGACGAAATGTCTCTCTTAAGGCGGCCGAGATCTGGTGATTGACAGGTGGCTACACGCTCCACTGCGGATCACCCGGGAGGTCTGGGGGGCCTTATATCTGTGACCGAATGTGTGTGTGTGTGGATCAGTGTGTGTATGTGTCTATGACAGGTTATGTTGGTTGGAAGAGTGAACAGGGGGATTGGGGGCATATAGCCTAGGAGGTTTCTGCCACTGGCAGAAGTGGCACTGTTTATTAGGCTACCTGCCACCTGTAGAGGGAGCTGCTTCTGCCTCAAGTAGATGTTCAATCCCTCTGTAATAATCTACTGTGTTGGTTTCTTTGCCTGTGAGACAGGCTGGCAGTGGTGGAAGAAGTAGGCCTTACTCAGAGATTGGCGTAAAAGCACCAGTACAATAATATAAAATGACTCTGTTACAAGTAAAAGTCCTGCATTCAGAACTCTTCTTAAAGCCCCCCTCTGCTCCAAAATATGTTTTTCTTATTCTATAATTATAGAACCTAGTAATATGGTAGCTGTATGGTAGTGCAAGTATAGCATGTACTGTATATTGTCTTGTTTTGGTGCATCTTTGGAACTGCATGAATAATGATCATAACTATACAGTGGATCTATATATACACATAATAATATACAGTAATGTATTCACAAGTATGTTATATAAAGGTGAGTATACTACAGAAATCAATAAGATATTGGATAATAATAACAATTATAAACAAAACGTCAATTGTGGTTATGGTTTGAAAGTGCACGTGGACTATAAACCTTATTGAATGAACAGAGATGTACAGTTTGTCCTAGTTTAAGTGAAACAGAGCTAAAGATCAAAGCTTTTGAGTAACTGAGACAGATTGTACATTTAAAGGGGAATTTAAGGCTGTGGGTTTATGTTTATCTGCATCGAAAGGATTAGTGATATTCAGATTTGTGTCTCTCCTCCTCCAGCCTGGGAACTGTTACCCCGCCAGTCTCTCGATGTCAGCGGCCCCTCTTTCCCCTCGGGGGCCACGGAGGTGAGTGGGATCTAAAGGGGTTCACACACAACACCGTCTCCCCTCAGATAGACGTCTGGGAGTGTCTGGGTTCTGCACTCCCAGAGCCCTTCCACCCGTCAGATGCTCCCCACACCCATCCCCATCCCCCTTCCCCTTGACCTTGACTCTCTGTCACCATGGCCCTCCAGACAGTCTGAGGTCAAAGGCTAACACAGCAGCCACACATCAGACATGGTTCAAGTCCTTCCTGTCTATGAATGCTGAATGGTATATCACCCTAAAATCAGCGTGCTGGAATGTGGCTTTGAATTCCTGTAGAGAAGCACCCAAAGACCTCAAGGAGGCCGTTAGAAATTATTGTGAAGGCATATGAAGACTATATAAACAAATGGTTAAATTGTATTGAATGTATTGCTTCTCTCTGTCTCGTTCTGCAGGAATATTAATTTAAAGTATGATAAATAATATTTGTAGTCCAAATAAATATTTTGCAACATATATAATTTTACTTTATTCTTACAAAGACAATCAGCTTCCAGCTGCAGTAAGCACCATTTCCAAGCAGCCATGCCACATTTTACCTTTCACCTTTGACTGCTGATTCACATCTCTTCAGCCAATCACAGCCGAGCTACCAGACAGATTTGTGAGAGAAGGGAGGCTGCATCCTCACGTGGCTTTTTGAAAAATGCCAACCCACACAGTGTGAGGCTCTGATGAGCCTTTCCACGCCTCATGTGAGCATGCGCACTGTGCGGATTGTGTCTCAACATGGGCTCATCTCCCTTTCTCTCACATGCCAGATCACTCTCTGTTTCTTTTTGAGTCCTGTCGTAGACATGCATTTCTGTTTTCTTTATCACAACAAATATCTTCAGATTGTCTCATTAAGATCGCCCATCGTTTCCCCTCTGCTCAGATGTAAATTAGTAAATCAGCTAATCTCTCTGGAATTTCCCTTTTTACATTCTAACAAGCCAATTTATGTAGTGTTTTCTATGACGGTCTGGGTGTAAACACAATGTGAGGAGTGAAGTGCAACACAATACAGGACAGGACAAAGAGAAAGAGAAATACGCACAAACAGTGAAGTAGCTATCATTAAAGTTAATGAAATGATACAACAAGGCAGCTGTTGGTTACTTTTATTTGAATCTTAAATTAAAGGCTACAACCTTTTACTCTTTATTTGGCTTTTTGAGAGTTAATTGACTCCCCGGTGTCCTTTATGTCATAACTGATTTTCTGTGTTTTACAATTGCCATTGGCCTTGTGTTGAATCGTGACAGCAAGGCTGGATCTGATTTAAAAAATATCGTAAATAAAAAAAAGATCTTTTCAGTTTTGTCTCAACGCGGTTCTCGTTGTAACGAAAACCAAAGTGCTGTAAGCTGCACGCGGCGGCCCGTTGCTCGGTTATTTGTCTAGATTTTATTTTATTTTTTTTATCACACAGGTCTGTCCTACATGAAAACGTTACTGTACTTTTTTGTATCCTCGAATATCTGGTTGTACATACAATAGTGCTTTTCGCATTATGCTGCAGTTTTGTTGTTGTTAACCACCCAATTGTAGCCCAACTTCACTGCAGGGCGAGTCGTCAAAATCCAAACTTTAAAAAAAAAATCATATCTACCCGTGTCTCTTTATTTGGAATTCATGTAATGACCTACCATTTCAAATCCCAGCAGACACCATCATTTATGTGCCATGTGGCCTGCAATAGAAGACTGATAGAGTTACACAGAGCTTGTACAGGTTGGCTCTCAGAGGAACTACACCACATTACACCGGTTGTCCATTAACTGTATTACAGGCCGGGAATGAGCTGCAGCAAGAGGCGGTGCACGCTGCACTGATGGTATTAAACACCAATCAAGGGAGGCATTTTGGCTGTAAACACTGATGGAAGGTCGTAAATAAAAAGGTGCAAATTAACATCCAGTCAAGTAAAACAACGACTTAAAAAGAACGAAAAATAAATGTGCTTTTCTTTTTAATAAAAACATTAGACTAAGTCATATTTTATTTCCCCTTCAAAAGGAACAGAGATCCATTTGATCACTGAAATATAGGCTACAATATACACATTTTTTTCCCATAATTTAAGGATTATTAATTTGTTATCAGATAGGCTATTGCATTATGTAAATTGGCTATACCTAAAGCTTTGTTATAGGAACTTTATAGAGACACCTAGATAGGGTATAGGCTATGTATTCAGTTTCTAAAAATGAGATTCATAAACCCCAAGCCACAGGACTACTACAACTTTGAATGATTATTTACTAACCCGTTTTTCACTATGAGTAGCATTTTGTGAGTTTACATGAGGTTTCGCACCCGAGAACGGCGTGTGCATGAATCAGTTTGTTCATCTGTTCCAGGATCATTTGCTGGGCGCTGTCCTTTCAGCACTACACGCTTTTGTATTGTATTTGTATTGTATTGGTCTCTACCCTTGACAAAGCATTTGCTCCAAAATGACTAATTACATTGAAAATAAATGTAAACACTTTGCTTAATGTAGAACTTTATTTGTCTTTATATATTTTTTTATCTATATCATGTTTGCTTGTTGCTTTCACAGTCAATTTCAGATGATGGCAAAAAAGGATCCATTCCACTGGATCCTTTCAAATAAGGAGATATGCTTAAATATTTTCATTCTCTACACTTTAACTGTTTGAGAAATCCAAAGTAGTTTGGATTAAGCATCAGCTCCTTAGGGGAGGAACCAATTGATTATAAAGAGACCCAGACTCTATGGAATGAGAAAGGGCCCCCTGTTGTTTCAAACCAGCTCCTCTAACTTCCCAAAGTGCAGGGGCCCAGAGGCAGGGCTGTGTGGAGTTTGTGTGCCTGCGGTAAATGGCTGCAGAGCGACTCTTCTGAAGCAGCAGTGGGGTGGGTGGTGAGGAAGGACTTGTAGGATACATTAAATCAGCCTGATTAGGAGTTTAGGCGAGGGCATGGCTCAGGTCTGGCTGAAAGGCTGCCGGGCAGCCCTTGAGTGATACTATTCACATCCTGGGAGAAAGGTCAGTGTCAGAGGAGTTCACAGGCCCCATCTCCATTCTTATGCTAAAGGTTCATGCACATAGGCTCATTCAGTGGCTGCAAAGGCATAAACAGCTTCTACCGACTTTCCCTCCAAAATGTTTGGATTCCTCAACTTGAGCGCTGAGGTCCTGCCTCTCTGTTCCTCTCTGTTGTTGCTTCTCAAGTGGAAATGGGTTTTGATGTGAGATTATTGAACTGAAAGTCTTCCAGAAATGTTTATTTGCATCTACAGTACATGCTTGTATCAAAGTCTAAATTATGCTAAAAATATCAAACTTTGCACAAGAAGAGATACTGTATATTATATGGCTTTTTTTCTAGATTTGCAAAATTGTTATAAATCAGAGCTAAATTATATTTTGAAAGGGGATTTTATTTTTTCTTCCTGTAAGAAGCTCATAGGAGGGGAACCTGCTGCTGTTTCCCCCTTTTTTATTGGTTGTTCCAGTCACTAATTTTCTCTAGTAACCAGGTTTTATTAACTTCCTCTAAATAGACTTCTTCATGCATTTTCCTGTCCATCTCTGAGTCCGGCACTCACTGGGGAATAGCAGGAAATAGCCACTTAATTAGCGGCCCTTGACCTTTGGCTCTGGCTCAGACGGCTCCTGACCTCAGCGTCCCTCCAGCCTGTTTATTGTCCTCTGGGGGACTGTCCACATCATGACCCCTGACCCCTGCTGACCTGTAGGGACTTCACCAACAGGTCCCTGAGCAGCCGCCCCGCCTCACAAGACTTTCATCAAAAAGCAACGTTTAACCCAAGCAATTACTTCTGCAGAAGGATGACAGGATCGGTTTCCATCAGCTCTGTAACATTTCTTTTGTAGAAAGAAACATAAAAGCACACATTTGCAGATCATATGGGGTAAAGTCAACATAACATGAAAACATTTTCAGTGATGAATATCACACCAGTTTTTACAAAATAATTTGAACATTTGGGCTTTCGTTCCATCCAGACTCTACAGAGGCTGGTTTCACTAATTGGTTTCCATTCATCCATAGACAGGAACTAATCACCGAAATCAGCCACTGTAGTGGATGGTTTGAAAACATGCTGACTCCTACATGGGCCTCCATGAGTGAGATCTCCACCGCTACACGAGTAGGATTTCAGATTTAAGCAGTGAAAACACTGTGTTTTTGCACGCTGTTCACACTGACTTGCATTTTCCTATTGCAACTTCCTTTCCACTTTATTTGTGACTATTTTTTGTATCAGTTACTATTTACATTCAGTAGCATACCTGTATCTTTGTTTTCTAGATGCCCCATTTGCACCTGTTCTCCTGCTGCTGTGACACTTGATTCCCCCTGCCTGGGATCAATAAAGTTTCTCTTCTTCTTTTTATCTTAATTTATAGCTCATGAGGAGATTGTGATGTTTTCACACTTTATTCATTTCAATTACAAAAGTGAGAAAAGTAGTCGATCTAAAAAAACCAAAAAAGGCGCCATGCACTTTAATGCCATAACAGCTTTCTATTTTTAAAAGACCATTTTATGTTTTATTATAACAGTGAATAAAATGGCTATGCCATTTAAGTGATCCCATCAATGTAATATTGTTTTATTGTTATACAAATCTATTCTAAAATATAATAAATAAAAAAAATAGCAGCTTAAATTGAAAACACAAGGCGTTCACCTTTCACAATAGATTCCTGTTTACCATCGCTACTGAATAAAACGTAATTAATTTTCAAAGAGAGGAAGCGACTAAACTCTTGACTCGGTTTTTTTTTCCCCTGTCACTTTTAGGCGTTTTGCTTGTTTCCACATCAAGCGACGGAAATAATCCCGTGTTGACCCTGCGCGTGTCCATCTGTTGTTTGACTCCGGACACAGATCAGTCGGACACTGATTGAGGTCCGACTGACGGAGTGTAATCCCCAAGCCGTATTAATCAGTCAAAACCGGGGCCTAGTGGGCAGTAATACATTTGGATTTAAACACATACACGCCTGCACATATCCATCAATATAACAGACTCTCTTTACGTCATTAGGACTTAAAGTTTTCGCAAAGTGCAGCAAGAAATCTACACAAAAAAATGCTTTAAAAAAAGGTCCTGGCGAATAAAATATTAGGGGGTTTGAACAAAACCTTATTATATATTTTAATAGCGGGCAGGGTCATTTTGTCCACTGAGTTTTGTGGCTGATGAACTTTTCTTTCCCGCACTGATTCAACACACGTCGCTCTGTCTGCTCCTCCTAATTAAAACTTAATGCGGGGTCACTCCGACACTTTCACACACACACACACACAACCATGTGAATCTATAAAAAGGGGAGAAAAGGTCGCGCAGCCTTGACTCCTAAACACGTTCACTCATTTTAGACTTATTTTAATGTCTTCCTAAAGACAAAAACCCGCTGAAAATATTCGATGTAAAAACACAAATCCTTTAACATGTCAGCATTGTACCTCTCTATTGTTTCCCTGCCTAACTGATCACCAAAATAAAGAGAAGAGATGATAATATTTTCGTTATTTTTATTTCAAACGAAATGTCATTACAGCAGTAAACTTAAAAAACAATAAACTTCATCAGTAATGCATTTATATACATTAAAATTACTATTATATTAGTTACTATTTCAATTTAGACATGAGATCAATGAATATATTACTGAATTAATTAAAACATGTATTAGCTATCAAAATGCACACAATGTACTGAGTGAGAATTAAGTGGGAACATTTAAGGCTTTTATATTTACACAATATTTAAAATAATAGATTTGTGTAAGCACGTCTAATCACACACACTTGATCACTGATATGGGATCTCAAAATAAATGAGGTATTTTCATGGAGTTTTAAATTTCAGGCTTATCTCTCTTTTGCTTCTACAGTCCTTTAGCATAACACTCTTCTTGCAGTGTTTAGGTGACTGATAATCATCGTGTTCTGGTGAGAGCCTCTGACGAAAACATTTCGCTGAGTTTGGTCCACGATCTCCTCGTGCCGAAACAGGTTCCTACAGAGTGCAGAAGGGCTTGCAGATCCTCTCACATCCTGAGGATAAATGATGGAGGGAATCATTAGCATGACAATCAACCTCCTCCACTCTGCACGGACAGTAATCATACTTCACATTTTGGGCAGAAAGAAAAAAAGAAAGAAGGTTGTGAAGATTTTTTTTTCACTACAACATATACTCTGGGATTAGACAGTATTGACAATATCACATAAAACGTTTATTAGTTTTGTCAACAACTAGTACATAAAACGTTCATAATACTAATTAAAAGCTTTATTTGTAAAGCATTTTTCAAAGCTTGTAAAGTGCTGAGCAGTCAATGAAACATTCGCAATAAACGAGATTAAAACAACAACAACAAAAACAAAGGGCCACAGGGTATTACAACACATAAAAAGAGTAAATAAACTTCCCACATAAAAGTACTGTGAAACAAAAGCGAGTCTATGGAGATATGTTTTAAGACCAAGTATATAAAAGGCAATAATGATTGTGCAAACCTAAGCTCTTTGGTTTTTTGAAATGCTGAGGAGTATGTTTTGACTATACTGATTTTGTTGTTGTGCATGATTTTTTTGTTTTGTACATGAGAAATTGCAGGCAGTGTTTCAGAAAAACAAACTTGCTTTTCAGGCCCTGTAAAAAAAAAAAAAAAAAAAAAAAAAAAATAGGCCCCTGGGCTCTGCATGTTGTTCTTCTCTCCCATTTTCAGGCTGTATGCATGGAGGGATCTTAAGGCTTTTATCCCCACAGGGAACCAGCCTGAACTCTTTCTCTGTCAATTTTCACCCACTCCCCAATTCAGACGGGGCCTTTCTCCCACCAACCCCACAATGAAGGATTTGTCCTCGTTCTCTTTGTCCACCTCTGACATCTTTTTTTGACTGCTCCCTCTCTGCAGACAGCATGCAGCGTATGCAAATACACGCACTCTTTTATTCCTGAGACCCCTCCCCTGAATGAATGCAACCTTAAATGAGGACACACTTGCACACATTTACAGAGGGGGGCACGGAAACATGCACATATTACAATCAGTGGATTTGCATGCCCTCTCTGACACGCGGTCACTCAAACATCGAGCACCGACTGTTTTAAAATGAGCAGAAAGAAATACATGGCAGGCCGATGTCACAGATTTTTTTATCCATATGTCTGTGCGTGTAGTTTATCCATGGATAACAGAAAAGATAACACAAGAACGGAGGTGTGGGCCACAGAGGTTGGCAAATTCATTGACTTTTTAATTTTTCAAAACAGGTTACTGTGTAATATGTGCAGTTGGTTCCTAATGAGAGCACACATATTGTCTAGAGACTCATGCGAAGCAGAATTTAACCAAAAGTCAAAGATCTTTATGTGCAGCAGAAACTTCTATTTCTTGGTCTCCCAATGTGGAAGGGCTTGGTTTGTTATATCATTTAATTGAGATTGAATACAAAGTCAATTTTATGTTTTTTGCTCTTTATATGATGATGTAGGGGACACACTTTTTAGTAAAATGTCCATCATCTCCGTTGACTTCTGGTTAAAAAGACTTGAGTTATGTTTCAGTTGGGAAGATGTCTTTGTGGCCAATAGTCTTTGTAGAACTTGGGGAAGGAGACCAAGCTCTTTGTTTGCAATGTAAGAAGTTATTTTATTTTCTGACAAGTGTTGTTTCACCACAGCAATGGTATATTTGGTGTCTAAGCCACAGCGCATGCACATACACAATGGCCGTTGAGATGTGTAGGATGAGGCTGAGAAATGAGACAGAAGTGGTCCAACACAATAGTGGGGATGCACTGAGGGAGAGACTGGTAATGTGTAACTCTAAAAGGCTGGATGAATTATAACGGTGTCTGGTGAACATAAAGCGCTCTCTCGCAGCTAACATTCCCATCTGTGAGTGTGTGTGAACGGGTTAGTGTTAGTGTGTGTGTGTGTGTGGTGGGGGGTTGACTGCTGCTGGACAGCTCTGACAGTTCGGCCTTTTCAGTCGTACATTACTGAGCCGGACGGCCTCTTTCCCATAGCAACTCTAACAGAGGTCAAAGGCTATGTACCCCCCCATCCACCCACCCACCCACTAACACTAACCCG